>OZ020307.1:27587312-28223367 GCA_963971305.1 Arcuatula senhousia | reverse complement strand
CTTTGTTTTTACTTGTTCTGCAGATATATAGAATTCATGTTAATTCATTTTAAAGTTTTCTACAATCATGACAATATAAAAAGGTTTTATTCTTAGAAGTCTTCTGACCAATGTACATTTGTACATGTGTACACAGTATAAATAATATCAGCTATCCTTCAAATGGTTTAAATTAATGTTGTGATTTTGACAAGAATGGGTCAATAAAATGTAATGATGAAGTATGTGTTTTCCATACAAAGCCAGTTGTCTACAGTTGATTTTTACACTGCTACAATCAAAGGCTAGGTTGTCAATAGTGTGATAACACAAGATTTACCCTCAAGTGCTAATATCAATTATCAGATTCATCTTCAAAGGACATTTCTGATTGGACACTTTATGTCCTTTAGATCAAAGAGTTCAAATGATCCTGATAAAATGCCCATTAAAATGAACACAGGCAGTAAACGAATTTGAGGTTGTACATTTAGAAAATTAAATGTAAAAAATATTTATGACATCTTATTTTCTCTCTTTTGATCTTACTTTTAACCCATGTATATTTAATGTTTCTCCCTAGTATACTGCTTTTAAAAGACATAAAATTAGAAGTAAGTATTTAAATTTTAATAAATTTTATTCAATAACCATATGTTCTTTGATCAAACAGATGAATTTTACTCAAATTAAAATTTTGACAAAAATCAAAACGTCACAAACAGAGCAAAAAGAAACAGGTAACTTCATTTCCAAGTCGTTAACCACAAGGATCAAAAGTCGTCTTTTTTTTTCAAACCTTCACAAAGTAAATTAAAGCTGTGTATTTTTTTATCATTAAATCCAATATAGAGAGCAGGGTTTCACTTATTTCTGAGTCTTGGTTTTGAAAAGTAAACCTTTACAAAAGATCTGAGCTTTGAAATAGTTGTTGTTTACAGATGAATGATCAAAGTTTTCTGAGCTATAACAAATGACCATTACCCTGTATTTAATGGCTGACTATCACAAGTTTACTGCTTTTTATTCTTGTCAACTCCAGAAGAGTTTCATGTAGTTAAAGACACATATTACCAACAGAATTCTTTGTCAACAAATCGAAAGTTTATTAAATGTAAAGTTGGCTTAATATTGGGTTTCAGTTTAATTTGCAGTAAAAGTAAATGATAGAAAATTAAAGAACGCATAAAGTATCAAAGAAAATACAAGATGAAGAAAGACATGTGCTAACATGACATTACACATCGTGAATAAAAAAGAAACTTTTTTCCATAGAAAACAAGCAATAAGCTTAAGGTACACTACAGTCAATGACTTTTTTTACCTTTCCACTCGTCCACAGTGGGCAAGAAGACATTGTCCACCAAGTTTTTACAAATTTTATTTTTCAAATTGTGGAAAACTAAATGAAGCTATCCACTTTAAACTTTTTGTAGATTATTTAAGAATATATTTACTCTATAAAAATGTTAAAAACAATGGCCTAGTCTTTCTGGTAAATTCTGTATGTCTGTTTTCATTTGATGCCCACCACTGTCCACCCTATGCCCACGTCCACAGTGGGCAAGTGGGCATGTAAAAAAAGTCACTGACTGTAGTGTACTTGGATAAAAAAAGTACATCATGTACATTGTGTACATATTTATGTACAA
Organism: Arcuatula senhousia; assembly: GCA_963971305.1. NCBI lineage: Eukaryota > Metazoa > Mollusca > Bivalvia > Mytilida > Mytilidae > Arcuatula > Arcuatula senhousia. The sequence goes on along the minus strand of OZ020307.1, from coordinate 28,221,736 downwards.
TGTACCTTTGACTTATAAATTGTATAAATGTAATTAAAATAAACAATCTATAGTACTACAAAGCTTTCTGACCCACAATAAACATGCATTTTCGAGCAACAATTGCGAAAGAATAAATGTAATGAAATATACATGTACATTGTACATGTATGATTTACATACTGTAATGTACACTCAAGTAGCTAGTACATGTATATCAAACAACTAATTTATACATGGTCTATTTATAGCTATATCTAACGTGTTTATGTTCATGCTCCATTGGATTCCACAGAAACTGCAGAATGCAAGATTATTCGAATTTGATAATATATATGAATGTCTAGAATATAATCAAACAATGTTACTGTAATTTCAACCCTGAAAATCATCTGACAAACAGATTTTGATTTTTGAGTGCCCTCAGCGAGGATCGAATGTTGTGAGTTCGATCCTCGCTGAGGGCACTCAAAAATCAAAATCTGTTTGTCAGATGATTTTCAGGGTTGAAATTACAGTAACATTGTTTGATTATATTCTAGACATTCAAACAACTAATTTATAAATATATATATATATTACACACAATTTCATTACTAATTTCGATTTTTCAACAACATAAAAAAGAGTACATACATGTATTTAATTTCCAAAATATACAAAAAAAGAACATTACTTTATCTATTTTGTAAATGATGTTTTCAAACTTTTGATACAAACATCCACACAGTTTGGGACTTACATGCTACTATCGGTTTGTGACCGTGTGTCATCAGTCAAAGCATCGCTGGCGCTGGATATGGACTGGATCTCGCTGTCCTGGAGAGACACGGGAGCATATGATTGGTAGGTATGTGGATAGGACTGTAACCGCGGGACTGCAGGACATGTAAAACTGTAATGAAGCAAATTAACATAAAACCTTCAAACCAAACAAAATAAAGCAAAAAGTTAGCTATGGCAAGATGTGCATATCAAATGCAAGTATTCAATGCATACATATGTCTATCCAAGAATGGACATGTATAAACATTGATAATAGATGGAACTTTATTTTGATATGGCACAAAACTTTGCCACAACTGTAAAATAAAAAAGGTACAGATGTAAATTGCAGGATTCATGCATGATCATGATGTTACTATACCATATACCAACTACAATCAAAAGAACAAACTAAAATCATCAATATCTATATGTACAATGTAGCATAATAAATGTAATGCACAGTACATGTATAAGAATAAGATTCAAAATGTAAAGTACATGTGAAATCAAGCTACCCCCAAAATAATACTGGCTTTATCTTCTGTACATATGAAGTACATTTTTATACATGTAAATGCATACATGTACTGTACATGTACATGTATATACATGTATTCAGATTGTGCATGTATAGGAAAGTACTGTACATATACCTCAAGTCATTTTTCTAGTCTAGAAATGTTCTTATAAGTAATTGTACACATGTATTATTCAATCGAAACAAAATTTTACATTCATACATTTGTTCATGTACATGTACAATGTACAAAATGAATCCTGTTACATTGTATATGTGCATCTTCACATGTACATGCATTGTGTTATTATTGAAGTTTTACTTTGCACAAAATGTACAGTACAGTATGTCAGAGTTCGATCACTTAAGGCTACAATACATTTGTATTTCTATCGTACTTGTTGTTGAACAAAAATTTCTTCAATACTGAACTAAACCTTTCAATTCATACTGTAGTAGATACATTGTACAATCATGCATGAGTATTCAATATTGCGGACCTTAAAAATACTAAATATTGTTATCTTGAGCTTATTTTTTCTGGTTTGATGCACCTCAGTGGTTTGCCTAAAAAGACGAAGAATTTGACCGAAGTAACCCACACCTTTGTTTCATTCTTCTTTGGGGAACAAATTACCCTTACACAAATTGAATGGTGGACAAGAACAAAAGGGCTTGAGCACCAAAGGGTATTTAGCCAATAATTAGCAAATCTTACCAAAGTTAAAACATGTACAAAATGTGAAATAAGCCATGTTTAAAATCCTGAACTTATTGACCTACATGCATTGAAATAAAAGGTCATTCTTACACTTTTGATGTTTCAGCAACTTAACATGTCTACCAGACCTTGAATAACTTGAACTCTACACTTACAATATGAGTCTGACCTTCATCATGAACAGTTTTTACCTCAAACAACTTTTGACTTACATGTACAAATCAATGACCATGTATAAAATATGTACATTTATAATTAGTTAAAAGTCAGTGGTTCCTGGAATTTTTTTAACCTGGCTTCTGTACAATACACCATAGATGGTAAGACCTGTATATTAGAATGCAGTTAATATACAGTTCTATGAGTACACATTTTTTTAAAAAATATCTGTGTAAATGGACATTAAATGATTAAATGATATGTGCCTGTCAAAAGAAAGTCTGACATGCATGTCACAATATCAATTTTACCCACAAGACAAAGCTAACCATCCTCTACCTACATGCATGCAATTTATATGAATTCTGAAGGTCTTTCCTCTGATACAAAGCAGGGTTAGTTTTGTAGAAAGAAAAAAAATAGAAGTCATAATAAACTGACTTCCCTCCCCCAACATCTGGAAGTTTTGTAAACCTTCAGAATTCATATACAAAGAATAGAAGAGTTAAACTTACTTGAAAGGTTCATTTACAGTCCTCTTGGTTTCAGGTACTCTGTTTTTAGAAGCACTAGGAGGTCCATCTAAATCAAAACTAAGAACATTATTAAGCTCCTGATCCTCTAGTAAGGTAGGCAGAGGTCCTGATGACGGCCGTACACTGTTTGAACCACTAGTACTAGTACTTTTAGGACTTTCACCCTCCTTTTGTATATATTGCACAAATAAATCACTTTTTAGAAACAATTGATATGTATTATTTCTCATATACTCTTGCACCTCGTTTTGTGCCGTGTCAAAAACACCTTGGTCAGCATTTTTCTTCTGAATTTTTTCTTGTATATGATTGCGTGTTAGTTCTGATATAAATGGAAGTTTATCAGTTTTTATATACTTTTTGTGTATAACTTTTATAATGCTAGTTATATTGTTCACATCATCGACAGGTTTTTTCTTTAATCCTTCACAAGCAAAGTAAAAATCCAAAGAATAAACTTGATAAGCCTCATTTTCCAAAAACTGTTTGAAAAGCTGAACACCATCTCTATCCTCGAGAAGATAATTCAAATCCTCTGCCCATTTCCTGTAGGGAGGAGTGCTATTTTCTGTAAAAGGAGGTGAATTAGACACACTGCCCTCTGGTTCAAAACCTAGAGGTGCAGTCATATCTTCATCGTCAACGCAACAGCTCTGGTTTAAAATCAGAGTCTTGTCTTTCATAGAGCGCCTTGGAGTTGCTGCAGGAGAATGTGTATTTATATCCCGGTTAGATCCCCCACTTTTGCATGACTTATTGCTTTTGTGAGATTCACTGCTTTTGGTTGATACACCACCATTCGATTGGATCTCATTTTCTTCACCGGGCACGGGGGGTCTTGGAGCTGACTCAGTAAAGTTGTTACCGCCACTCTCGGACAGAAACTGCCGCACCCGGCTTGTCATTGTGGTTGGAGTTACCCAGCTTTGGGTTTCTGTCAACTCATCTATAAAATATTAAAGTTGAAACTGCACTTTCATTTCAAGCTGATAAATAATCAATGTTCATTAAATTTGGTTCATTAACCAAATCAATTATAAAACCATTATATGTTTTAAAACAACTTCTTTAAAGGGAATAAATTAAATTAAATTGCAAATAATGTAAATGAAAATTTCAAGACATGCACTAATTTATTTTTTTAATCTTAAATGCACTTCTTCGTATAAAAAATATGTCAGACAGAATGAACAAGCAATTAAGTGTATACATGTAGGTATATTACTTGGATCACCTACAGATTAATCAATTAAGGATTGGAAACTTCAAAGGAAATATTTGTACAGGTCAAAACCAATGAGCAATTTCTCGCCAAAGATCCAAAACTCTATGATGTTACTTGATCATTTGATGTTTGTCAATCAGCATGAAGCGAAGTATTTCCCTTGATGGATTCAGTCAACAAACATTTCCAGTCAATTGAAAATGATGGCCATTACTTATTGAAGATAGGCTCTTGATCACTAACTGTAACATTTGACAATCATAGCCAGACTAGACTTTATAAGTAAAATTGTTATTCAGAGAGTTACTGGCACCAACAACAAAATTGTACATGTATGTACAACTGTTTCTTTTCTACATCATAAAATCACTTTTTAAAAAATTACTTTTCTCATTTGAAATGTTTCACAATTGTGGACTGAACAAATAAATAGAACACATAACAATATTTACATGGATGGTAGACATGGTCATAAATATAATCATGGAGTTCTACATATACATGTATCTTACATATCTTTAACACATAGTTGAACACAAGTAGAACTACATCATTACTTAGAGAAAGGGATTTTCAGAAGGCTTACCTATCTTGTACAAGTTATGAGTAAAAGTAATATTTAGCATGCCACAAGTTTAACCATGAAAGTAAAATTGAACAGGGGTAAGGGGTATAGGGTCAAGGAAAGAAAGATGGGATTGAGGGAGGGGGAATGAGTGAAGCAGGGATTTAAAACATGGAAGGGGTGATCAAGAAACAGATAAGGGCAGATGATGAAACCCCCTTCTAAGTATAACAAAAATGTGAATTAAGTCAACTTGTTTCAATCAAAAAGTTCCACATCTATTTGTCTCTCATTGCAAACATTATACACATGTTACAACATTTAGCTTATGATAGCACCACATTTTGCAAAGCGACTTAAAACCGTATTTCGAGGATATGTGAACGTAACAACAGGAAGGGAGTATGCTTGGTCTCTAAATTTTGTGTTCAGATTTCACTTGTTCATATATGCTTGGGTCAAGCTTTGATATTGCAAGATTTTCAGGTGTAGTTTTGTTACATTATATTTTTCTTATGTGATAGTATTTGTTCTTTTCATGTAAGAATACGTCATTAAAGAATCTGACAACAAAATCAAATCGCTCACTTACTTTCATCTACCACAGACATCGAAGAGATTTGATAAACAATGGCGAAATGGCATTCTCTTCCCGGGACGAAACGCGCACCTGTCTTTGATGTTCACACTTATAAATAGTTTCAAATAAGGTATTGGTTATAAATCCAAAGGATAATAAGTGTGTGTTCGTAATTTTCAATCAAAATAATTTGTAAATCCTTAAAATATAGATTAATAATAATATCACAACGGAGTTATCTCCTCATAACATCCTATGAAACAAAATGGCCCCATACAAAAGCGGAGTTTGGAAAACGATATATCGTGAAATATAACAGATGTTGTACACTTCGAAACATACCTTATTCAAATGTTTGAATTCGTGTTAATATTGGTCTATGCAACTTTGGTTATTCTAATTTGAAAGTTTGAAAATTGACATCAAAGCCACATGTCCGCCGCCGACGATCCTAATACTCCGTGACGTCACAATCCTTTGAAGCACCGCACCAATCAAAGAAGAGATAGAATCAACATTCACAAAAATGTAATGGATTAGTCTATTAATTGGGATATTTTGAATATCTTTTGATGTTGTAAGAATTTAAATTACATCTCAGACTAATATCATCTAACCTAGTTCATTTCTACATTTTAGTTTTTAAAACAGTCGAGTAAAAATAAGCTTGAATTTAAAAACAAATAGAAGTTCTGAAATTAAATGGATACCTTTGACCCCTTGTCATTTTTATTTTGAAAACGGCTTCCGATGGCAACAAAAGTCAGGAGAATATGAACCCTTTGATGTTTTATTGGACTTTTCATAAATAAATCAACATTTTCGAGGTTTACTGAGAAATATCACAATTGAAATATGTGCTATTTAAAGCAGTTGTTATGTTTTTATATATTTTTCTTTCCAATCAACTTTAATTAGATACAAAAATGTATTCGTTTTATCTTCTTGATAGATACCAATAAATTTACGATAACCGCGCCGGAGGGGAAGATTGATTTGATGGTACTTTTTTTTGGTTGGTTTTTGCTTTTTTGTTTTGGTTTTTTTGTTAGTTTGTTTTTGTTTTGATTTGATTGTCTGTTGGTTTTTTTAAACTTAAAACTTAATTAGTTAAATTATCTCAGAGAGGCATTTATAATTTGTATTCAAAACACCCGTGTATAAACGTAACTCTCTATATCAAATACATTTTCTTTGTTGATGTCCACAGTGAGAAATTAATATCATCCAGGAATCAAATGAAAATTTAAATCAACAGGACTGAAGTAAGAAAAAAATAACGCTATCAATCCCAGTGTAATCATAGTTATAGCAATGAATTAATTATTTTAATTGTTACGCGTGCTCAGGTAAACATCAAAGGAAACGAAACCCTTTGTTCTCTTTGTGGGATAATTACGGATTCCACAATATCACCTATCTTGTAATAATCAATTCACTTGTTTTTACAACATACAAGTGGTAACTTAATATTTTTAATACGTTTTATCCCAACACACTTTTTTACAACTTAAAGCAGATTTATAAAAGCGGCACTTAAAGGAAACTCAAAGAAATTAAAGCAATAACGGCTGGGATACACACAGGTAAACTATATTGACTCTTTGTAGTTGAAAGATCAAAGGAAAATTTGTCATTATGTCATGCCTGTTTAAACTTGGTTGGGTCGTAATGGGTTACCTTAAAAGTTTATATTATTCACCGATATTTGTAAAGGAATACACGATCGCTGCTTTATAAAACATTTTACAAAGTTGTGATTATTGAACTTTTTTAGAAATTTTTATTTAAATTGACTTTGAAAAATAACCATTGCCGATAAAAAAAACCCATGAACATTTAAAAAACAAACAAATCAAAACACACATCGTTTAAAATGAAAAGTACAACAACAAAATATGTATATTTAGGTTAAAACATAGACCTGTATATGAAATATCTAATATACAGGTCCATGGTTAAATTTACAAGAATGCATATTGGGCTACCAACCCAAAGGGATATTAAGAATCATGTAAAATACAATCTTACAGCAACAGGAAGAAAAGTGAAAATGTTTGTCACTCGCTTGTCTACATATATACGTGCATGTGACTTGACGCGATTGAGAAATAATTCATACCGCGAGTACATTATCATTGGAATATATCATTATTATAGCTATATACGTTATTATTACATAGATGCATATGAAATACCGATTTTTCCCAGTGAAATAAAATCTGGTAAATTCACAATGTGAAATAACAAAAATAATTTCACTCTTGCGTCCGTTCCGGTCAAACTCAATTATGACGTCATGAATTGTATTGCGTTGTCGTCATGACTCCTGCGGTCTAAATTCATACGCCATTCAAATAAATTTATTAAAAACTATTTATTAGCAGCATTTTATCTATGTAATAAATACGATAATCAATTAGGTCTCATGAATAACCAAAATATGATCACTCGTGCGGGAACGCACTGAGATTTAACTCGTGCGCGGAACAAGTTCCGCGCACTCGTATAAATCTGTGTGCGTTCACCGACTCGTGATCATATTTTGGTTATTCACTCGACCCAATTAATTATCCTATAAATATTACTCTTTTGTCACGTCTTAATTATACTGTATTCTGTATTTTCTGTATCTCTCTGTACCTATTTGGTTTATGAGAATAAAGATATTTAATTCATTTTTAAACGACGAATGAGCAACATTGAGGATTATTTTCACCGTAGTTTATAGTTTAGATAAAAAATCCAAATCGTAAAAAAAAACTGTCATGCAGGTTCCTAGCTCTTCTTGTATATATAATATCTCTCCATCAGTAGCTGTACAATCAAACAATGGAAGTATTAAAATTGTCAATTTAATGCTTCCATGATCAAACAATTTTTTGATACAGTAATTCTTTTTTTATATACTCGTACTTTTGGTTTTCTGGCTCCCAATGATACGGTCGGGGTATTACCGGCAATAGTTAACAGCTTGTAAACTCAAATGAAGATGGTCCATGAAAAATAACAGGTGTATGGTTTTTGACGAAGGAAAGGACAATGCAGAAAAAGTAGACAACATACTAGGATTTGACTGTAGGTCAACCATTTTCTCCTATTTGTCCTTTTTGGGGATAAAAGTCATGCACAGGTAAAATTTTGTTGGACCGCCCCATTTAAAAATCGTTTTTTATTTCCATATATATCATAAGATGACAAACATATTTACAATTACCATTAAACACATGACAAATGATGAAAACAAATGGAAAACAAAACGACATTTTAACTAGATTAAAGCCCTATAAGATCCCCTGTCCTCTGCTCTATTGACTTTGAAATTAAAGAACCTACATGATTTTCACTGACTGGCCTTAGTGTTGATGGAGCCAGTAGATATTAATTTCTGGCATATATAGAATGCTTAATTCATGATATCATATCATATCATATATAATTTATTGTTCATGTTTATGTAATTCAAGAGGAAATGCTTCTCATCCTCTATTGCATCAGATTCACATGAAGTACTTTTCTATTTCTCTAAGAGTAAAAACAACCGCATTCAGAGGCACAGCACTCAAAAGTTGTGGTGACCATCCGTCAAATGTAGGAATTGAATCTCGAAAGTTTAGCCCTCTTTACCCATTTGACTTAAGCCTTTTGCACCAGGGAGGTACATAGGCCAGCAACAACACCTCTCCACCGTGTTCGGTTCTGGGCCATTCTAACGAGATCTTGCCATCTGTAACCCTCAGTGTCCATTTCGGCTTGAAGGTTTCTCCGCCAGGTGTTTCTTGTCATCACCTGTTCAGTGAGTGTCCACTGGATTCCATTTCTTCTGTTTGTAGTAGTCTGTCTCATGATCCAGTCAACTGCGAGTAAAAATAGGAACGGTGACAATAAACATCCCTGTCGTACCCCAGTTGTGATGTCAAATGGATCAGTCAGTTGACCTTCATGCATAATTCGACTTTGCATTCCTGTGTATGTGTTCTTTATGATGTTGATGAACTTATCAGGAATTCCATAATGGCCCATTAGCTGCCACAACACTGACCTGTCTAGGCTATCAAATGCTTTTTGGTAATCGATGAAGACAACATAAAGTGATGAGTTGAATTCCAGTGATTGCTCAAAGATTATACGTAAGGTTGCTATCTGGTCAGCACATGATCTGTTTTGGCGAAATCCTGCTTGGTTGTCTCGCAGCTTCTTCATGCGCTCCAGGATTATTCTGTTCAAGACTTTGCCTGGTACTGATAGGAGCATTATGCCTCTGTAGTTGTCGCAGATGCTGAGGTCACCTTTTTGGGGTAGTTTCACAAGGTGTCCTTCCTTCCAGTCTTGTGGAATGTCTTCTTCTTTCCAGATCTTACCAATCAAGTCATACAATATTTTTGTTGATGTTTCTATATCAGCTTTTAGGACTTCTGCTGGTATACTGTCTGGACCTGCTGATTTGTTGTTTTTCAGAGTGTTGATGGCTTTGGTAATTTCAGCCTTAGTTGGTCGGTTGCAATTGATAGGTAATATCTCTCTAGCTGGTTGAATATCTGCAGGCTGAGTCGGTGGCTGTTGGTTTAACACCTCTTTGAAGTGTTCAACCCATCTTCTCATTTGGTCCTCTGTTGTTTTCAAGGTGTTTCCATCTTTATCTTTTACTGGCCTACCACCTTTCTTGGATTTGTTTGTCAGCATTCTGATGTTGTCATACAAGCCCTTGATGTTGTTTTGACTGGCTGCTTCTTCTGCTTCCAATGTTTTTTTTTAGATAAATTCTCGCTTATCTCGTCTAGCACTATTCTTCACAGCTTTGTCTGCTTCAGAGTACTGCTTTTGGGCCTTTTGCTTTGCTGCTCTTGTCTTGCTGTTGTTTAAAGTTTCTTTTAGCTTCTTCCTATTGTCAACTTTGATAAGTGTCTCCGGTGATATCCATTCCTGGTGTTTCCTGTTCCTCCGTCCAACTGTTGCTTCGCATGATGCTATAAATGTTTCTCTAACCTCTTTCCAGTAGCCCTCAGTTGACATTTGATCGTGCTCCCTGCTGTTAAGAATGGTAAACCGGTTTCTAATATCAATCTGGAATTCTTCTTGTATTCTTTTGTTCTTCAATTTTGAGACATCATATCGTTTTACAGCTTGTTCGCTATTTCCGTGCTTCTTCAATTTAAGTTTGATGTTGGCAACAAGTAGGTGGTGATCTGATGCTGCATCTGCACCCCTTTTGACTCGAACGTCTTGAAGGCTTCGTCTAAACCTCTTCGAGATACATACATGGTCTATTTGGTTTTCTGTTCTCAAGTCAGGAGAAACCCATGTTGCTAGATGGCATGTCTTGTGTGGAAAGACAGTACCTCAAATTACCAGGTTGTATGTGGCACAGAAACTGGCAAATAATTCTCCATTCTCGTTCATAGTGCCTAGACCTCTGGTTCCCATTATTTCTTCAAAACCGGTGTTATCAGATCCTACCTTTGCATTCATATCTCCAATGACGATTGTAATATCCTTTGTTCTTAGTTTCCTTGTTGTTTCTTCAAGAAGCTGGTAGAAGTCTTCTTTTGTTTGATCATCTGCTTCATTTGTTGGAGCATAGCACTGAATGATGTTTAAGGATATTCTTTTATGGGTGGTCTTGAACTTCGCTGATATTATTCTTGGACTGACTGGTTCCCATCCAATTAGTGTTTTCTGTGCTTGTTTAGAAATCATGATGGCTACCCCTTCTGTTTGGTGGCCTGGTCCCCCACATGACCTGAATAGAGGATGGTCTCGCCTGATGTTAAGCGCATCTGCCCTGTGTCTTTCCATCTTGCTTCAGCTATTCCTAATATCTCAATTCCATATCTCTGCATTTCTCTGGCAATAGTTCTTGATTTGCCTGTGATGTTCATGGACCTTACATTCCAAGTTGCTATCTTGGTGACAGATTTAGGACTGAAAGGCTTCCGTCCGATGGTTTCCTTTCGGCTTTCGCCACCTGACATCATACTCCTTCCACTAGAAGAACCTTTTCTCCCTAACTCTGATGTTGTAGTGTTGCTTTCTGTTTCTGTAATCAAAGGTACAACCAGTGAACAGGTGATTGGCCTGTCCACAGGTTCCAGTACTTTTTGTGAAGACCTCTGGATGCAGTCTTCCCCATACGGGCCACTGGCCGGTGGAATAAGATTTACTCTCATACGCCATTTGCCGTTGTTGCTTTCCATTGCAATCTTCCGCCGGGGCCTTGGTCTCCCCACTATTTGTCCATCGCTGGATTGGTTTGGAATCAGAGTTTTCCTTCTCCTAGATGAGCTGCCGCCCAAGGCTAACGAGTCCCATCTACCCGAAGCGCTGGTTTTAAGGCGCCAGTATCTCGCCTTTGCCCCTTCTCCTGTCTGTCGGCAACGGTTCCAACCACGGGAAGGTAGGAGATGGACGTTTGGTTGACAGAGGCTATATATTCGCATGCCAAAGGAGCATTTAGTTAGTATTGGGAGCTTATCCCCAATACCACTCCTAGGCATATCAACCATTCTGGAACCTGGTCCCATTTACTGTTTTGATTTTTTTGCGTGTATCACCGACGTGTTGAAAGAAGCATGAACTTAATTCTTAAAATCTTCCGGGCACCTTTTCGGACGGTTCTTTTTCGTAACGACTTGACTTTGCTTTGCTATTTGTTTTTTGGTTGTATTGTCTGTTTTTATCGTAATGATCTCGCTTGTGTTGCCTGATTTTGTCTTTGCCCTTTCGGACTGTTACTTAGTGTCATAACGGTAGGTCAATAAAGGAAACGGAGAGGTATCGTAGATCAGCTAAGGAAGCAGAGATGGTACCCCTCTGCTCCCTTAATTGGTCTTGTACCCATAGGCGGATCCAGGAGGGGGGCTGGGGGGCCGCCCCCCCCCGTTTTGGCGAAAAAAATTGTTGAATATATAGGAAATTATTGAAGCGTGACCAAAACGGGCCAGTTAGGGAGGTATTTGGGCCCCGTATTTCATAATTTCTGGATCCGCCATTGGTACCGTTAAGACATGCCTGCTGTCTTTTCGAGATCAGTCATCTTTTTCCATTGAAATCCATATGGGTCAACAAAGTTGTAATGAAACCTTCCAAGTGGGTATATACATGATATATTTGGTTTCAATAATTTGACTCAATGCTCTATTTTTTAATTGCATGAACAGACGACCGGGACGCCAAGTTATGGCAATGCTAGTATTTTGCTAGATGAGCTCAAATGAGGTGTATTTTGATTGTGCATCATGCAGGAGCTATCGACCAGAATCATGAAAAAAAAGCTATTTATGACCTTTAAAGGGTCATAACCCCTATAAAAGGTCCTCAAACGAAGGCTTTTGTAGAGCTCAATGAGAAGAAGGTTAAGCAAGCAACAGCTTTTCTCTATCTTCAATAGTTTTCATTCTATGAGGCAAAAACTTTTTTACATTGAAAGGGCCATAACCCCTATAAGGTGTCATTTGACAACTTTGAACAAATGGAAAATTTTGTAGACCTTAATAAGCTGGATGTTTAAGCAAGCAACAGCTTTTCTTTACCTCCAACAGTTACATTCTTCACTCAGGGCAAACACATGAAAATTTGATATTTTTTACCATATCAAGGCCGATTATCAAATTCTTCAGTAGACATTTATTTTTTGATTGATTGATAATCCCTAGAAGGAGTCTTGTGACAACTTCGACTGTCACCACATGTTAACTTTAGCAGAACTTTTGATTCTGAAGAGCCCAAGATCCTTCGGGGTTTTCAAAGATTTTCTGTCTGTTATAGCTACAAAGTTTAAGCCATTTTAAGTGATTTTACCGATGTTTTTTTTAGTAACAGCGGCCATGTTTTATTCTATCAAATGACTTCAAAATAAGGATCGTTTGTTCCAAACATGTCATACAAGTATATCATTTTTGCAAAGTTTCAGCTTAATTGGTTCAGTGATTTCAGAGGAGAAGAACTTTGAAATTGTTAACGGACGTCCGGACGGACGCATCATGATAACATAAGCTCACATGGCCTTTTGCTAAAAAAACACGTACTTTTGTTGGCTTTGTATATATTTTCTTGATTAGAGAAAGAAATGATTTATTGTAGATCTGTCTCAATGCAATGGTGAGGTTAGAAGTCATGTAAATTTATTTGCCCCTGCCTAGCCGTTGAGTTTGGATCTTCTCACTAAGTACCTCTAAGTACCGAGGACATAAAATTTCTTCACATTCCATTTAAAAACAAAGGAATTGACGCTATCAACATCAACAATATTTTGAATCGTAAAGAAGTTACACTCAGATCCCTCCAGTCAACATCTATTGATTCCTACCGCTATACTAAGACCATCAGCGGTAAAATGTTCAACCACAAAAAGGCATTCAGTTGCAGGATCTAAACATTTAAGACTACTTAAATTCCCCTCTGACGTGCGACTGTTCCACCTCTCCATTTGTCTATATATGGTCCATCTGGTCAGGTTATCACGATTTATTACGCAATGTGGTTTCCCATGGACCTAAATTCAGGGAGCCACAACGTATTTTAAATTGGAACCATAACTTTAAGATCATCATGGACGCTGTGGAGGACTATGCCAGAGCCTGGGTAAAACGGGAGGTGGACCAAGAGCCAGGACTTGAGTTACTGTCAGACTGGGTAAGGACTTTCCGATCTCTTGTACGCAGCCGAATAGATAAACTTCGGAAATGTCTGAATCCTCGGCCATGTTCCGTATTCAGAGATCGTGAAGCACTAAATTGTCTCTCTTTCTTACATGACAAATATGTTGTCACACCGACAGACAAGGCTTCCAACAACATAGTTTTTGTATGTAAAGCACATTACTACAACTGTCTGATTCAGGAATTAGGCATAGATGGTAATTTATCTGCTAGTGCTACATACACTCGGACATCATTTGACAAAGATGAGATCATAGCTAATCATAACTCTTTCATGTCCTCTATAAATATATCATTGAAAAAGGATCATAAAGAGTTACCATATTTGTACTGGATACCTAAACTTCACAAAAACCCGTACAAAAGAAAGGTATATAGCTGGATCTTCACCGTGTTCAACTACAGAATTGTCCGTTCAACTTACTAAGATATTGTCTGCTGTCAAAGAAGGACAACAAGCATACTGTGACACTATATATAATAGTAGTGGAATTAATCATATTGTTGATTTTAAAGAACTCAAAAGATTTGTTAGATAATTTTAATGCCGATCATTTTCTGAGGTTCATTCTTTGAAAAACTTTCGATTTTTCAACTTTGTACACCCATGGAGCTATGATATAGTATATCATAGCTCCATGGTACACCACATTGCCACACGAAAAACTTAACTGTCGACTGAGAAAATCATACATATTCACAATGTTTTGGCAAGCAATTTCAAATAAATAACATAAAAAATTCTTATATATTTAGTTGTTTGATCTTCTTCATTCATTTGACTTAATAAATAACAAAAGGACTAGATCAGTTTTTGTATTTTTCAGTCTAAGAGGGGGCAAAATACGGCCTTATCGTACCTTGTCCTCTGCATGTATGTACAATATGTCTAAAAACATAAGTTTTCGGTTAACAAGAGGTAGATGACCTAGGGGCGTAAAATCGAAATACACCATATGGCATTTTAAGACAAAGCAAAATATCAGACCTTTACCTTATGTAGTTGCTTGAATAACTGCGACAGAAATTATGTTACGTACGAACGAACGGACGGACAAATGGATAAAGGTTAAACAGTATACCCCTCTTCTTAAAAGCCAGGGTATACTTTTAAGTATTTAACTAGTCGAAGCAGCCACGCTGCATATCCCCGCGCTATACTCTGGTGTTTGATAGTATAAGGGCAAATAATTGAAAGAAACAAACTATGACTATAATGAGCATTACTAGTACTGTCAAATATATATGTATTAATATGAGATTTTTCCCTGGTAGTGGGAGTGATAGTAATGTAAAGAATTATGCATGACAAAGGAATAATGTGCCCTTAGGCTATCTATGCAGCCCAGTCCCTAAGGGTATTATCAAAATTCTGAAACCTTCGACAGAATCTACATCCATAGTGCAACTACTGAGCCTAGTTTCATTTCCGTATTCCAAATAACCTGGGAGGAGTTGTGTGACAAAGGAATAATGTGCCCTTAGGCTACCTATGCAGTCCAGCTTCTAGGGGCATTATCAAAATTCCGATACCTTTGGCAGAATCTACATCCATACTCCATAGTGCAACTAATAAGCCACGTTTCATTTCCATATTCCAAATAACCTAGGAGGAGTTGCCTGACGAAGGAATAATGTGCCCTAAGGCTACCTATATATGCAGCCCAGCCCCTAGGGGCATTATCAAAATTCCGAAACCTTCGGCAGAATCTACATCCATAGTGCAACTACTGAGCCTAGTTTCATTTCCGTATTCCAAATAACCTGGGAGGAGTTGCGTGACAAAGGAATAATGTGCACTTAGGCTAACTGTGCAGTCCAGCCCCTAGGGGTATTATCAAAATTCCAAAACCTTCGTCACAGTCCCCACCCACAATGCAATTAATAACCCAAGTTTCATCTTTCTACTCTCAGTGGTTACAGAGATTATCCTGGACATTAACGCCATACGTACACGTGTACGTACATCGAACAGCAAAACATTATCCTGCGCTTTCGCTAGCGTGGGGATAATAACATGGCTTTTTTTATTTTAAATTAGTACTTTTTACTTGTACATATTTATACAGTATTATAAGGGCTTCAAAATGCATACATTAGAACAGATCTGATTTATGGGTTCAATCACAGTTTATCATATGGGAATAAACAGACCGAACGAACATCCCCCCACCCAACCGGGTAGTAACAGACTGTTAAATTCTCGATTTTTTTAATGCACGTATCATATAGGCTTTAAAACGATTGCCATATATATATATGTTGTGTACAAGTTGTAATTTTGTACAAGTTATAACCTGTACAAAATATTTGTACATGTTATAACTTGTACGACCCAAAAATACAAGTTATAACGTGTACAATTTTTGCCTGTACATGTTATAACTTGTACAAAATAAGGCTGGAAATCGTGTTTAACTTGTACAAAATTTCAATATAGCAAAAAAGAAAGAAAATGACCAAAAAAATATTTTTTTATTTACTATTCATTAAGGCTTAAATAGAATTTACATATTAAAGATAATTTAAGTTACTTCTTGTTTTAAATGTTCATCAAATGACATTTTACTTGCATATTTCTTGCACAATTTTTAATATTTGAATAATATAAAGCTAGTTACTTATTGCTGCATGTTTATCTAACATATGACATCTTGAATTGCAGAACACTTTCATCTTTCGACATTTGCATCTTGGTTTGACAATTACAATGAAGACCACCCTGAGAAAATCATAACGAATGTAATTATTGTCTCAGGACCACCCGAGCCCTCGCCCTCCACTCACTGATAATTTACTCACAACCAATCATACGCTACTTTCATACATCAGAACAACAGAAACTTTAAGAGTGGCATTTGGTAACCTTTCATCTAGTTTCTACTGACATAACTTTTAATTTCACTATTTTCACTTTTTCAAACTGCTTTAGCAGTGTTCTCTTGTTTCCCACTTGGTACTGCTTCTAATTAGCTTCTTTAACACTGTCAATTAAAGTCTCTATTCTTTTTTTCTTTTCTTTTTTGTAAATGATGCCTTATTTGTTGAGGCATTTTGTCTTGACATTTCTAGAATTTCAGAACAAAATTTATTTTGACTATCTATATCCATCCTGATTTGATCATTCAATAGCCCAACTTAGCAAACTTCGCCCTGCAGTAATCCTACTTTAAGATTGATCGAATAAGTGTTCAAACTGCATCCTGAAGAAATTCTAGATTACAAGTGATCACTCGAATATTCAAACTTTAAACTTTTGTAAAATCAATTATTGGGATATCACAAATATTTTAATTTTTTTTTCTTTCACGTAAAGAAAATATTTTTATATAATGAACATTGACATAGTCACATTAATGTTTTTATTCTGCTCTGCATGTTTGAACCATATTAATAGTTAATATTTTTTCTTTTTTTATTTATTTTCCCATAATGAAATTTTGTACAAGTTAAACACAATTTTCAGCCTTATTTTGTACAAGTTATAACATGTACAGGCAAAAATTGTACAGGTTATAACTTGTATTTTTTGGTCATACAAGTTATAACATGTACAAAAATTTTGTACAGGTTATAACTTGTACAAAATTACAACTTGTACACAACATATATAATACATTATAATTTGGAGGTTATAATGGTTTTTGGCCATGTTTGCAATACAAAGTCAGTTGGCATAGTTTATAATTAGTTGTAATGTTATTCACTCTCTTTCTAAGACTAGTGTTAGAATTTTTTCAGTATTCTAGGGATAAGCGTCTCTTGTTTAACGTCTTCATCTTTGATTTTTTATTTCTTTATTTTTTTTCCTTCCATGCTTTCTGTTGGAAAAAAATCATTCTTTTTCTTTTCATACTGAAAAATTAATGGTAAGCTTGATCAAACAGACTGATGTACTTGTTATAACGCGACTTCATATTAATTTTACGTCTAATCTATGACTAAACAATCATCACTACGAATATATACGCTTTATGTCACTTTGTAAGATTATTTCTATCTGAGATAATTAAACAAAACATCTAGTTTTAATTTTCTCAGTTTCTATTTGTAAAAAATGTGTGTTATGGCACAAATATATTACGATATCAGTTGATTAATTTACTCTCAACAGACTGACCAACAGACCGAGTTCATTATAGCCGACTCACCAACAGACGTTATGATTTTCTCAGAGCCACCTAAGGTTTCAGAATATAAAAAAATAATTTTTTACAGAAGAAATAGGTACTTACACGCGTTCTTGGAAAACCGGCAATGATCTTTCACTCGTGATAGAATTTTTGGGGTCTTTTGGCTGGTTCCGCTGCGCTCCACTCACAAAAAAGACTGAAAAATTCTATCACTCATGAAAGATTAGCCGGTCTTTTCCAAGAACTTATGTAAGAACCTATAACTCATATACGATCTCTAAAAAAATTCAGCCACTGGTAGAAAAAATCAATATCGGTTAGTTCTTGCTTTGATAAGTGTTTGGCTGGTTGATGTACTGAGATGATCACCTTAACATCCCTGATATGTCATCACAAACCTGTTGTGTTTTGTGTAACTAAAGGACTCAGATTGCAATGGAAGAGGGAAGTTTGGCGCGCCTTAAAACCTGGTTTAACCCAACATTTTTTTTGAAATGCCTGTACCAAGTCAGGACCCGATTGCGGTCTTCAATTTTATCGGTACGTCTTCCTTGTTTAGTTTCGTCTTTAACCCGAATAAAACAGTCGTTATATTTCGCTCCTTTCGGTCGCTACATTAACCTGTCCCGCCGAAGTATGCGAAGACGGATAGGACTTGGATCATTCGAGTTCTTTCGTCTTATCATGGTCTTATGGGCAATTGAGATTGATTCTCCAAGTTCGGTAATTTTGTTTTTATCTATATAACCTAGGATTCTGCCCAAGCGCCAAAACTTTTTTGACAAATATCATCGATATCATCGGTATGTAAACTGGTACATAAGTGACCAAAAATAATTGTTTTACATTTAGATGATTTGGTATGTAGTGGTATTTGTAAAACTGACAATAGTAATCATCAGCCCTTAAATGTAGCAATGAAAATTCTGTTCAATGTAATGCTTTAAAAAAATAAGTGTTTACATTTTTGTAATTGTCTTTTAATTAAATCTTATATGTAATTATAATAAATCTGAGGAAAAATTTAAAAACAAGGGAGACAACTTGCAACTAGCGAAAAAAAAAACCCACCAAAATACAACGTTTCCTGGGGTAATGTTTTAAATGCATATTTCAACTAATAACCTCCAAACGGCAACATTGATACAAGGGGGCCCTGATGGGGGGGGGGTCCTGATCACGGTTCACAGAAAAATAAAATTTGGATTTCACAGTTCATGGGAAATTAACAAATATTTGAAAAAAAAACTCCACAAGTCACGATTCACATGGAAATATTGCCACCGTAGAGATCTGTGGAGGCATCAATCACATATCACGGAAAATTATTTAAGACGATAACGGTTCACAGACAATGCCCTGATCACAATTCACAAACAATTGTTTGCCTGAATCACAGTTCACGGAAAATTCAGATGGACATCACGCATCACGAAATTACACAATCGACCCTCTCATACAAGATAAACAAAACTGAGTTTGAAAAGTTCTAGACGCACTCTACACCACAGGGTGAGAACGGGAATTGTATAGTTTCCGGAAGCGCCGTTCTTATGATAAGCAAAAGGTAGCGCCATGTTCAAATCCCAAGGATTTGTTAATAAAAACACTTCTTATTAAGTTAAATACACAATCACGTCCCAACATTGCCATTAATAAAGTGCACATATAAGCTTAATGTAGTGACGAGTATCTGCATTTAATGCGTTTTATTCGTATGTTCACGTTAAGCATGGAATTTTTAATAAAAAAGGTAGCTCGAACATCTAAAAGAGACAATACCATCTTCTCTTATCGATCGTTTTTAAAGTAATCACACATTGAAAGTATGATTGATTGTATTTTTTGTAGCCTCTTGATATTAAACATTAAAAATCAAATGCATTTATAAAGTAGAAATCAATTATTGAGTGATAATCTCCGATTTTGTCTCAAAACTTTAAAATCAAAAGTGAACGGGTAGCGTGAAGGCAAGAAAAAGGGTATGAACAGGTAGCGCCGAAAATAACAGTTTTCTTTTCGGGGTAAAATATACATAAAACCACTCTAATTTCTTATACAAGTCGCTCTAGGAATATATCAAAAATCATCTGATGCAACTGTGAGTTTGGTAAGTTCAATCTTCATGACTCTTCGGCATTAAGTTGTACAACTAATATCCGAGTATTTAAGTCCTCGTCCACAATTTTCTCCAGTCTAATCGTTTTTTTTTTTCAGTTGTCTTTGGTGTGTTTACATTCGAAATACAAATAAACCCTTTTCTTTTAGCTCGCACAGCACGTCTTAAACTGAGTAGACCTTGTAGTGGTACTTAAAAGCTAACCTGGCTAAAAGCCATGCGAGCTTATAACTACCATCACTATGCGTCCGTCGTCAGTCGTCGTCAGTCGTCCGTTAGCAATTTGAAAAATCTTCTCCTCTAAAACTACTGACCGAACTTAACTGCAGAAATGATACTTGACATGTTGCACACGATCCTCATTTTGAAATGACTCAATAAAAACGTGCACGTGGCCGATGTAACCAAAAGTAGAACGTAAGATAAAATCACTATAAATTACTTTAACTAAGCAACTATAATATATAACAGATAGTAAAAAGAAGAGCTCCTTAAAAATCATAAGCTCTACGAAAGTCTCTATTGGGTCGATATTGTCAGATGGACCCTTATAGGGGTTGTTGGCCTATAAAGGTAAAAAAAATGTGGGTTTTTTTTTTGCTTTTTTTTTGTCCCGTAGAATGAAAACTATTGCTTATGAAGAAAAGCTGTGACTATCTCAACTTTACTTTAAAGTCTAAAAACGTCTCGATTGCATGGATTAAAATAGTCAGATGACCCCCGTCATCGGAAACCCAGCTTACTCATTCTCCACCCCTGGGACATTTGATTTGATTTTGTTCGTTTCACGTTCAGTATTAAGTCTTGAACTTCATAAAATTTTAATATAGAAACATGTTTAAATTGCATTAGAAAAGTGTAATGCGAACAATCAGAAGGCTCGATATAAAAAATATCAAAAACGAGGTATTTCATGTGTAATGTCCCAGGGGTGATGAATGAGTAAGCGAGTGAAGAACTCCTCGGTTTCCGAGGTTGGATGACCCCATATAGGGCCCTAATGTCCAGGTGAGCGATTCGGGCTCCTGGGAGCCTTTTTTTCATGTTTTTATGCCCCGCCAACTTTGTTGGGGGGCATATAGTTTTTCGGTCCGTTCGTCCTTCCGTCCGTCCGTCACACTTTAGTTTTCCGCACTTTTTTTCGACATCCTTGCATATATTCAAAAGATTTTTGGTATGTGAGTCTACCATGATGAGTTACAGGTCAAGTTCGAGTTTCGTTCCGGTCCACTGATTTTGACCTAAATTACGGCCCTTGAACTTAGTAAATTTTGTAAAAATAAGTTTTCCGCACTTTTTTTCCACATCCTTTCATATATTCAAAAGATTTTTGGTATGTGAGTCTACCATGATGAGTTACAGGTCAAGTTCGAGTTTCGTTCCGGTCCACTGATTTTGACCTAAATTACGGCCCTTGAACTTAGCAAATTTTGTAAAAATAAGTTTTCCGCACTTTTTTTCCACATCCTTGCATATATTTTTGGTATGTGAGTCTACCATGATGAGTTACAGGTCAAGTTCGAGTTTCGTTCCGGTCCACTGATTTTGACCTAAATTACGGCCCTTGAACTTAGCAAATTTTGTAAAAAAAAAAGTTTTCCGCACTTTTTTTCCACATCCTTGCATATATTCAAAAGATTTTTGGTATGTGAGTCTACCATGATGAGTTACAGGTCAAGTTCAAGTTTCGTTCCGGTCCACTTATTTTGACCCAAATTAGGGCCCTTGGACTTAGCAAATTTGGTAAAAATAACAGTTTTATTTTATTTGCCAGCGGGGCATCAGTGTCATCTTGACACATTTCTACGGTGGCAGAATGCGGCCATGAGAAAAAAAAATAAAATCACGTTCCCTCGTAATACCATCACGTTCCCTCAAGATAACACCACGTTCCCTCAAGAAAGTTATTGCGTTCCCTCAAGATATTTATCTCGTTCCCTCAAGATAACATCACGTTCCCTCAGGATAACATCGCGTTCCCTCCAAATAATTTTTGCGTTCCCTCATGATAATTATTGCGTTCCCTCATGATAATTATCTCATTCCCTCAAGATAACATCACGTTCCCTCAAGATAGTTATCGCGTTCCCTCAAGATAACATCGCGTTCCCTCAAAATTGTTATCGCGTTCCCTCAAGATAGTTATCGCGTTCCCTCAAGATACTAAGTAGTTATCACGTTACCTCAAGATAACATCTTGAGGGAACGTGGTGTTATCTTGAGGTAACGTGATAACTACTTAGTATCTTGAGGGAACGCGATAACTATCTTGAGGGAACTCGATGTTATCTTGAGGGAACGCGATAGCTATCTTGAGGGAACGCGATAACTATCTTGAGGGAACGCAATGTTATCTTGAGGGAATGCGATAACTATCTTGAGGGAACGTGGTGTTATCTTGAGGGAACGCGATGTTATCTTGAGGGAACGAGATAATTATCATGAGGGAACGCAATAATTATCATGAGGGAACGCAATATTTATTTTGAGGGAACGCGATGTTATTTTGAGGGAACGTGATGTTATCTTGAGGGAACGAAATAATTATCTTGAGGGAACGCAATGACTTTCTTGAGGGAACGTGATGTTATCTTGAGGGAACGTGATGGTATCACGAGGGAACGTGATATATATTTTTTTTCTCATGGCCGCATTCTGCCACCGTACATTTCCTTGTTGTTCTATAGAATGAAAACTAAAGCAAATAGAGAAGAGCTATTTTTTTTCATTAAATCTTTAGCCTATTTAAGGCTATAAAAAGTCTCTATTGGATAACAATTGTCAGATGACATCCTCGTGGTCCTTGGTACCAGGTAAAAGACTCAGGTTCCTGATAGCCTCTTGTTTGGTTGGTTTTTTATCAACAAAAGAAGCGCAAATAATGTTTACTTTGGCTTTTCTGTTTGTTTTATGCTCGTTGGTTTTTGTTTAATATTCAGTGGCGAATCTTAAGGGCTGAGTCGTCTGTTAGAACCCAAAATCAATTAAAATTTTCTTACTTTCGTCATGATTTTCGGCAACCTAGCTACTTTCGTCATGATTTTTTACAACTAAGCTTGGGTAATAGATGAAAAACTTCGGTTCTTTTTATGGATCTGCCCCTGTTGTTTTCTTTAATACTGTGTAACGGAAATGTTTGATATGCATGCACATAAATCACACAAGGCGAATAGTTTTGATTTCGGAGGATACCGGATTATCCGGAAACCTGTTCAGTGCTCATTACGTTCTTATTAAATTGCTGAAGTTTTAAGGTGCTAAAGAAATTCAATTTTTACAATGAAACGCGATCAAAAGACAATTTTAGTAATGATTAAGAATAAATAATAGAGATCTGTATTGTTTTGTATAAATATCAAAGCATATGTTTCTTATAAACTATATGATGTTCATAAGGTATGGTATGTTCAGCGATTCATAAAGGTCGGTTGATTCGGATTTTTTTAAAGTCTTTTTTAAGCATTTTTAATGTAGCAATGAATAAAAAAGAGCATTCCAATTCAAGATCGATTTGGCCCGTGTAGTGAGTTCATTTTTATTTTTCGTTTGTTCATTACTTCCTCGTTTTATGGTTTATTGCGCTATTCAAATGAAATATATATTTTTTTAAATTGTGAGCTACCTGTTCACTAAAAATGTGAATTTTGAAGCTACCTGTTCAAGACAGCGGACGCTACCGGTTCATGTGTTGAAATTTAGAGGGGATGTTAGAAATGCAATAATATGATTAAAACGCAAAAATTTCACAACATTTTTATTATGTTTTGAATCTTGATCGTTTGATCTGTGGATTGGAGCATTCAACAGGGTCTAGATTGAAACCGATTTCACATCAAACCCCGAAAAAGACAAGCCATATCACATTTTCCATCTACTTCTCGGTGTTCGAGGTGAATTAAATAGTCTAAATCATGGCCGTTTGTAATATTATAACCATTGCTGTTTAAATATTGTACCTTCAATTATTTTTGTTACAATTTTATTGTTTTTTTGTTCATATTGTGCTTGCAAATGACTTCTAATTCCCGTGTTTTGACATTTTGAACCTGGCGCTACCTGTATCAGAAAATATCCTCGCTTCGCGAACAGCGCTTCCAGAAACTATACAATTTCCGTTCCCACCCTGTGTACACTAAACGTCAAAAAACTGAAGGTATTATTGAAATTCTCATTACATGTACTATAATATAAAGTATTCCTTATTTGCAAAACATAAAAACCCTAACGGGTTCAGAATATACAAAACAATATCAAACAAATAACATATACAGGAATAAATGGTTTTACCACAGACCTGTATATTTAATAATATACAAGCCTATGGTTTTACATAATTATGTGAAAAAAATGAATAAATAAAAAATGGTGATACGAAAATTACTTGACCAGTATCTGAGATAATATTTATAAACTAAATCAGTTTTAATTTTCTCAGCCAGTATAGACCTTATTTTCGCAACACTAAAGATTGCTTTATTTGAAGTCAATATATCCATATCATAATTTAAGATTATCATATACGCATAAATTTAACAACACGATAATAGAGCAATTTTTAAAGAGAATTTGATTTTTTTCCAAAAACACCTTCACCGTGTGATAATCACTTTCATTATCAACTGGTTCAGGTTATTATCAACTACTTCCGTTTTATTATCAAACGCCAAAATAAACCATTGTAATGTTGATATTCATTGAATAAATATTATTATTTTTATTATTATTATTATTGTCCACCATTACTGATCTCAAGACCATGCATTTGAACAGACCCAAAACTGTCTTATATAAGTACGAAGCCTTATGCCTGTTCTGAGTCTTTTTGGTCTGTTAACATCCACATTGACGTCAATCAGAGATGGGGTATTTGAAATTGGTAATTGCAATTGATTGCAATCAATTACATTTTCTGAAGAAATTGAAAGTAATTGCAATTGAAAAAAAAAATCAATTACATGTAATTGAAAGTAATCAAATACATTTGAAAAAAAATGTAATTATGTAATTGATTACAATTACTTTTCAATTACATTGTCACAAAAAATGTCATCCAATACCATAGATCTACCATTTGTAGTGATTGCTTTAATAAAATGTAGGGATGTCTTTCAAAGACATGAGTGAGCAAGGGAATGCAATTTAGAGAGTGGAATGAATCTTTTGCAAATTGTACATGTATATTAATTTTCTTAAAAAAAAAAAAAAATTTAAATTAGTTCATTAAATCAATGATATACATGTAACAATATACATTGTATAACCAAATGGTTTTATGCTTTAATAAATCCTTGTAACATGAATTGAGAATTTTCCTTTGATCTTCAGAAAGAATAAATAAGTACTAACAGGCATTTGTATTCCAAATCACCTCAACTGGATGATATTGCATAAAATGTCACTTGTGTTATATAAACCCAATGGAAAATTTCCATGCAATAATCAACACCAAAGACCCAAATATTGCATACCAAAAACTCCGCCTCCAAAACATGACTCTTCCTTCAAACAACCAAAAAATATTTGAATTTTTATTTTATTATATAACTTGAAATGAAATCAGATTTAATCAGAATAATAGATATTTTGATTGGTCCCAATATAATTATGGTACAATTATGTGCTCCGCCTTCCAATAAAAATTTTATCAGTGAGCAGAGTTAATTCATGTTACAAATAATTTATAGCACCGCCTACCTCGTTATCCAAATAAACTTCTCACGCTTCGCGTTCAAAGTTTATTAGGATAACTCGTAGTACTGTGCTATAAATATAACATGCCCCAGGCACACATGTACATGAGACTCTACAGGAAAACTTTCTAATTAATTAAGGTCACCCAATTCCATTTGATTTCATTTTTGACCTCATTTCATTGGAAAAAGTGTTCAAAAGGTGAACTCAAAATCTCTTGATACTACTGGGGAAGTCAATTCAAGTCATGACTTAAAGGGTACTGGATAAATTTGTGGTTTCCAAAGATGTTGACGGGAACTTTCAAGCAAAGTGCAAACATTGTGCATCTATGATATCAGGAAGCATGAAAATAAATAAATGATGTTTATAGACAAACGTGAATGTCTTATTATACATAATGTAATTGCAATTAAATCAATTACTTTACAAAGGTAATTGAAATTAATCAATTACTTTTCTAAAATTGATGTAATTGCAATTGTAATGTAATTGAGTAAAAGTGTAATGTAATTGAAAATAATCAAATACATTTAAAAGTAATAGGCCCCATTCCTGACGTCAATAAAATATTAGTTGCTACTCCAGAAATGCCGGGTGTAATACAGATGAGGATTCTAAAAAAATCAATTCATTCTTATCTTGACATAACATTTTTAGCTCACCTGGCCAGGTGAGCTATTGCCATCACTTGGCGTCCGTCGTCGTCGTCGTCGTTAACTTTTCTTCAAACGTCTTCTCCTCTGAAACGGCTGAACAGATTTAAACCAAATTTGGTCTGATGGTACCTTAGGGTATCCCCCACAAAACTAATATGGGGATTTTTGATTCGTCGAAAAACATGGCCGCCGTAGCTAAAAATAGACCATGGGGGTCAGACTACTGTTTTTAGCTTGTAAATCAAAAAGTATAAGAGATAGATGAAATCTGATGCCATCTTACTGCTTCAGCATTTAAAGCTCTACAAAAGTCTCCATTTGGTCCAAGTTGTCAGATGACCCCTTATAGGGGTTACAGCCCCTTAAAGGTGAAAAATAGCGTTTTTTTCATGTTTTTGCCCTATAGTATGAAAACTATTGCAGATAGAGAAAAGATGTTGCTTGCTTAAATGTTCAGCTAATTTAGCTGTACAAAAGTCTCCATAGGGTCAAAGTTGTCAGATGACGCCTTATAGGGGTTACGGCCCCTAAAATGATGTTTTTTCATGTTTTTGGCCCATAGAAAGAAACTATTGCAGATAGAGAAAAGTTGTTGCTTGCTTAAATGTTCAGCTCATTTAGATTTTCAAGTCTTCATAGGGTCGAAGTTGTCAGATGACCCCTTATAGGGGTTACGGCCCCTAAAATGATGTTTTTTCATGTTTTTGGCCTATAGAAAGAAAACTATAGCAGATAGAGAAAAGCTGTTGCTTGCTTAAATGTTCAGCTCATTTAGCTCTACAAAAGTCTCCATAGGATCGAAGTCGTCTGATGACCCTTAATAGGGGTTACGGCCCCTAAAATAACCTTTTTCATGTTTTTTGCCTATAGAATGAAAACTATAGCAGATAGAGAAAAGCTGTTGCTTGCTTAAACGTTCAGCTCATTTAGCTTTACAAAAGTCTCCATAGGATCGAAGTCGTCTGATGACCCTTAATAGGGGTTACGGCCCCTAAAATAACCTTTTTCATGTTTTTTGCCTATAGAATGAAAACTATAGCAGATAGAGAAAAGCTGTTGCTTGCTTAAACGTTCAGTTTATTTAGCTCTACAAAAGTCTCAATAGGATTGAAGTTGTCAGATGAACCTTAATAGGGGTTACAGCCCCTAAAATAAACTTTTTCATGTTTTTGGCCTTTAGAATGAAAACTATAGCAGATAGAGAAAAGCTGTTGCTTGCTTAAATGTTCAGCGCATAAAGCTCTACAAAAGTCTTCATAGGGTTGAAGTTGTCAGATGACCCCTTATAGGGGGTACGGCCCTTAAAATAACGGTTTTTCGTGTTTTTGGCCTGTAGAATGAAAACTATAGTAGATAAAGAAAAGAATGTTGCTTGCTTAAATATTCAGCTCATTTAGCTCTTCAAAATATAGGGTTGACATCAAGACCAGGTGAGCGATTTAGGCTCCTGGGAGCCTCTTGTTTCTACATTGCATATTTCATGATCGCGATTGGCACAGTTTCTTTAAAAACAAGAAGCTCTCAGTAGTCTGAACCGCTCACCTGACTTACTTGCTATAGAGAAACATTATGAGAATTTAAAGTCACTAACCAAGAACTTCCAACTTCAGAACGGCAGAAATAAATGAGTGGAAAGAACAGCTTCATCAGTACATGTATAGACAAATTCTATATTTGTAAAATCTACAATTAAAACCAATTGACTTGGCAGTAAGATTCCAGTGCCAATGGAGGTTTAAAACAGAATATAAAAAGCCAAATTCACCTTTGCAAGCCTAAGAAACATCTGGAAATCAAGTGAAACTGAGACAAAAACTTTAAATAACTGAAATTTATTAAAACAAACATCATTGCTGTCCTCCTGTATTGATCAAAGTCATGGAAAGTCACTAACACATTTTCCACAAATTTGACACTTTCCAAACAAAATGTCAGCGACGACTGATTTTGAAAATATTTTGTCCCTAGAAAATAACAGACACCGAACTGTATGAAAGAACTAAGGCTTTACCTATATATCAACATTGATTAAAGAGAGGAGATGGAAATTGTTGGCCATGTAGACGATAAAGAGATATGGAATAAGTGTACGCGACACAACCAACATTATAGAAACGGCAATTTAAAAAATCACATTGGAAAACAGCCATCGTCGGATACCCACTGGCGATTGCACTACGCTTCTCTACATTTATAAATGTAGAGAAGCGTATTTATAAATGTAGAGAAGCGTAGTGCAATCGCCAGTGGGTATCCGACGATGGAAAACAGCCAGCAGTCTTCAACATGAACAGAGGTCACTGCTCGCTGTCTTGCATTGGCCCAAAACTAAAAATACAATACATAAGATTCAAACAAATCCCTAGATTATTAAATAACCCATTTCTGGAAATAAAACAAAAAACAGATAATTGACAAGGACAAACAAAAGTTTTTACAAGGATTCCTGTCTTAGGACAGGCACATGTGTTCAGAATAGAAACTTCTGAAATACATTGCGTAAACTATGAGATGGACAACACCATGAAAGCGAAATAGAGGAAGACCAAAGGAAACATGGCAGAGGTCCGTTGAAAAAAGAGATGAAAAATGAAGGATGGACGTGGCACACGATCCAGAGTATGGCAGCAGACAGACAGAGTTGGCGGTCCTCAGTCAAAGCCTTATGTGATACCTAGCACGAAGAGGACTATAAGAAAGTACTGTAAGTAATAGCATTGAAACATTTTCCTGCATTGTATACTTTTAACCAAAACGAACAGCTAAACCTCGATTGGCACAGTTTCTTTAAAAACAAGAGGCTCATAGATGTCTGAATCGCTCACTTGACTTACATTCCTGTATGTTTATGCTCGGATGTTGATGATCGTCATAGAGTTCCTTTACCGGATTGATTGTTGGTGCCAACAACGTTACGGGTGCGTTTTAACAAGCAGGAACTGTTAATATCTCCTATTTATCAGGAAAACAAGCTTGATGCTTCTATAAATCCCTCACTAGTTTGCAGTTTAATTGTGAGTGTGACATTTGCATGTAATGGCCCTCATTGAGACATCTCGTATCGAACCCTACAAAGGGGTCCTTAACGTGCAAAGGGTTCTTCTATAGCGGGATAACTTTTTCGTCCCTTCCGGAGGACAAGTATCGTTTTGCAATGACACCAAGAGAATGTCGATGGTCCATAAAATTTTCATCCCCGCATGACGAGAATAGAACCACGCACGAACCTTGGTGTTGGTAGCCCGACGCGTTAACCACTACAGCACCGGCTCTCTCTGCTTACCTTTCCGGAACACCTGGTTTCACTCTTGTTTCGACTTAAGATCATGTTGCTGGTTGTAGAATTTGTTCTTTGTTGTGTGTGTTTTTGATTTTCTTTCGTTCTTTTTAAGTCTTGTCTTTTTGTCTACTTATTTTGTTACCATTTCGAACTTACGATATATGAATGGCTAAATGGTATTCAATTGCTTCTTCTAAAACAGTTTATATATGGCCTGTTGTATACCATGCCCTAGACAGTTTTGAAAGAACCTAAAACTGACTTATAGATAAGTAATTAAAACTACTTATATGAAAGGTGTCTGGAACATCTTTGAACAGACACAAAACTGTTGTTTACTAGTTGTCATATATTGGTTGGTTTCAGAAATCTCTAAGCTGACCAAGGATTGTTTATTTGACTATAGACTCAAGACAATTAAAAAAAACCTTATGTTTTAAGACAGTTTTCCATAATTGTTCATTACAAACTACCGTATGGATGGTCATCGGATAGATTTTAACACACCTAAAACTGCATGGTTTCAGACAGTTTTAACAGAACTTGGGGTTCTAAATAATGGACATACTCCTCTTTAAATCGTTTTCATTTTTTTGGTAATTAGCACTAAATCATTTGTATTCTCATTATTATTCACTTCGAATCACATTACAACTTAAAATTTCAATTGCCACAGTTGGGCACAGTTGATAAAACGTTTATAGTGCCTAAAAAAAAGAGCGGAAAAAGGAGAAACAAATATTTTGATTTTTTTTTGTTATCCATGATACAAATTAACCAAGGAGGAAATAAAGAAGGGCCTAATTTTCTCAAAGAAAACATATTTGTAGTTTTGTAAAAAACACCAGGTTTCTTTTCTTGTACAGCACATTGCCGATATCCTCGGTGCTGGATTAGGCGTCCTCGTTCGAACGTTTTGGTTTTGAGTACTTTTCGTTTTCAACAGTTTTGGAATTTGATCTTCCAATGTTTTAATGTGAGGTTGCTCCTTAAAAATATCAATATATAGCATATCCATATTAACCGTTTATATCCGCGTTTTGGTATTTGTAATTTTTATAAATGTATTTTGTCAGCAGAGAATTGGCATCTTAATGGGCACTATTTGTGCACTATTGGTTACCGATTCTGCATATTGAGTGGACATCTGTTAATCTCCCCTTAGATTAGACTGATATTTCCTTTCACGTAAAATCCTCGATTGTGGCGGCTTGACTTTCTGATTTTTCTCTGTTTGGTATAAATCCATGGTACAGATATAATGGTCAATATATTTTTTTAAAAAATGAACAATTGCTAATTTTATAATTATAATCCAGTCTTTTAAATCTTCGATTGGTATGTAAAGGAATTAAATGGACAGGTGGTGATAATGCTTATCCAGCCTGCCCCTTGAAATCTTCGATTGGTATTGAAAGGAATTAAATGGACAGGTAGACAGGCTGAATGAGCAATTGTATTAAATTTTTAATCTATTGAGAAATATAACTGTACCATGGATTTGTACCAAGCAGAGTAATATAGCCCAGGAATTTGGTGTAAGGAGACACAGTTTTGACAAATTGACACGTAAAGAGGATACATAAGTGAAGACTTCAACTTACCAATTGTTAACTCCCAATCTGTGTCGCAACATTTCGTCCGCTATATCTTATGGAGTAAACAGACTGAACAAAATCGATTTTGTTATTTGAGAGCTTGTGGGATATATCATGATTTCCGTGATAGATCATCACGTTTGACACAACCATTCAAACTCCGCGCAGTGATCGGCTCCATCCAGAACTACTTTCTGTCTTAGTGGACGGAACGGGAACGGGCACTGTGCAGAGTTTGACAACCATTCTCGAAACGTTTCTCCTCGCTTGTTGTTTTCATTCATTAACTCACGGAAGACTAATACAAGATGTCTATCACAGATATATAAGCATAAATGTTGGTTTGCCATAAATTGTCTGTATTTTCGTTCTTTGTAAGATTTGACCTACACTAAATTGATCTTTGGCAATGTAAGCTGATGTTTGACTATAGTCTCAAGTCAGTTTTTAGCAAACCTGTCCGCGCGCGATCCCAAATCGGTGTATAAGGAAGCTGCTGTATGACCAGTCTATTAACATCTTTGAACAGACCCCAAAAGAGTTATGAACAACCTAATACAGTTTTAAAGTGGGCTGTTGGTTGACATGTCTAAAGATGGCAACGTAAGCTGATGTTTGACTAGTCTCAAGTCAGTTTTTAGCAAACCTGACCCAAATCGGTTTATAAGGAAGCTGCTGTATGACCGATCCATTGACATCTTTGAACAGACCCCAAAAGAGTTATGAACAACCCTAATACAGTTTAAAAGTGGGCTGTTGGTTGACTTGTCTAAAGAAAGGTTTAGTAACTTAGTCGGTAAGACGTCATACGACTTATCTCACGTTTTGTACAATTCAAAAACTGCTTATAAATAAGCTGTTGCATGAATAGTCTCAAAAACAAGACATTTTGAAACATATTCAAAACTGTTAATAAGCACACTACTAACTGTATAACTGATCTAAAAACAACTGTAAAGAAACCAACAACTGTTTATATGTAAGCTGACTGGTTTATAACAGCTTTAAATGCATGACATACACTGTTTATTAGTAATCTACCGTATGAATGGTCCTTGTGCAATATTACATATCTATACATATCCTCTCTGGGACCTTATGGACTTATGAGGCCGGACAACATCTTGTACCACCCCTGTCTTTCACTTGTCACGACTTCAGCCCTCTGCCATGTCTCCCATTCAAGTTCCTTTCTTTCCTTCTTTACTGTACTTCGCCAGGTGTTTCTATAGACCTACATCTTGACGTGCTGATCACTTTTACCCTATACCAGAATTTTTAAATCTGTCACCGTTTTTGAGTTATTTGCAAAAAACTGCTGTTTTACCCCCTGTTCTATTTAAACCATGTGGGAGTGATTGCCCATTTTCTTGATTTTTTATGCGTTTTGCACATATTTTGTCTTATATCTCAAGAACTATATAAGATATTGAGGTTATTTTAATTGGATATTGTTCAGTCAAGTAAGCTCTACAAAATTGTCCATTGGATCAAAATTGTCAGATGACCCCTTATAAGGGTTATGGCCCCTTAAGTGCCAAAAATGGTGGTTTTAGCCTTATAGATTGGGAACGATAGAAGATAGGGAAAAGGTTTTGCTTGCTTAAATGTTCAGCTAATTGTGCTCTACAAAATTGTCAACTAGGTCGAAATTGTCAGATGACCCCTTATGGGAGTTATGGCCCCTTTAAAGCCAATAATAGTGGTATTTGTCTTAGATTGTGAACGATAGTAGATAGAGAAAAGGTTTTGCTTGCTTATATGTTCAGCTAATTGAGATCTACAAAATTGTCCATTAGGTTGGAATTGTCAGATTACCCCTTATAGGGGTTATGGCCCCTTAAACGTCAAATATAATGGTTATAGCTTTATAGCTAGTGAACGATAGAAGATAGGGAAAAGGTTTTACTTGCTTTTATGTTCAGCTACTTGAGATCTACAAAATTGTCCATTAAGTTGAAATTGTCAGATGACCCCTAATAGGGGTTATGGCCCCTTAAATGTCAAATATAATGGTTATAGATTTATAGTATGTGAACGATAGTAGATAGGGGGTAGGTTTTGATTACTCACATGTTCAGCTCATTAAGTTCTACAAAAGTTTCCATTGGGTTGAAGTTCCTTATAGAGGTTATGGCCTTTTACAGTATAAAAATATCATTTCTTCGAGTTTTTGTCCTATGATGAAAAACTAATGCAGAGAAAGAAAAGATTTTGCTTGCTTAAACATGCAGCTCTTTAGAAAAGCTTCACAAAAGTCTCCATTGGGTCTCAGTTGTCAGATAACCCCTTAAAGAAAAGACCCTAATGGCTTAAGGACAAAGTGAGCGATTCAGGCTCCTGGGAGCCTCTTGTTTTGTTGAGAATTGGTGTTGCTCATGATAATGCAACTATCCCTAATTCAGTATTCAAACAGTATTTGTGCAGCATAGTGATCTTTGCAACTGGTGCTCCGTTAGCAAGTACAACATGACAATTATCTGTCATGCAAAGTGAATAATGTCTAGGCAATATCTGTTGAAAATGGGCGTTTGCTTGGTGCTCACTGAGCGATGTAAAGATTTGATTTTTTTAAGAAAGCTCAAATCTCAAAACATATTCTTAAAACACAACACATTATTTTCCTGTTCTCTGTTGACCAATATTCTGAAAAATCCATGATCTCTTTAAAATGATCTATCTAGGTTCGCAAGCAAATAGAGCCAGTTTCCTCATTGTTGAGGTCTGTTGATGACGTGAACAGATGGGCTATATCTGCTAAAAAAAGCTTGACAGAAATTTCATACTAATGTTTACTCATGTTTATTATCGGCCCATACAGGAAATAGTGGAATTACAGGTCTAAAAATTGCCTAGTAGGACGTACATTTGACGCTACTAACCCACCCTGCAAGTTTCAAATCAATAGGCTATCAAAAATCTTTGACGAGAATATGCACGGACAAACGGACGGATGGACACGAGTAAAAATTAATGCCCCCGACATGTCGCTGCGGGTGCATATACATCAAACTTGAACTTTTTTTCTAAAATTACAATGAAAACTATCATTGTAATGACAGAAGTTAAGGATGCGTCTGTAACAGTATATACAGCACTGACGCATACGCACATCATGATATTTGTTTCATGAAACCTAGGACAAAAGTTCACAGGAATGTTATGAAGGTTCTTATTCATTTTGTAAAACTTTAACATTTCTATTGTAATGTATTGAAAATGGTCAGTCACTCAACCAGAAAAAAAAAGCTGTGATAAGCTACTAATGGGGCAGGTAATTAAGGTGACGGTCAAAAGATGTGTATGCCATACAGAGCTGTCAAAAACTGCCAGAACCACCAATAAAATAGACAAGAGATCCAACAACAGCGACTACTAAGTATCATGTTACAACTTAAAGCCAGAGAAACCCATTCTGACCAATGTGGACATCTTAAATGAAGGTCTGACAACTCTTTATTAGCTCTGACATAATGTTTGTTGTCATGTGGAGTTTTTAACTCCTGGCCTTTGGACTTATTATTCTTGAAAAATTACTTAATATTATATATACTTGGTATGCAACTTAAGTATATTGAGCGTTCAAAATAAGGATCTTTAATTATCATGTGTAGGGGGTTAGCAGAGGGTATATTAAGAGAGCAATGACACACAGATAACTTCAGGTTAAACAGTAATACCTACTGCAACATGTTGATGTGGGAACCCTATATGGATAGTCAATCACTTTAGACACATGTTGCCAAAGATGGGCTTGCAAAGCACTTCTGAGGGGGGCTTTACATGATAACTTAAATGATTACACCGATTGTGCACAAAACCAACGATAAGAGATATTGCAAATCTGATTTAAAAATGGGTCAGAGAAAAAATAAGCGAATTTCGTTAAACAGGCACAGGGATTAAATAAAACTGTTTTGGACATCCCTGACAGGCAGTAGAAAAACGATAGACCTGATATTAAATCAAACGATATGGAACTTCATACTGATGTTGCATACCAAATATCAAAAGGCTGTGATAAGCAGTTGCTGAGAAATCTTTTATGAAATTTTAAAAAATAAGATAAGTCGACAAACAGGAAGTTTATGAGCGACAGACCCAAGGTCCCATATTGATGCTGCATACCGAATATCAAAAGGCTTTGATGCGTAGTTGCTGAGAAAACTGTTACGAAAATATCCCCTCAACTGCCCGCTGCCGCTGGGACATTGTTACTGGTGCAAGATACATTATACCTTTTACAATTGAGAAGTACAATGAAAGAAGAATATCTAAAATCAGATGTAAATGAATCATTCTTCAGCAGTTTGGTCAATATGCACTTTTTACCCCTCTTAGACCTTTCTTTTGGATAGGTAGGGGACACAAACCCCTAATGCAATAATTAGGTTCCTTTGGTTATAAGAAACATCATACACGTATTACAATTTTACATTGTCAACAGACTTCCATGACCATGACACAGTCATAACATTACACAACAGCATGTCCTTTTCTTCTGCAAATCACTGTGGGTGAATGAGTGGACAACTAAAAAAACACGATAATGTATGGACACAACCTTCATAGACCACAGAGCGGACTATTTTTGAAATGACAGGATCATACTTCTAAAGTGGAGGGGACGTTCATCTGAATGTCTGACTCCTAAAACATAGATCATACTTGTAAAGTGGAGGGGATGCTCGTCCGAATGTCTGACCCTTAAAACCTAGATCATATTTGTAGAGTGAAAGGGGTGCTCGTCCGAATGTCTGACCCTTAAAACCTAGATCATCCTTGTAAAGTGTAGGGGGATACTCGTCTGAATATCTGAACCTTAAAACCTAGATCATACTTGTAAAGTGAAGGGGATGTTGGTCTGAATGTCTGACCCTTAAAACCTAGATCATACTTGTAAAGGGAAGGGAATGCTCGTCTGAATGTCTGACCCTTAAAACCTAGATCATACTTGTAAAGTGAAGGGGATGATCGTCTGAATGTCTGACCCTTAAAACCTAGATCATACTTGTAAAGTGAAGGGGATGCTTGTCTGAATGTCTGAACCTTAAAACCTAGATCATACTTGTAAAGTGGAGGGGATGCTTGTCTGAATGTCTGACCCTTAAAACCTAGATCATACTTGTAAAGTGAAGGGGATGATCGTCTGAATGTCTGACCCTTAAAACCTAGATCATACTTGTAAAGTGAAGGGGATGATCGTCTGAATGTCTGACCCTTAAAACATAGATCATACTTGTAAAGTGGAGGGGATGCTTGTCTGAATGTCTGACCCTTAAAACCTAGATCATACTTGTAAAGTGAAGGGGATGATCGTCTGAATGTCTGACCCTTAAAACCTAGATCATACTTGTAAAGTGGAGGGGATGCTCGTCTGAATGTCTGACCTTTAAAACCTTTATCATATTTGTAGAGTGAAAGGGGTGCTCGTCTGAATGTTTGACCCTTTAAACCTAGATCATACTTGTAAAGTGAAGGGGTTGCTCGTCTGAATATCTGACCC
The DNA here is from genome assembly GCA_963971305.1 of Arcuatula senhousia. NCBI lineage: Eukaryota > Metazoa > Mollusca > Bivalvia > Mytilida > Mytilidae > Arcuatula > Arcuatula senhousia. Next base: position 28,185,043 of record OZ020307.1, on the reverse strand, counting down.
TTAAAACCTAGATCATCCTTGTAAAGTGTAGGGGGATACTCGTCTGAATATCTGAACCTTAAAACCTAGATCATACTTGTTAAGTGAAGGGGATGCTTGTCTGAATGTCTTTACCTTAAAACCTAGATCATACTTGTAAAGTGAAGGGGATACTTGTCTGAATGTCTGAACCTTAAAACCTAGATCATATTTGTTAAGTGAAGGGGATACTTGCCTGAATGTCTAACCTTTAAAACCTAGATCATACTTGTAAAGTAAAGGGGATACTTGTCTGAATGTCTGAACCTTAAAACCTAGATCATATTTGTAAAGTGAACGGGATACTTATCTGAATGTCTGACCTTAAAACCTAGATCATACTTGTCAAGTTCAGGAGTTGCTCGTCCGATTGTCTGACCTTTAAAACCTAGATCATACTTGTAAAGTGTAGGGGGATACTCGTCTGAATATCTGAACCTTAAAACCTAGATCATACTTGTAAACAGAAGTGGATGCTCGTCTGAATGTCTGACCCTTAAAACCTAGATCATACTTGAAAAGTGAATGGGATGCTTGTCTGAATATCTGAACCTTAAAACCTAGATCATACTTGTAAAGTGAAGGGGACACTTGTCTGAATGTCTAACCTTTAAAACCTAGATCATACTTGTAAAGTGAAGGGGACACTTGTCTGAATGTCTAACCTTTAAAACCTAGATCAAACTTGTAAAGTGAAGGGGATGCTTGTCTGAATGTCTGACCCTTAAAACCTAGATCATACTTGTAAAGTGAAGGGGATACTTGTCTGAATGTCTGACCCTTAAAACCTAGATCATACTCGAAAAGTGAAGGGGATACTTGTCTCAATGTCTGACCTTTAAAACCTAGATCATACTTGTGAAGGGAATGCGTGTCTGAATATCTGGTCCTTAAAACCTAGATCATACTTGTAAAGTGTAGGGGATGCTCGTCTGAATGTCTGACCCTTAAAACCTAGATCATACTTGTAAATTGAAATGGATACTCGTCTGAATGTCTGACCCTAAAAACCTAGATCATACTTGTAAATTGAAATGGATACTCGTCTGAATGTCTGACCCTAAAAACCTAGATCATACTTGTAAAGTGAAGGGGATGTTGTCTGAATGGCTGACCCTTAAAACCTAGATCATACTTGTAAAGTGAAGGGGATGTTGTCTGAATGGCTGACCCTTAAAACCAAGATCATACTTGTAAATTGAAATGGATACTCGTCTGAATGTCTGACCCTAAAAACCTAGATCATACGTGTAAATTGAAATGGATACTCGTCTGAATGTCTGACCCTTAAAACCTAGATCATACTTGTAAATTGAAATGGATACTCGTCTGAATGTCTGACCTCAAAACCTAGATCATACTTGTAAAAGGAAGGGGATACTCGTCTGAATATCTGACCCTTAAAACTTAGATCATACTTGAAAAGTGAAGGGGGATGCTCGTCTCAATGTCTGACCTTTAAAACCTAGACCATACTTGTAAAGTGAAGGGGGACATGCAATAGTTTTCATTCTATAAGAAAAAAAAATCCACTATTTTCACTTTTAAAGAGCCATAACCCCTTTAAGGGTCACCTGACAACTTCGACCCACGAAGACTTTTGTAGAGCTTAATGAACTCAATCTTTCAGTAAGCAACAGCTTTTCTCTATCTGCAAAAGTTTTCATTCTATAGGCAAAAAACATTAATTTTCACCTTAATGGGGATCATCTGACAACTTTGACCCTATGGAAACTTTTGTAGAGTTAAATGAGCTGAACATTTAAGCAAAAACAGCTTAACTCTTTCAGCAATTGTTTTCATTTTATAGGCCAAAAACATGCAAAATGTTATTTGAAGGGCCGTAACCCCTATAAGGGGTCATCTGACAACTTTGACTTTATGGAGACTTTTTAATAGCTTAAGGAGTTGAACATTTAAGCAAGCAACAACCACTTTTCTTTATCTGCTATAGTTTTCAATCTATAAGCCATAAACATGAAAACATGTTAATTAAGGGGCTGTAATTCCTATAAGGGGTCACCTGACAACTTCGACCCAATGAATGCTTTTGTAGAGCTAAATGAGTTGAACATTTAAGCAAGCAACTGCTTTTCTCTATCTGCAAAAGTTTTCATTCTATAGGCCAAAAACACTATTTTTTGCCTTTAAGGAGCTGTAACCCCTATAAGGGGTCATCTGACAACTTCCACCCTATGGAGACTTTTGTAGAGCTAAATGAGCTGAACATTTAAGCAAGCAACAGCTTTTCTCTATCTGCAATAATTTTCATTCTATAGGCAAAAAACATGAAAAAAAAATATTTTAGGGGTTGTAACCCCTTCAAGGGGTCATCTGATAACTTCCACCCTAAGAGGACTTTTGTAAAGCTAAATGAGCTGAACATTTAAGCAAGCAACAGCTTTTCTCTATCTGCAATAATTTTCATTCTATAGGCAAAAAACATGAAAAAAAAAATATTTTAGGGGTTGTAACCCCTAAAAAGGGTAGTCTGATAACTTCAACACTATGAAGACTTATGTAGAGCTAAATGAGCTGAACATTTAAGCAAGCAACAGTTTGTTTCTATCTGCAATAGATTTCATTCTATAGGCCAAAAGCACTATTTTTCGCCTTTGAGGAGCTGTAACCCCTATAAGGGGTCATCTAATAACTTCCACCCTAAGAAGACTTTTGTAGAGCTAAATGAGCTGAACATTTAGGCAAGCAACAGTTTGTTTCTATCTGCAATAGATTTCAATCTATAGGCCAAAAACACTATTTTTCTCCTTTTAGGAGCTGTAACCCCTATAGGGGTCATCTGACAACTTCCACCCTATGAAGACTAATGTAGAGCTAAATGAGCTGAACATTTAAGCAAGCAACAGCTTTTCTCTATCTGCAATAGTTTTCATACTAAAGGGCAAAAACATGAAAAAATGCTATTTTTCACCTTTAAGGGGCCGTACCCCTATAAGGGGTCATCTGACAGCTACGACAAAATGGAGACATTAGTAGAACTTTTGAACCCGAAGCAGCAGCGTGGCATCAGATTTCATCTATCTCTTATACTTTTTGAATTACAAGCCAAAAACAGTAGTCTGACCCCCTGTTCTATTTTTAGCCAGGGCGGCCATGTTTTTTGACGAATCAAAAATCGAAACACAACTTTTATGCAGGAAACCCTAAGGATGAATCATACCAAGTTTCATTGAATTCTGTACAGTAGTTTTAGAGGAGAAGATTTTTGAAAAATTGTTTACAGACGACGGACGCTAAGTGATGGCAATAGCTCACATGGACCTTTGGTTCAGGTGAGCTAAAAAGGGCAATAACTCCTGCATGGGTTTTTGGATTTTCTTCAAAATTTCAGAATAGGTAGATCTTGAGGTGCTGATTACTTGCATACCAAGTTTGGTTGCAATTGGACTTATGGTGTCAGAGGAATTCACATTTTAAAAAGTTTCACTGTCGACAAGCGGATTATCGTATTTGTAATTACGACGATCCCAATATGGCGACGCGAAACCCCCGTAAAATAAACATTACCTTTTAATTCATTCAATACACAACGACACACAACCATACTTTGCTACTGCAAAGGTCTTTTGGCTAGCGATATACTGTAAATATGATTTGAATCAATATTCATCCGTTTGGGAGATATCCACAACAGAAAAATGTGGCAAGATCATCGTAACTCGAATATTTTTCTAAGAAAGATTATCGTAACTCGGGTTACTGATTATGGTAACTCTGCTATATCGTTCGTTAAAAGAAAACAATTTTACAAAGTTAGGCATTGATTATTTGATTAGCATGTCAGAGATAGAAATCAGGCATCAAAATCGCGGCCGAAAGTCTTATTATCATGCTTGTTTATTGTATTAAATATATGGGAGCAAAGCTACGGCGTTTTATTCTGACGGGGTATTGCCGGCTATGGTTTACGCGGGAAATCCTAAGCCAGTAAAATTATTTACATTGATTTTAACAACAATAAGGAGAATGAGAAAAACTGTTTAAAAAAAAACAAAAAACAAGAGGTAAATCTAGTCTGAACTGAAAAGCGTGTCCAAAATCTACCAACTGTGCAATATATAGACACGTAAAAGATCCTTATAATAATAGTTCCAACTAGAAAATGTGTCTATGAGCCACAGGATGGCCCTCCCGTTCTTGAAATATCATTGACCCTCAATGTGTATTACCTGGGATACGTGAAATATTATTGACCCCTAACATGTAGTATTCAAGATATGGACCTTAACCAAGAACTTAACCAAAGTCATTCATGCATAAATTATAGGTCACAGTCACCTCATTTCTAGTGGAAGATGTCACCTTACCCAAGACACGTCTAGTGGTGAAATATCATTGACCCCCAACATCTAGTATCCAAGTTATGGACCTTAACCAAGAACTTAACCGAAGTCGTTCATGCATAAAATATAGGTCACAGTGACCTAATTTCTAGTGGGTGGTGTAGCCTTACCCAAGACCCATCTGGTGGTGAAATATCATTGACCCCCAACATCTAGTATCCGAGTAATGGACCTTAACCAAGAACTTAACCAAAGCCATTCATGCGTAAAATATAGGTCACAGTGACCTAATTTCTATTGGGTGGTGTCACCTTACCTAAGACACATCTAGTAGTGAAATATCATTGACCCCCAACATCTAGTATCCAAGTTATGGACCTTAACCAAAAACTTAACCGAAGTCGTTCATGCATAAAATATAGGTCACAGTGACCTAATTTCTAGTGGGTGGTGTAGCCCTACCCAAGACCCATCTGGTGGTGAAATATCATTGACCCCCAACATCTAGTATCCGAGTAATGGACCTTAACCAAGAACTTAACCAAAGTGTTACGGACGGACGTACGGACAAGGGTAAAACTATATGTCCGATCCACATACGTGGTCGGGCCATAATAAAAATAGATGTCGTAGTAATGTGTCCTTGGCCGCAGTATGCTTTTAACATCTGCCAGTTTTACTTATTTCTTCGTTCGAAAGATTTTTTGTTAATTAAAAGTATTATATAATCTGTCAGTTAAGATAATTCGATTTATACATTTTGAAAAAAAAAGTTACCAGAATAGAGACTTAGTCCCTATATATATACATCTGAGATTTACATAGTATGACCGAGACGAAATAAAGTGTGGCTGAGGTGTCCAAATACTAATACTTTTTTCACAACTCTGTGAAAGTTAATTTTCAATCAGCATTCCTCGGACGAGTCCGCTTCTCTTCAAAGTTTGAGGAGGTAACTCAGCCGAAGTTGCGACGAGTGGATGAATTTTAACTGTCACCTTTCCGTGACCAGTTTTACACAAGCCAAAAGCGTGTTCATTTCGTTGTTCCGTAATTCCGTCCCGCATTTGTTTATTCGTAATTCATCTACTTTTAGTCCTAGGTTGTTCTTATTTAGAGACAATCTTTATATGAACATGATGCATAGTGGGATATGTTTAAAGTTGCATCAGACAACTATACTTCTTGTTAACAGAAACCTTGAAATTTTTCCGCCATACTTTAATTCCTTTCCGCTTTTCATTTGCTCATAACTTAGCAACTTATATTCCTAGATTGCTGATATTTGGTAACAAACTTGATATGGGCATAGTGTATTGTGGGATACGTTTTTGGATCCATCGGACATCTTCTTCCTGTTTACCGAAAACATTTTTCTTCATTATGTTATACTTTTCATCTACATGTACTTACATACAACTACATGTATAACTCAGAAACTATAATTACTTCTTTGTTGCTGATGTTTGGTCAAAAGCTTGAAACGGATATGATATTATGTGGGATTCCGATGATCAAGCATTTACATCTTGTTTCATGTGAACTTTATATTAAACACAAGGCATACTAGCAGTAGCTGTGAAAGCGGGGGTATCACTAGTCATCATTGGCTCACGGATTTCTTGTTGCTTTGTTTTTCAATTTAAAATACCGTATCAAATAAATATTGATTTTGAGAAACAATTTTCATGAATTCAAAACCTTTCATTGTTCGCTTCCTCGCGATTTTCTTACGTCAGGGGCAAGAATAATACAAACTAGAGTTAACACTAAAGTATGTCTCGCCTGCTGCACCATCAGAAACAATTCTTCTTTCTTTCTTCCACTATATTTTGAATTTACATGGATTTTCAGTTTCTGAGATCAAAAGATGTTTATAGAACTAAAACATTGCTATTAAATGCAATAAAAATAATCAAAGTCACTCAACCAGAAAAAACAAGGTCAAAGTCAAAAGATGGGGATGCAACTGTGCTAAGATATTATATTACTAGGGCATATGCATACCAAGTTTCATCAACCTAGGACCAATAATACTTGAGATATGGAGGTGTTTGCAAAACCATAATTAACATTGCTATTACATATATATGTATTGAAAATTGTCATAGTCACTCAACCGGAAAAACAAGGTCAAGGTCAAAAGATGGGGATACAGCTGTGCTAGGCTACTACTGGGGCATATGCATACCAAGTATCATCAACCTAGGACTTATAGTTCTTGAGATATGGAGGTGCTCGCAAAACTTTTCCATAGCTATTTTATGCATTGAAAATTGTCAAAGTCACTCAACTGGAAAATCAATGTCAATGTCAAAAGATGGGGATGCAACTGTGCTAAGCTAATACTGGGGCATATGCATACCAAGTTTCATCAACCTAGGACCTATAGTTCTTGAGATATGCAGGTGCTCGCAAAACTTTTCCATTGCTATTATGTGTATTGAAAATTGTCAAAGTCATGCTCATAAAACTTTTCCAAAAAGTTAACGCCGCCGCCGGTAAAGTAACACCTATGTCCCGCTCTGCTTCGCAGGCGAGACAAAAACTGCATCCATCAAGCATTCAATGGTCAATTTCAACTTTATGATAGAGTGAGTAATAACTAGAATACTGACAAAGTCAGAAAGGGCCCCGCGGAAAAATATCTAAGTGTTTTCAAAATCATACGAACTTTAATTATAACCACTAAGGCATGTTCCATGGAATGCATATGAAACTACAGATCTGTATTGTTAATAGCCTTTGAGTTTTAGTGTTCACAAAGTCCAATTCTCAAAATCTGTGATTTTTGATAAAAAATGAAGATTTTTTCCAAAAATATTAATCAGATTTGCACGAAATTTTAATATGCAAATCAGGACATGCTACTTAGCAGCTGAACAAAGTTTCAGAACTGTTTCGTTAACAGTTTTTGAGTTTTAGTGTTCACAAAGTCCAATTCTCAAAATCTGTGATTTTCGTTAAAAAAAGAATTTTTTTTCAAAAATATTAATCAGATTTGCGCGAAATTTTGATATGCACATCATGACATGCTACTTAGCAGGTGTGCAAAGTTTCAGAACTGTATTGTTAACAGTTTTTGAGTTTTAGTGTTCACAAAGTCCAATTCTCAAAATCTGTGATTTTCGATAAATAATGAAGATTTTTTACAAAAATTTTATTCAAATTTGCACAAAATTTTAATATGCACATCATGACATGCTACTTAGCAGCTGTGCAAAGTTTCAGAACTGTGGTGTTAATAGTTTTTGAGTTTTAGTGTTCACAAGAATTGTTGACGGACGGACAGACGGACGGACAGACGGACGGACGGACGGACGGACAGACGGACAAAGTGAAAGCTATAGGGCGTCCGCATCTTCGATGCGGGGCCCTAACTATATTTCATTTCATAGAAACACTTAAAAGATTAAATAAGGAATGAACAAGAAGAGGATGATAAAATGAACATAAAATGTTGATGTGATATATTTATGTGGGGTGGGAGACAAAGGAGCAGCAAATATTGAAGACCACAGGAAAAGGGGAGGGTGAGTAGGGCGGATAATTTAGTCTATATAGTGCTCTACTCGGTGGTCCACAAATGAATCTTTTACTTGCATGATTCGTGGCACTCTTGATGCACGTTAGCCCACTATGGTCAGCGATCAGGCTTACCGTATTATAGACCTGACAACCCCGTGAAGAGGACAAGCATATTCAGCCACAAAAAGTACACATTTGGTATATCTCACTAAATGGACTGATTTCCATTTGCACTAGACTAAACATAAGCTTAATATAAAATGAATTTATTGACTATGTGTTATTGGCTTTTTTCGGTTTAAGCTATCAATTAAAGTAGATGTACCAAAAACATTCAAAGAGGAATATTTTTGTTATTCTGTCAGTTTAAGAATATAAAAGCAAATAAATGCATTTTTATAAGATTTTCACTTGAATACTTCTATAAATTCTTATTATTAGATTTAAAAATTATTTTTTTTAGAATTAGAACGTATTCTTATGAATACATTCATATTGAAGTAACCATTTGCATCCCGGCCCTCCAGTCAGTGAAGCTTTTGTAACTAGTTTTAATAGGATCCCAAGATACGGCTTAGGTGAAAGTTGTAACAAGTGAGGAATTAATATATTGTTTGATATCTATTTTGTATTTTTCTGTAGGAATTGGAATGTAACAATTTTATTTTTTTCATTTTATTTGAGTTACGATATTCATTTTAAAATAAATTTTGAAGTTACGATAATCTGGCATCGGCGTTACGACGATCTTGTCACATTTTTCTGTTGTGGATTTCTCCCAAACGGATGAATATAGATTCAAATCATATTAACAGTATATCGCTATCCAAAAGACCTTTTTAATGGCCAAGTATGGTCGTGTGTAGTTGTGTATTAAATGAATAACAAGAGGCTCCCAGGAGCCTGAATCGCTCACCTGACATATGTGCCTGAAGTAAAGGTTATAAGGCAAAATCTATTTAACGTTGAAAGGGTCATAAGATTAATGAAGGGGTCATCTGACAATATGGTGGATCTAAAGGTGCTGATCACTTTTGTTCTCAATCAAAATTCAAAAATCTGTCACCCTTTTAGAGTTATTAGCAAAAAACTGTAGTTTAACCCAATGTTCTATTTTTAGCCACAGCGGCCATATTTTACAACCAATCAAAAATCCCCACATCAGTTCTATACACCTAATGCTAATAAACAACAATACCAAGTTTAGTTCCAATTGGACTTAAAGTGTCAGAAGAGTTAACGTTTTCAATGTAATGAGGAAATGCTTTTTAAATGCCCAATTTTGACATTCTAAGGGCAATAACTCCTAAAAGGAAAGGTCCTACAACGTTGACCCTGTTACACATTTTGTAGATCTTGATGTGCTTAACAATATGCAATTTAAATTTCTCAAATATCTAGTATAGTTTTCAAGATATTGAGCTAAACAGGTGCAAAATTTGCAAAAAATCCACAAAAAGGGCAATAACTCCTACATGAGTTGTTGGATTTTCTTCAAAATTTCAGAGCTGGTAGATCTTGAGGTGCTGATCACTTTTGTTCCCAATCAAAATTTTAAAATCGGTCACCGTTTTAGAGTTATTTGCAAAAAACTGCCATTTACCCCTATGTTCTATTTTTAGCCACAGCGGCCATGTTTTACGACCAATCAAAAATCCCCACATTAATTCTATACACCTAATGCTAATGAACAACTAAACCAAGTTTGGTTCCATTTGGACTTAAAGTGTCAGAGGAGTTAACGTTTTCAATGTAATGAGGAAATGCTGTTAAAATGCTAAATTTTGACGTTCTAAGGGCAATAACTCCTAAAAGGAAAGGTCCTACAACGTTGACCCTGTTACATATTTTGTAGATCTTGATGTGCTTAACAATATGCAATGTAAATTTCTCAAATATCTAGTATAGTTTTCAAGATATTGAGCTAAACAGGTGCAAAATTTGCAAAAAATCCACAAAAAGGGCAATAACTCCTACATGGGTTGTTGGATTTTCTTCAAAATTTCAGAGCTGGTAGATCTTGAGGTGCTGATCACTTTTGTTCCCAATCAAAATTTTGTAATCTGTTACCGTTTTAGAGTTATTTGCAAAAAACTGCCATTTACCCCTATGTTCTATTTTTAGCCACAGCCGCCATGTTTTACGACCAATCAAAAATCCCCACATCAGTTCTATACACCTAATGCCTATAAACAACTATACCAAGTTTGGTTCCATTTGGACTTAAAGTGTCAGAGGAGTTAACGTTTTCAACGTAATGAGGAAATGCTGTTAAAATGCTAAATTTTGACGTTCTAAGGGCAATAACTCCTAAAAGGAAAGGTCCTACAACGTTGAACCTGTTACATATTTTGTAGATCTTGATGTGCTTAACAATATGCAATTTAAATTTCTCAAATATCTAGTATAGTTTTCAAGATATTGAGCTAAACAGGTGCAAAATTTGCAAAAAATCCACAAAAAGGGCAATAACTCCTACATGGGTCGTTGGATTTTCTTCAAAATTTCAGGGTAGGTATATCTTGAGGTGCTGATCACTTTTACCCTATGCCAGAATTTTGATATCTGTAGCCGTTTTTGAGTTATTTGCAAAAAACTACATTTTCCCCTATGTTCTATTTTTAGCCATGGCGGCCATGTTTTACGACGAATCAAAAATCCCCACATCAGTTCTAAGCACCGAATGCTAATGAACAATCATACCAAGTTTGGTTGCAATTGAACTTATGGTGTCAGAGGAGTTAACGTTTTAAAAAGTTTACGGACGACGGACGACGGACGGACGACGGACGCCAAGTGATGACAATAGCTCACATGACCCTTCGGGTCAGGTGAGCAAAAAAGGGATTGTTTATTTTACGGGGGTTTCCCGTCACCATATTGGGATCGTCGTAATTACAGTTACGATAATCCGCTTATTGACAGTGAAGTTTACAGACAACGTATGGACGACAGACTCCAAGTGATGACAATAGCTCACATGTGAGCTAAAAAGTTGATTTTTGGGGCTTGGCCCAATTTTGACCCCCAATAGTAATGTTATGGTGCAAGATACATCAAAACTGTTGTTACATTAAGTTGACAGAATTTATTGAGGAATACAATGAAAAAAGAATGATCAAAATCAGATGAAAAATAAACATTCTACAGAAGTTTTGTCAATACACCCATTTTAGCCCCTTTTGGCCCTTTTTTCTGAAACAGTAGGGGCCAAAATCCCAAATGCCGATTTAAAAGCTCATTAGAGCTTGTGTTACTTTGTTATATATGCATCGACTTTAAATAAAACTTTGATTGATTGATTGATTGAAATGCAATACCAACTTTCCTTTAGTGGTTACAAAAATCATATCAAAATTTCATAATATTGGGTCAACATTAACACAAGTTATCGCACGGTAACCAAAGTGCCCATAGACAACAACAATGACAACGACAATGACATCGCCATAACATAATACGATTGCAAAAATTTTGCGGTCGTATAAAAAGTAAGATCAGTGTGCATAGAATTTCTTCAGTAATCAAAAAGGTTAAGTCTTGAGGACTTCCAAGAAATCTGACTGAAATTCTGAAAAATGATGAGTGACCATCCTTTCAAGGGAGACAATACACCGTTTATATAAAACTTTTATTATCTATCATCATCTAATGTCATTATATGATAAGTAAGATTACAAATATTTTTATTTTGTACTTTTTGTAAAGTCCATTCTTCCTTTACAACATCGTCATAAGTGTTAATTATTTTATAGGGCACCCAGTTTGAATCTATCTGGCTTGTGAATGGATCCTGGGAGATAATATCCAACGGCTCGCTTTGAACAGGTATATATAGTTTATATGAATGTAACATCATCCTGTAGGGAATTGTGTCTTTCTCATTACTGTACGTGTAGTCTCCAACTATAGTATGTCCTATAAGATTACAATGAACTCTTAGCTGATGTGTTCTACCTAAAACAAAACTATGTGAGATTAGTAGTCATGTTTTATAAAAGAAAGGTGATAAAACAAGAACTGCACCTAGTCATGCTAAGGATACCCCAACTCAACCATTTGATAATAATAAGCATATGCCCAACTAGGGGCAAGGTACAACTCATCATAATAAAGCTGTGTATCAAATTTAAAATCAATCCCTTCAGTAGAAGTCAAGAAAACTGTTGCAAAAAATTGTCAATTTTTTACCCTTAAAAGTCTCAGTCGGCTCAAAAAACAGGAAAAAGATATGCGAGTGATCTGGAAAGGAGAAGCACAGTTCAAATCATTATACTAAAGCTGTATATCAAATTTGAAATCAATCCCTTCAATAGAAGCTGAGAAATTGGTTAGGAAAGTTTATGGATGGACAGACAAACAAGGTGATTGCAATATAGCCCCCTCTCTTATGAGTGGGGTTGTGATTTGGTCTTACTATATGTTTGAGGTTTAATATAGTTAATCATTTATCAGATTTTGAATATATCAGTATATGGAGCATTGAGATGTGCAATCAATACAATGTAACTGACTGTTCTTTTTACATATACCCTTGTTTGGAATTTTGTTTAAACCCTATCTTTTTTATCCTGGTCTTATAATTGTATCTTAATCAAAATAAAACTAACCAAGCTGAGCATTGTATAATATGTATCAAATGTATCATCCATAATGCTTGGGCTATGATTATTGCATGAAATATTTTGAAATTTTGAAATAATTTGAATTCAAGCCAAACATATCATTTTTTAATGGACTTTCTGATGACAAGCACCTCATGAAAAAATGCAAATTGTATACCTGTATATGGAATCATCACGACTTTAGAAGTGGCCATCCCTGAATAGGTACCATGTTCTAAGAGAATTATCAGGGTTGTAGCTGATCTGGGCTTCTCACATGCTGGATGCATACAAGTACACATTTTGTGTTTATAGTCCACTGAGCTGTCTCGACCAATCGGAACATCAACTAAGATGTTAGGTTCTGATAAATGTCCACTAACCTACAAAATAAAATGCAAAAACAGTAATGACAGATAATGCAAAAATCTTTGATAGCAGTACAGTGTACTCAAACTATTATCAAAACTTGCATCTAAATGGAATTTTTTTTATATACTGTGGATTCATTTATTTTCGTGGATACCCAATTTTCGTGGTTTGATGAAAAATTATCAGTTCATGGATTCTTAAATTCGTGGCTCTGTAGTTCGCAACATACAAACCAATATAAAATCTCCTTTTCGTGGAGTTTCAAATTTTGTGGGTCAAGACCACCCACGGAAATTAATACCCCACGAATAATAATGAAATCACAGTAATTAAAGTTTGTTCTTGCCTGCAAAAATTATGCTTCCCCCCTTTTCCCCCTAAATTTTTTATTTCAAAAGTCCATAAATCCCACAAAAATTTGAGGATCAAAATTTCCTGGTATTATGCACATCTACATATGGTCCCCTCCCTACATACCAAGTTTTCCTGAATGGGTTCAGTAGTTTCAGAGGAGTAGCATAAGCATCCTATAAATTTAGATAATCTGAAAAATACCTTGAAATGGTAAAATCTAACCAAAGCTAAAGAAACTCATTTTCCTCATAATAAACCACAAACTAAGACCTCCAAAATGTATTACATGAATGAGATATATTGAAGTTGTATTAGCACCCTATAAATTTAGATCATCCAAAATTTGATTCTACAAGCTATCAACACTGATGAGGTGTACATGTATCATGTAGAAATGATTGACTCACAATACATAACAAGGGCCTAGGTGGACAAGTGGTCTAAGGCTCTTGTTTATCACCACACTATTGATCACTAGTCTTTCATGTGATATTTTGAATCATTTATATTGCTAAAAAACACCTGGCACATGTAATAACTGTAAGTTCTGTATTTAGCTGTCCAAAGTCCCCAACCATTAAAACTGATGGCCCTAGGCCTGTATGGCCATTGTGTGACAAAAAGGGCATAAAACCTCAATACAAAGTTTTACAAACCCAAAACTTACCAGTGCTAAATAATGTTTGATGACCTGTTTTTTCTGGAATTTGTTACCAGCTTTAGCAGCAGCCTTGGCATTCAGTGAAAGACAAAGTACCCCACTGGTAGGGTAATCCAATCTGTGAGCAAATCTGTAAACACAGGTTAAAAAGTGAAAGACAAAGTACCCCACTGGTAGGGTAATCCAATCTGTGAGCAAATCTGTAAACACAAGTTATAATTCTTATTCAGACATTCAGTGAAAGACAAAGTACCCCACTGGTAGGGTAATCCAATCTGTGAGCAAATCTGTTAACAGAGGTTAAAAAGTGAAAGACAAAGGACCCCACTGGTAGGGTAATCCAATCTGTGAGCAAATCTGTAAACAGAGGTTAAAAAGTGAAAGACAAAGTACCCCACTGGTAGGGTAATCCAATCTGTGAGCAAATCTGTAAACACAGGTTATAATTCTTATTAAGTTTTTTTGTGTGTGTGTAATGCAATTTTTGTGATTTATTCATTTCTACATCACTTTGAACTGTCACCTTATATTTCCCATTATTTAATTTTCATGTGCTGTTATTTACGGGAATATAGGAAAAATTCAATCACTGCACCCCCCCCCCCCACTTATATGGAATATTTGGTTATTATTTCCTGTGGTAGTGTTGAGTCTAATATTCGAAGTTTTTTAGTATGATTATAATGAAGACATCTGAAATAATAATTAAATTTACCCATAACCAACTAAGTCAAAATAAAAGAGAAAAATATTATAATGCTAAGCACCCGATGTATCTTGTTCAAATGTGATCATCCTTATGAAATTCATATAAAATGTGATGCTAAAATTTTACACCAGGAGAGGCTTTAGTGGAAACTAAAAATATAAGAGTGCAAAAATATTTCTAGGAAGAACACAGAGCATGATGAATTACCTGAAATAATGTGTACATGACTTATCCACAAGTTCTGGAAAGTTAGCTTTCAGATTGTCTGCAAGGGTATACTGATGTGTTTCTATATTATTTACAGAAATGTCAAATGGTTTGTTGACTATCAGATAATTGTCACTTTTGTACAACACATCAGGCTTTTGTCGGTTCTTTGTGAATTTCAGATAACCAGAGTACAGCACAACAAACAGTCTTCTAAATCCATGTAGCAATATAGCAACAGGATAAACAGGGAGTGATACTGGATATATCAATTTCTCAAACTGAAAATAGAAAATGGATAGTTTATAAATCAAATCAAATTTTATTGTCGACATTAATATCAACTAAAAAGTTTTGTGACAAAATAACAAATCAGTAGACAGTACACAAGAAAAAACAACAATATGTCCAACAGACATAATGCCCCATCTCACAACATTTATATTTTTCCGCAATCACTAAACTATTAACTTGTTCCAAGAGTATTATTTTATGGACTTTAACCATTCTATATGTGGTCATTCATGTGGAAAATATAGGTCACAGCCAGGATCTGAAGCATACATTCTGCTTAGCATCACTAGTTGCACCGACCATACCAATATATTAGTTGATGTGGCACATGTCAGTAAGTGGGATGTCAACAAGGTTGTTGGTAATCTTATACATCAGTGCAGCTCTTGCTTTGGCACTTTGTTGTTCTAAGGTTTCCTATCCTAGGTTTTCGAGCATGGGTATAACAGCTCCTGGGTCTCTGTCATGGAAGTTGTTGTAGGTAAACAGGGCTGTTCTTCTTTGAAGACTGTTCAACTTCGGGACTGGGAGCGTCAAAAGTTAAACCTGCATCATAATATGGAGTAGGCAATGCCTAAATGCGAGCATAGCTAAAAGGGACTACGTTTTTTGTTCTAAATGTCGACATTCAGGGCTATCGCTATCATTTAATTTCCCATATTTCCATTTGCTTTTTTTGGGGCGAGATGGTATGGGGCGATTCAGCTTCGAGACACGTTAGTTTCGTATGTGCATATAACCAAGACGAAACGAGCAGCTTATGTGTATTTATTATTTTAAGAATATTATTTTCTTGTAAAAAGCGCAATTTATTATTTTTTTAAGCATTATTTCTTTTCTTATAAATTATTTCAACATTCACTCCGGACCTGTAAAAATAATAACCCTTTCCGGACCATAAAAAATCTAAATCAGCATTAGCAAATTTCTCGCGGAAACAAATACCGTAGAGCTCTCCGCTCGAGCGGGCACTTCGTGCCCGCGTACGAGCTATGCTCGCTATTATTAATTTTCTCAAATATAATCAATAAATAATGAAATTAAGATAAAAGCTAACCGTTCTCAAATGTTTATAACTCATCTTTTTAAAACATTTTCTGTATTTTCTCTTTTCTTATTTTCTGGTGTCATGTTGATATAAGGGGAGAGATTTTATACGGGGAATGAAGTGCAGCATCCAAAAGTAGATGGTGCCTAAAATGTGTAACTTATAACCCGTACCGGTATTATATTGCCATTTTCCCCCATGCCAGTTTCACCCGGAAAATAGATGGATTTAGTTTTTCATCTGGGGGAATCTGGATTTTTGACATTTTTCTCCTAGAAAAAAAAATGGCAATACCAATAATAACTACTTGCACTCAGAAACATTACATGGGAATGTTGTACTTGCGGACGGCTTCCCAATTTTTCTTCAAGCCTTTTCAACAAAACTGTTTTCGAGGCATCAAATACATTTTAATTCCTAAGCAGGGATGTCCAAAACAAGTTTTATTTAATCCCTGTCCTAAGTGAATCAACAGCAGCATCACAGGCCGACATCAGCTTTAACCATCTCAATGCTACATCGTCACCAACTAAGGTGGAACACAATACCGTTACGAGTCAAACAGTAAAACTCGAAAGAATGCTGAATTGGGGCATTGCCAGCACCACAATTATCCCAAACTTCTGACCATTGTTGGAATATGCATCAGAAGTTTGGGATAATTGTGGTGCTGGCAATGCCTCAAAATTGGAAAAATTACAATTAGAGGCAGCACGTTTATTAACAGGACTTCCTCTTTTTACACTGAAATTAGAAACATTATATAGAGAAATTGGTTGGGAAACTTTGTCTAATAGACGACTCAAACGCCGACTAAACATGTTTTATAACATCAAAAACCTTGATACCCCAAATTTTCTAAATAGACGTGTACCTCCTAATTAAGGTGCAAACACTGAATGCATATCCACTATAACAAATTGTGAAGATATAATACTTCCATTTTGCATGCTGTCGATTACTCTGAACTCTCTTATTCCAAATACAATAAGGCAGTGGAATAATATTGATCCAAGTGTTCGAAAAGCACCCCTCCATTGGTGCCTTCAAGAATGCCTTGAAAGCATCCGTTCTGACCAGTATAGAAGTCCAAAAATATTTTTCATATGGTCCACGAAAACTCAATATAATTTTAGCACAACTTAGATGCTCTGCCTCCTTTCTTAATTATGATCTTTTTAGAGCAAATCTTGTTGTTAACCCTATTTGTCGATGCGGTTTTCCTATCGGAAACAAACAACATTACTTTTTTTGTATGCCCTCTATATAACAATGACAGAACTAAACTTTTAAATAACCTAACTTGGCTTCCGAATGGTATAAAAAATGATATTTATACGCTTACCCGATGCCAAGGATGTAAATAGCTATCATACGAATGAAAATATTCTCATTTTTAGAAATGTTTTTGAGTTTATTAAACGATCCAAAAGATTTACAATTACGTAATTTTTCTAAGTGGACAATTTTCTCATCAGCACTCTCTCATTCACTTTTTTCTTTTTTTTTGGTGAAATTCCATTACTTATGTATCACTAGGTAAACGCTGTCCGCGAGAGCAAAGATATTTCGCGTTTTCACTGTACGGATATTTCGGGTTGTTGTTGACATTGGACACCAGGACTAAAATCGGCGTTTATATTAACTATATGAAGCATGAAATTGTATATGCTGTTCCTATGTCTTTGTTGAAGATGAATTTCCATCTACTTTAAGTTTAAATGATTTTTTTTGTACTTTATCGACAATATTTTTAAATTTCTAGCAGAGGTATGCATTTTAAATAATTTAAGAGAATTTACCCTTTTCCAAATATTTTTTAATGAACAGAGATTCAAAACACTTCAAAAAAGGATTACTGTTTATACAAAATGCAATTACACCCCTTCTTCCTTATTATACATCTTAGAAAATGCTCGAGAACCTACTGTACTGATATTTCCTGTTCCGATTTTCCTGTCAAAATCTTACTGTACTGCTATTTCTGTTAAACTGTACTGATATTCTGTGTTCTTGAAAATTTGAATCGTATATTAAAAAACAGACTTCGAGTTGCAAGATTAACTAACTTTCATATATACATGCAAGGCAATGTAACTTGTAACATATACTACATCCTGTTTTCCGAATGGTCGAGTTGGAGTATCCATAGTACGACTTGGTGCAACCCCTTGTTACACAATACAATCATATTACAGCCAGATAGCTATAGGCAAGACAAATAGTAATTATTCTAATAGTTTAACTTTGTTTGTACCCCGCCGCAACGCGGCGCGGGGACATAAAAATGCCGGGCGTCTGTCCGTTTCGGTGTGTGCGTGCGTCTGTCCGTCACAATTTGTTTTTGTATAAGTTTTCTCAGCAACTATTAATCATAGGCTTTTGATATTTGGTATGCAGTTTTAGGTAGAGGTCCTATATGATGAGATGCGTTTTCAGATCAGTCGCTCATCTGTTTCCTGTTTAACGAGCCGGGTGGGGACCTAGTACCTGTTCTTGTTTTGTAATGGATATTGATACATTTGTTTTTCAATTAAAGAACATTGCAATCTTAATTATACCCAAAAAACTACTGGATAATCGACTGGTATATACTTTCTTCTCAACTCAATTATACGATTTATACTACAGTCACGTGCATAAACAAACAAAATGAAATTCATGTTCAATCCCTTTCATTCATTAGTTAAAAATCGTTCCCCCCTTAAGAATATTTCTTGATCTACCTAAATGTACTTCAACATTGTTCAATTGGGAATTTATTGTTATGGAATCTGCTTATGCAAATGCGCGACTTCGACTCAAGATGTAGCACATGCGCCTCTAGTGTCGGTCCCTTATTTCAATAAATGTGTGGTATAAACCCGTGCGTGATAGGCCTGCACCAGTGCTAAGCTTCTCGTTGAAGTCCAGTTACAGAGCACTTAAAACCTGACGTCGGGTCAGGTCGCTTAATCTGCATAGCGACTGGGTTGTGTGCCCAAGGTGGTTGAGTGGGATAACCCTGTCACAATGAATGCCGGAATTGTCAGGCTATAATGCGGAAACCCTGACAGCTTACATAGTGGTACTCAGTGTAGGGAAAATGTCACATTCCTCGCACCTTAAAGAACCATACTGCAGGATTGAATAAGAGTATAGGACCCATATGATCCCCTGCAGTAGGCTAAATTGCCAGATTCAACCTATTCCTCCTTTTTTCAGTGACAGTTAAAACTATATTCACCCATAGGTGTTGCGTCTTTACTTCATCATCATTTGATGGAAAAATGTGGAATAAGTGTACGCGACACAACTTACAATATAAACGGCAGTTTATGTTCACTTTATCACCCTTTTCATGTTGTTCTCTCTGATTGCCGAGTCGATTTCGTGCTGCTTGATATTAAAGCCATAACTGTCTTACCTTATAGGTATGGTATAAAATATTTCTATCTGTGGTCTCTGTAGCATCATGATAGGGATTTATTAAATGCAGGAGCGAAATTGTAAAAGAAGGCATTTTTACGTATTTTGGAATTTATTTAAGAATATCTTTAAAGGTGATACTTTTAGATTGGTTATTTCTTTTAATTTGGATTTACCATAACACTTGATTTTCAAAGCGGGATCTGTTTCCTTCTTTTTTAAAATATTTAAATAAGAATATGATACCCGAAATAACAGTACAATGTTGATAGATTAATACACGAAGTAACAGTACAGAATGATTTCATGAACACAGAATAACAGTACAGTCAATAGTTTAAGATTGCTGAATTTCAGTAAATGATCTATTAGATTAGTAATATTATGATTATACCGACTAAAGATTTTATTAACATTTATTTACACTAGCTTTTCCTTCAAACCCGTATATTTTTCATATGTAATAACTGTGTTTCCACTGTTTGTCTAGTAATTATGCTTTATTGGTTATTTTTCTTTTGTTTTATGCTGATTTTTTCAAAGATTAACTAAATATGTTCAGGACTTATATTCAATGATTTAAAATTTTACGACAAGCAGTATTAAAAAGGTAAAAACTCACGAAAATAACATGTTTAATGAACCACCCATGTAAGTAGACCAAACAACATGAAATATCAGTACAGAAAAATTTCTCTCGCGGACAGCGTTTACCAAGTGTGTGTATACTTCTATCGTTGTTTTATTATTTGTGTATAGCTCGTAAATTTGATTTCTTTTATGCACGATCTTGTACCTTATTATAGATTTCATTGTAATGTCTCTCATTGTATTGCGGAGAGGACTTTCTAAGTATGAATTTACTTGTGTCCAATCCATTTTGTCAGTTTATTACAAATAAAGTATGTTTAAACTAAACTAAGGTGGAACACAAGAGGAATAACTTACTGTTTCGAATCTTGGTCATCAACTGTCAGTCAATTAAAAAATTAAGCCTGAATGCTGAATAGCCAAGGTCGTTGATTCAACACAGGCAGACATAATTATAGGCACAGAGTCATGGTTGAAACCGGCAATACAATCCGCAGACGATTTTCTACCAAAATTCAAATGCTACAGGAAAGACAGAGAAACCAGAGAAGGAGGGGAGTTTTTCTGCTCATATCAGACAAGTACAAAAGTGAAGAACCAGAACAGCTTAAAGTTGACAAAGACTGTGAATTAGTTTGGGTGAAGATTAAAGTCTAGGGCTCTTAGGCAATGACTTGTATATAGGATCTCTTTACAGACCCCAGATGACACAAACCCACAGTACCTTGAGATACTTGAATCGTACCTTGCGAAGATACCAACTGATGATAGGGCAGATCTATATATAGAATAGAATAGAATAGAATGTTTTTTATTACCAAATTAAAGGGCCCATTAAGGGCATAACATAAAATTACATATGACAAAACATTACAGAATAATTAAGTGTAACAAATATATTTCAATGGTACAGTAAAGGAAAAGGTCAGTGGTCAAAGGGAGATAATAGCAATACATATTCAATATATAATGGTCAAGTTTTTCTAAGTTTCAAAGCCTCCTCAATGAAATCACATAGTAAAGATAAAAAATAGCAGTTTTCGTTATTCATAATCCATATAAATAATTGTTCTTTATCAATATTTAATAAATTTGGATAATTTTTTGTGTAATTAATAATATCTTTTCTAATGTTTTTGTAAAGAGGACATTCCAGAAGGAAGTGTGTTTCATTTTCAACTAAATTTAAATTACAAAATAAGCATAGCCTATCTTGTCTTGGTGGAGGTTCTGATTTACCAGATGCATTGACAACACGCTCATGTCTTCCAGTTTCAATTCTTAAACAATGATTACTAAGTCTATATTTTGTTAACAACTGTCTTTTGTGTGTCTTTATCAAGTCTAGATAGTTTTCATAAATAAAGGTTGTTTTGAAAGAAAAATATGTATCAAGTTTCCCTTGTTTTTGCTGATATTCATCTCTGATTGTTCCCCATATATTTTGAAAATTAGTTTTAAGTAGTTTTTTTAACATTTTTTTGAATTTATTTTTTCCATAATTCTTACAAATATTTAAATCAATTCCCAGTTTTTCACTGAAGAAAAGAATATTGGACAGCCATAGGTTATTACAACCAGATGGAGCTGTGCTTCTTATAGTTTTCATCTCATTGTAGGCTTTTTGTAATAGATCTGTTGGGGAATTCTCAAGTCTGTGCCAATACATAAAGAAATGTGTTAAGGCACTAATATATAAGGGGTATCTACCTAGTTCAGACAGGACTGCTATATTTGTGCACTTTTTGGAAACCCCAAGTACAAATTTACAAAATTTTAAATTTAGTTTTTCAAATTCCCAATCTTTAAAAATATCAAACAATGATAATCCCTTCCTCTTGGGAGTAATATTAATAGTGGTCCAAATTTCACATCCATATGTAATAATAGGCTGTATGCAATGGTCAAATACATGTAAAAGGGTTTTAATAGGGGGGGTTGATGACTTCATGTCTTTATACAATTTAAAAGAAGCTTTTAAACCTTTTTGGAATAATTGTTTTTTAGCCTCATTAAAGTTTCCTGTGTTTTGGATAACAATTCCAAGATATTTATATTGTTTTACGCATTCTATGGGGTTATTCCCTATTTTAAAATCTTCCCTAAGGAGTCGTCCATTTCTATTGAAAATAATTATCTTTGTTTTCTTTACATTTATTTCCATGCACCAATCTTGACAGTATTTATACAGAGTGTCAAGTCTCTTCTGAAGACCTTCTTTCGAGTCAGATATTAAAATTAGGTCATCTGCATATAGAAGACATGGTATCTTTTCATTATCTAGATTGACATTATCTGGAATATTAGACAATGCATCTGGTAAGTCATTAACAAATAATTTGAACAATGAGGGACTCAATACATCACCCTGTCTCACACCAACATCATATTTAAAAAAGTTGGTCATTTTATCATCTACTTTAACACATAGTTTATCATTACTATACATAGATTTCAATATTTGATAGAAAATACCATTATGAGTAACATGTAACAATTTATACATTAAACCAGTGTGTATGACCTTATCAAAGGCTTTGCGGAAATCTACAAAGCATACATATAATTTACCTTTACCAGTTTTGACATACTTTTCAATTAGACAGTTAAGTACAAATATGTGATCTACTGTGCGGGCTCGTTTTGAAAACCCAATTTGAGTTTTATTAATGATATTATTATCAGTTAAATATTTATCAAGCCTGTTATGGAGAATTATATTAAATAACTTGCCGATGCTATTATTAATTGCAATACCCCTGTAATTTTCAGGGTTTCTGGGGTTATCAGATTTGAATATTGGGGTTATATAGCTTTCAGACCATTTACTTGGATAGATACCAGCTACAAGAACAGCATTAAAAAGTTTTAAGATACTATTATTCATATAGCTTTGTGAAACTATAAGCATTTCATTTGTAACATTATATGACTCGGTGGATACTTTAAAGTTAATGAGGACAGGTGTCATGTGACCAAGCACATCTAAATATGCAAAGAAAATGCTAGCATATCAATAAAAACATAACAAAAATATTAAATGAGTAAATCAAGAAAAGTTAAACATATAATAATATTTTTAAAACAGAGAAAAATTATGACTATTAACTTAATAAATCATTGTTTGGAAAATATCAAGGGAGATAATCAATGTAAAAATATGACCATCAAAATACAAAGGATTCTACAGTCCGAAGTTCAAAACGAAGTTGTGATCCCCTATTTTCTCACTCTTATATCAAAGTTTGCTTAATAATATTAATTCTGATCTAATAAAATCAAATTTGTAATGTAAGAATTTTTCTTGAGCAGTGATTTTATGCATTTTATATGTCATTTCCTTTAATAGCCATCGTAATTGAGTCTAACTTTGAACTCTTATATGGTAAAAACAAGACTGGTGACCTATCTTTATTTTACTTTTATGTAAAAGATATCAACATTATTTGATATTCAAGACAATAAAATAAGATTTTTAATGGGCAGATATTTTCAGAGTCAGGTGTCCTCATTAACCTTAAATTTCTGGGCATAGACTGGACTGACGAATTTGTAAAACCAGATGATTCTTTAAACAGGCTTCCATAGAATCCTATACTAAAGGTTCTAAATCTTCTTCGACCAGTATTGAATTTGGTCCTTGACTTCAATGCATTGTATCTATCTCTGCTCTGTCGTTATTGTAAAGAAATTCTTGGTTTTCACAGTGTTTATCAAGCATATGTCGGTTTTTAAGCTGTTTACTGATGGTGCATGGACAACGTTATCGGATAGTTTGTTCCATATTTGATGCTCTTATCGTTAAGAAATTTCTTCTGCTCTCAGGTGTTGGTCTTGGTTGAATAATTTCAAAGTCAAATTGTTTGTCCTTGTACTGTATCTGATGTTGGTATATCTTTGATGAATATTATGCAGTTTTTGGCGACTGGGTCGTAATTTCATGTCATATCTTGTATAGTTCAATCATATTCCCTCTTGTCCTTTTGCAACTCAAAGTTTGTAGCTTCAATTTCTTTAGTCCTCCTGGGTGAGAGAGGTTACCAAGGCCAGGAATTTGTTTGGTGGCTCTTTTCTGGCTTGCTCAATTTTGTCTTCCATCTTTTACTGGTATGATGCCCATACCGTGCAAGCATAGTCCCATCATCGGGATTTGTCACCTCACCTCACCTATCCTCTTCGTGCCCGTTGGCACATAAGGTCCAGATACGCTCCCTCCAGTAATGCCGGTCACTTGCCGCTACTCTCGCTTGTGCCCATGAAGTCCACCCCAGTTGTTGTCGTTCTTGCTCTGTTGTTCTTCTCCACGTTGTTTTTGGCCGTCCAACTCTTCTCCTTCCTTCGGGGTGCCATGTAAGAGCTGTTGTGCATATCCTATTACTGTTGTTCATTCGTAGGATATGCCCAATCGACTTCCACTTTCTTTGCCTGATTGTAGAACTGATGTTGTTGGTTTTTGCTCTATTGTGAAGATCTTTGTTTGTTATTTTCTCCGGCCATCTTATTCGGAGCATCTGTCTCAGACATCTGTTTTGAAAGGTGTCAAGTTTCTTCTTGCCTCTCTCAGTTGTTTTCCAGGTTTCAGAAGAACCGTATTTAAGTACTGATACCACCAAGCTGTTGAACAATCTGATCTTTGTTTAAGTTGAAAATTTTGAGTTGTTCCAAATTTTCCTTAATCTTCGAAATTGGTGTTTTGCCTTCCCAAGTCTGTTGTTGATTTCTTCATTGCAACCTCCTGTTGATGTTACAATGCCCCCAAGATAAGTAAAAGTTTCAACGTCTTCTATTTGCTGATCTTCAATTTTTACTGGATTTTGTATAGTGGTGTTAAGTCTCATTACTTTAGTTTTCTTGATGTTGATTTTTAAGCCAACCTGTTTTGCGTTTTCGTGAAGTATGTGAGTTTTATTTTGGATGTCTTGGTATTTTGATGACAAGAGTGCCAAATCGTTTGCAAAATCCAAGTCTTCAAGTTTAGAAGTGAAGTTCCATCTTATACCAGTTGGTTCTATTTCTGTTGTTTTTGTCATGATGTAGTCGATAACTAGGAGGAATAGGAACCCTGACATAGTGCAGCCCTGTTTCACACCAGTTGTTACCCTGAACCACTCGGATTCTTCGCCATCCACTAAAACAGAACATTGGAATGTGTCATAAAGGAGGTTCACCATTTTGACAAACTTCGCTGGGATTCCATAATGCCTCATGATGGACCATAGGCTGTCTCTGTGGATTGAATCAAACGCCTTCTCAAAATCAACATAGTTAACGAAAAGGGGTGCGTTCCATTCATTACACTGCTCTAGTATGTTACGCAATGTGAAAAGTTGTTCAGTTGTGCCTCTTCCCCTTCTAAATCCAGCCTGTTCCTCTCGCAATTTGTCCTCTATCCCATTTTGTATTCTCTGGATAACCACTCTTGAGAAGATCTTACTTGGAACAGATAGTAAAGTGATGCCTCTGTAATTATCACATACTGCCTTGTCACCTTTTTGGGGGATTTTTACTATTAATCCTTTGCTCCATTCTTCGGGTATTTTTTGCAGTGAACAGTTTTGCAAGTGAATTGACTGTTGTTGTCATATCTGCTTTAAGAATCTCAGCTGTTATTCCGTCAATTCCTCCTGATTTGCCATTCTTAAGTTTTTTAATTGCTCTAATTATTTCATCCTTCTCTATGACACCTGTGTTGATCTCATCTATCAAGTTGTCGTCGTTCTCTACTATTAATGGGTTATCTGGCTGTGGTCGATTCAGGACATTGCTGAAGTGTTCTTTCCATCTGTTCTTAATTTCAGTCTGGCTGCTAAGGATGTTTCCATCTTGGTCTTTTATTATTGATGTTTCTGTTCTCCTATCATTACTAAGCACCCTCGTAACCTCATAAACTGTTTTCAAATGACCATTATTCCCAATTTGGCTGCTGTTTCCGCCTCTTCTATAAGACCTTCCGTCCAAATTTTTCTATCTTTTCGTATGCTTTTCTTGACCTCTTTGTCTACTCTACTATACTTTGACCTTAGGTTTTCTTTCATTCTTTCAGATCTGCTGTTGTTAATTTGCTGTTTAACTTGTTTTCGTTCTTCAACAAGTTTCCATGAATCTTTACTTATCCATGGTTTATGTCCTCTTTTCTTTACTCCAAGTATATTCTGTGCTGTCTCAATGTAGCTTTTTTCGAGTGTTTCCCAGATGTTTTCAACTGATTTCATATCTTCTAGTACCTGGAATCTATTTCTAAGCTCAAGGGAAAATGCTCTCTTTTTCTCTGGCTGTTGTAGCTTGGTGGTATCGTATTTGATTCTTCTATTAATTGTATCTTTCTTGGATGCCTTTATCGGGATTTGTCACTTCAATGTTATGCCTTTAATAGGCCCTTTAATTTGGAAATGAAAAATATTATATTCTGTTCTGTTCTGTCTGTTCTGTTCTGTTCTGTTCTGTTCTGTTCTGTTCTGTTCAGTGCTGTTCTGTTCTGTTCTGTTCTGTTCTGTTCTGTTCTCCACTGTCAAATCTCTAAATGATCGTCTGATGACTGCAAAGATAACTTTTGTCTTGTTGACCTTTTCGCTTATGTGCTTCTCAAATCTAAATTGGTTGTTTACTCTAACTCCAATGTCTTTTTCCTCCTGTGATTTACCAATATGCTTTCCCGTGAGTCTGTAGATGGTCTTCTGCTGGATGTTGTCTCTAGTTATTGTCATGTGCTTGCATTTGTTTGGGTGGAATCCCACAAGCCAGACATCACCCCATTTACCAGTTTATTCGAATTTTGTTGCTGAATATCCTTATTGGAGCTTTGTTTTATAATTCTCTGTATATCATTGTCACTGTATGGAAAGAGCGAAAGGGAAAAACGGTTGATTTCTGTGCCCCGGTGTAGTTTACTCCTGTGTCATTGTGGTATTGTGGGTAAAACAGACGATTGTAAACTTCCGAAAGACGAAAATATGTCATTTAGGTACGAAAAATAGATATACCAGTGTTGTTACGGTTCATTTTTAGTTTGTTACTTGTCACTCTATTGTTTTCTAACCAGTTTTAAACCATTAGATAAATTATGTAAGAAATATCGCAATGAAAAGACAAAAAAATAAAATGTTGAAAATCTCATAATTCTATGGTACATGTGTGAGCAATTAGTAAGTGTAAATATACTTTATAATTCTTTAGAACATATTCTACTGTCGAAGATTAGTAATTGTCTTTTCAAGTGATTTTACAGCTGTGTTTAACTTATGAGGCGAATGTTTATTGTGTGCCCTGCTGTTGTTAAGTTCTGTGCACGCTGTAGTTTATTTGAGAGCAGTTTTCAAAGTAGCTAAAGTTTATTTATGTGTTTTGATAAACTTATCAAAATAGAAAAAGCCTTTTATTTATAGAAAAACTCACTTCTAAGTAGCAGTTTGCGTTTTTAATCCTTATTTGATAGAATATTTCATGAAAGGTTAACAAAAAACACACAATAAATAACTGATTTATTGTTTTGTAAACACTCAATAAAATGGGTTGAAGAAATGCTGTCGTTTATTTCCGAGTTTAAGAATGTTGATTTCTGTGCAGCAAAAAATGTTGTAGTTTATTTCTAAGCTATTTATTTTATTATTTGACTGTAATAACATGAATGTGCTTCAAATAAAGGCTGGAGGCACTGATTGAAAGATTTTTCTTTCAATTTCAGAAATCTAAAATGAATTAATTTAAATGCGAATATTGTGAATTTTCTTCTGGCATATTCGACGATACAATTTTGCATTTTGTCCATAACCATCCCAAGGAAAAAGTAAATATTTGTCCCCCACCGCAACGCAACGGAGGGAAATGGTAATGGTCTTCGTCAGTCCGTCCGTGCGTCCGTCACACTTTGTGTGCGCAACTCCTCTGAGACCGCTCAACGGAGTTTGATGAAATTTTGTAGGATTGTTTGTCATGATATGTAGTTGATCCTATCCCAATTCAATTTTAATTCCTCAAATTTTAGTTAATTGGCCGGATTTCACGGAGTGAAAAATCTAGGTAATAAAATGGTGAATGTCGGGCGGGCGGGCGATGGGCAGCGGGCGGCGTGCAGGCGGGGAAAATTTTCGTAACAGTTTTTTCAGGAACTACTAGTCACGGCCACTTGATATTTGGTATACAGCATCAGGGTGTGGTCCCATAACGTGGGATTCGATTTCAGGTCTGTCACTCACCTACTTCCTGTTTAACGAAATCCGGTCATTTTTTTTAAAACTTTAATACGGCGGGGGGGACATTGGCTACCTGTAGCAATCTTGTAAAATTAGAATTTATTAGAAAAAGCACAAGATTAAACATTTAAGATTTGATTCTAAACCAGAAGATGCAATTTTAAATGAAAAAAAAACATTGTACCGGATGAAAAAAATACAATAACCGTTGTTGACTTTGATGATGTTTTGGAACCGCCATTGGGTATTGAAGTTGGGTATAAAACTGTTAGTTTTATTGTGCGGAAATGCTATTTTGAAATGTTATCATAGACAAACCGACTACTTTAAACCAGGAAGTTATCGAAACAGTTTTATTTTGCAATTTTCGCGCTGCAGTAGCGTAGCTTGGGTTTAATATCTACCGAGGCAGGGGTCCAGGGTGCTGCCGGAAAAAAATATGTGATTTTACGTATGAAACCAACAGATTTTATGATGTCAATAAGTCATTTTCATAAAGCTTATAATTAAAAGAAATATTTAAATCAGATTATTTCCCTTTTTAAAACATTTAAT
Source organism: Arcuatula senhousia (assembly GCA_963971305.1). Taxonomy (NCBI): domain Eukaryota; kingdom Metazoa; phylum Mollusca; class Bivalvia; order Mytilida; family Mytilidae; genus Arcuatula; species Arcuatula senhousia. Next base: position 28,156,201 of record OZ020307.1, on the reverse strand, counting down.
TATTTAACTGATTTTTGTTGAAGAGTAAAATTTAGGTATGAATGTGGCATACATTGACTTAAAATCATAAATAACTTTCGTTAATCGATGAACAGTATTTTTATATAATCATGAAAGTTATCCGACACAGGGCCAAAACAAACTAGTTTAAATTTCATTCGTATGTGTCTGTCCTATGTTTGTCTCTGACATCATCTTTGATCATCTTTATAGTTTTGCTCTGTCCAGAAAGGAGGTATTTCGTATTTTGGATCTTGGACCACTGATTGGAAAAGGCCTAATCACATTAAGGGCGGCTGGCAGTCTTTATTGTTACCACTGATTTTATTAGCGTACACCTATTCTCCTATATCTATGTATTAACTGTCATGACTGTTGAATATGAATATATTATATCATCATATCATATTATATCTTTTTTTTGTGCAAAATTACACCCATTAGGGGCAATATATGATTGATTCTGGAGTTTTCTTTAAAAAAGTATTACTATTGTACGAACAGCTATGCATAGTACACTACCTACAACAATTACTTTGGGGAAGTCGGAAGGACGGAAAATTAATAACTTTATGCGCATTAGCTAGAACAAGTGCTAAAGATAGCTCGGTTTCAAGTTCTGACATGAAGTATTTCTTTCCCGGATTTCTTTCATCGCTGGACTTTAAGATGTAATGTGTAGATATTAGAATTGATATTAATACTAACAACAGGAATTAGTCGTTATGTCAAAACACTGAGCTTAGCAATACAACTGTCAAAAAAATACTTTATCGAGAGACTGTACCCGCACAAACTCTGTGTGGACTCGACAACTTGCGTTGTTCTTATGGCTACCCTGCCTCCAAAAACGTAAAGGCTTTCCAGGTTCTTTGATCCTTTATTTTAATTTATACAAAGCTGTGCGGGATGCGGGCTTTCACCGTATATACATGCATCTGAGTTCTCTACATGCCGGTTTTCTATAGAGATTGCGAAAGCTACGGAACGCAATACATACATTTGTACATAAGAATATGTTGAGCCAAGACTAGTGGAATTAATAACAAACTTGACTCCAACTGTCACTGTTTTAATTTTACACCAACAACCAAGGAACATTCTGAGTAACGTTCTTTTGTTTAATTTTTAGAGTGAATCTTTCCCCCCATGTTTTTATTTTTTTCACTTGTCAATTTTTCTACCGAGGCAAGTGCCTCGGTTGCCTCAGTGCAAGCTACGCTACTGCCGCTGTCATTGCTGCGCCTAAATTGAAAAAATACACGGCGAGATATGTGTCCTCCGTTGTAGTCTAAATGGACAATAATATTACGATGGAAATTTAAAACTGTGTGAACTAAAACTCAGTATCCTACCAGGAAAAGCAAAGACGGTGCCAAAAAAATATCCCAAGTTTACAGAATACAAAAAATACTCAATACATGTATAAATATAGATTTAATCACAAATAAATTTTGTCATGTTTTGTTTAAAATAGCCATATATATTATTTTTGTAATTAATAGAATAAGTAAAACATTAGATGGTTTAGACAGGAGTTGTAAATTAACACTTGTTTTAAAATGATCCTGGTTTTGGAGTTAGAATTAAAGTTATATTTCCATTATTTGATCTGATTTTCTATGGCCAAGTATTCATAGCTCAGAACGAAACATTCACGACCACACAAATAAACTTCCGCGGGCTCTGAAATATACATTCGCATGTAGATAATCAGCACAGAAATATACATTCGCGGTGCAAATTTTAACACCTACTTTTATTTCATCGATCTGTCTTGAACCTTTGCATTATTAAACTTTATTTATCAACAATAAAATTCTATATATACTTAAATACACGATGAACACTTTTTGTTTAATTTATTTTCATCTGCAAGTGTTTTATTTATGTTATTTGTCGAAAAAACGTGTTTTATTTATAAATTGATGACTTTTTGTGATAAAAATAGCTTAAGACATAAAAAAGCAAGTAAAACTTGAATTAACTAAATTGTTACCATCTAATGTTGAAATCACCGATGCTGCAGGATATGTAATTATTCAACAACTAATTAAAAAGGCAGAAAAAACAGACGACATCATTTTGCGCACAGCAATAAACTACATCGGGGCACAGAAATCAACCGTTTTTCCCTTTCGCTCTTTCCATACAGTGATTGTATTATCTGCAAACAATCAAGCTGGTGATCCATCATTATAATTGTATATGTTACAGTAAATGTGCGTAATTAGGAATTTCATAAAATTACTAAAATGTTACAGTAAATGTGTGCAATTAGGAATTACGTGAAATTACTAGCTTTTTCAGAAATTTCATGTAATTACTAGGCCATTTAGTAAGTACGTGAAATTCCTAAAGTTTCCAGCGATTTCATGAAATAACTGAAAAAAAAATCATGAAATTTACACACATTTCCTGACTTTGTAATTATTTCAACTTAGCAGTTAAATGATGATAAGTTTGCAACTCCTGTACTAAAAATTTCTCTTTCCATTGTTAAATTTTACAATGACAAACATTTGAAAAATAAAGAAGGAATATGTCCATGGGACACAGATGCCTCTCCTAGGCCCAAAACAGGAATTAGAAGTCTGACAGGTCTGAAAGTCGCTAAGGACATCATACTGAACCACCCTACATTTGTACCAAGTTTTAAATCATGTATGGTTTCTGAGAAAATCTTGACGGAAATTTGTATGTAAATTTTCATATCAACCTAGTCCCAAACAGAAAAAAAATTCATTCGGTCTGATAGTCGCTTACGGCAGTTGGACATACTTTTTTCACGCTAAACCAGGTACCACCCTATCAAATTTCAAATCATTCTTATGTACAGTTTCCTAAAAAAAAAGCTTGACGAAAATTGTAAGAACGGACAGCCGTACAGACATGAGAAAAAATCATAATTCCCCCACCCACCCCTTCCGACATGTTGTTGCGGGGCATGAAATAAGGAAAAGTAATAGACAAATCGGGAAGAATGTCTATTGTCGTATATTGGTACTCAGGTGCATCATCCTATTTTCATGAAATACCCGGTAGCTCAAAACAGACTTGACAAAATGGCAACCTTATACTACTTTTAAAATAGCATAAACTGGTTTAAAAATTCTATTTCACATATGATTAACTTTTTTTAATTATCTGCTAGCTGACAAATAGGTACTTTGTCTATCGCATGCATGGTTCAGTCCTTCTTATTTTTACCAGAAGTGTCACTTTTAAATATTAACCTCTTGTACAACTTTGAGAAATTCCATTTATCAACCTTTGGAATTCACTATGTCCAAGAATGACAATGTTTGATTGAGCACAAAAACACAGTTCATAGATTATGGGAATGAAGACATGTGACCCTTACTTGCATGGTTTGACACATTAATTTTCTTAGGTTTTTGTTCTTTTTTTTCGTTTTCGTTTTTGTTTTTGTTTTACTTTTAAAACACCTTTTTAGTATACTACAGTACAAATTTCTTTTTAGTACTATAATAAATCAACATTGAAGATTTTGTTTTCAGTAAATGTGTGTAAAAATCCCTAAATTTTTCAGTAATTTCATGTAATTACTGCTGAAAATCAGTTATTTCACGTAATTACTAAACCCTTTAGGAATTACATGAAATTCCTGAATTTTCAGTAATTCATGAAATTTCTAATCACGCACATTTACTGTAACATATATAACGAAAGGAGCGGTCCGAGAGTAGAGTCTTGAGGTATTCCTGACGAAACTAATTTCCATTCAGATTTTTGTCCGTGAATATTCACTTTTTGTTTTCGATTTTTGAGGAAACTGCTTATCCATTCTGTTATTTCCTGGCTGATTCCATAGCTTTCCAGTTTCCTGGTAAGTCTATAATGGGGGACATTGTCGAAGACCTTCTGGAAACTCCATTTAAATGCAGTCTATGGTAGCCCCTTGTTCCCCATCGCCTCTGTTCAGTTGTCTAGTACTTCTAACAGCTGAAGAGTGGTCGATCTGCCAGAGATAAAACCGTTCTGTTTGGTAGGAAAAAAAGTCATTTTCTTTCATAAAGTCGATGATGTGCTTCCTAATAACTTTCTCGAATACCTTACATACCACTGATGTTAAGCTGACTGGCCTGTATAGTTTCCAGCTTGTGATTTGTTCCCCTTCTTGAATCTGGCACTGACTCCTGTTAGGCTCCATTCTTCTTGGCTGTATTGGTATCAAGACACTTCGGTATCGACGCAAATAAGACATTTCGATACTCGTTACTAGTCTGTCGGTACTCAATTTGACCCCTTTTGGTACTTCGAAAAAAAAGTAACTCATTATTTTCATACTTTACTTAGCTGACGAATGAAAAATGGAGACATTTTAAATGACCAGCAGAGCAAAGAATATGTCCATTGTGTAGCATCTCTCCTGAAGATGAATTCCATCTTTTATTTGATTGCTACCTCTATCAAATACAGAGAGATGATTTCAGTAAATAAAATAATTTCTAAATACCTAAAAAATATATATTTGATTATGGTCAAAAGTGAAAAAAAAAACCTTCTTTTCAATAACAAGTTCCAATTTGTATTGAATATGTATTCCACTTTCATAGAAAAGAGTTTAAAAATTAAAAAAAAGGCCGTGGCTATTTTGCCGGACATTCAATATCTCGGTTACCTAGGTGCAGAGGGTTCTGAAATTTTGTAGGCTGATAGAGCAAAAGGTACTCTATAATAATACGAAAAAAAATTTGAAGCGATATTTACGGTTTTCGAGTTATTTACGAATTTGTGATTTTTCAGTCCAAAATATGGGACTTTGTCAAACGTTTTTGTGGGTGCAACTTCTCGGACACTACTGAACTGATGTTGCTGAAACTTTACACACTGATAGGGTACTGTTAGTAGATGATCGTCCCATATTTGAAATTTTCAAAATGGCCGCCGTTTCCATGGAAACAGGGAAGAAAGGTCAAAATATAGGACATCCAATATCTCAGTTCCCTAGGTGCACATGGTTCTGAAATTTTGTAAGCTGATAGAACAAAAGGTACTCTATAATAATCTGAAAAAAATTTGAAACAATATTTACAGTTTTCAAGGTATTTACGAATTTGTGATTTTACGGTCCAAAAAATGGGACTTTGTCAAATCAAACATTTTTGTGGGTGCAACTCCTCGGATACTACTGAACGGATGTTGCTGAAACTTTACACACTGATAGGGTACTGTTAATAGGTGATCATCCCATATTTTAACAACTTATTTCTATCGTTTCTCATAGAATTTATTGCTTGAATTGACATACCACACAACTTTTATGCGGCGGCGGGGGACACATGGCTACGCGTAGCAATCTTGTTAATATAAAAACAATTGTGGCTGCCAACCATTAACCGCTTAGCCCTTGTACAATCTTGACTGACAAGCGCTTAATTCCTCAGGACGTATTTAAATTTTGGTTCATCCTATATTTTACTATATTAGAATATGTATCTATTAACATTTTAAAGAATTGCAACTTACTTTAAAAAAAATATTTGATTATTTTTTGAAATTGAGATTTTCTAACTTTTCTGAAATTAAATTAAGGTAAAACAATTATATGCAATATCATTATAAATTTATATTACTCTGTTAATGATCTAATCTAGTTTCTCTGTACCAATGTAATTTGCTGTTTGAGAATAAAGCTATATAATGAATAAAGAAATAATTTGTTCCACTCGATATTTTGCTAATTAAGTGTACAACATAATAAAATTTGTTACGGCAAAATAGCCTGTGGGACTATTTTGCCGGTTACGGCAGAATAGCCTGTGAGGCTATTTTGCCGGTTACGGCAGAATAGCCACCGCCTAAAAAAAAACCAAATTGATATCATAGATCATCATAGTTATAATAATTTACACTGTTATAATGAATGCTCTTGATGAAAATCTCTTTTAATGTGTTCATTTTTTTATTTCTTATACGTTTTTTTATCCATTTTGTATGAGGATTAGTAAAATTGAATCGAATTAATTAAAAAACTCAATGAAGACCTAATAGTTAATTATGGACCTGTTGACTTTCCAGAAGCCATACGAAATATCATTTTTAAAACAACCACTTTTAATCTAATTATTTAATTGCAATCATGATGAGGGACTCGTGCACTTGTTCTCCCTATTTTTTTTTATTATAATATGTCAGAGACCCCCTGTAACCAATATATTAACTATTATTATACAAATATTCTTTTTACTGAGAAAAGAAATTGAGTTATTTCCCTTTGCTAACAAAAATTGCCAAATTTATTTGTGTACCTGGTCGCACCTGTGTTTGTAATCAATGGATTCATCAGCGAATTTGTTGTACCGCCATTGATCGAAGTTTACAGAGAGGACGCCGCTTTCGACGGGGTGTAGGATTTAAAATTCTTTAATATTTAGGTGCAGTATTTGCAGGAATAAGAAGAGGGAAAGTTTTCGTAGTTTTAAAGTTGAAAAATGTCCATGGCAGAGGAAGCCACGAGTGACAGTAATCCTGATTTACCAGACTCGGATGAGGAGGTTAGTGTGTTCTTTTGAAAGCACCCTCCCCCGCCCTTTTCCCTCATCTTTTTTCACAATTTTTAAAACCAGCGTATGAAATTGATTTTGTCACCTGAGCCCCGGAAACACCTGAATTGTCTCACCTGTCTAGACGACGTTAATTAACAAAATTAAATAGTTATAGTTTATTGATTAAGACAAAACTGTTTTAGCGATTGTTATTGTCCACAATATAGTCAAGAATTTTATGACATTTAGAAGACTACATGTATAATTCATTGTCTGCATTTTAAAGGTCAAAGGAAAATTAGAATTAAATATTCTCTATGCTTGAGTGTTTATAATAAAATTTGATATGCTGGTTGAAAGCCTTGTGGGTTACATTTCATTTGCTTTGGGACAAATTGATCATGCTTGATATTTATGTTTATGTAACAAAATTGTAAATACTTGTATATATGAAAAAAAAAATGTACAACTTTAAGGAAAGTTAGCTAATCTTATATGCTACATGATATACAGAGAGTATTTACAGTCTCTGATTAATATATCAGATACAACTTTTTGGTAAAGCATTTTTTACACCAAATCTACATGTAAGAAAGTAAAAGGCAGCCACTCATAGTTTTTTGGGTTTGTCCAACTGTCCATCCCAAATCAGAAATCAGGTTTACAAAATCTGATAATGTGCCTTCAGATAAAAGTTACTTTTCCATGAAGGGAAGATGTGCTAGGTTGGGGCATAATTACTAATGAACAGATTTTTGTTAATAAATTGGTTGACTCAAGCTTATTTTTACTACATGTACTCGATTTTGTTTGAATACTGTACATGAAACAACTTTAATCTAACATTTTGTGATGCTATGTACATCTAAGAAAATCATTAAACATGTTGATCATGTTAAATAATATAAAGTTATAACCAATCCAATATACATGAGTTTAAAAGAAAACGAGTTTTGATAATGGCCAGCTGATAATAGTTAATATTCCAAAGTCTGACAATATAAAACATAAAGATGAACAATGTGCCTGATTCATTACAACCATAGACCTGTATATTTAAGTACAGGTCTAATGTTAAAACTTTCTTTTATAGTCAATTCTTTGCTATTTTAAGCAGTAATATTATATGTGTATTCTACTCTCATGTTTGTATTCAAATTTCAGCTTTCTGTATGTGCGTTCTTGCAAAGAAATGATCTAGAAAAAAAAATGGGTTGCAAATGCAATATCATTGACAGGCATATTCTCTGGTTCTGACAAAAAAAAAATTAATCCATACAAGTCCACTAGTAAAAAGTTTGAGGTCCCCATTCAAAGACGAAAGAAGGATAATTAGACTTTGACGAATACATAATGCTAAAAGTCCTGTGTAAAAAAAGCCCCAGACGTTGTAAGTCCTATGTATTTATTCCTGGACCATCAGAATGGCATATTACTGTACATATGAGTAGTAACACAGCTAGTGTGTTACATAAGATAGGGCGATAACTTGATGAAAGACATCTTTATGACAGATGATATTTAAACTAACATTATGTCACAGATATATACATTTGTAATACTGTATAACAGCGTAGGTGTACAGCAAAAATTTGTAATCAGTTTCCAATAGGATATTAATAAGAAAGATTTTTTTAATTGAAATACAGTAATGTTCTAGTATTTTTAGACTGTCAGTATCTGTCCGCTTTAGGTTCTGTGATGTTCAATATTTTTATTCCATTTCAGATTTTACGTGAGAGGGGGCATAAGTGTCAAAAATACCATTTTAAAGGATGCAACAAAAAAAAAGATTTTTCAGTCTTTCAGGAAGGTGTATTTTCCCTTATGCTCTCTGAATGTTCCATCTGATAACGGTATTCATGATGCTTAAAAAGGGAAACATTAAAAATCTGAACAATGTTCTGTCTCTGAGGTCAATAATGATCTATTAAGCAAAGGATGTGTACCCTACCCAGTGGCGGATCCAGAGGGGGGGTCCAGGGGGTCTGGACCCCCCCCTTCGTCGGAAAATTCTGTTATTTTCATGCAAAATTTGGGCAAAAATCATCAATTATGGTTTTGGACCCCCCCTTTTCTACCGAGGACCCCCCTTTTCAAAAATCCTGAAACCGCCACTGCTACCCTAGGGTATACACTGTATGTCTCAAGGAAGATTATACATGTATGTGGCATACATGTAGTAAAGAGGAGTGATTTAGCTAAATGTATCATTTTCCATTTCTTCTTTTAAGGTAGCACCATACAAAGGTTGTTTTAGTCCGACCATCACACTTTAAACTTGCATAACTTTCTTATTATTTTACCAATTTTAATAAATGAGACATCATTAGAAAGAGGAAATGTAACCCTTTATGATGATACCTACAAAAATTAACTATAATGTATAACAGATGGAATTACTATTTAAAATTAAAAAATTCAACACAACTGACTCAAATGAAATTAGCTCTCCCAGCATTACAATTATCTCTTTAACATTGATTTAGTCTGAATCAACACAGCATGACCTCCAAAACCGTGTCTCAGAATTTTCTTATCACATTCCATACTCCAATAAAGTCATATTTTGTGTACAAGGGTTTATTGCATAAGGGGTCACTCTATTCAATGTGCCATAAAATATTTTCTAAAGCTTTAATCTAAATTCTGAGACACGGTTTTGTTGATAATAGACCTTGGAATAACATATCCAAAAACCAGCTACATTGGGGTACTCATGTGGGAGCTAAATTCAATCAAACTTTACTTTTCTCTTGAAAAATGAAAGTGGAAAAACCCCAAAAATATCAATTTCCTACTTTGAGCCCCATTCACTAGATCAAATGGCATGATTCTACCATGGGGGCACTGTAGGATTCTTAGATCATCATAAATCAACATTTATTTGACCTATAAACTTTAGTTCCATCCACAAAAACTTTAAATATAGCCCAAAATGCACAACCCCCTACACTTAATTCAGAATTTGCGGGAAATATTACATCAAATTGACCTTATCTCAGGTCAGTTGTTAACTGTAAAGGACAAGACTCCTCCTTAACTGACCAGATGTTTCCAATATTGATTGTCCATCTTATTCATTTAACTTATTTCACTTCAAATGACTGGTCAAAAGTCATAAAACTTTCCAGCTGTTATAGATAAAACCAACCTCCATGGTTTATTGACAGCTTAAATTACATGTGCATTTGTTTTGATTTTTTAATCATCACCATAGCTCATTAATTATTAGGTGTACTGAAAATATTTTTGCACCATTAGAAAAAGGGCATTTAATAGCATTGAAAAAGTTATAAATTTAAATTTTGATAAAATTTGAGCACTTTTGTATAGTGCTACCTTAAAATGATATCAGCACATAATTTATGAGGCTATGATGTGCATAACATGTTATTGCTGTTCTGTTGTATTTTGTGTACAGAACTCTTATATGAGTAATTAGCTAAGATAACAGTGGATGTTATAATGAGAGTCAAAGCAGATGGCTATCACTTCTTAACACATATATGCTTAATTATCTTCATCTGATGAAAAAAGGGGAATGTGTGTTATAATATTTTAATGAATCTATTCTACAGTACAGTAATTTTATTGGCCGGATTTCACTAGTGAAAATCCGGGTTATAAAATGGTGAATGTTGGGCGGCAGGCGGGCGGTTGGGCAGGCGGGAAAAATACTTTCGTAACAGTTTTCTCAGCAACTACTAATCACAGCCTCTTGATATTTGGTATGCAGCATCAGCATGGGCTCCCATAAGGTGGGATCCGATTTCAAGTCTGTCACTCACCTACTTCCTGTTTAACGAAATCCGGCCTTTTTTGACTTTGACAGATTTTTGTAATCTGTTATAAATAGACAATTCCTTGCTTTAGTTAGCATAGGCGGATCCAGGGGGGGGGCCCTGGGGGGCCCGGGCCCCCCCTTTTGGCGGAAAAATTTGGTTGAATATATAGGAAATCATTGAAGCGTGGCCAAAGCGGGCCCCCTCTTAGGCCAGTCAGTGGGCCCCCTCTTTTCAGAATTTCTGGATCCGCCTCTGGTTAGTAGAATATAACTTGTTAGTAAGATGTTTTAAGTATTCATAGCTACATATAGCATATTTTAAAACAAGAACATATCCAAAATAAATAATGCCCCGTCTTGCAACAATTTACTGTATTTTACATTTGGGACAGACAGACCAACTGACCCAAACAAGTCATGTGTATGCCCCCTACTTTTGTAGATGGGGCATAAAAAATGCATTACATGTACATACAAATTTATAATAGGAAAAAGGCAAATTTACCTTTTAGACTCTGTGTCCTTTAATTCATAAAACTTTCATATTTTTAGAGTTATTGCCCTTTAACTGTGGTTGAAAAAAAAAGGTTTGATAGTGTTTTAAAGAAGCTATGTGAGAATTCTTTGAAGCAAATCTATAGCTGGCAACAGCCAGAGGCCCAACTCAAAAGATCCCTTTTCATTTTTATACCCCCTGCCTGAAAAGTGGGGGGTACATGTATATAGTGATAAGTGTGTCAGACAGTGTGTCCCTGCTTCCGTTACACCTGAGGGTACAAATGAAATATCTTATCCACAACTCCTCCTAAACTCCTTGATGGATTTTCATGAAACTTTCACTCTCTCTTTGTGACCCACCTTCTATTTTACATTTTAATCAAAGTGAGTTTTGGGGGTTTCTGATAGCAAAACATGGACTTATCTGTTCAACAACAAGGGGGTACCCATTCCCTTATCCGCATCTCCTTCTAAACCCCTTTAAAGATTTTCATAAAACTTTCACATAATCTTCGTAATATAATGTAGATGTGCACCTTCTATTTTAAATTTTGATCAGGATGATTTTAAGGGTTTCCAATAGCAAAATATAAACTTTGCCTTTAGACAACAGGCAGTACCCATCTCTTATCCACAAATCCTCCTAAACCCTTCAATGGAATTTTATAAAAAAAATTCCCACAATGTTTGTAAAATAATGTAAAGGTGCACCTCCTATTTGAAAATTTGATCTGATGTTTTTTTTTTGGGAAGCAGGGGTTTTGATTTGTGAGCAGTTGCTCACAGTCTGTCTATATTTTTTTGGGGTGATCATGGGGGCAGGGGTGGAGGGTGTATTTGAAAGCTTTAATGGTCAGTCAGCCCTCCCTTCAACCCCATTTACATGTAACTTGATGTCTAGTACAATCACCACAGAATAAACTATACTGTACTTAATCTGTTTTATACTTATAGAAACCATTGCATGCAAAGCTCTGTAAAATCACTTTCTTTGAAGATGAAAAGTTCTTGACTTATTCATGTTATTCCTTAGTAAGCTGTATTTAGCTGCAGACATATGTTTTTTGAATGGGTGTAATTATCTTTGCACACTTACTGTCATTTATTTAAAGGATGCTCAAACATTGCCCATCTGTTCATGTAATTTCTAGCAGTTGTTATGGAATTTTCTGCCTATTGTGAAGAGTAAGTGTGTAAAGTAGGCACTTACAAAATGTATGGTAAGGGCAGATAAATGTGGAAAGAGGGGGAGGCTTTTCATTGTAATGCTGTTTCAAGCCAGAACCCAGTACAGAAATGTGCATCACAGTTCAATAAAATAAAAAGCATTCTTGAACATAAAGGAGAAATGAATATGGTAGTAACTGTTACTGATATATTATTTTAAACTTTACTGGTATACAAAGATGACTTTTTTTTAGTTTACCTGTATTTATCATAAATTTTAAAGTTTTAAAAGGTTATATGTACATGTGAATGCATAAAATTAAAATATAATTTATGGAAATTTTTTATCTCATATTAAATTTATCATTCATAGCTATGTTTCATACATCTTATTTTCTACTTGAGGTCACTGAGAGAGAGAGAGTCACAAACACTTTAATTTGTTTACTATTCTGTTTAAGGCAATATATGTTAAAAGTCTTCAAAAGAGTTTTGCCCTTTTATCTATTTTCAATGTCAGATGTCCAATTTGTTTCTTAATATGGGCAGTGATCAAACATCAAAATAAGGATGAATGGTTATATACAAAGGCAAAATGATAGTAATTCATTTTCTTTGAAAATATCTGTTGATCAAAAAGGTAAAGGTCACAGTTGCCACAAATCGTCCTTGCCACAACTTTATTAGGGCCCCGCATCGAAGATGCGGACGCCCTATAGTTTTCACTTTGTCCGTCCGTCCGTCCGTCCGTCCGTCCGTCCGTCCGTCCGTCCGTCTGTCCGTCCGTCAACAATTCTTGTGAACACTAAAACTCAAAAACTATTAACACCACAGTTCTGAAATTTTGCACAGCTGTTAAGTAGCATGTCATGATGTGCATATTAAAATTTTGTGCAAATCTGATTAAGATTTTTGTAAAAAATCTTCATTTTTTATCGAAAATCACAGATTTTGAGAATTGGACTTTGTGAACACTAAAACTCAAAAACTGTTAACAATACAGTTCTGAAACTTTGTACAGCTGCTAAGTAGCATGTCATGATGTGCATATTAAAATTTCGTGCAAATCTGATTAATATTTTTGAAAAAAACTTCATTTTTTAACGAAAATCACAGATTTTGAGAATTGGACTTTGTGAACACTAAAACTCAAAAACTGTTAATGAAACAGTACTGAAACTTTGTTCAGCTGCTAAGTAGCATGTCCTGATTTGCATATTAAAATTTCGTGCAAATCTGATTAATATTTTTGGAAAAAATCTTCATTTTTTATCGAAAATCACAGATTTTGAGAATTGGACTTTGTGAACACTAAAACTCAAAAACTGTTAACAATACAGTTCTGAAACTTTGCACAGCTGCTAAGTAGCATGTCATGATGTGCATATTAAAATTTCGTGCAAATCTGTTCAATATTTTTGGAAAAAACTTCATTTTTTATCGAAAATCACAGATTTTGAGAATTGGACTTTGTGAACACTAAAACTCAAAAACTGTTAACAAAACAGTTCTGAAACTTTGTTCAGCTGCTAAGTAGCATGTCCTGATTTGCATATTAAAATTTCGTGCAAATCTGATTAATATTTTTGGAAAAAACTTCATTTTTTATCGAAAATCACAGATTTTGAGAATTGGACTTTGTGAACAATAAAACTCAAAGGCTATTAACAATACAGATCTGTAGATTCATATGCATTCCATGGAACATGCCTTAGTGGTTATAATTAAAGTTCGTATGATTTTGAAAACACTTAGATATTTGCCGCGGGGCCCTTTCTGACTTTGTCAGTATTCTAGTTTAAACTTAGATACATACATGTACATGTATCATCAACTAATTGGTTAAGAAATTCTGTCGAAAAAAGTTGGGGTATCAGTGATACAAAATGGATTTTTATTTCCGGCCATGTAAAATCACAATGTCTTATGTTGTATTGTCCATTTGGTTTAGGTGTCTATAAGCCTGTCCTTCAAGAATTAATAGATCATAACCTGAAAATAATAGCATAAAAAAGAAATGAAATAAGATTCTGACTGTACAGCCCTTATGCACAATTAAATGAAGGTCTAGTTAGATTCTCAGCTTAAAATCCGTACAAAGAAAGGTATATAGCTGGATCTTCATCATGTTCAACTACAGAGCTGTCCGTTCATTTAACTAAAATATTGTCTGCTGTCAAAGAAGGTCAACAAGCATACTGCAACACTATTTATAATTTTTAATTTGTGGATTTGTGGATACAGGTAAACTAAAAAAAAATTTTAATATGTGGATTTTGAAAAACTCAAAAGATTTGTTAGATCATTTTCTAAGGTTCACTCTTTGAAAACGTTCGATTTTTCAACTTTATACACTACCTTGCCACACGAAAAACTAAAATGTCGCCAGAAAAAACTTCTCGAAAAAGCCTTTTCAAACTCAAGGAATTTTGTTGTTTTGGGTTATAATTCTACATTCTTTTCCAAAACATCTTTCAAAGATAAAATTTGTTACACACTGGAACAAGTTTGCAGTATGCTTGATTTCCTCATTGACAACATATTTGTCACCTTTGGAGGAGAGATTTTTCAACAACAAATCGGCATTCCAATGGGCACAAATTGTGCTCCTCTCCTTGCCGATTTGTTTTTATACTCTTACGAGACTGAATTTCTTCAGGGACTCGTAAAGAACAAGAAGATGAAAGAGGCAAGGTCATTTAATCTTACATTCAGATATATTGATGATGTCCTTTCTGTCAATAACACTTCATTTGGTAGTTGGATTCCTTCAATATATCCTCCGGAATTGGAGATTAAAGAGACCACCTAATCTAATTGCTTCACGTCTTTCTTGGATTTGCACCTCGAATTTGACCCAGGTGGTCATCTCAGTACAAAATTTACGATAAACGAGACGATTTTAATTTTCAAATTATTAATTTTCCTAATCTACAGAGCAATATACCTACTTCTCCTGCATACGGTGTTTATATTTCTCAACTTATTCGATATGCCAGAGCTTGCACACATTTCACAGATTTTTTGATCAGACACCGGTTTCTTCGTGACCGACTTTTGAAGCAGGGCTATAAGAAAATATGTCTCATACGATCACTAAAAAAATTCTTTCTTCGTTATCAGCCACTAGTAGAAAAGTTCAAAATTGAGTTAAAAGATATGATAGTTAATTGATTTAATTAGTGTTTGACTGGTCTGCTGTACTGAGATGATCACCTCAATACCCCTATTGTGTCTCACAACTATGTTGTGTTCTATGGTCATTACCCAATCCTAAGATCGCAATGGAAGAGGGAGGTTTGGCGCCATAAAACCTGGTTTAACCCACCATTTCGTTTGAAATGCCTGTACCAAGTCAGGACCATTGCGATCCACCAGTTCTCCTGTTTGACTGATTGGTTTTTGTCATTTTCTCTGGACAATGAGATTGATCATTCAAGTTCAGTAGTTTTGTTATTACCTTTATTTACTGATTTCCTCATATGTTTTCCCGTTGGAATTATTTGAATTTTTTTTAACCATCTGAGTTGTCACCTCATCATTTCTATCAAATGAGAATCTTCAGATTCTCCGATTCTAATGGATGAAAATTATACTATTTCAGAAAATAAATAATGATTCTTGTCTCGAACTCATTAAAGATCCGCAGAAAAACCTATTATATAGCAAGTCAGTGGGTAAATAAATGGTAAATTTTGAATTTAAGAGAGAAAATTATTGAGCAACATTGTGTTATTTCTAATCCATCCTTGGTAATGTGAAATCTGTACCAATCATCTTTCCTGTTTATGTTCTAGGTATATTGTTGTTTAAGAAACCCATTTTCTTATAGGGAAAATACAATTAGTTAAAATAAATCATTATAAGTTCTCTTCTTATTCTTTAATTTATTGTATCAGTTACATGTAATTATGAACTTTCTATCTAATCTTTGTCTGATTCTTCTTGCTCCTTGGCTCCTGATTTTGGAAATAAAAAATATATTATGAATTTGTAGATTGCTGAATGAGTTGACAATATCCAAGACTTAGCTTGTGCTTCCAAATGCAATGAAGCTATATCAATAGTAAGCTGAGGTAAACTTTGATGGGCGGATCCAGTGTCCCCTCCCTCTTTAGCCAGTCACTGCATCCCTCCATAATTTCTAGATCTGCCACTACTTTATGGCCAGAGTGTTCAGTGTTAGTCTAACTATATAATGGAGGTGCTGAATTATTATTAGGGAACAAAAACAGATGATTATATCCCTGATTAGAAACATGATGCAGCAGTCCTACATATTGTCTTGCTGTCTGTACTGATGAATGACCATTATTTGGTTTTTGGGAATGTTTAAAGTTGATAATCCTTTGGTTTTTGGGAATGTTAAAAGTTGATAATCCTTTGTTTTTTTGGGAAGGTTAAAAGTTGATAATCCTTTGTATTTTGGGAATGTTTAAAGTTGATGATCCTTTGGTTTTTGGGAAGGTTTAAAGTTGATGATCCTTTGTTTTTTGTGAATGTTTAAAGTTGATAATCCTTTGGTTTTTGGGAATGTTTAAAGTTGATAATCCTTTGTATTTTGGGAATGTTTAAAGTTGATAATACTTTGTTTTTTTTTGAATGTTTAAAGTTGATAATCCTTTGTTTTTTTTTGGAAATATTTAAAGTTGATAATACTTTGGTTTTTGGGAATGTTTAAAGTTGATGATCTTTTTGTTTTTGGGAATGTTTAAAGTTGATGATCCTTTGGTTTTTGGGAATGTTTAAAGTTGATGATCTTTTTGTTTTAGGGAATTTTTAAAGTTGATGATCTTTTTGTTTTTGGGAATGTTTAAAGTTGATAATCCTTTGGTTTTCGGGAAGGTTTAAAGTTGAAGATCCTTTGGTTTTTGGGAATGTTTAAAAAGTTGATGATCCTTTGATGTTTGGGAATGATAAAAGTTGATGATCCTTTGGTTTTTGGGAATGTTTAAAAAGTTATCACTGGTGACCTCAACATCGTGGAAAATGACTTACTTCGCGATGTTTTGGCTAAAGGACCTAAATATCGTGAGCCAAGACGAATCAACTGGAGCTATAATTTCAAAACAATTATGGATTCAGTTGAGGACTATGCCAGAAAATGGGCCAAAAAAGAACAGGAGAAAGAATGTGACGTTTTGTCAGAATGGGTAAAAGCTGTGAGGTCATTGGTTTTGAAAAGAATCAATTCTTTGAAAGGCTCAATGAGCACTAAGGCAACATCCATTTTCAGCAACGCTGATGTTGCCAAAACATTGTCCACCTTACATGACAAATATGTTTTGTTGTACCTGCAGACAAAGCACCAAATAACATCATTTTTGTGTGCAAAAAACACTATATAGACTGTTTGACAGCTGAATTGGGGGTTGGTTGGACCAGCAACAGCACCACATACACGGCTACAACACTGTCTAAGGAGGAAATCATTGACAATCACAAATCTGTCATTTCCTCCTTCGGCCTTTCTGTTGGTGGCAGCAATGATGACATTCCATCCCTGTATTGGATTCCCAAATTACATAGAAATCCATACAAACAGCGCTTCATTGCAGGGTCATCCAAATGTACAACTAAACCTCTTTCAGTTTTGTTGACTTCAATACTTACGGCAGTAAAATCCGGCCTCCAGAAATATTACGATTGTTGTTATTCTAGAAATGGTGTCAATCAAATGTGGATCCTGAAGAATTCGAAAGAACTGATGGAGATTCTTAACTCTAAATCAGTTTCATCTTGTAACAGCATCACACTTTACACTTCTATTACACATGAACAACTGAAATTGCGATTGGCACAGCTGATTAAACGCAGCTTTTTCAAAAAGAATGGAAAACGCAGGTACAAATTTCTTGTAGTCGATTATACCAAGACTTACTTTGTCATCAATGAGTCCAAGAAAAAGAACAAATTTACAGAAGCTTAAATAATCGACATGCTCAACTTTCTTATTGACAACATATTTGTTCAGTTTGGTGGACGTGTTTTTCAGCAAACAATAGGGATTCCAATGGGCACTAATTGTGCACCTTTGCTTGCTGATTTGTTTCTTCATTCATATGAAGGGGACTTCTTGCAATCTCTTCTAGACAAAAAAGACCGTAGACTAGCTCTCTCGTTCAACCTCACGTTCCGTTATATTGATGATGTCCTTTCACTAAACAATTCTCGATTTGGTGACTTTCTCCATCTCATATATCCACAGGAGCTTGAGATAAAGGACACAACGGATTCTAGGAAGTCTGCTTCATATTTAGATCTACATCTCGAAATTGACTCTCAAGGAAGACTTTCAACAAGGCTCTATGACAAACGTGATGACTTCAACTTTCCAATCATCAACTTCCCCTTCTTGTGTAGCAATATTCCGTCAGCTCCAGCTTATGGAGTTTACGTATCTCAATTGATTCGTTACTCCAGAGCGTGCGGGACTTACATCGATTTCCTTAGCAGAACGACACGTCTGACGCAAAAATTGCTCACACAGGGTTATGTTGCTCCTCGGTTGCTGTCTTCACTCAAGAAATTTTACGGAAGACATCATGCACTTATAGACAAATATGGGATTTCGATCTCTCAGATGAGTGCAGATGTTGGTTTGTCATAGGGTGTTGTTTTGTCTTCCTTTACTGGATTTGACACGCTGAATGGACTATTGGCAACGCGACGGGTGTGCTATAGCAAGCAGGAACTGCTTACTCTTCCGGAGCACCTGAGTTCACTCTTGTTTCGACTGGAGTTCGCGTTGTTGATTGATATTCAGTTGTTTTGTGTTTCCATGTTTTACGTGTTGTCTGTTTTTGTCCCGTTCTTGTTTGTGTTTACTGGTTTAGTCTCTGCCCTTTCAGACTTTTGACATTCGGATACCCCATTGGTACCTCTGCTTCTTTGATGATCCTTTGGTGTTTGGGAATGATAAAAGTTGATGATCCTTTGGTTTTTGGGAATGTTTAAAGTTGATGAACCTTTGGTTTTTGGGAATGATTAAAGTTAATGGTCCTGTGGTTTTTGGGAATGTTTAAACTTAATGATCCTTTGGTTTTTGGGAATGTTTAAAATTGATGATCCTTTGGTTATTGGGAATGTTTAAAGTTGATGATCCTTTGGTTTGCGGGAATGTTTAAAGTTGATAATCCTTTGGTTATTGGGAATGTTTAAGGTTAATAATCCTTTGGTTTTTGGGAATGTTTCAAATTGGTCATCCTTGTTTTTTTTCAGAATGTTTGAAATTGATGAACCTTTGGTATTTGGGAAGGTTTAAAGTTGATGGTCCTGTGGTTTTTTGGAATGTTTAAAGTTCATAATCCTTTGTTTTTTTGGGAATGTTTAAAGTTGAGGATCCTTTGGTTTTTGGGAATGTTTAAAGTTGATAATCCTTTGGTTTTTGGGAATGTTTAAAGATGATGATCCTTTGGTTTTTGGGAATGTTTAAAGATGATGATCCTTTGGTTTTTGGGAATGTTTAAACTTTAATCATTCCCAAAAACCAAAGAATGATCATTGATCAGTACAGACAGCAAGACAATGATTACTTTAGGACTGCTGCATCATGTAAACTTAAAACTTTAAGATAATTATGGATTATCATGTATAATAAATTTTACATAGGGATTCACTACCATTTGATAAAACATGTATCCATACATGTATTTGAATTGAATGCAGATTTATGAATTATTTTTGTATTAACTTGATTTTGACAACCCTTCCCGATTTAGAATAACAAGGTCAATGGCAATTAATACAAATGTACTTTTCTGGAGTACTTTTTTTCTTTGATGAATTTTGAAGACCTCATTATAGGTCATGTAATATTACTTAGCAGTTAATATGTCATCACTTGCCAATCATCTTCAGTGTGTCATCAATGGAAAGATCTCAGAGATTGCTGGACAGAGTTCAAAGAAAATTGGCATAATTGTTGTGTCAGTTGTAGAAAAAAGGAAATATATGTATAGTGACTGCATGTTTCTTTTCTAATCCACTGAATTCATTGTATAATGATGCCCCTTGTTGGACTTAATTTGTATAAATAATCTTCAAAAATATCTTATACATGTTATATTTCTATACTTCTTAAAGATACATCAGTATATAAAGCAATGATTATTTTTCAGTTTCTGATTAAATTACAAACTTACATCATCAGCTTTTAATGTGCATTAAAAGGAATTAGACATTAACATCTTATTCCATAAAACAAATTACAAATATGGATCTGTGCTCTAATTACTTTCTTTGGTAAAAAATTCAAATATGAGTATTAGACATGTTTCTTAATCTTAAAGATTGTTAGAGAAAATAGATTTTTTTCTAATTGAAAAAATATATATAAATTCGCCTTGAAGAAATCTTGTCAAATTATGTTATAAAACTTGATCAGCTAGAAAATGTTAGTCTTTCTGTAACATCTAAAATTTAATGCCTTGTTAGATTTTATTAATGTTTAGAGACTTGAGAGAGATTGACTTATTGGGATGGGCAAGCTATAATATTGTCTTGTCATTGGCAGTCTTTCACTATAATATGAGATTTAGCAACTGTCATTTCCCATCGGTTGTCAGCTGAGATTTGTCACAGATTTCTATCGGCATTTTTTTTTTTGTTCTGTTATTTTTAATGCATGTTGCTTTGTTAGGTTTGTGACACAATTGATTTCTGTGTTGATTTTTCTCTCTCTGTCGTATTGATCCCCATTATTTACATGTATTTATTGTGGTCACTAATTAACACTGGCTGATGGTAATTAACTATGATTCACAAATTTTCTGCAAATTTTTTTATGTTTGACTTTAGTATAAGAGTTTACTGGAGTTTATTGGAGAATGGGAAGATTGGAAAATAAATTAATTATTGTTGAGTTTATTGGATGAATTAAGAGAAAATCTGAATGATTTGAATTGATGTAACACAGTATGATCAGGTCATAACACTAAGTAGCCAGATTGTCTTTAGACTCTCTATTTATTGGATTGTAAACATCCCATAATTACTGGGGGTATAGGAAAAATCAGCCGATCATAGCAATATAGTGTGATATAGAGAGGAATTGTTATATTGTCAACTACTGATGATATTGTTGTGTAATATAGAAGGGAAGAAAGTATTCTTGTCAACTGGTCTTGAAATGAAAGCAGGGCAAGATTTTCCATTCATAGCATTGTTGATTGCTGTTGATATTTTCACTTTGACAAAATTTTGTGATGTGAAGTAGATTGGAAATAAGTATTATTGTCAAATGGAACTGTGCTGCTACTGAACTGATTGTTAACTTCAAAGCATTGTATTTCCTGTAGAAAGGAATTGGTATATTGTCAACTGGCATCGATATGAAAGCAGCTGAGGGCAATACTTTTCACTTCATAGTATTGTAGTGTGATAAAGAAAGGAAAGATTTTTTTTTGTGGTGGGATAACTTGAAAGGAACTGTTAAATTGTCAACTGGTGTTTGATATGCAATGGCTAATATTTTCACTTCCACATCAGCACAGTTTGTATTAGAACATCAGCAGCGGAGACCATCTCGTGTGGAGTTTAGGGACTACCCACATCCACCAAAACATGTGGACCACTATAATGTCCACCACCTGGAGGCGCCACCTCCTCATCACCATCATCACCGAAGGGCCTCACACGATGCACATCACAAAGAGGTATGTAAAAAAGGGGGGTCCCTCTTGATGTACAAAACTTACAGACTCCATTTCCACATCAACATCATTACCCTGATATACACCACAAAGAGGTATGTATTTAAAGGCAAGGGTCTGTTGATAATATTGAGATTTTTTTCATTATGGAGAAACGCAATTATCATCACTTGTTAGCCATTAAGACATAATCACACTGCAATAAGGTTTTATAATAAAAGGGGTAGTGAGTCTCTCTATGATATGGAGATTTTTTCATTATGAGAAAGGTCGTTTGGCAGCTTTTACATTGCACTTCAAAAACGAGTAAAATCTAAAACCAGGGTAAACTATGTATGAAGTGAGTTGCTTTGATAAAATTGAAACCATGTTGCTTCTGAAATATGATGTCTATAATTATAATGCACATCCAAAAAATGTGTTATGAAGAAAGGGTATTTTGCTGTTGAAGGCTTAGCTAGACCATGGTTCTCCCAGTATGTTTTAACCTCATCCTATTCCAACAATAAAATGTATTTTCATACAGGTAATTAGTAAAAGCCCTTTGTAGAAGAGAGGTTGCTTTTAAAATGAATACAAATCAGAAACTGGATAAGACGGTTATAAAAAGTAAGATGCATAGGAGGTGAAAGAGCAAAGCTACAAATGTAGTGAAGGGTCAAATTATGTCAAGGGTCTAGAGGTCAATGTTACAGTATCATTTGTTATTTGTAAGGGTGAGGGCTCACCAAGGATCATTACTATCAACCCGAGGCAGGGTATTTATGTTTCATTAGTTTCTCATCAGCTTTACCTGTTGAATGATAAAACAAAGAGAATTGTTCCATTATAACTGAGTTATTTGCATCAACATAGCGCAAGAAATGCATTTTTACCATTGTTGCATAAATCTGCATGAAACAATAAAAACCATTGCTATGGTAAATGCGTTAGGTAACTTTGTAAACATGAATTATAAATGCTTGAATATTGACACATTTTTCACTAACAATTGATTACCAAGGTGTCGATGTAACACAATCTTTGATAGTGATTTTACCTGCATAGAAGCATTATGACAAGCTTTTGATGTTTACCTGTGTTATAATCAGGCTGATGCTAAATATTAGAGTATTTTTGTTGTAAATGATGAAATGGTTGGTTGGCTTAATGCAGGTTTAACCTTGCTTTGTTCTGGCAATGAGATGGAAGCCTTGTAATTAACATCTCTTAAGCATAAACTAGATCAGGCTAAATGTTTGCAAGATATCAGTTTGAAGCTCATGTTGTTATTGAAGTCATTATAATGTCTGTGTGTGTCTGTCTGTCTGTTCAGGCATTGCTTTACTGAAAGGAGGTATATTATACAGGGTTTCATGAAAAAGGGGATGTAATTGATAAAAATGTCAAATTTGTGATGAAAATTTAATGATGCATGGTCTAGTGGTAAAACAGTCTTTCCTACCAGGTGTTAGTCCAAACCTCTTGAACTTTGGTAGATCTCTAATGGGAATGAATTATGACATGTATGAAAATCTTTTCAGTAGATGTTGATGAAGGAGATATTTAAGCTTATAATTGTCACTTGCAATTGAAAGTCTTGTAGTTGTAGATTTTGATGTGCACTTTAGCTGCTACATATATCTTTCCATTTTATACCCCACTCGAAAGAGAGGGGGCTATATTGCAATCACCATGTCCGTCTGTTGTTCTGTTACAAACTTTTGTAACAGATTTCTCAGGATTTATTTCAAATATGGTACACAGCTTCAGCACAATGAGTTGAACCTTGCCTCCCAATTCCAGTATAGTCCTGCATCTACTTCCTGTTTTCCAAGCGACTTAGTCATTTTTAGCTCACCTGACCCGAAGGGTCATGTGAGCTTTTGTCATCGTTAAGCGTCCGTCGTCCGTCCGTCTGTCGTCCGTCGTCTTGTCTGTCGTCCGTCCGTTAACTTTTCTTCAAACATCTTCTTCTCTGAAACCACTGGTGGGATTGCTTTGAAACTTTGTACACTTGATCTTTAGGATGTCCTCTACCAAGTTTGTGAAATTTGTGAATGTGGACCAACCAACATGGCCGCCGCTACTAAAAATAGAACAGGGGGTCAGACCATAGTTTTTAGCTTATAGCTCAAAAAGTATAAGAGATAGAGAAAATCCGAAGCAACCATCCATCTTCAGCATCAAAAGCTCTACAAAACTCTCCATTGAGTCAAAGTTGTGGGACGACTCCTTATAGGAGTTATTTCCCCTCAATTGTCAAAATTGACCATTTTCACAGTTTTTGGACTTTATATTGAAAACTGTAACATGTGTAAGTGCTAGAGGAAAAGTTAGCATTGCAAAATTGTTCAGCTCATTAAGATCTACAAAAATGATATCAGGGTCAAAATTGTCAGATCAACCGTTTAAGAGTTATCCCCCTTTAACTGATTTTTCTATCAATTTTAACTGATTTTTAAAAATCTTCTTCTCTGAAACCACTGGTGGGATTAATTGCTTTGAAACTTTGTACACTTGATCTTTAGGATGTCCTCTACCAAGTTTGTGAAATTATTTGTGAATGTCGACCAACCAACATGGACATCGCTACTAAAAATAGAACAGGGGGGTCAGACCATAGTTTTTAGCTTATAGCTCAAAAAGTATAAGAGATAGAGAAAATCCGAAGCAACCATCATCATCAAATCAAGTGTTTGACGTGTTGTGTCGGATTTAAAATCGACATACTTGATTTTTTTACATCAGTCGATGGATGCTTCTTAGCTAGCTGTCAGTAACTTTGAGTGTTCTCAAGAGAGTATCTTTACGTCCTGTTAATTACCTGTTGTCCTTTTGTCTCAGATACTCTCTTGTTGAATTGAACTTCTATCGATTTGATTTTTACTGTGTGTTAGTTTGTGCTTTGTTATTGATTATCATTAGGGGGAAGGTTGGCGCCAAAAAACTAGTTTAACCCCGCCACATTTTAATGTGCCTGTCCTAAGCCAGGAATCTTTATCAAAGCTTATGTTTGTATTTAGTCGAATTTTTGTTAATTGTTTTTTTGTCAAGAAGAGGGTCTTTCAATGCACTTTGGGATTGGGCTTGAATCATATGTATTTTATTTTCAATCCAGGGCCAATTGAAAAACAGCGAGCAGCGACCGCTGGTCACATTGAAGGCTGCTGGCTGTTTTCCATTGTGGATATTTAAATATACGTTTATAATGTAGGTTTTGTCGCGTACACTTATTCCACATCTCATTTTCTTCTATCCATCTTCAGCATCAAAAGCTCTACAAAACTCTCCATTCAGTCAAAGTTGTCGGATGACTCATTATAGGAGTTATTTCCCCTTAATCGTCAAAATTGACCATTTTCACAGTTTTTGGACTTAATCTTAAAAGCCATAAGAGTTAGAGGAATTATAAGTTAGCATTGCAATTGTAACATTGTATTCTTGGTCTTAAAAGTGTTTTCTATCCTACCTAATCTCTTTAATGTTACTTACCAAGTACATGTAGACCATGTTGCACACTAGGTAAGAGGCTTTAGCATAAGAGATCAGGTGAGCGATTCAGGCTCCTGGGAGCCTCTAGTTAAGGGTAAAAATGCACAATTTTCCCTAACAGATTTCTAGACTTTTACTGAAGGGATTGATTTAAAATTTGGTACACAGCTTTATTACAATGAGTTGTAATATAATATTGCCTCCCCTTTCCAGGTCAGTTGAGCATCTACCGGTACTTCCTGTTTTCTCAATGTTCAAGTGGGGGTATTTTTAGCACAACTTAGTGAAACCCCTTGTTTCTGTTCAATTTCAAAGGATCTTTCAAGCATTTGCAAATTTTCAAAATAAAGCTGACCATTACCTATATTCTTGTTATCAATGGTTACATTATCATAACTTTTCATAGTTGAATCAATTTGATAATATTAATAGCATGTTTATGAGAAAAAATTGTATAAATTTACTAAAAACTAAAAAGTAAAAGGAAAGCATTATAGTGTTACAATCACTGAGTCATAACTCAGCTGTAACTAGAAAGAATTTAAAGTTCTCAATTTAAACCTGCTGCTTTTATCGTTTATCTGTAAAAATTGAAATTTGGTGGAATTTAAAATGATATAAATAATAAAATTTATCAACAGAGAAACTTTATATAACATTTCATTAACAAACACATAAAAAAAAAAAAAATGAAAGTCCTTTGATTCTGATATATCACTTTAAGTATCTCAATTTATTTTACGCTTTCTGATTAAGGTAATTTAAAAAAGTTGTCTATTTACTCCCTCATATAAACATGATAAATGTGATGCCCCCTGCAGATCTTTGTAAGGCAGCACAAAATAAACCACAAATGGAGAATAAAAAAATATACTGTTTTACTAAGAGTTGTCTCTCTTTTTACTGGCTGAGTGTGTAAATTTTGCCTATTGATATCCGTAAAGAAACAAATGGAAGGATGACCCCCTCTTTCCCTCCAAAAAAAAATAGTATGAAAAATAGCCAAACCAGATAAAAAACGGGAAACATACAAAAAGGCAAGAAATTGAACAGCAAGTTTTAACTCTCTGAAGAATGCTTTTATATTATATGTTAACCTGTTATATGACAATTGATACAAAAATGCATAATGCTGTGCAGTGCACTTTTTACAGACACTTTGTCAATGTATGTTGGGAGCTTTTATTAGACAACCTTTGTAGCCTTACATAATCATAATACATGAATGTGTTTATACTGGTATGTTTATTTTTCCACAAAACTAAATTTTGGGAATGTCTGAAAAAAAAAAGCTCTTGAAGCACTTCAAAATCTATTTTTATTTGCATCAATTCCTGATATTTTTGTAACTAATTTTTGGCATTGCATACAAAATCTATTAATTCCTGATTACTTTGTTTATTGCCCATTATAACTGTAAAAGTTCAGACTGAATTCTATAAATCACCAGAGCCAGACTGAATTATGTTATTGTAAGAGTCTATATTGGTTCCACATTATCATAACTGTCTGATTATATAACTTAAAGGTATGATTTCTGTCTCCCAATACACCAGGTTGATCATTTACAGCATCTAGCCACAAAGTAAAGGGATACATGTTTTTCCTTACCTTTTCTTTATAATATGGAGTAGGCATTGCCTAAATGCGAGCATAGCTAAAAGGGACTCATTTTTTTTTTGGTTCTAAATGTCGACATTCAGGGATATCGCTATCATTTAATTTCCAATATTTCCATTTGCTTATTTTGGGGCGAGATTGTATGGGGCGATCAAGATTCGAGACACGTTAGTTTCGTACGTGCATATAACCAAGGCGAAACGAGCAGCTTATGTGTATTTATTATTTTAAGAATATTATTTTCTTGTAAAAAACGCAATTTATTATTTTTTTAAGCATTATTTCTTTTCTTATAAATTATTTTAACATTCACTCCGGACCTGTAAAAATAATAACCCTTTCCGGACCATAAAAAATCTAAATCAGCATTAGCAAATTTCTCGCGATAACAAATACCGTAGAGCTCTCCGCTTGCGAGCTATGCTCGCTATAAAAATATGTTTAGTCTCAATAATGTCCAGGAAAAGTTATTAAAAACCACCCCTAGGGTTTTTACAAACTTATATTAGGATACATGTATATTGGAGTTTGTCCGTCTGTCTGTCCCCAAACACATTTCATATAAGTGTTAGTCCTCCTTAAAAGTCATGAACTAAAGTCAATGTCAAGAAACAACAAGCAAATATGCTTAAAGAGGTAAATTATTCCTGTTATATATCTAACAGAAACGATTGGAATTATTTTATTTTTTCCAGATTCAAAAGTTAAAATGGGTGTCATAGAGATAGATTTTTGGTTTTATTTATGCCACCCGACAACATGCTTGGGGCATGAAGTTTTACTCATGTCGCTCCGTCATACGTACGTCTGTTGGTACGAATTTCCATCAAGCTTTTCTCAGAAACCATACATGGGAATGATTTGAAACTTGGTAGGATTGTTCAGTTTGACAAACAAGCAACTTTCAGGTCTGTAGGACATCTACTTCCTGTTTGGGACCAGGCCGATATGAAAATCACATTGAAAATTTCCATCAAGCTATTCTCAGAAACCATATTGTTCAGTATGGCAAACTGTACGTCCTTAGCAACTTTCATGTCTGTTGGACATCTGCTTCCTGTTTTGGGCCTAGCTAGAGCCATCCGTGTCCAATGGACACATTCCTTCTTTATTTTTCAAGAGAGCATAAACATATCTTAAGGGGGTACTTGCACCAAACACCAAAAATTTCCTGTCAATAGATTTTCTTTAAAATTTGTAAATAGACACATCAAGAGATACACTTTGAAAATCCAATTCAAAAAAGGCATGCCTCTGAGTTAGTTTTCGAGATAACTGGTTCTGAAGGTTGGCTTTTTTACATTGAAATGTTAAAGAAAGTACATAATTTTAAAGGAAAATTCTGATTTTTGAAAAATCTGATCAATAGAATTTTGTAATTTTTTGATATTATATTGGGCTGTTATATTGCTTTAAAATGATATGAAGAAAAGGGGGTGCTTCTGAGTTAGTTTTTCAAATAAATACAAAAATATGTCAAAAAAGGTCAAAATTGGCAAATTTAGACATAAATTATCTCCCTTTGTCAAAATGCAGAAATATGAGAATCGGTTAGGTTTGAATAATATTTTATAAAATGAAACTAACATAATATAGAAAAAATAGTTTTAATGCTTTTAATATCAAAACAAAGTTAAGAATATATCATAATGATATTTTTAAATGGAATTTTAAAATCTTGAACACCTTTTAGTATTAAGTTAAATGGCAAATTTAAATTAATTTTTGGCTAGTCATGTGATCACCTGCAAGTTCCCCCTTAAAAGCAAGATGCTTGAAAGACAAACTGTCATGGAAGCAAAAGTACAGCTAGGGATTTGGGAAATCTTATTCATTTTGATATCACATCAATTCTATTACTGCTTCCTTTGGATGTGCCTATCGGTTTTAACTGTTTATCATGTTTGATTCTGTCATTGTTCATATGGATTTACCTTAAAGAGTGCTTATTGTTCAGAAAAAAATCCCTAATGGAAATTTCTATTAATCTTTATTTATTCTATATTACATGTACAATGTAATGAATAAGTCCTCATACTGGACTGTTAGAGATGTCAACAGCTATTGATTCCGTTGAAGTTATTGCTACTTAGTGATAGTTTGGAATAATCTAAGGATAGCTGTATATGTCGTTTACAACTTAAACCTGACAACTCTGATTATATGTTGCTGTCTTCCCAAGTGAAATATTTATTCAGATTTTAGTAGACTGCCTGCCAGCACCCCAGCATTTTAGGAATATTGATGAGATTTTTC
This sequence comes from Arcuatula senhousia, assembly GCA_963971305.1. Lineage (NCBI taxonomy): Eukaryota > Metazoa > Mollusca > Bivalvia > Mytilida > Mytilidae > Arcuatula > Arcuatula senhousia. The sequence goes on along the minus strand of OZ020307.1, from coordinate 28,127,234 downwards.
AGATTTCTGGATGGTTTTTCAACTCTCTGGTGGTTTTTCTTAAATTGGATGAATTTGTTTTGTATCTGGTTTGTGTTCAAGATTTTTTTTATGGCAAAGCATAGTTTATTTTTTTCAGTCAGAAAACTTCAATTTTTAGCTCACCTGACCCAAAGGGTCAGGTGAGCTATTGTCATCATTAGTCGTCCGTGGTCCGTTTACTTTTCTTCAAAAATCTTCTTCTCTGAAACCACTGAAGGGATTGCTTTGAAACTTTAAACATTTGATCTTTAGGATGTCCTCTACCAAGTTTGTGAAATTTGTGCACGCTGACCAACCAGCATGGCCACGGTTGCTAAAAATAGAACAGGGGGGTCAGACCATAGTTTTTAGCTTATATCTCAAAAAGTATAAGAGGTAGAGAAAATCAGAAGCAACATTCCTTCTTCAGCATCAAAAGCTCTACAAAACTCTCCATTGAGTCCAAGTTGTTTTACGACTCCTTGTAGGATTTATTTCCCCTTAATCATCAAAATTGACCATTTTCACAGTTTTTGGACTTTATCTTGAAAACCGTAAGTGCTAGAGGAAAAGTTAGCATTTCAAAATTGTTTAGCTTTTTTCAGAGCTACAGAAATGATCCAGGGCCAAAACTGTCAGATCAACCGTTTAAGAGTTATTCCCCTTTAACAGTTTTTTTTATCAATTTTAACTGATTTTTATACCCCGCCACACGAAGTGGCAGGGTATTATGTTATACCCTCAGTTTTTTTCGGTGTCTGTCCGTCCGTCCGTCCCTCCGTCTGTCCGTCCCCCGAAGGTTTCCGACCAATAACTTGAAAACGCGTTAAAGGATTTGAATGATATTTTGCACAGCTGTTTAGTACAATAAAATACAGGTCAAGTTCGATTTCCAGCATGATCCAAAAAATAGTTTTTCAGATAGGCCACTTTGAAAAATCAAATTTCATGAAATTTTGAGTTTCCGACCAATAACTTGAAAACGCGTCAAAGGATTTGAATGATATTTTGCACAGCTGTTTAGTACAATAAAATACAGGTCAAGGTTGATTTCCAGCATGATAAAAAAAATAGTTTTCGAGATAGGCCACTTTGAAAAATCAAATTTCATAAATTTTGAATTTCCGACCAATAACTTGAAAACAGGTCAAAGGATTTGAATGATATTTTGCACAGCTGTTTAGTACAATAAAATACAGGTCAAGATTGATTTTCAGCATGATCCAAAAAATAGTTTTCGAGATAGGCCACTTTGAAAATCAAATTTCATGAAATTTTGAGTGTCCAACCAGTAACTTGAAAAGGCTTCATGGGATTCAAATGATATTTTGTACAGCTATTGAGTACAATAAAATACAGTTCAAGTTCAATTTCCAGCATGATCTGAAAAACAGTTTTCAAGATAGGCCACTTGGAAATTAGATTTTATGAACTTTTGATATTATAACGTGGTGGGGTATCATTTAATGTCCCATTACATGCCCTATTTTTAAAAATCTTCTTCTCTGAAACCACTCAGAAGGGATTGCTTTCAATCTTTGTACACTTGATCTTTAGGATGTGCTCTACCAAGTTTGTGAAATTTAGGCATGCTGACCAACCAACATTGCCACTGTTGCTAAAAAAAAGAATGGGGGGTCAAACCTTAGTTTTTGGCTTATAGCTTAAAAAGTATAAGAGATAGAGAAAATCCAAAGCAAACTTTCTTCTTCAGCATCAAAAGCTCTACAAAACTCTCCATTGAGTCAAAGTTCTGGGACTTCTCCTTATAGGAGTTATTTCCCCTTAATCATCAAAATTGATCATTTTCACAGTTTTTGACTTTATTTACTAGAGGAAAAAATAGCATTGCAAAATTGTTCAGCAAAACTACAAAATGGATTCAGGGTCAAAATTATCAGAACAATCTTTTAAGAGTTATCCCCCCCCCCTTTTAACTTGTTTGGTTTTTCAAATGAAAAGCTTTGTAACGTTGTATTCTTGATTTTGCGGGTGTTATCCTAACTTGTTTCTTAAATGTTACTTACCAAGTACATGTAGACCAGGTTCCACACTAGGTAAAAGACTTTAACATAAGAAATCAGGTGAGCGATTCAGGCTCCTGGGAGCCTCTTGTTATTGGATTTGATTTTTCTTCTCATACAGCTTCAATCAAGTTATGCACATGCTTTTCTTGGTATGATGAAGTACAGAAGCATAAAGATATGAAAAAAAGTCTTGAAATAAAGTGATTTGAAAATCACCTAAGATTTTTCCTGTCACTTTATTTGTTCCATCGTCATGTTTTTCATGAGTCTTCAACTAAGAAAAATTCCCTCAATTCTTAAAGACAATAAGAATACAGTTTGGTGGATTTGTTTCTAGCAGTGGACTAATATCCTCAACCATTAAAACTGACCACATTTTATGTCACAGGTGCATTGAAAAGGGTGTTAAACACCAACACTCATGCTGGAATGTTAGAAATCAGAATAAATTGCCAAAAAAAAATTATGGTGAACAGAGTTAGTTCACCAAAGAATATTAGCTTTGTGATGCACAAAAAAATACTAGTGGTATGCTTCTTATGATGTTATATAAGTCTTCTTGAAGAAGCCATTTGTTTGTTATTCTAACAAGGGAAGAACAACGCTTCCATTCAAATTAACAACTTGAAAGTTCTTTAGTTTGTGTGAAGCCAAGATGGGTTTTTCTGTTCAAAGGGGAGCAACTCTATCCATAAACTATCACAGTGAAAATCTCATGTAATTGATAATAACTGATTACATGAGATGGCACAACCTCTACAAATTTGTTGCAACACAACCCGTTCGATTTAACTATGGACTTACGATTGTAGCCTAAAGGGAAGTGTGCAAACACAACAATGAAAATTTACGTCGTCATGAACAAGCTAATCGGTAACAAAAACAGCAAAATGTCACAGTAAGAAAAACCAACGTCAGCCAACTATTCATCAATATCCAATCAGATTTGATGTTTGCACGACCCATTCATTCAATCAATGTATTTTTTATGTAATCAAATGTAACGATTTGTGGTTTTTGTCAACGTTTGGCTTTGTTCATTACAACGTAAATTTTCATTGTTGTGTTTGCACACTTTCCTTTACGCTACAATCGAAAGTCCATAGTTAAATCGGACGGGTTGTAAAAGAAACAGTCAATAGCTTTCAGTGTAAAAAAAAACAACATTTCTGCTCTGACACAATCATATACCAGTACTTAAATTGTTGTCAGGACAAGAATACAATGCATATCCTTAAAGAACATAAAAAAGAACCGTATGGACATAGAACAACCAAAATAAATTGATACAATGACATTGATTTAGGAAGTTGGCTAATTACCTGCGTCGCCGAAGGCCAAAGCAGGTCTAGTAGTCGGGTCACTCCGTCCGTCCGTCTGTCCGTCCGTCCCGCTATGGGGTGCCTTTCTTGTGTAATCTGAATCTCAAAAACCAAACACTAGATCTTTCTGAAATTTTACACAGTGATTACAGATATATTGAAGATGTGCACCTCCCCTTTTGGGGTCATTTTATAATTTTGTTTAGAAATTAGGGGCCCAAAAGGGGCCAAAAAAGCGACTTTTTAATTTTTTTCCACAATAACTTTTTTCTGGTTGACCAAATGCTATGAAAATTTACAGTAATGTTACTTACCTTAAAAGGAAGGGTTGGGCTGATTTTGGGTGTCCCCTCTTTTTTCGTTTAGAAATTAGGGACCCTAAAGGGACAAAAAAAGTGACTTTTGTATTTGTTTCCACAATAACTTTTGTTCTGGTTGACCAAATGCTAAGAAACTTTACAGTAATGTTACTTACCATAAAAGGAAGGGTTGGGCTGATTTTGGGTGTCCCCTCTTTTTTCGTTTAGAAATTAGAGGCCCAAAGGGGGGCCAAAAAAGCGACTTTTTAAATTTTTTCCGCAATAACTTTTGTTCTGGTTGACCAAATGCTATGAAACTTTACAATAGTGTTACTCACCATAAATAAAAGGGTGGGGATGATTTTGGGTGTCCCCTCTCTTTTTGTTTAAGAACGAGGGGCCCAAAAGGGGCATAAATGTGACATTTTTTATTTATGGTCCGATTTAGAAATTTTTTTTTACAAGTTAATTTTGGTCATATATTAGATTTAAAATGAAGGATACGATTTTTTCTTGACCCACCTTTTCTGTTTAGCAATAAGGGGACCAAAAGGGGAAAAAAATTTTTTTTGTCTATTTTTACAATATTGGGTGGCATGTGACAAATATGCTTTGTAAGTCCACCATAGGATGCAAGTGTCAAAATATTTTGACTGTCCATATTGGGCCTAGAACGTACAGGGTTCAACGTTTTGCCGTGCGACGCAGGGCCAGACACCGATTGGTCTTGTTCTTTTGAAAACCATTTCATTCTTCTTACTAGGGCCCTGCTTAAAAGATGTGGACGCCCTATAGTTTTCACTTTGTCCATCTGTCTGTCAACAATTTCTTGTTCATACTAAAGCTAAATAACATCTTCAGTGCAAGTCTGAAATTTTGAATATATAGTATTGTAGCACATAATATTTTTATAGAAATACCTATAGAATTAGGTGCAGGGAAATCAAATGTTTGCTCTCAAAATTTCCATCAACACTTCAATAATGTTGGGCTACTAACACCTCACCTGGGGTGATAATTTCATGGACTGATTTTCCGACTCTCTCTTGACACCATTTGCAAGGATGGTCTCAAGAACCGATGGTAGTCCTTTTAAAGGGATGAAAAAAGGTTGTCTTGTGTGTGGGGAGAGCAATACCTTGTGTACATTCAAGATCTCTTTGTATAGTTCGATAAGAGTAGGATCAATGGGGCCACTAGAAAGGCCACACTTGCAAACTGCAAACTGGAGAGGGATTTATAGAAGCATTAATCTTGTTTCCCAATCCAGTATGAATAAATATGTTTAAACTAACACATCAAAAAAACTAAACCTGTACTCATCAGAAACAAAACCTTTCATTGATGAATGTCACACTTACCATACTGTTGCATATAGAAGATCCCCAACGAGTATATAAACTTTTATTGTGCCAAACTTTTGTTTAATTCAAAGGTGTGAAGAGCTCAACTTAAAAAAATAGTTTTGGTTGTAAGAATATTTTAGATGGACTTTAGATCATACTTTTACACTGGCTATTATGTATCAGGTTTTGAATATGGAACTAGGCTTTCTGTTACTTTTCACCTCTTGATTCATCATATTTAAAGGCTTTTAAAAATGAAGTTTTATTCTCCAGGGTGACATGTCAGGGGGCATAAAGTTTTACTCATATATGTCTGTCTGTGTGCTTCTGAATGTATGTTAGAGGATTTCTATCATGCTTTATTCAGATACAACTGTATGTCTTAGGCAATTTTCACAGCTGTCAGACTTTTACTTCCTGTTGGGGTGAACACATATTGCTATTGCTTTTTCAAATTCCTACTTAAGGATTAAATCACTTATGCTAAGACAGAATATACTAGTTATGACATTTATTAATTAGCCGGCCATCTTAATCATCACATGTGATTAGTGATTTCTGCTAGCCTCTTGCATTTGTCCCTAGATCAAAAATACATTGCAATATATAATCCAATACCATCCCAGCCGGTTAAAACACATAAATTTGATGATTTTTTACTTGTGGTCAACAAAATAAAAAATGTGTCCAATTCTGTCATGTGTAAAAACAATTGAAAGTCATCCATTAAAGACTCTGCTTTTGGGCTATCCATCCACAAAAGACTATTAAAAGAATTGAAAGTAATCTCCCTTTGCTTATGAAATGTTTAGATTTTCATGGTCATCTTACTCAAATGTAATTAATATAATTTTTTTTTTTCATAAAACTGTTTTCCAAATTTAACCTGCCTTGCAGTTACATACTTAATATAGAAATTTACTAGGATTTTATAATTGTATTTTTAGAAATAGGTTAAAACCATCTCTGTCCCCTATTCAACGGTAACATTTCCATTCAAGACGTTAGTCTTTATTATAATAGGATAGATCAATATGGCAAGGATGTTGATGATGTTAGTATTGATTTCTGCTTGTTCCGTGGACAGGTTGGTTAAATAATCCACATCAAATATTCAGATCAATACCATTTAATCTATATATGGTTGTTTTTCTCGTTGTCTGCATCCCGAAGCAGGCTAATTATCCGTAATCAAGCGTCCGAACTGGGGGCACTTGACGTGTTTGAGTCAGGAGCCATTATTCTGCTACAAGTGTCTTTCACTGGTGTTATTTCTTAGGAAAGAAATCTGTTGCTACTGTTTTAGACATTCTATCATCAACAACCAATCAAAATTGAGGACATAAAATACCCAAATTTGTGATTTCATCGTGTGAGTCATGGTGCTGGCTTTAGGTCAAGCATTTGCATGACATTTTTTGGATGTTTTCATGATTTTATTTAGATAATGGTAAGTTTATTCCATCTTAAGAAATAAAGCTGCAAATTCATCTTCATCAGTCTTTCTAGTTTGCATATTTGGTATAGAATTCTTATCTTGGCTAAGATATGTAAAATTATATTAGCTACATTTATTATGCATAAAATGATCTTGCTTTTAATTTCAAAGGTTTAGGTGTTGAAGAGATTAAAATTTAATTTGGAAATTCTGTAAATGGTATTCTATTGTGTAGTAGATTTGTAAAATCATTGATTTTTGATAAAAATTGATCAGAATGGTGGTTACAATGCAATTAGATAGATTATCTAGGAAAGTTGCTAGATTGATGTTATAATTATAAAAAGCGCTGACATAAAATTACAAGAATGGAATTAAATGATCCAAATTTACACTTGGGTGAAATTAAATTCCAAATTTGCATGTAAATGTATCAATTTCATTATGTGTTTTGATACAAAAAAAAAAAACCAACAATTAGAATTTGTAATCCCCATATTATGTCTTTAATTAGATAAAATGGTAAAACATCTCCATTAATTTTGACTATTTTGAAAAGATTCCAAAAATCTGTAGGTTGCATCCTTATATTCTGGTTTTCCTTTCCAGTCTGTACTTAATCTCTTGGGTCACTGTCATAATCTTTTTCCTGTGTTATTAAAAAATGTCCAAGAATTGAAATGATATATTTTTTTACTAATATTGTTACAATTATTGATTATTTTTGCAGTTACTTCCCTTAGACCATTAGATGGTATTAAAATCAATAGGTCAAACCGCTGAGCTTTTATCCAGCATCTGCTTGTTCAATTCTATCTTGTTATTACCAATATAATGGGTTTATAATTCTCATATGATTATGTTTTATTGCCTTTCAATTGCCAGCTATGTGGGTTGGACAGGAAATGGTAAAAAGGGGGAGGGTTATAAACTGAAAAGAAAGGTTTTGAAGAGTTTTACTTCGAACATGAAAATGATTTTAAATTTTGTTTAATGATTGAAAAGAAAGATCAATCTGTGCAAACAAATGGTTAAAATTGTAAAAATACTAAACATTTTTACTTAAAATTAGACATGACTAAATATGTTATTTATAAGAGCTCAAAATGGGAAACCCATCATTAAATTAAGGAGATATTTAACAATAAAATGTCTAATCTTTGGGGTTAAATGTAACAAATGAGGGTATATTTTTCGTAAAATCATATATAATCACATTTTTCCTACTTGTTCATTTGCAGGCAACTACATCTAGAAAGGTAATAGTTTTATCATCTTTTTACGATTTTTTCATCGCCTTCATCTGTGTTGTGCTTGTATGTCTCAGCTTATGTGCCAGAATCATTTTTTTCTCTCTTTGTCTTAAAAAAATATATATGTTGTATGTTTTATACATTTTTGTCTATGTGTTCATCTTGATGTCATTTTAAGAAATTTTCATCATTTCATATTTTTTTTGGAGGGTAGAGGTGGGGTAATAAACACTTTTCCCTATTCTTCACTGCTTTGATTGGTCATGGTTGCATCTTTTTATTCATTGATAATCTTTGATGATTGATTTTTCCCTATATTTTTATGCATTTGAAAAGAAAATTGCTAATGTTATGCATGGATCCAAATACCATGTGGTTCAAGGGAATTGTCACTGATAAAAACAAAATGATTTATTATTATGATATAAGCAATATTACCCTTCATGTGGGCCATCCCACCTCATTAGCTATTATGCCATTTAGAGAATTCAGATCATACCATTTTGCTTTGAGGGGTGATGTTTGCAGTCTCCCCAGTAGTTCTGATGCCCTGCGATGATGCTACCCTCACATTGACCATAGACAAGGTCATTCACTAATTAAGATGGATAATTCATATTGACCTTTTCGTTGAGGGTTGAATATCATTCTTGAGAGTATTTACGTTTTTGTGTTGTTGAAAAGTTTTGAAAGTTGGAATTTAAAATTGGAAATTTTAAAAAATGTTGAAAAAATGGAGAATGTCTTGGGTGAGTACATACTGTCAGTTGGTGTCTTATTTGTAAATTTATGTTGTCTTTTATCATCTTTTGAACTACTGTTTATTTGCTATTAATGTTTTGATGCATTAGCACCTGTTGCAAAGAAATGTGTATCTCATTAAAGAGCACTTAGGTGAAGCTTTCAATTGATAAACTTAATCTGTTTAGGTTTTTGAACTGAAGAGTTTGGAATTTTTTTAAAGTATTTGATACTACATTGATTGATTTCCATGCAAGTATTTTTGGAATTGTACACAAAAGAGCAGAGATGTTATAAGCATACCGGTAACCAGATTCTGCATATGTATGTGCAATAATTCAAAATTTTTTAGTGTAGTAAAAAAAAATGTAGTAAATCCTTTATAAAGTCATTTCAGCCATCAATCATGTCAGTCAAAATCAAAATTAAAACTTTTGAGTCAAACCATTTTAATATTACATGTAATCAAACAGAATATTTTAATGTTCATTATGTCAAGATGTTAGAAAGCTGGTATATTTAGACTGGGAAATAATCTTTTTATCATGATTGATGTTGGAAGCACCATTCCATTACATTTTGACACTTTGGTCTAGCACATGGTGTCAGGATTAAGATATTATCCTATTAATTGGTGATACAGGGGATTATCTGGAGTCAAATAGCACCAAGCTACTGAGGTGGCATTATCATTATGCATATGTGTGGCATTGTTTGTATTTGATTGACTTGACTGAGAGAAATCTTGAAAATATATTGCTATGTATGTGGCTTTATGAAAAGGTTTTTTTTAAGTGTTTTTTTTTTCTACAGAAAGGACACCAATAACAAGGACTTTATAAAGTATAATCAAACAAGATATGAACTTTACTTTCAGTCCAAACACGAGTATAACTGACCTGTCAAGTGACATGCAACTTTAGTTAGACTCGCGCATCTAGTCAAATTTGATGGCAAATTTTTTTTATCTTTTAATTTTTTCCTTTGATTGTTCAATTTTTCGTCAAATCTCATACGGAATCTCATAAAAACTTGACAGCCCTGGTATAGTGCTTGTCCAAATCCCTCAACCCCCTTCTGGCTATTGGTATGCAAGTAGAGATGACAAACATGGCTTGGGTGGCTTGCATAGCTGTGAGATACCATATTCCAAATCGCTTTTCCTGTTAATGTGTGCAAATTATGTGGCAATTTATCAAAAAGACATATGAAAGGTTCTAATTGGGATCAAAATGCTTCAGACTTTATGGTTTATCTTTGACCAAAGTCATGCATTTTCATATAAATAATGGTTAACTGAAATCTTCTTATCAATGTCTGTTATAAGATTTACATTAACCAGATGTTGTAAACAAATTCATTGCTTTAAAGTGTTATTTAAACTCATTAGCATCAGCTTTAATTTAGAAAATTGGTAGGAAGAGATTTTGCATTTTCTGTTTTACCGATAATTAGTGATGAAAGTTAAAGTCTTATAATGCATCAATAAATTCCTCCTACTCAATTGTTTAGTATTTTTTTCAACCCACAAATTATTGCCCACAACCAGGCCACAAGTATTTTCACAGTATATCTTCCAAATATCCCATCTTTCATGATATACATGAGACAACACTATCATTTGTATGAAGACAAAATGGAACAACAAATGAAGTATTTTCATTACTTTCTTATGCCCTTATTCTTGATAGATGAAATAAACATAAATAAAATGAACCTCTTTTCATTTATAGGGGGATGGGAACACAAGTTTCCTGAAGGCAGCCCGAGATGGCAACCTTGAAGATGTATTGGAGTACCTGAAGGGAAGCACAGACATCAACACAAGCAATCCTGTAAGATTTATCTCCCTTAGAATAGATCTATAAGAACTTGCTTCATAGAAAAAAAACATCATTAATCTGCCTATAGGGCATACCAACAAAATTTGTGGGATATAGTTTTTGGTCTGACGTACTGTTCATTGTTTGTCCCACCTCAGGTTTGTCTCCTCATTTCAATTGATCTCTTGGAAACTGGAAGTAAAAAGTTACACTTAATCTCATAACACAGACAACAGTGTCAAGATTGGGGAGTCGAGAGACAGGTTGTATATGGTCGTGACTCTGGGTCTTGCTAAAATTCCTTCATAAGGTTAACCCCTCATGTTACTACATGTATTATTATTAAAAAAAACATATTTAACTTAAGAGATAAGGCAACTGATTATTATTTTATGTCTATAGGTTTTATTAAGAATTCTAAATAAATTTATCACTGCAATTTATCTACTAGAGATGTTAGAAAATTACTTCTGATAAGTTATTCTTCCCTCAGCTGTTTAATGCATTACATCCTGTTTGATGTGCCATTTGATATAATTGTGTAATTTTATGGTTTGTTACAAGGTTAAAGATTTTGATTCAATTTAAAACAATTTAGAAAAAACTTAGTGTCTGTTATGTAATAATTGAATATAATGTGTTTAATGATTGAATGTAAGAGGAGAATTACCAAATTACTGAAAACAGCTCTAAAGACTTCAGTTGCTGCACATGGTTTGATGGGGCTTAAGATACATGTAGTTAAATGAAAAGTAGTGAATAGGGCAGAAGTAGAACCCAGTTTGTTGTAAGTCTTGCAATTCTGATGGCTGGTCCATGCTAAGCCCAAATATTGATTGAGGTAAGAATCCTAGGCAGCTGAATTGGATATCCCTCATACATGGGGTTTGGCGGTTTATTTACTTACAAATGAATCATTTTCTCAAAGGCCAATCTTGACAAGAACATATATTTTTCCATCTTATTTTCAGAATGGGTTGAATGCTTTACATCTAGCCTCGAAAGAAGGTCACCTGAAGATAGTAGAAGAGCTCTTGACTCGTGGAGCTAATATTGAAGCTGCTACTAAGGTAATACAGCATTATGATACATTACCTCTTAAGTGCGTGTCTCAGAGAAAACCATGCAGTTTTGTCCAGAAGCAATATTTTCATGGGTATGAAAACAATGGTGCAACTTAAAGTCCTTCATGGAAGTCTTTATTTGGCAAAATATTTTTTTTGAAAAATTCAACATGGCCGACCTACGGGCCCTAACCAATATAACAGTATTTCTTTGCCAAATCAGCCTTATTGAAAGCAAAACTTCAACTTTACTAAGGTTTATTTTGTCCCAATGTCTTCTGATTATCAAACTTTGAACATGAAATCCTTAAAGGGTCATGCTTTGGCTTTCAATTGGAAAAGAAATTTTTGAAATCATAATTTCCATTAATTAGCACCCTAGGGGGTAATGTTGGCAATTTGCCAAATTGTTCAAAATCATCAAAACGCTTATTTTTAACGTTTAATTTTGTCCAAGGCAGGCCTCATGAATGAGATTCTTTCTAATATTCATACATTTAATGCTTATAAGGTGAACATGTTAAACCTGCAACCATGGATCGTGTATTCTAGCTTCGGTACAAGTCTGTGAAATGGGTTGGTTTCGATTTTGGTTGCAAAACTCCATTTTTTTGACAACTTTTGTAAAAACATGAAAGTGTTTATTTTCAAACAAATTGCATTTTTGATTAGTGACATTATAGTTTATAAGAATAACAATACCTGTGCATGTCTTGACTTTGTGCAAAATGTTCAAATTGGGGCTCAAAATATGAAATGTTAAAGAATTAATGGAAAAATAAAGAAATTGTTAGTTTTAGATGATGATACCAGAACCTTTAAAAGTCAGGTGAAATGTGGTGATTATGTATTTAAAAGAACCCTTTTTGGTCTTCAGGAAATGAGGTTTACAAATTTCCTTGTTGTCTTTTTTGTCATGATACAGGCATTCAAAAAGTGATATTGGGCCATTTCCGTTTAGTGCCAAAATGAGCTCTAGGGCCCTTTTTGTTTTAAATTTATGAAATAATTCTTCAATGCTGAAAAAGTATTTTTATTCATTTCGGTAGTATGCCTAGGTTTGCATGTAGGCAAACAATATCAAAAGAATAAGTCTAGAGGTGACTTGAATAAAATTAGTCAAATGTGACAAAAAGCATCATGTGACCAGATTTGCCATCTACCCTTACAAAAAACTAAGTCATGTAAGTCGGATCAAAATTTTGAAAAAAAATATGTACCAGGCAAAGCATTTTTTTGTACTTTCCTTTTCCTAATTTTTACAATAAAACATTGTCTCAAATGCATTCCAGATATCAATATTTTTTTGACTAAGTGTTTTTAGGGGTAGAGGTTTTTTTTTGGTCAAATGATGCTTTCCCCCTTTTTTGAACATTTTTTTAATAAAGATCTTCTAACAGATTCTATTGATTTTATGTGCCTAATAGCAAACCTAGACATACTACAGAAATAAATGAATAGACTTTGTCTGCATTGAAGAAATATTGCATAAAATTAATACAAAAAGGGCTCTAGAGCTCATTTTAGCACTAAACGGAAATGGCCCAAGATCACTTTTTGCATGCCTGTATCATGACAAAATAGACAACAAGGACATTTGTAAACATCATTTCCCAAAAACCAACATGGGTTCTTTTAAATACATAATCACCACATTTCACCTGGCTTTTAATGGTTCTGCTGTGATCACCTAAAACTAACAATTTCTTTATTTTTCCATTAATTCTTTAACATTTCATATTTTGAGCCCTGATTTGAACATTTTGCGCAAAGTCAAGACATGCACAGCTATTGTAATTCTTATAAACTATGATTTCACTAATAAAAAATGCATTTTGTTTGAAATTAAACACTTTCATGTTTTTACAAAAGTTGTCCAAAAATTGGAGTTTTGCAACCAAAATCGAAACCAACCCATTTCACAGACTTGTACCGAAGCTAGAATACACAATCCATGGTTGCAGGTTTAATATGTTCACCTTGTAAGCATTAAATGTTTGAGTATTAGAAAGAATCTTATTCAAAAGGCCTGCCTTTGACAAAATTAAAGCAGTTTGATGATTTCGAAAAATTTGGCAAATTGCCAATATTAACCCCCAAGGGTGCTTGGTAATGGAAATTATGATTTTAAAAAATTCTTTTGCAATTGAAAGCTAAAGCATGACCCTTTAAGGATTTCACGTTCAAATTTTGATAATCAGAAGACATTGGGACAAAATAAACCTTAGTAAAGTTGAAGTTTTGCTTTCAATAAGGCTGATTTGGCCAAGAAATACAGTTATATTGGTTGAGGCCCGTAGGTCGGCCATTTTGAATTTTTCAAAAAAAATATTTTGCCAAAAGAAGCATTCCATGAAGGGCTTTAAGTTACACCATTGCTTTCATAGCCCTGAAAATATTGCTTCTGGACAAAATTTAGGATTTTGCATGGTTTTCTCTGAGACACGCACTTAAACTATAAACCACAGAAAAAAATATCGACATGAACTGCTTACTCTTCCAGAGCACCAAAGTTATTGTCATTTGTTGATATTCATTATTTTTTTGTGTTTCTGTCTTTTCATGTTGTCTGTTTTATGTCCTGTTCTTGTTGGTGTTAACTGGTTTTGTCGCTGCCCTTTCAGACTGTTGACATACGGATGCCCCATTGGTACCTCTGCTTCTTCCATTGACATATAAAAAAAAGACTTAGAAATAAGAAAGTAAAAGAAAAAGGAGTAAAACTGACAGTGGATTTATTTGTTTTCACAGGTGTTGATTTTGTGGTTTCCACCTAACATTACATTTCATTGGGTTACCCAATGAAATGTAATGTTAGGTGGAAATACCCGGGGTGTAACATTCATGATTTGCAAATGTTGCAAGGAGATATTAACCTAAATTTTGCAATTTGTTGGATTCTAATATTCAAAACTGACTGTCAACCATGAATACCCGTAGAATGTGATACTCCACCAATGATAATGAAACCACAGTATTTGAACGAGACACAATGATTAACATAAAAAATCTAAAAATCTCTAATAATTCCAACTTTAAAAAAGGTGCTATATAACATTAACCAGGTAGAGCCGCTCAGTTGCTTTAGTTTGACCCGATTTCACTGAGTGAAAAATCTGGGTTATAAAATCATGAATGTTGGCGGCTGGTAGGCGGGTTGGCTTTGAGGAAATTTTCCTAACAGTTTCCTCTGTACAGTACTTATCACAGCTACTTGATATTTGGTATACAGCATTGGGGTTGGGTCCCATAATGTGGGATTCGATTTCAAGTCTGTCACTCAAAGGTTGATTGAAATCTTGTCATTTTTGTCTGGCCTGCGACGAATAGTCGCGGAAGGCGAGACATAGGTATTACTTTCCGGCTGCGGCGGCGATGGCGGCGGCGGCGTCGTAAACTTTTTTGTAAGACTTTTGTGAACGATGAATTGCTTGAAAAGTATAATAGCTAGGCATCTGATATTTGGTATACAGATAGTTCAGGTTATGGTCTACGCAACTGTCACCATGCCGTTTGACCCTGACCCCATTTTCACGCTCCAGTGACTCTGTGAACTTAGGTCTTTTTTCAGACCGTAAACTTTTTTGTAAGACTTTTGTGGACGATCAATTGCTTGAAAAGTATAATAGCTAGGCATCTGATATTTGGTATACAGACAGTTCAGGTTATGGTCTACGCAACTGTCACTATGCCGTGTGACCCTGACCTCATTTTCACGCTCCAGTGACTCTGTGAACTTAGGTCTTTTTTCAGTCTGTAAACTTTTTTGTAAGACTTTTGTGGACGATGAATTGCTTGAAAAGTATAATAGCTAGGCATCTGATATTTAGTATAAAGACATTTCAGGCTATGGTCTATGCAACTGTCACCATGCCGTGTGACCCTGACCTGACCTCATTTTAACGCTCCAGTGACTCTGTGAACTTAGGTCTTTTTTCAGGCTGTAAACTTTTTTGTAAGACTTTTGTGGACGATGAATTGCTTGAAAAGTATAATAGCTAGGCATCTGATATTTAGTATACAGACATTTCAGGTTATGGTCTATGCAACTGTCACCATGCCGTGTGACCCTGACCCCATTTTCATGCTCCAGTGAATCTGTGAACTTAGGTCTTTTTCAGGCCGAAAAACTTTTTTGTAAGACTTTTATGGACAATGAATTGCTGGAAAGTTATAATAGCTAGGCATCTGATATTGGGTAAACAGACAGTTGCGGTTATGGACAACGCAACTGTCACCATGCCATGTGACCATGACCCAATTTTTAGGCTCCAGTGACTCTGTGAACTTAGGTCTTTTTTCAGACAGAAAACTTTTTGTAATACTTGTGTGGACAATGGATTTCTTGAATAGTATAATAACTAGGCATCTGTTATTAGGTATACTGACACTTTTTATGTTTATATCAAGAAATGAAAGCTTAGGTAGTTGATTTTAGGGATGGTGCCGGCAGGCGAGACATACTTTTAGTGGCCACACTTGTTTTATTAGACAGATTTTTAGTTCAATTGGTCCTGATTTAAGTTCAATTAAGCCTATAATAGCTAATGGTTTAAATATTGTGTTTCTATTACAGAAAGGAAATACAGCCCTTCATATTGCATCATTGGCAGGACATCTAGACATAGTCAAACTTTTGGTAGAAAACAAGGCTGCTGTCAATGTTCAAGCACAGGTGAGTTTAGGGTTACAAGAAATTTTCCACAGTTGGAGTTCTGCCTTCAATCCACCAAGAGCAAAAGGGAATGTTCCATACCAATTTTGTAGAAATCTGTACAAAAATGGCAATTTTTTTTAGGATAGGTGGGTTCAATCCTTTGAACCACTCTCTGAATATGCAACTGTAATTTAATGCAACCCAAAAAAATTGTCGTTGTGAAACTTGGCGCCACTTTTTTATACTATCCATGGCAGCCAAATCTATAAATATGTATGGATGACCAGGAGGGCCATAACTGTTTCATGATTTCAGTCTAATTTATACTTTCATTTTTAGTTTGGATTTACACCACTTTATATGGCAGCCCAGGAGGGTCATTCAGAAGTTGTCAAATACCTCCTCAACAGTGGAGCCAGTCAGAGTTTAGCTACACAGGTACTGTACTAAACCCATGGTTATTCATGTCGTTGGGAGTAGTTAGAATATTTTTAGAAAATAAAGATCAAATTCAAGATGTTTAGGGAAGTAGAGGGAACTATTCATGTAGACAACTCTCTATTCAAACTATTCAAAGAAGCAATATAAGTTAGGTCGAAAATAATATATTGTTTGTTTCCCCTTCTGCGACCTACCCAGTCAAAAAGGCCCTTACCCAAAAAATTTTACTGCCAGATTTAGAACATAATTTCTTTTTTCATTATTTTGGATATATTTTTGACAAAAATAAAGTAATTTGCCTACCTACCTACTGAAACCTAAAAGTAACCTGTCGGGGAGGGGAAACATAGATTTATTTAATGTTGGTTTTTTCCATGATGGGTATAGATCCCTGATGTTTAAGTAGTCTGTGGTTGAAGTTGGATGGGGGTTTGGATATAGGATAAAATTACTGAAAAAGAAAAAAGAAATTTCTGTAAAGTGTTAAGAAATACTTTATTTAGGTAGCTAGCCTTGATATTTATGTATGCAAGTTCCCAGACAATTATATTGATAGAACAGATCAATGATGTTAGGTACAGTGGGCAATAACAGAGAAAATGTCATTTATATAGAATCAAGTTGG
This sequence comes from Arcuatula senhousia, assembly GCA_963971305.1. Lineage (NCBI taxonomy): Eukaryota > Metazoa > Mollusca > Bivalvia > Mytilida > Mytilidae > Arcuatula > Arcuatula senhousia. The sequence continues at coordinate 28,110,198 of OZ020307.1, read as the reverse complement.
ATGTATACCAAGTAGCATTGATTATGAAGTTCTCACACATTGTATAGCAAACCGAAAAAAAATATGACAGAATTACTTTGAGCTGGGACTTTGAATTAGGTTTCCAGACAATTATTCTGCTTTTACAAACCAATCATATTAGGAACAATACAAAAATGTCATTTATATAGAAATCAAGTTAGATATATATCAAGAGCATTGATTTTGTAGGCCCTACATATAAAACCATACAGCTTAAAAATGTACTCAGTTAAGTGTACATAATGTTGCATTGACGTAAACTCAGAATTTTTCGTAAAGTGTCCAAATTATTGCTAGATTCTCTCTCTGTTATTGATCATTAGCTAGGAGACTTGGTAGCTTCATTATGAAGTACATGTTAATTAAGTATCAAATTGGTTATTGTGTATTACATCATTCCTAAGAGAATTTGGCATATTGCAAAATTAAAGAATGGTTTCAGGAGTGGAAATCAGAAATGGATATGTATTTTCAGAAAATTTCTTAACCAGATTTTAGAGTTGTTTTTGTTTTCTTTGAATAGCAAATGCATATACATAGTATTAAATCTTATTTAAAACTTAGTACCATTTGCTCGTAACTTTGTTTGTCATCTTGGATGAGTTTATAGACATGCAATTTTTTTTCTGAAACTGAATTCCTGACAGTGAACTCCATCACTGACCCTCAAAGTTTTCTTGTTTTTAGGATGCTGATGGTAATGCAAAGGTAAAAAACAAAAGTCCACATCACCTTCTTATTGCCATTTTCACATCAGTCTATTTTTATCACATATCTATTTTTAGGTCTTTTTCCACCATAACCTCATTCTCTAAATAGAAAGTTCAGTTTTATTTTCGTTTTAATATCAAAGTTCCATTATTTTGATAGAAAATTTGATTCAATATTGATAGAATTTTATTATAGAAGAATAAGTTGTTTTTTTCTTGTAACATTTTAGTAGATGATATCTGTTTCTTCTTTTTCTGAACTTTTAGCAGCAATTAATCCTCCTTATAATTGAAGTGTGAGAATGGCAAATTTCAAAATTATAAAATTGTGTGATAATGAACCTCTGAATTAACTCCATGCATTTACATTCATGAAATTCATGACATATTTTTACTCAAAATCATTATTTGTTTACAGGTCAGTTTTGTCAGATATTTTATTTCGCTCACTTAAAGTTGATTTCATATAATTAACTGAATTTAAAATTGACATGCTTAATGATTTAATGAAGTTTCAAATCAGCAAATAGTTGATCATTTTTAATCATCATGACCATATTTTTTTTTTCACATTTGAAAAATATTTTCTAATCTTTCTTTCACAAAACATATTAAAAGGAATGAAACTGGCCTGTTTTCAAGACCATTTTGTTATATAAGATTATAAAACATATCTTTGAAGATATAGAGTGGTTTTGGGAAACATTGTATTTCTATTTACCAATAATCCATCAAATGCCCGTTTGACTTGTTGGTTTGTTTTTATCAATAATTGTTGCTATGGCAACCTGTTTGATTTTCCTGACAATTCCTGCTGAACTGATTGCTCATATTGATCCTAATGCTAGTTCCAAAGTCATTGGAATAACTGTATGAATTTTCCGTTGAAGTTAATGTTTGTTCAAAAATTGATATTGATGTTATAAAGTTTAATGGCAAGCTTCAGCATTTCAATGGTAAATACCATGATTACTTGACAAACTGAATGAAACATGTTGAGAAATATTCTGCAGCTAAAATCATGCAGCAGTTTCCTTTTTAATTCTACATGTATAAAAGGGAAAAAAGAGTATCTTAAGTTATTCTGCATTATTTGATGATTTGATCTCCCATGTATAAAAGGGAAAAAAGAGTATCTTAAGTTATTCTGCATTATTTGATGATTTGATCTCCCACCAGACTTTGCTGTGTCTTACCGTCTGTTCATTTGTTTTTCACAAATTGGTTGTTCTTTTGTTCTTAGCCAATTTCTTATGAGCTGTAAATTAGAACATCGACAATAAGTTCACATTTATGTTATGAATTGAACAAAATCCTGTTACAGTTGGGATGTTTTATCAAATTATGAGTACATAGTGTTTTGAGCCAATTGTGCCCTTTTCATTTCTAAATAATACCTTTGTTTAACATGTTTAAGATTTTATCAAACTTGTATTTTCAGGATGGATTCACTCCCCTTGCCGTGGCTCTCCAGCAGGGACATGAGAAAGTGGTGTCTGTCCTCCTTGAGCATGACTCCAAGGGCAACAAGATCAAGCTACCAGCCCTTCATATTGCTGCTAAGAAAGATGACATGAGATCTGCAAATCTTTTGCTGCAGAACGAACAAAATGATGTTAATGGAGAAACCAAGGTAACCTTCCTTTCAATGTCAATATCAAGGTCCATGTTGACATTTTGAAATTTAAAATGATACTGATGAACATCTCTTATTTTTGGCTATCATGAAACATGCTTAGATCTATGCAGCCATGATGAATATATCTTCAAAGTAAACCTACATGATTCTTTACAATAAAATTTAATATAGAAAATATATTCCTAAAGGAATTTTTTTAACAAAAAATTCAATTTTGTTAGAAATTTTAGACTTTATCGTTGTGTGATAATTTTATGTTTATTTTGTTAATGCTACCAGGACGGAGGACTCGTTAATGATACAACTAAGGTATATATATGTTGTGTCCGGTGAAAAAATCACACTTTTAACTGTGGTGTCATTTAAAAATGTTTGATTTTTGAAGCCTTTAAATTGTGCAAATTATTAACATTAAAACAGCTCATCACTTCAAAACTGCAATTGTGGATTGTTTTTTTTTTTGTTTTTCTATTTTTACCCACCAATTAAAGTTTTAAGAACTTAAGTCAGGTCCTTCATTTGTTTATCATGCCTCAGTTTCATCTTTGTCTTTAAGCTAATTTTAAAAAGCAAGTTCTATCCTCATGAAATTTTGAATGCCCATTTACACAGGGTTCGACATTAACAGTTGTCCGATTGCCCAGGACTAGTGAAATGCGAAGTCGGACAACTAAAACTTAAATCCAGCTTGTCGGATCGGGCAAGTGAAAAAATATTTATAATAACTCTATTGATTTCCTAGTTTCGTCATTTCCGAAGTTGATTTCTTTAAAAACTGTGATTTGAAACTTCTTTCGTTCTCTTTTCATTAATCGGTCGCCATTTTGTATTTATTTTCTCAAAAAAAGGAAAACCCAAGTATAATTATAGAACATTCTATTTAAAACCCTATTCCTATTGGTCAATTAAATATATCATATCCAATTGGAGATCAGTTTTTCGAAACTTCTCTTGTATAACCAATAATACATATTTAGATACCCGAGCACTACGAAGTGATGATCACGCATTCCTTTCATGGCCATTTAATTATCAACCAATCAGATTGTTGATCGATATTATAGTTATATAAATAGTTCAATAATGCTGTAAACTGAAAGTAATCATGGTGTATTGGAGTCGTAGTCAAAAGAGGACAGTTTCTTTTAGAAAATTGAAAACACAATTAAAATAAAGTTTGTTAATAGGTTAAGGTGTCCATTCTATTGATATTTTAAAAAAATTCCTTTAAATGTATATGCCTCTACGTCATACTAGGTAAAAACTCGGACAAGTACTTTGTACTTTCGGACAAGTAAAACTTAGCTGTAACTTGTCCGACGGGACAAGTAGATTTAAAAGCTAATGTCGACCCCTGCTACATGATAAAAATGTGCAATTTGAACAAATTTGTGCTGAGCAGGCATTAAGGTCTTACAAGACATATTTGCTGAGGAAATTAAAAAAAACCAGCTTAGGCCATATAAATATTATCTTAGGTTATACTGTTCTATGCTCTTCATATTCATACAGTGTTTGGCATTTTCAATATTTTTGGTAGAGCGCCTCTGATGAGTCTTGAATAGACGAAATGCGCGTCAGGCGTAGCAAAATTTATTGTCTGGAACTTTGTTGTCATTTGTATTTCGAACACACGTGAAGGTTAGCACTGCTGGTGGAGTTTAAATTCCCCGAGGTTAGCCCGCTCCGGCACCAACACTTTTGAGTTGGAGAATACATCAAAGCTTTAAATTATCCGTCTAAATTTCAAAATTGTCTAAACCCTAAGGTTATTCCTACCCCAGACATAGGTTGAATATCTTAGTAATAATTTGGTTCCCCAGTTTGGTATTTTTGGTTATACTGTTCTATGCTCTTCATATTCATACAGTGTTTTGCATTTTCAATATTTTTGGTAGAGCGCCTCTGATGAGTCTTGAATAGACGAAACGCGCGTCAGGCGTAGCAAAATTTATTGTCTGGAACTTTGTTGTCATTTGTATTTAGATCCTCATCCCCTCCCAGCCAAATTTCTCAGCCGCCTCAAAAAGTTTGTTTTGATTTTTTGGCTGATTATGTCCGTTTTGGGACTTTTTTCTTTATAATGGCAGCATATTTTATCAAAATGGATAAAAATAAAAAATAAAATTTGCCCACCCGCCCTTTATTTTCAAGAAATTTGGATGAGAATCTAGGAACTATTTTATTATGGCCTTAATTATTGTAAAGTTTTCTTTATAATAAAGTACATCAATAATCTGGAGATAACTATATACAAGTATATGTTTAATGAAGCCATTTGTCATAAATAGGTCTCTACATATTTTAACCACTGTAGTTTCTGTGATTTTATTGTTTCATTTGCATTTTAATGATAAAAAGACAAATATTGCTTGCAATTAGTTACAATGACAGTTAAGTTGAAAGCCTGCAAGTAATATAATTTTGACTTATTCCAGAGTGGATTTACCCCATTACATATTGCTGCTCACTATGGTAACATCAATGTGGCAACTTTACTCATTTCTAAAGGAGCAGACGTCAACTTTAGAGCCAAGGTGAGCAGGTGTATTTTGAAGGGCAGTCTGAAAATATGACAAAAATTTAAATTTGAAATCTATTTTAAAACTTTTAAGCGAAAAAAAGGGAAGAATAAAAATGTCACATTTATTTAAAAACTTGATTACTGAATCAACTGAAACATCTAATTATGTAAGATTTCTTTAATGTTATTTAATTTTTTGATTGGGGGAAAACAATAGAACTTGTACATGTTTACATTATAATTGATACAATGTACAATTCTCTTTGAAACAACAATTATTATAACTGCAATTCTCATCTTTCAGAACAACATTACACCTTTACATGTAGCTGCTCGTTGGGGCAAAGATAAGATGGTTACTCTCTTGCTGGACAATAAAGCCAACATTGATGAAAGGACTAGGGTAAGTATAGTTTGTCTATCAAGGAAAGAGAAAGAGTTGACCGTTCAAGCTAAAAACTAGGGATGTAACGATTCACCGGTGCACCGGTGCATCACGATATTTTATCCCATGATCCGGAAATCGATACCGTGTTTGACTTCGCGATTCCGATCCGATCCAAAAAATGTCGTTTCCATCTTTGGTAGGAAGATAAAAAATCGTGCTTCCGGTGTCAACAATGGCACAAAATATTGTCTGTCGGACTGAAATAAAATCTTCTGCTTGAAAAGACTTCGGTTTACAGTCTATTTAACACATGAAAATTATATTTCTTAAACATTACCATCCATTTACAATGATATGACAAGCAGGTCTTTTGTAAGTTATGAAAGTAAAAGGTATCGTGATACGGATCGGATCGTGAGCCAGGTATCGTGATCTGTATCGGATCGTGGGGAAGTGGTATCGTTACACCCTTACTAAAAACGATATAAATATAAGGTCAAGACGATTTTTTACAAATTTTAAGGTTGAAGATGAGTTGCTGTTAATACCATGAGTACAAGATCAGGTTTACTTTAATAATTGGTAATGCCATGTTTTCGGAGGACTTTTATCGTATTCTTTAAAGTAATGCCAGTAAATGTTTTGATTTAAAAACAATGTTTTTACAAATACAATCTTTTTCAGGATGGATTGTCTCCCCTTCATTGTGCTGGCAGGAGTGGACATGAAATGGTTGTAGACACTTTGTTAGAGAGAGGAGCACCAAAATCTTCCACCACCAAGGTAAAGATCATCTCAATTAATAATACTGTTGTGATTTCATCATATTATCATATTAATGATAAATAAACTTCCTGTTTGAGTTTTGTTGTCAGATTGTTCCCAAACTGTCTTCTAATTTGAAAGAAACCAAGCACAACCTAATCAAATACACAAAGTTTCAGACTTGAAATAATAAGTTTTTATTGAACTGTTCTTTATTCTTTCCTAGTATCATGGTAGCAATAAAAACTTCAAGGAAATGCTGTTTTAGTAAAAAATATTTTTAAGCATTATATCAAACATTAAAGACTCCTGAATACCATTGGCTTTACAACATCAGCTGAACAGAGAACTAGAAAGAAGTTGTGTACTGAATATTTATGTTCCCCAAACGAAGTGTGGGAACATATTGTTTTTACTCCGTTTCTTACTATTCTTATTATTCTTCTTCTTCCGCACTCTGCCAAACGCTTGTCCGGGTATAGCCGAAGAGATGTGAAGACTGAGCTTTATGAAACTTTCCATAGTGATAGGGCACATATCAGAGGTGTGCACAACGTTTTCGAAATTTTCAAAATTGCCACCGGTTCCGAGTAAACAGCGAAAGTTCATTATATAGGACATTGCTATATCTCAGTAACCTAGGTGGTCAGGACCTTGAAACTTTGTAGGATTATAGAGCTTGATAAGTACTACAAAAATATTGAAAAAAATTTGAAGCGATATTTACGGTTTTTCCGCAAAATGCAAAAATGTGAAATTTCAAAATCCAAGATGGCCGCCAAAATTTAAAAGTCCTTGGATCTTGATAAAAATTAATATTCTGGTAGATTTTGATGTTGCAAGTAATGCTCCACATCAGAGGTGTCCATAAGGACTTCGAAATTTTTTTAATGGCCGCTTTTTTAAAATAAATAGCAAAAGTTCATTATATAGGACATTGTCATATTTCAGTAACCCAAGTGATGAGCATCTTGAAACTAAGCGGTATTATAGAGCTAGATAAGTACTACAAAAATATTTTAAAAGTTCTAAAGAGATCTTTACCATTTTTTTAGTAAAATGCAAAAACGTGAAATTTCTAAATCCAAGATGGGCGCCAAAATTTATCCAAGATGGCATGTTTAAACACATCATTGACAATGCCATGAACATTATACATATATATTCTATATTTTTACATCATTTGCACATTCTATAAAACTGAAAAAGGCAATATTTTTGCTGCTTTAAGGTACATCTTGTTCGTTTGGGGAACATCTGTGACGGCTGCCGTCACAATCAGTACTCGTTTTATTTGTTTTGCAGAATGGATTAACTCCCCTCCACATGGCTGCCCAAGGAGACCACATGGATTGTGCTAGACTACTGCTATACCATAAAGCTCCTGTTGATGATGTCACTGTGGTATGTAGAAATATTTTTACGGTAAAGGATTAAAAACATGATGCATGCTATCAATATAGCATGTATTGATTATGTTGAATTTAGTTATTGGACAGAAGTGTATTTTCTTAAGATATTTTACAGTTTTCTAAAATCATGTGCAGTCAAAAGTGTATGATGTACACTAAAAACTTTGAAAACTTTTTATTTGATAGGAGTTTCAGTATTTTACTCAATAAACAAAGTTAAAGAGAAGTTTATGACATAAAAATACCCTTTTTGCACATTAAATGTAATTAATAAATAATACAAGAGGTTAGGAATTGCCAGAATTGCATTAATTACTGATGGATAATTTGTAAGATTTCCTGATCCCATTTAAATGTTTCGTGTATATTTTCAGGACTATTTGACACCTCTCCATGTAGCCAGTCACTGTGGCAATGTCAAGACTGCCAAGATGTTACTGGACAGAAAATGTAACCCTAACGCTAGAGCTTTGGTAAGTCTGATGGCTGTATGACAGGCATGTTCATATTGCTGCTTTTTGTTTTGCTCTTCTTTAATATGGGATACAGCCAGAACATTTGTTAATGAAAATTCATCTGTAAATACAAATTTCCTTCATCTTTTGCTTTAAGAAAAAGAAAGAAAAAAGAACACAGCAAAAAACCCCAAACTCATATACATATAGCTGATTTGAAAAATTGATAACCAGCTTAATCATGTCAATGAATAGAGAGATGTATCAGATGCATGCAAACTTTTTAACTATAGTGAAATTTCAGCTGTTGATATGTAGGAACAAACATGTCCCATGGTAACATCGCCTTTCATTCAGGTATAATTAATTCTGATATTTATATTGCTGTTGTGAAATATGTTTCTATACTTCATTGATTTTTTTTTCAGAATGGATTCACACCATTACATATTGCTTGTAAAAAGAACAGAATTAAAGTTGTAGAACTTCTACTGAAATATGGAGCATCTATTCAGGCTACTACCGAGGTACATTGTATTTATCTCTAAACAATAAAAACCCTAACTTTTTTTGTAGATGACATAATGATTTAAAACTCACTGTTAAAATTACAAGAATTTCTTAACATTTCTTGCATTATTTATTTGTTAATTAAAGAACCCATGAAAACTACAAAAAAAAATGATACCCTTCATACAATTATTCTTTCACACTCACCCATATTTCTTAAAAAAAAAATGAAATCCCACCAAACACAAAAAAAGAAAATGAAGAATTCTCTTTTAATTTACTATTAGTCATATTTCAGTTATTATTGGCCCAATGGGAAATTGGTTTGTAAAAAGTCTAAAAGCAATGACTAAGATCGTGAGACTTTCTTACAAGTCCAAACATCAACACGCTAAACCTTTGTAAATTGTTTGCAGTTAGTGAAAAATGGATTTTTTGCCCTATTTTATAACTGGTAATGCTTAACTAATTATTATATCTGAGTTTCAGCATAATTAACAGTGCTTCATTAACAAAGCTTTATTTTATTTCATTAAAATTTTCATCTTTTTTTCCAGTCTGGACTAACACCTCTCCATGTGGCCTCCTTCATGGGACACATGAACATCGTGATCAGCCTGATACAGAACAATGCCAGTCCTGACTATCCAACAGTCCGTGGTGAGACCTCTTTACATCTGGCCGCTAGGGCTAACCAGACAGACATTATCAGGATTCTACTGAGAAATGGTGCCACTGTCGATGCCAGAGCCAGGGTAAGTTTCGGGATAGAAATGTCCTTTGTTGTTTTGGAATTTTGTTTTCTAGATTAGTGGTATGGGATTGTTTCTGATTTAGTTTTATTTTTTATTTAGCTTATCTAACTTTTCTTTTTCGTTGTATTTTGTACATTAACAGAATATTTATGTGTTATAAGAAAAGAAAGTGAACTACAAAATGTCTGCAATAGGTGAAAAACTGGTTTTGACAATCAATTAAATCTGCTGATTCAGCATCATTTTTTAAAGTTGGTATAATCATTATTATATTCTGAATTGTTAAATGCTTCTATGTTCATTCTTTAACATTGTTTTTTTTACGTATGTGTTTAGTGTAATTTTGGTTAATTATTCATAGTGCTGCTGTTTTTTGTACTTTTCTGGTATATAATTCACTTAGTAGAAATTTGGTAGACCCTCTTGGGTAATGCATTGACACTTCAATGCCTAGTGATTTGCATAAAACACATTTGATAATGTTACAAATGCCTAATTCCTTTAATGCAGCAAGACTTAAGACAAATTGACTGTAAAAAGCTGTAAATGTGAATTCACACCAATCTAGTGCAGTACTCTCAGGAGATATAAATAATACAAGTGATATACTATTGATTTTTTGTTCCTCTGGTTCAGAGAAAGTTGTCTATCTAATTGTTATTCAGATGATTTAGTTATACAGTCTGTCGCTGGATGCCTTGTGGTGTATTATTGATTTCCTTAGGGTATATCCCAATACATAGAATTACATCATTATTGCATATATAAAATTTTGTAAATGAATAATTGAGTCTGTAAGCAGGAATTATAGATTATATAACGTAAATCATTAATACTTTTTAGTCTCATTTACATTATGTATATTTTATTGCTATAGATTTGTGTTGTTTGCATATATTCGTTATTTTAAAAAAAATGGTGAAAAAAAATCTATGTTATTAGTTTTAAGCAGTTTATCATTAAAAAAAACCAAAAAAAAAACTAAACTGCCTTAACCATAATGATGGCTTAAAATAAAATATCTAAAAATGTGTTTTGCAAATATCGATTCACTTTGTATCTGTTATGTATGGTTTCAGAAATATTTGATTTTAAATGTAGGTATATGGTAAACCTAATTTTGTTTTATTATTTCCTATCCAACCAAATTTCATGGAAAATCAAAAATCAAATATTTGAAATCAAACCAAAAATAAATCTTATATGTTTACTATCAATATAAAAGTGATAAACTATGATTAATTTTTCCAAAATCTGTTCAAAAAATTATGATTTATAATTTTGCATATTGTCACATTTTTCCTGAAATTATTCTGACTGCTTATTGTTTTTTCCATGAAAATTGGTGACATTGAAAATAGGTTGAGATCAGTCTCTGCCTTGACAAGGCTTCTGCCATCCTGTATTAGCTTTCCATCTAGTGTCATTGCCCTCTCCTAAACTACATTGCCTCAGTTCTATCCCAATTCTATATTCTATGCAATGTCCAAACTCCTTAAATCTTAAAATAAGCAATGCTAGTAACCGTCATAGGTGAACTGCATAAGCACAATGCATGAAATTAGTAAGATTTTTGTACTTTATTAAATTAATTTAATTTGATTCATATTAAACTAACTCGAATTAAGATTTTTAATTGGTAATCATCTAATCTTTTAAATTTCAGTTCCCTTTTAAAGTAAAATCAAAGCATGGATAGTCCAATGAAAAAGCTACATTTTATACAGATGTTTCTTCAGAATCTATTGTTTTGCCATCTTGATTCAAAATACTTTTTTTCCACCTTTAACTCAATAACACTCATTTTATATTTTCCTATTCTGAAGGTGTTTTGATATACATATACATGTTTGAAAGTATATTTTTTGTATCATTTATTACTAATATGCTAATACGATATTTCAGATTTTAGACTTTGAAATGTAATAACATTTATTTTCACTCAAAACTTCATATCCAAGATTATTTACTAGTTCAGTCACAATTTCATTTCATTAAACTTTAAGATTGAGAAATGCTACTTTCCTTCGTTTTAAACTTTAATTTTTTTCAATTATAGGAACAACAAACACCCTTGCACATTGCAGCCAGGCTCGGCAACGTAGACAATGTTACTCTCCTGTTACAACATGGGGCTAACTCTGACGCTGTCACCAAGGACCTGTACACACCCTTACACATCGCAGCAAAGGAAGGAAATGAAGAGGTGGCTTCTGTACTTCTAGAAAATGGAGCTTCACATGCATTGACAACCAAGGTAAGATGTTGGTCAGGTGGACAATAGGACAGTGGTTTTATGGTTGAGAGTACAGGATCCAAGCAAAGATAAAGGGGGCTCTGAGCTGGGAAATGGGGATTTAGCCGGGAAAATGGGGACTTAGCTGGGAAAATGGGGACCAGGAACAGTAAAGTGGGGGTAAAATAGTACTAAATTAGGGGATGTTGGGATCAAGGGGATGAATAGGCATTGAAGACCTCATGGACTGGGCCCCAATGCTAAGAAAAAAAGCATCTGCCACTTAAAATGTTTTTAGTTAGAATTGTGGTAGAAAAGAGTATTCAGTGACAAAGAATAAAAGTTAAAAGCATTTACATCTTTTTATCACTCTATGAAATAAATTTATTGATGTTGAATGAGAAATTTGACAAGTATAAAATTAACTTTAAGCTGATCTTCAGTTTAAAAAAAATCATTAAAATTCACATTAGCTATAATAGTTCAAATTTTAGATATTGACCAAAGCTTCTTATATTCATTTACAGAAGGGATTTACTCCTCTTCACATTGCTGCCAAGTATGGAAACATCAAAGTGGCCAGTCTCCTGCTACAAAAGGGAGCTAACCCTGACGTCCAAGGAAAGAATGGACTGACACCACTACATGTGGCCACCCACTACAACCATGCTAATGTGGCATTCTTACTCCTGGATCACAAAGCTTCCCCACACTGCACAGCCAAGGTAATAAAACTTTTATGGTGTTCATTTTCTTAAATAAATGATTTCACAGGAATGATTTTGAGACAAGATATCTATTACCTTTGAAATAATGTTTTTACTAAGTTGTTACAAAATTGTAAAAAAATGATTGAAGCACCATTTTGGCAGCAAAAGGTGCAGTTGTATTTCTTCTCATGCTTTTCCCACATATTTCTTTTGTCGCCCTCTTTCCTACATTTGGGTTTATAGGGTAAAGAATCACTAAAATACATGTTTGTTTTCAACCTCACCATCAAGAAACATCATCAAATTCTCTCTCTATGACAATGTACTTATATTACAGAATGGATACACCCCACTGCACATTGCTGCCAAGAAGAACCAGATGGACATTGCTACAACTCTCCTGGAGTTTTCTGCTGATCCTAATGCTGAGTCCAAGGTAATATCTGTAATATCTTAAGTTGCCATAAAATTACAATAATTAGAATTTTCATGTGTCACTACACAGATTACTGTATTGGAAATACAAATGACTTAAATCTTTGTGTTATTTAAACCTATGATAAATTTTGAAGATATGAACTTTCTAAGTATATGGAAAAGAATCTACATGTATAGCAAAGGTATAATAATTAGACTTATATTTTATTCCCTCTGTACAATAATCAGAATCGGCTTAAGAGATAATAATTGAACCTTTTAATTGTTTGTTAATAAATTTTCTCTCTTTTGCAGAATGGATTTACCCCACTACATCTTGCAGCCCAGGAAGGTCACACAGATATGGTATCACTTCTCCTAGAACACAAATCTAATGTTGCAGCTAAAGCACATGTAAGTTATAGAAAAGTAACTGTAGAGATCTATAAGAACATCTTTGATATTTGTTTTTTTTTAACCAAAACATGTGAATTTTAGAGAAAAAAAATTATGGTTTAATTCTTTGTTTATAATTGGTAAACTAGCATATTCTTTAAACAAATTCATTTATCTTTAGAAGAAAAAATCCATCTATCTCATTTTTGGCTGGATTTCATGGAAAAATGCGGGTTATAAAATGTTCAATGTTAGGGGAAGAAATGTTCATTTTCTCAGCAACTACAAATCACAGCCACTTGATATTTTGTATACAGCTTCAGGGTAGGATTCCATAACATGGGATCTGATTTTAGGTCTGTTGCTCACCTACTTCCTGTTAAATGAAATCTGGCCATTTTTTACTTTGATTTACTCTATTAACATTTAAGGTAGTAAAACACACTTCTAGGTAAAACGTCAAAAACGTCCATAGTTTTGCAGCACCTATGCTTCTTCCAATAACTATTCTAAAACTATATTTAACCTTATAAACACTTATCATACATCGTTGAAATCCTTACATTCCATAGATTATCTTCCAGTTAGTTGTTACTTGCAAAAGTAAGATCTTTTCATTACAAACCAATAACTCCGAAAACAAATTATACATGAAAAAACACTAAAATTTACACATTTTTACCATAATTCAAGCCTAGATTAGACTCAAACCTGCACTAAATCCTCTATAGTGCTATACATGCTCTGAAAGTACATAAACCTGGCTGTTTATTAAAAGTAAAAAACCTATACATCGACCGGCTTATTTTTTCAAGAAATGACGTCGCATTTTTTACCTTAAAAACAAGCATTAATAAAAACGTTCAAAAGATCGGTAAAATAAAAATGACACCATGCCGGAAAAGGGACGCTAAACTTCCGTTTTTTCGAATATTTTTATGTTTTGTCAAAAATGTTATCTCTGAAAGATTCCCTATCAGTTGAGCACACTTTCGTTACTTAATTATAAGGCATTCTTAATTTATAGCTACTTAAATTCGACCTTTGTATTTTACTTTAGAAATTCTAGGATGTCACTCTCCGAAACTAACTTGTAAACAAAACCGAACTGTGTCTTACTACCTTAATAGATAAACATTTTTTTATGTATGTAAGTGCTTTGTATATTTCAAAACTTGATTATATTTGGAACAAAATGATGTTTGGCAGTTTCTTTTAGGTCATATATAAGCCAAGTTGTGGCCAGTCAAAGTTGGAACCCTATTTTCACTTTTGACCGTAGTTTTGCAATATTTTTTTAAAAGTATATCATATCATGGTGTCTTTGTGTTTCTTAGATGAAAATCAACATTTTTACACATTTTTTGTTATTTATTGATAAAATAATTGACATTTACCTTTTAATTGATTATTTTTTAAAGTCCGGGGAGATTTTACCTATGAAATTAACACAGTTTGCAAAGTAAAGACCAAGTACGACAATTTTGAATATCATGTTCCTAAGAGACAAAATCGTCACATTTTGCATCAAAATACGGAGTTCTGTCGCAAAAAGTTCAGCAAATAAATAAGTATCCATACATTAATTTTATTTTAAAGAGATTTTGTCTATTTGGTCGTTTTCACCTTTATAAAAACAGAAATGATGTAGCTGAAAAGTTGGCAAAACGTTACGTAACGTTTTCGCTCGAATTTTTTAAAATACGCTGTTTTGGTTGCTATGGCCTTTTATCCAAGACAACTAATATTTTCCAAATTTTTTTTTAACTAATCTGTTGTATATTTATTTACCTTTAATTCCACCAATTAACATGGGTATTGAGTTCGCGTTCAATGCTAGTATAATTGTTGACAATTACGTTAATGGTAGTAAAACACACTTCTAGGTAAAACGTCAAAAACGTCCATAGTTTTGCAGCACCTATGCTTCTTCCAATAACTATTCTAAAACTATATTTAACCTTATAAACACTTATCATACATCGTTGAAATCCTTACATTCCATAGATTATCTTCCAGTTAGTTGTTACTTGCAAAAGTAAGATCTTTTCATTACAAACCAATAACTCCTAAAACAAATTATACATGAAAAAACACTAAAATTTACACATTTTTACCATAATTCAAGCCTAGATTAGACTCAAACCTGCACTAAATCCTCTATAGTGCTATACATGCTCTGAAAGTACATAAACCTGGCTGTTTATTAAAAGTAAAAAACCTATACATCGACCGGCTTATTTTTTCAAGAAATGACGTCGCATTTTTATACGACCGCAAAATTTTGCGATCGTATAATGTTATGGCGATGTCGTCGTCGTCGTCGTCGTCGTCGTTGTCGTCGTTGTCGTCTGGGAACATTTGGTTTCCGTGCGATAACTTGAGTAAATGTTGACCAATTGTTTTAAAATTTTGATATGATGTTTGTAACCACTAAAGGAAGGTTGGTATTGTATTTGGGGTTTGTAGCCCCTACCGTTTTAGAAAAAAGGGCCAAAAGGGGCTAAAACGGGTGTATTGACAAAACTGTTGTAAAATGTTTGTTATTCATTCGATTTTGAAAATTCTTTTTTTAATGAATTCCTCATTAAATTCTGTCAACAAAATGTGTCAATGATTTTGATATTTATTGCACCGTTACATTGCTACAGGGGGTCAAAAAGGGGCCACACCCCAAAAATTGACTTTTTTATTTGTGGTCCGATTTTCAAAATCTTTTTTTCATTGGAATCCTTGTGAAAATCCCTGCCTGCGTTTTTCAATCAGATTTGCAATATCTCTTACCATTTTTGAGAAATTAGGGGTCAAAGGGGCCAAAAACGCCATTTTTAAAAGTTTGTCAATGCAAATAGTTTTATACCAAAAATCAAGTTGTAGTGGGCCTGCCAATTGTTATGAAGTTTATATATGATGATTATATCCACTAAAGGAATCTTGGTTTTGTATTTGGGGTTTGTGACCCTACTGTTTTAGAAAAAAGGGCCAAAAAGGGCTAAAACGGGTATATTGACAAAACTGTTGTAGAATGTTTATTATTCATTAGATTTTGAAAATTCTTTCTTTGTTGAATTCATCATTAAATTCTGTCAACAAAATGTGTCAATGATTTTGATATGTTTTTCACCATTACATTGTTACAGGGGGCTAAAGACAGGCCACGCCCATAGAATCAACTTTTTTATTTGTGGTCCGATTTTCAAAATCTTTTTTTCATCGGATTCCATGTACACAATTTCCTATTATTTTTTATCGGATTAGCAATATCTTTTACCATTTTTGAGGAATTAGGGGTCAAAGGGCCAAAATTGTAAATTAATACATGTATAGAAATAAGGCTTTTTGTATAAGATGTTGATGTAAATATATTTGTCAAAAATGCATTTCTATAAGTCCACCACAGGATGCATGTGTCAAAAAGCTTTGTACGTCCACCATGGGCTTCATGTGACCAAAGCAATGGACTATCCACATTGGGCCTCCAACGTACAGGGTTCAACTTGTTGCGGTCGTATCATGCTGCGCTCAGCGTAGCTTTTTATTTACCTTAAAAACAAGCATTAATAAAAACGTTCAAAAGATCGGTAAAATAAAAATGACACCATGCCGGAAAAGGGACGCTAAACTTCCGTTTTTTCGAATATTTTTATGTTTTGTCAAAAATGTTATCTCTGAAAGATTCCCTATCAGTTGAGCACACTTTCGTTACTTAATTATAAGGCATTCTTAATTTATAGCTACTTAAATTCGACCTTTGTATTTTACTTTAGAAATTCTAGGATGTCACTCTCCGAAACTAACTTGTAAACAAAACCGAACTGTGTCTTACTACCTAACTATTAATTCTAACTGTTCGAAAAATGAAATGATCAAAATGGATTGGGGGTGAGTGAATTGGTGTTTTACGCCGGTGCAACGCTATATAGGTTATTAACAAGCGATGAACATGAAAAGGATGATAAAATGAACATGATATGATGATGATAAATTAGATATGGGGTTGGGGTGACAAACAAAGGAACGGTAAATTTAGAAGAACCACAGGAAAAGGAGAGAGATGGGTAGGGGGTGGAAAATTTAGCCTATGTGGTGCACTACTTGGCGGTCCACAAAGTGGTCTTACATGCATGAAGCGCATAATGGATTGGATTTCAAGAGTAATTTTAATGACACTTTGTCTTCTGTTTATTACCAAATTGTTGTGCTGTATTTCAGAATGGACTTACACCAATGCATCTTGCTGCTCAAGAGGACAAAGTCAATGTTGCTGAAGTACTAGTGAAATATGGATCTGAGATTGACCCACAAACCAAGGTACAGCAAAATTTTATATAATACCATCCATTTTGTGTTTTGTGTCAATCTGTCTGTCTATCATCCAATGGTTTTTCGGTAACTTGGAAAATGCATCAACCAAGCTGAATCAAATGTTGAACAGCTGTTTTATACAATAAAATAGATTTTTTGCAGAATTCATGAAATATTTTTTGAGTTTGCCAATTATTTTAACTTTGTACTCTTTCAATTTAGAATATAATAGAAAAGAAAAGAGAAATAAATAAAAGAAACTTATGGCTTAGTTTATTGTTTTGGTTAACACTTTATTTCACAATGTCTAGAATTATTGCCATTTTCATGTGTTTCACACAACGTATTCAACTTAATCTATTTATAGACTAAGCAAGTCCTTAATGTTTGATTCTATTTATAGGCTGTGTACAACCCTTTACACATGATTTTATACCTGTTTTGTTCTATTTATAGGCTGGATACACCCCTTTACACACTGCCTGTCATTTTGGACAAATTAGCATGGTTAGATTCCTGCTGGACCATGAAGCTTCAGTCAGTGCCACCACAAAGGTCAGTCAATTTTCAAATAAAAAAACTGTGAAAACCCATGTAAGAAAATTATGGATAAATAAAAGGATATACAAAATTATAAAACCAGTGCATGAGTATTTGAGAAATGTGATATACATTAAGAAAAAAAATCTTATTTTTTCACAAAACCAATAGTTTTTGATGAACCATATGTTTTCTTCTCTTTAACATAATTCTCTTTTTACAGCTTGGCTACACACCTCTACATCAAGCGGCTCAACAAGGACATGTTCAAGTGGTCAACTTACTACTGAAGAATAAGGCTTCTCCTAATGCTGTCACTAATGTAAGTATTGAGCAAATTTTATGTTTTGAAGGAAAGAAGCAGAGGTACCAATTGGGCAAATTGCAAAAGTCAGAAAAGGCAGAGCAAACACCAACAAGAGAATAGGACAAAAAAACAGAAAACACAAAACACAGAAATACAAAAACCACTGAATAGCAATCAACAACACAAACTCAAGTCATAATGAGAGTGAACTCAGGTGCTCGGGAAGAGTAGTTTCTGCTTGCTGTAGCACACCCCTCATGTTGCCAACTGTTGAACCATCAATTCAGTGTGTCAAATCAGGTAAAGGAAGACAAAAAAGACCAAAACTCTATGACGAACCAACATCTCCGCTTATCTGAGAGATTGAAGTCTTCTGTAAAATTTTTTGAGTAATTGTATGTTTGGAAGGAAGTAAAAAGATTTGTTTGTTGAATTTATAGATTTGAACTATTATGTATATAGATCAACACTTTTGGATGATATTAAAATTTCCTTGAAGTAGGAAAAAAACCTATTGTTATCTGTTTGTCTCAAGGTTTGTCAACCACCAATTCAAAGTTAATGGATCTCTCTGCATGGTTTCCTCTGCCAATAAACAAGAGCACTTGTCAATATCTGTAAAAAAAAGGTTATGAATCTTAACCAATCTTTATTACAAATCACAAAATGAAAGGCAAATGATCCTAAATTTATGTAAAAGATAAGTACAAGTACTTTTTAGTTCTGTCAGTTCAATGCTTTAAGAAATAAGTAAATTACAAACTTACATCTTGATAAATAGAAACATTTTTTCTCATTTATTACTAGATTGATATTGCATTTTGCCATAAACATATACTCAGTTGATTAAATAGTTTTTAACATAGAAAATATTGAAAAAAATATTTGATTTTTTTTCTAGAATGGACAAACAGCCCTGTCTATCGCCCAACGTCTTGGATACATTTCTGTTGTGGACACACTGGCTGGGGTCACAGAGGTCACAGAAACCATACCAACAGCTGAGGACAAGTACAAGGTCGTTTCCCCAGAAACCATGCAAGAGACATTACTCTCTGATTCTGAAGATGAAGGAGGTAGGGTTCTATTTTTAGTTACACAGTATTTAGCATCTTTAGAACGTTTTATTATCAGTTATTTTTCCCTGAGAAGTTTGTTTTATAACAATAATGCATCTTTTTCTTGCATGTACCTATTTTAGTTAAAACTCGGAGTAAATAAATGAATCTAAATTTTAAAGATAAGACAATTTACAAGTAAAAAATTTACTTAGTTTAATTGATCCTTAAAGTATTTGTCTTTTTATCAATACTCATTTAAAATAATGCTAAATAATAAATATGTAATCAAACAATGTTTAAAACAGGTAATGAGATTAAATATCTTCTTGGTTTAATTTGAATAGGAAATATTAAAAATTTAGATTTTTGATTTGAAAAATTAAGACTGTTCTATAATATACATGTTAATTTTTGAATAGAAGATTATACATATGGTGAGCCTTTGCGCCTCTCTCAGATTGATCACGTTTTGACCAGGATTCCGTACATGTGTGATGACCAACTGATTTGATATGTAAAATAAAAAGGACATTTGTTAAAGTGATCACTAGTCATACTTAGAGATTTTCTGATTCATCGTAATATGTTAAATGTTAGCCAGTAAAAATCTGGATATCTCAAATAAATAAAAGTCTGTAAAATAAAGCATTTAAAAAGGCAGCTTAAGGTTCTGAAGTTGATTTTATGTTTTTATGTATTTATATAAAAAAATTAAATTAAAATCAATTTATTGCCAATATGTCATTGTTCTTCACACATTGTCAACAGGCTTTCAAGTGGAAATTTGAAAAAAAAAACATAGAACACTTTTTAATAATTTCAATTGAATCGCTCCTTTATTTACTTTGAAGTTAAGTTCCAAACTTAGAACTGAATTTTCAAAATAAACATGTCTTTGAAAGCCTGTTCCCATGGCCACATGCAATTTTGTCAGGGTGTTTTTACATAAGTGACACATTTATATCTCAACTGCCAGGTAGAAGCAGTGTAAGGTCAAGTGAGTTCAGGACGTCATGGCTGAGTGAACTCAGTTCTGTTGGTGAGAAATGACATGGTTGAATGACTGTGTCCTAAATTTTATAGGCTAGATTGACAGCTGGCTGATCAAAGGGAGATAATTTAGATTTTTCAAAAAATCAGCTGCATTTATTTTAAAAAAATATTGATAAATTAACTTAATATGATCAGTTGGCAATGTCAAGGTGTCTAAAATTAGATCTCTATCCAACAAACTCTAGCTTGTATTTAAAATATGTCAACAATGCATTTTTTTAATTCACAACTGGAGTTTTATTAACATTGTGAGCACGTATATAAATCTATAAAGAGCAAACTGGGTGCTATAGATTGAAACTAAACATAATTCAACTGTTTTATTTCTTTTAATTTTCCCTTCAATATTCTAGATCTCTTTTCATTTCCTTTGGTTTTTTATGTAGTGCTAGATAAATTTTAAAGGATATAGTTTACCTAGCTAATAAATTTAGAAAATAATCTGCATGAATTAAGTAGTTGATAATAATTTGATGAACAAAATTTTAATTTATCAAGATTAATCTGTATGACACTTGAAATTTGAGAAAAAAATAACAAATATGAATTGCTTATTATATTTTAAAATGGATAAATATTCTCTAATATTTTACAAAGGTCAAATTTTGTTTTTGAAATAGTCTAATAAAGAAAACTAAGAGCTTAAGTGTTTATTCTCAAGACTATAATAGAGTGTTAATTCTCTGTGTACAATTGCATGGTTTGGTCTATCTATTCAGCCTATGATTCTACCTTCTTCGGTAAGTCAACCAAACTCTCGTTTCATTGGTTTGGTCATGTTGGTGGTTCACACACTTTGTATCCCACATCCAACTGTTATGTTTGAATGCTATTAATTTTATGCCAGATCTATTATTCATTTAACAGGAAGCATTTTATTGACAAGTTACTTCATTTTTGTTGTTGTTCAAATTCATCATATGCTGGTTTGAATTTCAGAATTTCAATGTAAATTATTGATGTAGCATTAATAATTTGCTGAATTGCTTGAGGTGCATATTCTGTAGATTGAAATTAAAGTTTTTTAGAAATATAAAGTTATAGATCACAGAATATAGTTTTAGGAATCAGAAGAACAAGAATTTCAGGCATCCATAGTTAGTTTTATGATGAATATTTAAAAAGGGGAATTATTGCATTAAAAATTAGATTTTGTACACACCTTTATTTTCGTTGAAAGGGGGTCGGGTAAACAATCTAAAAAAAGTCAAAGCCATTCTTAAAGCTCCCTTATAAGTAAGAATTTTAAGAGAGGATACTCTTTGGTGAGTAGAATTGTAAATTCTTTAGGCTTGAAATTTAAACCAGCATTTGATGTTTTTAAAACTAACTTCATGTTTCATTCTCGGGTTACACAGCATTTGTTACATACAAAGTCACAAAGAACTGATTCTATTATTACCTTCTGATTATCCTTGAAACAAAAGTGAAAATGTTAAACTGTACATGTATGTCTGTCTGTTTGTCTTTTAAGTTATCCAAAGCAAGCCAGGATGTCAAAAATAAAAAGAAAGAAGATAATACAAAATAAAAATATAGCCAAAGGAGCATAAGACATGCAGACACACAAATAGTTCAACACATATAGTTTGATGTTAATAATTGGTTGAAATTGACCTTGTCATACCCTGGAATACAAGAACTATTGATAGCATCAGTTGTTAGTGACTTCAATAGGACCATATACATTTTAGTTGGGGTCTAAAGTCTTATATTTATTTAGTTGTTGAAAAATTATGTCAATTTACCAAACTCTACAAATATACCGGGTATAAGGAGTGATTCACATTTCTAACTTATGGCATGTTATGCAGGTGACGATTTCCTACCCCAATCTCCTTTGTTCGGAAAACCCATCTCAGAACAGCATGTGTATTTACCCTTTTATGAGGGCAATCAAATGCAGTCTCGTAAGTCAGCCAATGTTGTCAACATTTGTTGTGGAGTGTGGATTTTTTATGCATGTGTTTTTTTATTCAAATAAATAAATATTTACACTAAGGAAAGGTTGACTTTTTTATTAGTCAGGTGGACCTACATGTATGAATTTTATATCTTACAAAATTTTTTGTTAAAAAAAAATAATGGCTGTTGATTCAAAAAAATTTTTGGAGCATTTATTTTTGAAATAAAAGAAGAGAAATTTATGTATAATTACTCTAAATTTCACAAATATAATTCATACTTGTAAAAATAGTTTAACTGATTTCTATTCTATCTTAGTATCAGGTATATATTTCTTTACTTGGGATATTAACTGATGTTGTAAAGACTTTCACAATATATTCTAACGTACATTTGTATATGATTTGCTGTTGTAAAATGTTGTGTCTTTGATAAGCTTTTGATTTTTTTATGCCCTCATAAGTTGTTGAAAAGTGGGGCATTAGGTTTTACTTTTGTCTGTTTATGCATATGTACATATGTCCATTCAGAAAATTTCTGTAAAGCTTCATTCAGAAACCATACATGAAAATGATTTGAAATTTGATTTGGTATGAAAATCTTTATGCCCTTAGCTATTTATCTGACCTGTAGGATTGATAATCCTTGGATGGGGGGGGGGGAGTTTCTGTGTCCTGTTGATACCTTTTTTCTACATTCAAAAGGGTTAATGTTTTATTATGATCATGAATATTGAATTCAAACTTCAGATCCTTGATAATTTAGAATCTAAGTTTCTTAACACATGTATCCCTTTTGAAGATCAGTCCATCCCTTTATTTCATTAAGAAAACCAGAATATTAAAGAAATCTGAAACCTCTCCTTTAAACATTAAAGCTGTTATTTTGATTCAGAATATTCTGCAGGTTCCTTTTGAGCATCAAAATTAAGCTTAAAAAAACTAAATTAACACTTCTGCAGGGAAAACAATAATGAAAAAAATTAGCACTTTTAGAAATCTTACACTTTTTAATAAGAACAATTTTCTTTCCTTTACAGTGATAGGCAGCACATGTTCCATGTTATATTTTCTATATCATCTATTTTATACCCACATGATTCAAGTTGGGTGGGAGTGTATAGGAATCCACCTGTCTGTCTGTCGGTCTGTCGACATTACTTGTAAGCACAACTCCTCCTTAAGGGATTGATGAAACTTAACATAAAGGAAGTACATCATTATAAGGAGATTCATTCCTCTCAGATTTCATTCTGACAGGGGAAATGATTAGGACTTAACTAACAACCCCCTAAACCTTAATAAAAAAATTACATGAAGGAAGCACATCATATAATAAAGATCATTGCTTTTAGAATTCATTCAGGGGAGGTCAATTGGACTGCAGTTTTGCTTTTCCAATATAGAGTTCAATGTAAAGTGGTGGGGTATCCTTTTGTGAACTCATTCAATAGTATTCATAGTTTGTAGAAAACTTCTATCAAGTTTATATATAGAATCATAACAGGGATTTACATGTACATATAAATGGGTGAAAATACCATGCTTAAATTCTTTTATTTAACTTGTTGGTAAATGGATACTTTGAACTCTCAACAGCATGGTATAATAGTATTACATGTATAAGTTCTGAGAGCACTCTATTATTTATAATCAGGTTCTCGTCTATTGAGTGATAGTCAAGGTAAAATGTAACCACTTAAACTATAACCAGCTTTCAGATACTTATTCCATATTTCTCTCCAATTTTGGGGTGCTACATTTGCATTTTTTAAATTTTTCTTTATGTATATTTTGAAATATTCTCTCCTGAATATCATTACTTGGGAGCAAATCTATTTTAAATTTTGTATGCTGGTTTGTCCTGATCCTTTGCTTTGTAATGGAAATTTTGTGATTGACTTAATTCTAACTTTTGGTTTTCAAATGGATTAAGTTTTTGGCTGAATTTTACAAAGGGAAAATCTGGGTTATACAATGGTTAGGTTTCATATGAGCAGGGGAAAAAAATTGTTAACAATACTCTCAGCAACTGCTAACAAAAGCCTTCTGATATTTGGTATGCAGCACCAGCATGGCGTCCAATATTGTAGGATTTTATTTCAAGTCTGTTGCTCATCCACTTCCTGTTAATGAAATCTGTCCCGGTTTTTTTGGGGATAGATTTCTTTTATCAGATATATAAAGCGTAGAGCTGCTTAACATCTGTTTAATTGATGGGCTAGGGATTCAAAATCTTCGAACTTGCTTTTGGAATGTCAACAGCTAAACCCCTGTTCACCCACAACATACTGTGGATTCATTTATTTTTGTGGGTGTCAATTTTCATGGTTTTGCCAAAAAAGACGTTTGGTTTGATTTTTAATTTCATAGTTTCCACATGTTAATGTGATTAGTGTAAAAATAACACCTCTTTGAACTCTTATTTTCGTGGTTTAAAGGCACCCACAAAAACCATGAAAATTGATACCCCACGAATAAAAAAGAAACCACAGTAGATATGTGTGATATTGTGCTCTTATTTGTAAGCAGTTAAAATGATAGCTTATTCAGGAATTTTTTTTTAGTTTACTATTCTTTAGATTCGTTTGGTAGTTCACTGGTATTTGAAAAACCTTTTAGATATTGTTTTTGTGATAGGAGATTTATTTTGAAAGCCCAGTGCGCCAGTACTATCTGCTAGTTTTATCAACATAAATATCAAACAATATTTTAGCATGGCTGAAAATACTATAACAGCTTGACTCTAAACCATTCATATCTCTTTAGTAAATACTTGTATTCAAACTAAGTCAGTGTGTAAAATAAATATAGAAGTTTTTTGATTGCCAAGAAGATGTTCTGTAATTACTGGTATTGGCAATGCTTCTTCTATAATTGTTTTGACAGCAACTGGTGGTTGTTTAAAAAATTTGATTGAAAATGGATTAGAACTTGTGTGAATAACTCAATTTGCTTTGATTTTTTTCTTGGGAAATAATGAACTGCTTTCGCCGCAGCAAGGGTAAGGTGTTATAATAATCGTTAAAGTTGCATAGATACTAGGAACAATTGTAAAACTTCAAAATATTTATATTTGGCTTTATTTAAAGTACAAGTTATATATGACATTTAAACAAACATGATTGTTCTGAGAATAATTTCACTTCAAGATGTTTTTTTCCTAGGACTTTTTAAAAAAGCAACTTTTTATTGTTTCATTTTTTTAGAACTATTTAAATAGTATTGCGCACAATTATTTGTATAATGCTACAGAAATTTTTTCAATGCTAAGGGTTGGTCATGGAAAGCTATTTTGTACAAAGGTGTGCTGTTCCTGAAATCTATAAAAAAAACAATTTCATTTTGTTTTAAGGTTTGGGATTGTTCTTCGAGAAGCTGGGCTAAAAGATCTTATTTTTGTTTGTTCAATTTTAGCTTGTATAGATGCAACTGATTGCACCTTAACTGATAAAGATAAAATGTGATATAGAATACATGTACATGACACAACATGCAGGGAAACAGGGATTTGAAAATCTTTGTTGGCTTGAGATCATTTTATGAAAAAATGTTAACACCTTAAAAGTCAGAGGGATGACAAAGCCTCTTGGTTTTTGTGGTCATTTAAAGGTCACCATAAGTGTTTTACGTCTGTGTGTCTAACAATCATCTCACAAGTCAGGGGATGGGGGGGGGGGGGGGGGGGGGAGGATATAAAAACTATTTTGCTCCATTAAAATTGCTATTTTCAGTCATATTTTTAGAAATAAAAAAAAAATAAGCCATTTTAATGGTTGTGGCTCTTATCACTAACATTTCTGTAGATATAATATTCTGTGATTTGATAACAATTAGATCATATGTCTCCATAAGGAATTGTTTTGTATACAAGTCGCAAGATGTTCTAGATGTAATTATCGATTTCCCTAAAACAAAACTATTTTGGTGCGGAAGATCAATAATGGACGTAGGCGTTTTATATCAACACTGTCTTGATTTGACAGAGGATGATGGTGATAACTTATTTATATGGCAGTAATTCATGTCTTACTTACAAATGGAGGTTTGTTTTTATAGCGAAAATTTTGATCTTTTTTGTGTTATTGTTGCTTATTGAATTTATATGCTTATTTAAGGTATAGATTTAAAAAAAAATGTTTATCATATGTTATGTAAATTGGGCTTTGTTTTGATGTTGTATTCTGTGGGTTTTTTTCAGAATCTGTTTTTGTTGTTGGATATAAATTGTTTAGAATTAAATAGAATCATTTTAGATAAAAGCTTGTGGATGAAAAGAAATAGATCAAGTTAACACTTTAGTTTATCAATTCTATTAGAGAGATATGCATCTTTATTCATCTTGGATATGTACAGGAATATGTTCCTGATATTGTAGAACATCTCTGAAATTTTGAATGAAAATGAATTGAATGTTATTTATGTTTTACTAGGTGAAGATACCATTTCTTTGGAGAGAGGAGAGAGCTCATCACCTCTGGACACATCATATGACAAGGTATAGTAATGCATTCTGGGATATCTCTGAATAGTGATGCATCATGGGATAGGTCAGACAGGTCTGTAAAAAAGATTTTCTGGTCCTAAATCTTTTCCATTAGATTTGTATTAGGTAAAAAATGGAAGTGTCATTTGATCCAGGAGGACTTTGAATGGAATCCTTATGTGTTCTAAGCAAGTTATGGAAGGCTAGCTGCTACATGAAAATGTATGCACTTAAGCTAGATGGAAAAAGGAATAATCATCATTTATTTCATATAGGCCTTAACAGTTGGTTGCAACTAGACCGATTTGTCTTCTTTATTGCTGAAGGAAGTGTATAAAGGAAACAAGAATTCTTAGTGTCTGATGTTTTATTTGCTGTATATCCTCTGAGCATAAAAATCACTGTTGTGCAATCTTTTTGATGTATGTAATTACTATATCCCATATTTTTTGCTGTCTTATTACTTGCTTTATTAAGTTTCTATTTTTACGTAATTTCATATGTTTTCATTTTGTACAAATGTGCTTTCTATATCAAACTCAGTACATTAGTTTGAAGTTATTGTAATTGTATTGATGGAATTTTCTAATTGCTATTCATATCGAAGTCTTAAAAGTAGTGCAAAATGAAAAAGCATAAGCAATATGTTTAACTGGTAATATTTTCAAGTATAGACAATAGTTATGCTTTTCAAAAACTTTGATAATATTTCCATTGCCCTTGAAAAAAGAAAAAAAGGTTGAATACATTCCAAAATTTTGAGCAATTTGTACTGAGTTTGGCTCTCTGAAATGTGCTAGCTGTTGTTGACATTATATGTTTTTCTCCTTGCTTGTAAATCTAGGAGTTTCAGTTTCGCCACCCTGTCACCGATGAACAAAGACGTAGAATTAAGAGCGAGATCAGCTCTGCCATGCGATACCCCTCCTATCTACAGAGGGATCCTGATTATGAAGCAGAGATGCAATATTTCCGAGGGGATACTTTATCACCCTCCGCTAGGGTAGGTCTTAATGTTTCAGATGTTTACTAATGGGTTCATTATCAATCTTGGGTATGGAAGGACTTATTTTCACAGACTTAATGATTTTTACGTTACTCTTGAGAAAACTATCTTTTTAGCCTTAATTATATTTCTTCAATAATCTAACCTATATTTTCCTTTGAAGTTATTTTATTTTTGAAAATCAATTTATGACCCAGTGAAGTGCTTTAGGTATTGAATGCCAACAAATATAATATTTCTTGGCAGCATTCTTTAAAAATTCATTTAAAAGTTTTGTATGTTTGAAGAAACGTTTTGTTAATTGATTTCAGGACTAAGATAATCCAATTTACCATTCTCTTGTTTTTTCAAGAAGTTGGTTGTTAGAACTCATTAAGTAGGTTAAAGAAATTAACTCAATTAAGTTTGTTTCTGTTTTATGAGGTTTGCTGTGTTTTGAAGATAATCATAATATTAAATTCCTTACGACTGGTAGAATTAAATGAATTCCAAATTCAAAGCTTTAAGTGTCATCACCTATTATGTTGTGAATTGTTTACACTGTCTATTATTTTTATTTGATTACATTTTTTTTAATATTTAAAAAAATCACAGATGCATGCTTCCAGCACAATGTCCAGTTCATACTTCATAATACTTCTATACACATTTGCTTTTATTCCAAACAAACTTTTATCGATCAATTTATATAATGATTTAAGTAATAGATCTTGAACTTTCTCTTTGGTACTTTTTAATCTTGAATTTTCTCTTCATCTGTGATTTTAACATATGTACACATCTGCATGATCTGTTGTTCAGGAGAAAGGGGCCTCCAAGGGGGACAGCGTATTTGGAGGTGATTACTCGACCCTTGAAAGAATGGACCAGAGTAACTCACAATCTGATGTACACATTCGTTCTGTTGATGCTAGTACCAGTGAACTTGATTTTACTGATGAATATGATGATACTATGAAGAAGGTAAAAGACAGAGATTGCAGAGTTATTCCCCTTCTCCCTTTATTTTTCTCTCACTGTCTATGAAATGCTAATCAGATTTTATGCATGATTTTCAGGATGAGGAAGTGTTAGAACTAGAAAGCAGTGTAAAATTTATTTGGAATTAGATGTGTGGGGTTAAAGGGCTTAATTTAATTTTAAAAATAGTTACCAAAGCCATAGCCATTTACAATAGATTTGTGTTAATTATTAGAACCACTTTTTTTTTTAAATATGGTAACATATATATGATATCTCCTTTATAAATGCTTAATGAACTGGGTGAAGGGCAGATGGGTTTATGTTTTAGGTGAGATATGGCTTGTTATGAATTTAGAAAGTGTTTCAAAGACATAAGAAAAATTACCAAATCTTTAGGGCTTGGAATCCAATGGAGGTTGCTACAGTTAATTTCTACTATGGTTGTCTGTCCATATACATTTTTGTGTAAATTGCTTTAAGGCCCAGAGATCTGAAGTTACATAGAATTACACAGTGATAAAGTTTGACCCTTCAAGTTTATCATTTTAGTTTTTCATATGTTAATCCATTGAATATTTTGGCAAAACTAAGATTTTCCTGACGCTTGGTGATTTCTAACCAGATCAGTATTCAAGTTAGCTTTGAAAAAATGTCTTTAAGCTACACATGTTGTATTTGGCTATGGTTTTGATGAATTCAATGTCTCAACTTTTTGAAAGAGTTTAGACTATTGTGTGAAGTATTGGTGAAGGAACATATAAAGTGGAAAAATAAGGCAAGCATTTTGCTAAATATTTTGAAGATAATTTTATAGATCAATAAATGCATAATCTTTGGTGGAAGTTATCAATCTTATATTTAATTATCAGTTTGTAACTACACTAATTTTACTTTTACAGACTGTTATGCAACTCTTCTTTTTCATAATATTTTCTTAATACATCATTTACAATATTTTCTTAAAAAGAAGAATTATCTTGTAAGAATCATTTATTTCTTCAAGTTCGGAATAATTTTAGCAGCATAATATTAACTTCTTTCTTAAATGTTACAAAATCAGCTTTATTTCATTTGTGTCTGGAGATCTTTAAAGATATGACTGATAAGTTAAAAGCAACTTTTTGCTCAAAATGAAAATTGAAATTATTAATGAGCTAAAAAATGCACATGTACAAGATTTTGATATTTTTGAGTTATCTCTCTTTGTCTGTTGTATTGTAATGCTCTTGAATATGCATGTCCACTATATTTAATTTTAATTTGTTCATATTTCTTTATTTCTTATATGTGATTGCTAATGTTCTTGTATAAAGAAATCATTGATTTTGATCATTGGAAATTAAAAGAATTGAAGCAATTTTTTCATAAATTCAAAAATATGAGTATTTATTCCTCGTGTTTGTTCATGCATTGAAAATATTGAAAAATCTTCAAGAAAATTTTTCATTACAAGGCAGTTTTGAAAACAGTAAGTTGGTTTGGAACCTAATTATACAAGAATATCCTTCACATGTAAGATACTTATATTTTCTTTTTGTTTATTGCATGTTTGTTTATTTTATGTTTACTCAGAGACAAAGTGCTACTCTCCCGTTTACCGAAGACTTTTATATGCGCAAGTCTGTACGATCTTATGGTCAGCCGAGTGGAACTAGAATCTATCCTGGGTCAGGCTACAAATCGTACCCTGATAAACCTTCTTTGTCTATGGCTGAATCGTACAGTGTTGAGGGGATCGACTTGAATGATCATTTTAAATACCTCCCTGATGATTCAGTTGAAAGAAGGAAAGCACATTCAGGGTCACAACAGGTAATTTTCATTTTCCCTGTTCCCTTAGGCCCTAGTTGCTAGTCATCCTAATAAAGAGGTAATTTATGTCCTTGGACACCCTATACCCTTGTTTGTCATGGTTTCAAGTATGTTATGTCTTCTAAAACCTTTTCCAATGGTTTGAATTTTTTTACCTAAATTTGAAATTTTCCTTGTACCGTTTGGGGTATTAGGTTCTTTTTATTCAAGGTAAGTTTTATTCAGTTATATGTCTGTTGTTTCAACTATTTCCAACTCTGATATTACAGAAAAAGGATGTTCTGGTACTAGTTTGTGAGCCATGCTAAAGAAAAAAAAAAGTAAACCAGAAAGGTTTTATATTATGTTATCAAAATAATGCAAGATGAGGCATCTAAGTTAATGGTAAAAAATATTCTCTGAATGCTGGGCTTGTGTATTTTTATGATTATTTATGGTTCAATGATGAACAATTAGATTTGATAAGCAGTACATAGATACTGTGGAGACAGACAGTCAGACTGAGTCTTATCTGCCCCCCTCATCAGATGTGTCCATCTTATCAGACTCATCAATGACTGGATCAGTAGGAGTTAATTAACTACAGATAGGTTTAATTATTCAGACACCCATAGCATGGACCATTAATACACATGGTTTGTTTTGCATGAAAGGGGGATTTTGGATTTAGGAGAATTTTACACTTTTGTAAGTTGATTAAAAGTTAAATGCATGGTTCGATATTTACTATTGACTAACAATCAATTACTTTTTATGAATATTGGGAGATATGAAAAAAAGATTGACTTTGGTTAGGGTTTTATATTGGCTGTTCAATTGGTGTGATATATTGAAAGATATGAATTCAGAATAATGTAAATATTACAAAAATCAAACTCAATATATTGACATAAAGTTATTACATAGAAAAGATGTGAAATTATTACAAAAATTTGGAGAAAAAGGTCTGAGTAAAAACCAATTCATAAACATAAGTAAGTATGGGTTGTATCTTGGATTTCAGGATTTTATGGAAAGAGAAGTGATGACACAATCATTCGCCACCTACTCCCAGAGTCAACCAGACACCCGCCTTTCACCAGCGGCTCCTAAAAAAGACCTGAAATGCAGTTCATACAGTGGATCTTCCTTCAACACAGCTTTCGATCCTGACAATGTAGCCATTGAGAGAACACCAACTTACTCTGGGTAAGTCAGACTCAGTAGTTGATTGTCCAGGGGGAAGTGGGGGGGGGGTGGGGTGGAGAAATTTTCTAAAAGGGGGGTTTACTCAGTATGCAGGACAAAAGGAGGTGTTCCAAGTCTTATTTTTGCTGAAAATCTGTATGAAAATAACAAAATTCAACCTTAAGAAAAAAGAGGTTTCAACTCAAAACATCTATTTTCAGGATTTGCCACTGGTTGATTTTTTTCACATCATTAAAATTTTTTGAATGACAAAACTGTATTAAGTGTTGAAAAGCAGGTAAAGTTTCCAATTGTCAATGTTTATTGTGTCAGTTAATCATACATGCCATCATTAATTCTAAAAGCCCTATTTTTACATGTATTCAAATTCACATAAATTCTCATAATGTGTGTTATTTTGATCCAATTATTTTGACATAAGGGTAGTATAGAAATAGACCTTCTAACTTGACATAGGTAAAGGTGATTCTTTAATGCCTCTGTCTCATATTTATTCTAATATGTGTAGGTTTTGTTCACAATTTTTAATAAAATTATGGCCATCAATAAAAAAAGATGGGAAAGTTCTAGCATCTTTAACTGTGTCAAATGAAATTTTTTTTTGTTCTCGACAAGTCAACTACATTCACTTGGACACAAAATATTTTAATGCAGTGTATGAATACTTGTGTGTCCACTTTCAGGTCAGGGGCAAATTCAGAATTGTTTAATGAGGCTAGTTCCACCTTTATAGTTGGTGGGGGGGGGGGGGGGGGGGAGTAGAGTGTTTCTGGACCAGTATTGACAAAAAAAACCACCAAAATTTCTCAGTTGTCATGGTTGTAGGGAATGGATCTTAGACAATAGAATCCCAACCCTTCACTCTTGATACCCCCATTACACAGTTATGCTAATCAAGGGAATAGAGGGGTAAGGGATCAATGGACTAAAACAGATGGAAAACATACTAAGATCTAGCAATCAAATTTAAGTCTTGAAATGGGGTATAGAATTTAAGTTTCAGGTACCCTATGTTATCACTAATAATGTTTGAATTATTCTTTCTTCAGCAAACTGAAATGGAAGAGGTAATGATTTTTGCAATTGTGATCCTATAAATTTTACTTATATTTTGCATTATTCCTTATACATTTGTAGTTACTAATTTTATAGCATACCTGAATTTGCATGTTTGTTTTCTGTGTCTCTTTTGTATTTGGTAAAAAATATCATTTATGGTTTAAATAAATTCATATTTAGTTTAATTGTATGATTACAGATCATTATTCTTTGGTTCTTTTATTTGGGTCTATAGGTATAAATAGTTTTAAGTACTTGCAGCTCCATATATACTGTATAGGATTATATGTATCATATTAACTTTTATACAATTACTAATATTTTCATCGTTTCAGTAGACTAGAGTTTTATTCTATGTTTTTGTTGTGACCTTTCTTTTCCTTTCAAATCTCTTCCTACCTATACTGGTTCATCTTATGTATTTCCAAGACTTTGAAAATAAAGGTAACAACAAAACTACCAAACTGGGATGATCAATCTCATATGTTCTGAAGAAAAAGACAAAAAAGGCAAAACATACCAGAAAAATTAATATGGCAATGGTTCTGTCTTTCAAAATAAATTGTGGGTTAGAACAGGTTTTATGGCGCTTAACCTGACAATGAGTCCCCCTTCCATTGTAATGGTTTGGTATTAAGAACTTTTATGTGAAAAATGTCATACATGTACCGGTAGTTTAGTGGCTAGAGTATGTCTATATCTGTTCCCATATAAGCCATGAAAGCTTAAAATGTGATTAAATGATTCAAAAGATTTTCAACATTAATGCTGAGCATCATCTGTAAATGATACATCGTAAGGTGGGGATGCACCTTAGGCCCTCTCTGGAGATGACAATTCACGAAAATGTTTCTATTGTGACTTGGTACAAGTTTACTTAGACATATGCCAAAAATTAATAGGTTCGTGACCTCGTTTTCAAGATAATTGACGTTAAAGTTTTGGCGGGAAAAGGTTTTCTCTGACTTTTTCATAGGTTTAGCATTTGCACTATTTAGATGTTAAAACCTATGACAGAATAAATAGGATTTGATAAAACTTTGTTTATAACATCTTAATGGCATATTAAAGACATTGATAACAAGAAAATAGGGGGTTCATGGGCAAAATTTTTATCCCTATTTTGATGGTAAAATCCAGAGGATTCCGAAAAAATGACAGAAATACCAAAACAAGACCAGCGAGCATCCTTAATACAGCTTTTTCAGATAAATATTTTGGCAACCTGTGTAAATTCTTCATGCATTTTATGATTTCTTCTTTCTTTTTTGTTGTAATGTAACAAACATGCTCTCAGCATTCTTTCCTTTTGTTTTTTTAATTTATTTTTTCAGTGTGCATGCATTTAATGAGTCTTCTTTTTAATTGCATCATAATGATATCAGCCTCCAGTTATAAACCATACCTGCCTCGGCTTGTAGTATAATGTTACTCATATGATGTGTTATACCGTAGGGCGTATTCATTTCTAGCATTGTTTTCATATGTATTTAAAGTGTTCAAATATAAAGATTCCTCCTTTTGTGCTTTGTTTAAGATGAAGGTTTTAGAATTGGGTCAAGATTTTTTTAAAAGATGATCTTTTTTAAACATCCTCAAGTTATAAACCTGACAAACAATGACTTTGTAGATTTATACCTTATTCAGATATATTATGTAATCTTAGAAAAGTATTCAGTTGACATTGAAGAATTTAACTAAATATCTTTATACAATGTATTTTAAAGTCGTTTACATTTTAAAACAGTATTTATGGTAGATAATGACCTACAAAAAAGTTATTCCTACTGACAAGGTGTAGTGACCCTTCAGCTATTATTGATTCTAATTTCACCTGTAGATTTTTACCTTTATTTACATATGGTCCAATGATTTATCAACACAATCAATATTAACTGCTGTGTACAAAAATAAAACCATTTCCTTTTTGTTAAGTCTACATTAAGGGTCATAGGTCACATGTGAATTTTTGTCAGACTGAGAGTTGTTGACCTATTTTTAGAATGTTTTTCCTGAGGTAGCCAGATGCATGGTAATTGGCTACATGCATAATAAGGAGTAATTGTACCTTTTATCTAAGGTGTAACTGTAGGGAATACTAGTGCTATAGATAGTGAAGTTTATGTTGGGATTATTGATTTAGTTTTGGAATGTCCTGGATTTCATTATAACTGTAGCTGATAACTCAAGGGAATAACATTTGTAGCTGTAAATAGAAAGTCTGTGAAATAAAAGTGATGGAGGCTTTATCTTAGTTCTACTGGCAAATTGTTGATATTGTGTCTGTGAACATTTTATGTAGGATTTAAAACTAAGTTTTGGAGGGATTTATTTCTTTTGTGGTTTGATACAGCAAAATAATCATGACTCTTGTCTCTCACAGTTTCCTCATCAGCTTTATGGTGGATGCTAGGGGTGGTGCCCTACGAGGACGTCGTCACTCTGGGGTGAGGATCATCATACCCCCAAGAAAGGCTTCCATGCCCACCAGAGTAACATGCCGCCTGATCACCAAGGAAAAGTTGAACCACCCTCTGCCTTTGAACGAGGGAGAAGCTTTGGCCTCCCGTATTCTTGAGATGGGACCAGTTGGAACTAAATTCTTAGGGTAAGTACATTTATGTACATGTATACATATTCTGAACACTGATTGTCAGTATTTTTATGTGCTTGTGTGTGTGGGGGGGGGGGGGGGGGGTGGTTCAGGACCAAAAAAAAAAAGGGATGCACCTAGATAACAAAGTTTCCCCAAATTGAAGGGGTTCTTCATCCTTGGTTTTCCACAGCCACGAATACTTTCACAGTTTCACAGTGAATTTCAAAAATGTATTTCAAGTGTTTGCAAGTGTGATAATAAGGTGACACTAAATTCAAATGATTTACTGAGTAACGATGACATGGGTTTATCATTATCTTGATTTTTCCAGATATTTTTGCCCTGTTTGAAGTTTAAATCAATGATAGCATTTCCCCCTGATAAACCATAACCTCTATATTCAAATGCATGCTTGGTGGTTGACACAAGTACTCTTGGCTTTGCTGAGTCAGCAACATTTGAATCCTAACAAAATAAAATCATTGTATATGATCCATGTATCTACAAAATTCATGCAGAAATATGAAAATTTGTGTTCATAATCAAACAGAATTACATATGAGTCAGCTAATGACCTTGTTATTTTGTTTGTATAATATTCTACAACACTACAAATATTTGTTATAAAAATGTATGGTAATACCTGTATGGTAATACCTTTTGTTTAAGTATGTCATTAACTGTCACAGTAATATCAATCTAACAGAACATGAAATAATGAATCTGTTGCATATTTTTTTTTAATTTAAGCTACCGGACACATTTTATATTCCCTGCAGCTTTTGTTCAAGATAAAACATGTGTTATTCTAGCTTGTAACAGCAGGTGCATTAAAAAATATATAATTAGATAAATTTTTATGTGTGTCAAACGTTTAGCAGTGGTTAAGATTCATGTGCAGTTTTATTGAATGATATTTTAATGTTTTGTTCAGCTGTATGGAAATTTAAAGGACAAAAGAAAAGCCCATTTTTAGACTTTGAATCAAGTGTTATTCTTTGCCATATTGTTTGCACTATAAAAAGTTGTATAAGGCCATATCAAATTAATATACAGATTCTCATCTGCACCGGCCAAAACATTATCATGATTATAGATTGTAATTTTGATCATATTTTTGAATTTTTAAAAAGTTCCTTCAATTTATGAAATTTTAATGAACATAAGTAAAATATAAAAAATAAAAGCCTCCTACCTGCACCAATATTTTCAACATAGATTGATGAGAATCTATGAAATGAATTTGATGTGGCCTAAAGTAGTTTTCATACAAATGTACTTGTGGTTCCTATTAATGTGATTTGGGACATTTTGTCTTGTTTTTCTTTTTCTGCTTTATTAAGCATCATACTGACTTTATCAAAGTATCAGTGAGATAAAAATGCATTGATTTGTCATAAAAAAGATTATCAAATGCCTTATGGTAAATTGGATTTTTAATATCTATATTTTTATACTCTCAATAGGGAATAGCAAATGATGAGAATTTAATTAGAAATTGGTGTTTTTTTTTATTGGATAGCTATCTGCTTTAATCTATCTTTGTGCTTAGAAACTATCAGTAGAAAATCATGTTTATATAATCTAAAGTTATAAACACCCTTGAAAGTTTTTGCATATTAATGCAAAGAAATTTATATGGTATATAAAAAATGTCAAAATCGCAAGGTCTTATGGATCAGATGTACCTTGTGAATATTCACAGAACAATTTTAGTTCATCAAATATTTGGTTTGGAATTAGGACTGTTGTTAACTTTATAGATTTACTGAAATTTGCATAATCTTGTCAGACCTATTTAGTGGTCACTATCGAGTCTACTGTTTTAGAGCCTTTTTGCAGTTCTAATGCCATACCTTCAAAAGAAAGAGGGGCATCATATGATAGTGTTCAGGTCTTTCTGTCCCTTCCTTTATCTGTTGTTCCAAATTAGGTTTCCGTGCAGATTTAAATTAACCTCAGGTTGAAATGGAGGTATGTTCACTATGTTGCAAGGTTGCACATCATGTCTTGGGCATATTCTTGTAACACTTGCAGAAGGGACATCTTTAGAAATGTGACTAAGATATGGCTGATGGCATTTCTCGTCATGGCCTAATTCCTTATTAACTTATTATTGCAGTCTAATTGATGATGAGCAATAAGACAATTATACATGTAATCCCAGGTGTGCCTTAACACATGTATCTTATTGATAGGAGAGATGCCAGTTGTCAGAACATGATTAATTACATCAATATCTACTGGAATAAACAAATGGTTTCTGTCCCACTGAGTAATAGACTGAATGTCTATATAAAAATATGTAGGAATCATTCTTGAAAAAAAATCTACTATTGTTCCTGAATGACACCAATAGTAATAAGTGTTCTGGGGTATATACAAAATGATATGTGGGTGTTTGGGTTTCACACCCTGCACCGAGCCCTGCTCATCAGTAATACAGGGCAGTCAGTTTTAATGGTCAGGAAAGCAGAGAACTAACTTTGAGCAGGTCACTGACAAAACCTACAGGTTTTAATAACTCCCTATGAAATAACCGAATACAGGCCCATAGAACTTTCAGTAGCAAGGAGCAATGTCGATAATGCAACAAAGAAGCAAAGAGGTACCAATGGTGCAATAGAATGACATTTTAAATTGGAGAAGGCAAAGTTAAAATCTGTAGACAAAAACATACTATACACCAGACAAATCAAAACAACCAAACTGTAATCAGTAACGTGTACTGAAGTAAAATTGTTCCATTTATATAGTCTTACACAGAAGAAGTACTATAGGGGACGGGCATTCAAACCATGGAAAAGGCAAAGTCATGGCCTTTCAAGGTCTCAAGGTTTGGACAGATCCACATCACCTTGACCTTTACTTCAATGTGACATTTGCTTTTAGCATCTTGAATGGTTTCATTATGAAACTGTTTTATAGATTGACTCCAAATGTCCATTATCTTGTAAATATTTTTACTAATTACGCTTGTCAGTGATCAAAATTATTCATTAACAGAAAATTTGTTGTCAATTATTGATTGTCAGTAGTAAAAACAGAGATAGAAATCTATCAATGGTGTCATATCCAACGAGCCATTAAGGACATTGTTCATCTTTTTCCTTAATGTGTTTGTTTAAGGGATGATTTTTACCTAATTTGATTGTTCGAGGGATGATTTTTATAAGGCAAAAAAATATTTGATGGACACATTTTTGTCAGTTTTATTCATACCAACCTCAAATATAGATTAAAGGGAAGGGTATAATGTCATTAACCTCTGTAATTGCTTGACCCTCAAATTAATTGGTTTGGTGAAACTGTGGATTCAAGGAATGGTAACCTTCAAGTATGCGGCTGGGGGTATCAATTGTGACCATGTTTATTGTATAATATATAGATCAGAAGTGCAACCAAGTTCTAGACAAATAATTTGAAACTGATTTGCAGCTGGGGAAAACTAACAAAAAATACAGCATAATGTTGCCCTCATCCTTCACACACCATACTATTATTGATACTGATTCCCCGGTTGATGTCTATATGTTTAATATGTTGGTAGAGGATACTAGTTTATTATTTCTTGCCGGTTTTGTACATGTTTTATAAGTATTAAAAGGAAATATCCACTTAAGATAAGAAATTGCCTTTCTTGTTGTTATACACTAATTGGTAAACTTATTTTGTCCCCACCCTTTTTAACAAGGGTTGTTCTGTTAAATCTTAACTGCTGTGTTATGTCAACATAATTGTGCAATCAGTCAACATGGCTTGTGTTACTTTGTATATTTCAATTCCATGATTCTTCAACGTGAATGGCCTCCTCTCATAGTGATAGGGCTTCTAGTCTTTGTCCAAGATTCATGTCTACATTAGCTTAAAGGTGCTAGTAGCCAACTTGAAGTCTCCCCATACAATGGAACACTTCTATCTAAAATGAAAATAGTCTATATTGTCTTTAGCTATTGAGTATAAAGCTAAGTATAGTTTCAATAAGTAATCGATCCATAGAAGTGCAGAATTGTCCAGGGTTCGGACAAGAAAATGACAGACATCTCAAATCTAATAATAGTCCTTGTAGCAATGTGTCTTGCCTATTGATTATGTCTTGTCTAAGACATCAAAAGCACCATTACCTCCATTGATTATATAAGAAACTGTCGATAGACAATTATCGTTACCATTAATTTGGTAAATTGGTTTTCTTTCAATGTTCTTACTTTTGGTCTTCTGTGTGTATTCTATCAGTGCATGAACTGTAAACACTTAGTCATTGTTAGTTCAGTGTAAAAGAATTTGATCATTCTTAGTCCAGGAGTTTTGCAAAGTTGTAAAACATGCTTCGTCTTTTTTGTTGTTTATTTGTATGCTGTCTGTATGTTCTGTTCAGTGAGAAAGAAGATATTACATTCTGAGATTTAATGCTGTAGGGGCCTAAGAAGTCAAGAGGTCTTGGTTTCTGGTTAGAAAATCACACTATCATGGGTGAATCACTGCCAGTCACTTCTAGCAATTTTCTCTTCTAGGCAATTAGCTGGCCAAGGTCAGCAGTTCATCCCAAACCCCAATTGCCTCTGCCTATAAAAAATAGTGACATAATGTATCCCAAATGTATTTAAAAAGTATTATTCCTACCAACATGAACAACACAACCTAACTTGCACATACATTAACCTAATTCATTAGATACTGCTTATTCCTCTGAAAGTGAGAGCTTACGTTATATAACATTTGTACAAATTTACTTAATTTAAATATGTGTCATAATATTTGAAGCTCATTATTATTTTCTTTTCAGAAATATTGTGCTGGAAGTACCACACTTTGCTTCTCTCCGTGGAAAAGAGAGAGAAATTAAGATCTTACGTAGCGACAATGGTGAGAAATGGGAGGAGCATCCAGTCATTGCTACTGATGAGGCTGTCAATAAGGCCCTGGAACAGAGTATGGAAGGTTAGTTAGTTATTGAATATAACAGAAGTCTGAAAATCTCCTGATAAAGAGCAGATCCATATTACACTATTTGTGTATGCCAAGGATGAAAGTTATACAGTCAGGGGCATTACTTAAATCAGTGATTTTTAAATCACTTATTCAAGTAGCATTTCAAAATGCTCAAGATTTTTCCAAAAATCTAAATTTACAAAAGAACAGTTTAAAAAATTTTATATTAATTAATAAATATTGAAAAAAGATTT
Source organism: Arcuatula senhousia (assembly GCA_963971305.1). Classification (NCBI taxonomy): domain Eukaryota; kingdom Metazoa; phylum Mollusca; class Bivalvia; order Mytilida; family Mytilidae; genus Arcuatula; species Arcuatula senhousia. Next base: position 28,069,794 of record OZ020307.1, on the reverse strand, counting down.
AGTAAGCTTCTTTAAAATTACAAAATTATAGATTTTGCTGCCACCTGTTATCAGTATTTCCCCAAAATATGTGATTTTCTGATAAAAGAAAGACCAAATGTAACAACCCATTACTTTACTTTCTGAATTTTCCCAGCTGTGGCAATAATTTTCCCATTAACTTCAATATCTTAGGTTTCTGATTATGCAATTAATTACCCATGTTCGCAATCAAAATCTTCATGTTCGCGATGCCTGAAGATAGCAGGGGTTACCTAACAAAATGTTACTTAAAAAGGTGATTTTTTAAAGGTAAAAATTAATATGATACTTAAACAAGTGATTTGGAGGGTAATTATCCAAAATTCAGTTCAGGGTCATGTCCTGCCATGACTGGACATTCCATTATCTAGATAGGGGTGTGTTCTATCTTTAATTATACAATAAGACTCAGACTTCTCTTCATAACATTTAAAATGAAGGACATTATAGTAAAATCACTGTTATAAGTAGTTCATTTGTAATACTCGAACAAGTGATTTTAAAAGAGAGGTAACTCTAGCTTTGAAAGGAAAATAACTTAATAATACTTAAACAAGTGATTAAAAAATCCCTGATTTAAGTGAGGCCCCTGACTGTTATAGCAGACTACAAATAGTAAAAAGTAGAATTCAACTTACATAATGAAAACTTGTATCACTATGACAACTTACAAGCCAAAAACTGCCAAAGCAAAAACAGTCAACATTTTATACCTTTTAAGACTTGGGGGAGGGGGTTATATGGAAGCCACTATGCCTACTGTCTGTCTATCTGTCTGTCTGTCCAAATACTTGGTAATCAGATTTAAATCTTATCTTTACATGAAGAAAATACATCGTATGAAGATGTCTACTGTACATGCAGAGATTACATTCAGGGGAGATAATTGGTCCCCACTAAGGAGGCATAAAATAGACCTGAAGTATCCACTGCATGATTTTTTTGCAAATTTAGTTATTGAAATTGTTTTTTAGATCTTGACCAAGAAGATGAGGTCACAGGTAAAAGGATCACCAGAATTCTGACAGATGACCTACCACGATACTTTGCTTTGGTCACTAAGGTCAAGGAGGAGAAACGCCATGTTGGTGAAGAGGGCGGAGTCATCAGCTCTACAGTTGTACCACAAGTACAGGCAGTGTTCCCAGAGGGTGCTCTTACCAAGAAAATCAGAGTTGGTCTGCAGGTACAGATTGAATTCTCACAAAGAAAATGTACTGTGGTTCCAATAATATTCATTGGGTAACATTTTGTGTATGTCACTGTGACAGCCAGCAATGGAAATATGAATCCAAGAAAGTGTTAACACTACAATGATTTTTTTCTAGTAATGTATGCAAACTATGAAAATAAAACCCAACAAAAAAGTCTTTTAGGGGGGAACTCAAAAATTATAACAATGAAAATAAATGAACCACAGTATTACAAATTGAAATTATCAAATTAATGTGCAATTTATTATTTTTTTTACAAAATTTTAGTGGATATTTAAACTTCAATGAATAAAAGAAAAATAGACTCTAATGTTTATTTTTTAGTGAAAAGTTCAAGCAGTTCAAGAAATATTTTTGACTGGTAACAAATAAGGCCTAGTAAACTTATGATGTTTTGTGTATTTTAGACAACAAATGGACATGCAAGACTGGCTGAATTAGAAACGGACATTTTTTAGAAAAATAATGTAAAAATGTGCACTTATGTCTTATGCTTAAAGTTGCAATATTGTGTAGAATGGAAATAGGCTGTATATATATGTTTACTTTGTTGTTTTTGATCATGTGATCATCTCTCATCCAATCATTAGGCACAGAGAATTAATCCTGATCTTGTTGCTAAGATGCTCGGCAATCGAGTGGCTGTAAGTCCTATAGTTACAGTAGAACCAAGAAGACGCAAATTTCACAAGGACATTATCCTGACGATACCAGTACCCAAGGCTGCTCAGAAGGGCATGATCAATCAGTACGGAGGGGACGCTCCTACTCTCCGCGTCCTGTACAGTATTGCTGGTAAGGGTTGTTTTTGGATTTACTTATGATTTTCTATTTTTCCTTCTACTGCTTTAGTATTGCATTGTTGTATTAAAATCTATTTTTTCGTGTATTTTCAAAAAAAATACTTTTAGAGCTAAAATATGTTTTTTTCTTTTCAGTTGCTACATTAAAAGATGCTATATAAATTTCAACTTTTTTTTCTTTTTTCTTTTTTACATGTTTCAGAAATTTAGAACTTATTGTATAATGTTTGTCGAAATGCAGATATTTAGCATTTTGACTGATTTCTTTTACATTATTTTTCTACATTATTTACAAGCACTTAAAAACGCTTTTGTGATTGCACTTTTAATTATTTATTTCTGCTAATGTTAAAAAGCAGTTTAAAAGACCTAACTTTTACAATTTATTATCTTATTATCCCTTTCAAAAACAATTTTATTTAATTATCTAATTCTATATTTTGAAGTTATCAAGAAAGTTTAGTTTTAATCTCACTGTATACTTGTATCTCTTTAGCTTACATTTATGTGTCAAATGTATCTTTTTGTCCCCCGCCGCAACGCGTCGTAGGGACTTAGTAATGGTCTCCGTCCGTCCGTCACATTTTTTGTGGGTGCAACTCCTCGGACACTACTGAACGGATGTTGCTGAAACTTTACACACTGATAGGGTACAATTAGAAGATGATCATCCCATATTTGAAATTTTCAAAATGGCTGCCGTTTCCATGGAAACGGAAGAAAGGTCAAAATATAGGACATTCAATATCTCGGTTACCTAGGTGCACAGGGTTCTGAAATTTTGTAGGCTGATAGAGCAAAAGGTACTCTATAATAATACGAAAAAAAATTTTGAAGCGATATTTACGGTTTTTGAGTTATTTACGAATTTGTGATTTTTCAGTCTGAAAAATGGGACTTAGTCAAACGTTTTTGTGGGTACAACTCCTCAGACACTACTGAACTGATGTTGCTGAAACTTTACACACTAATAGGGTACTGTTAGTAGATGTTCATCCAATATTTGAAATTTTAAAAATGGCCACTGTTTCCATGGAAACAGGGAAGAAAGGTCAAAATATAGGACATCCAATATCTTGGTTACCTAGGTGCACAGGGTTCTGAAATTTTGTAAGCTGATAGACCAAAAGGTACTCTATATTGATACGAAAAAAAATTTGAAGGGATATTTACGGTTTTCGAGTTATTTATGAATTTGTGATTTTTCAGTCCGAAAAATGGGACTTTGTCAAACGTTTTTGTGGGTGAAACTCCTTGGATACTACTGAATGGATGTTGCTGAAACTTTACACACTGATAGGGTACTGTTAATAGGTGATCATCCCATATTTTGACAACGTATTTGTATCGTTTCCCAGAGAATGTATTGCTTGAATTGACATACCACACAACTTTTATGCAGCGGCGGGGGACACATGGCTACGCGTAGCAATCTTGTTCAAATTTACTTTATCTGTCAATGCATATTTTTTGCTGAATTTATTAATCTAATTTCTAAATAAAATTATTTGAGTTATGCCCCTTTGTTTTTAGATCAATTCATAATTTCTCAATATTTGTCTTAAATTTTTTTAGAAAAGTAAAGCTTCATTATGTATAGTGACTTCAGTTGCTATTTCTGTGAGGTTCATTTGACACATGTTTAATTGACTGTTTTATATTTCTCTCTTGTGCTTTCGCTAGGCTCCAACCATTCCTTAAACAGAGGTAATCTCCCCTGTTGTTTACTTGTGTGCACTTAACCGTATCATCAACCTGTTGTCATGTGACTTAAGACATCCAATCAGTTTTTTTTTCAGCTCATGCTACCTAATCAATGCCTTTTGTGGTAGATTGAATAATTTGTGAAAAAATGGTGATTTGAAAATCTCATTGTTTTTGACAAGTGTTTCGCTTTTTTTTTAACAAATGTGTTTACTTTTATTTAAAAAATGGTAATATGACAATACTGATTAATTTTTAGAAAACTTTGAATCTTGAAAAAAATCAACAGAATCGTTACAGCTAGAACCATAAAATAAATCAACAGAATCGTTATAGCTTGAATTTAAGTTTAAGAATCTCATTCAAATCATATTTTTAGAAGTTCATTTGGTCTATCCTGCATTTACTACTTTTTACTCCATTTTACAATTGTTATGAATGATTATGTTTTCCAGAGTTATCCCCCATTTCCTGAATAAAAGAAATACTCATAATGTAATATTTTTTTCTATTGATTAAGAAAACAAATATACATTTAAGTTGCCCTGACCTCAAACACTGATTCATCATTTCCTTGTTGTCTGCATGAAATTAGTAACTTTACATTCAGTAGCATTATAACTAGTCTCAAGAAATGATAGCACAGCTCAAGTAAACTTAGTATGAAATACAGATATAGTTTGAAAATAACTTATTATACTTAAACACTTGATATTATAACTTCTCAATGCCTTTTGTATTAAACAATGCTTTCCATGTACATCATATGAGGTGGCTTTTCAACTTATGCTCAGACTAGAGCATCTCTGATGAGTCCTACAACAAACACATTCAGTCACATTTCAGACTTGTTTCCTGGCACTTTGATGTAATTTCCCTTTTGAATTCTATTTTCAATTTCTCCTTAGACTGAGGTATCTTTTATAAAAATATGTATTATTGCTAATGTGTAATTAGAAATAAAAAAAATCAGTAATGTTAATTAAAACTGAATAAATATATATTTCCATTGCACAATATAGTATGCTTGTTTATAAGTAGAAACATTGTACCGGTAGTTAGAAGTGACATGTACTTAGTATGTATACTGTATATGCATGCTTAGGAATGATACTATAGCTAGAAAACAAACAAATATTTAAAAATTCATTATGAATTAATTTATCATGGTTATCTCCCTTTACAGAGGGCACTGATGTTGCTGTTTGGGATGACTACACTAACAACACTAAGCTGGAATTCTCAGAAGATTGTGTTTCCTTCACTACTAGAGTTTCTGGAAGGTTTGTAATGTGACTGCTAGTGATACATATTGTTAAAAGATAGCATGGAATTGAAATTTTGTCCTCTAAAACTGAAGCAATGTGACTTGAATATGACTGGGAGTCACATGTGCACATGTATTTTATCAATTCAAATGGTGTGACGCAAATTCGATTTCTGTGGTTAGTTAAAGGATTCAGATGTTTGGTTTTCTCTCTACTGGTGATTTTTTGTGTATTTTTCAAAACATTTTGACAAAATAGTGACACTTGATATGAAAAATTGACCTATTGCAATGGGTATAATAATAAGATTTAAACTATTTGTAGATTTTGGCTGATGGATTGTCAGAATGTTGCTGATGCCCCTCGCATGGGAACTGAACTTTACCATGAAGCAATAACTATACCATACATGGCTAGATTTGTTGTCTTTGCTAAGCGAAATGCTGAAGAGGGAGGAAAACTACGCATGTTTTGTATGACCGACGATAGGATGGACAAAACTCTTGAGAAGCAGGAACATTTCGTAGAAGTTGCCAGAAGTCGCGATGTAGAGGCATGTTTATCAATATTTCTCATATACAATAAGCTCTCCTACTTTCTGATGCCTTTCATTATGCAAAAATGACAATTGAAAATTAATCTCTGATTCAAGAACGTTTTTAAGAAAATATATATTATTTAGGGATTTTACTTTTCTAGCAAATTTCTTTAGTAAATTATAACCAATATACACATACATGTGATTCTCCCGTCGGGAGACAAAATCTTCCGACTTTTTGACCCATCTCCCGTTCTCCCGACTTTTTGCGTAATCTCCCGCTTTTTCAAAACATGACAAAATTTTCATTTTACATACATTTTAATTCTTCAGTCATAAAACATTTCCGGTGATTTACGGGTTTGTCAATTAAACAGACGTTAATTTAACAGGTAAACATGTTAATTAAAGGTTTATTGCCATAATTGGCCTGATAGTTGTATATACAGTTGGAGATAAATCAGTGAAGCCAGGTATATTTGGCACACGCTAGTGACATTTAAATGCGTTTTTCATGAGCCTTTAAAATCTCCTGCCTTTTTGTCAAATCTCCAGCTTTGTCATCATGGATCCGTCACATGTATGATATACATGTAAGTGATTTTTGTGATCTTACATAATTTTACTTCTTTTACATCTCAGGTATTAGATGGAAGACCACAGTTTGTTGAAATGGCGGGAAATCTTATACCCATTACCAAATCTGGTGACCAGCTCTACATCAATTTCAAAGCTTTTCGTGAAAATCGACTTCCATGTACTGTTAGAATCCGCGACATGGACCAGGATCCTGCTGCTCGTGTAGCTTTCATGAAGGAACCTAAAGTAGCTCGAGGAGAAGTACCTCAGACTCCAATTTGTAATCTCAATGTTTCCCTACCAGATATGTCAACAGTAAGTTTCTTTTGCATTTCAAACTGCTAATTAAAGTTTATTTTTACTAGTATTTAGGGTGTTAGGTAATTTTCATTCATTGAAGATGGACCCAGAAAAGTTTGCCCCTTTTTAGTATTTCCCTTATAAAGTTTTGTCTCCCTTTATTAACTTCCTGCTGTCTGCATGCAATGTTGAAAAATATCTTTTTCCTTTTAAAATGTCCAACTACACTGGTACAGACATGAATGTTTGTTATTTTTTCAATCATTATCTTTGTAACACATTTGATTTTGTATTTCTTTTTAAAATTATCCAAGTACTGCAAAGCAGGAAAGTGCTAATTTGAATTTAGAAAAAAAAACCAGGTTGAAAATTCTAAATAGAAAATTGTTCATGTTACATGTAGCTTGGGGAAAAATGTCCAGGCTATGTTTTTTTTTTAAATGAAAAGGCAGAATGGAAGAAAATACCAATAGCCATCCCAATTAAAAATAATTTGTTTAAAGTTGAAAATAGTATATTTTTATTTACTAAACAGACGTTAATAAGTTATAAAATTCTATTTATATTTTTAACTATTTTTTAGTCATCATCTATGGAAATGGATGGTGAAGCAGTAAGAGAACTTAGAAACAGATCATCACTCATCAAAGAACATGACATTGGTAAATAGTCGAAAAAAATTTGTCCGAAAGTTAAATCATAAGACTCTAGTATAATCAATTTGATTAGAAATATATATGTATATTATTATTCAGAATAAGATAAAATTGTAAAGAACATACTTTTCAAAATTTTTCTTTTCATACAATACATAATTTACAGATACAGACTTCCTGTTTTAACAACTTTGCATATTAGTACATGAAAAAAAATGAAATTTAGAATTTATTGAAATGTGGAACAAGTGAATGTGACACAGCTCATATAACAAGCTGTAATTTAGAAAAAACCACAATAGACAACCGCCAGCAGCCTTCAATAAGGCCAGTAAGCACTGCTCGCCATTCTGCAATTGGCCCATGGTCTAAATAAAATGCATATAATTCAAATCCAGTGCTGAATAATCACAGAAGAAAACTTAAAAAAAGACCAGTACAAACAAAAGCTTTTTTTGGATTTTTTTTTAAAGATGATTTGTACTTTTTTGCTTCCACAGTTGTTGAAGACAGAGTACAGCAAGCTTCAATTAGACTGACAGATGTAGCAGATACAGTGAAGGGAGATTGGGTGGTGTTAGCTCAGCAGTTAGACATTTCATCTTCTGAAATCAATGACATTAATAACCAGTACAAAACAGTAAACGACCAAGGTCTTGCCATGTTACAGCTCTGGCTTGATAAAGATACTCAACCAAACAAAGGTATGTAATGTAACCAACTTAGATTTTAATCTTTGTTCAGGCTTGATAATGACTGAAATATTGCGGACAGGACCAACACAAACAACAATCAATCTTTCACCAATGAAATAGACGATAAAGAGATGTGGACGCGACACAACCAACAGAAAGAATGACAATTTAAAAAATCACAATCATAAACAGCCAGCCAATGAGAGTATGAATCTTTGTTTAACTTTTAAATGATGTTTGGTATTGGTTAAATAGAAAAAATGTTCTTTAATTTTATAAATTTTATTTCTTACACATCAAAGGTTTTTACAAAACACATAACCTGCCATTGGATATAAAAAAAATTATCTAATGACACTTTTTATGTGACAATATATAACTAAATTTATTGCAATAAATCAATACCTTCATAAATTTTGATGTCTATCCATCTGGAACTAGCGGCTAACTGAAAAGAAAAACATACCCCTTTTGGTCCTCATCTCTCCCGACCTTGTGCATGAGCAACTGTAATACATCCTTCTTTCCTGTTCTTCGGACGAAAGCGAATTATTTTTTTTAAAGAGGAAAAATTAGTCTGTAAAGCTTGTATTTTAGTGTAGTAAGTCGTTGAAAGTTGAAATTATGGAGAATAATCAACAACCCCTTTTAGATCATGATAGTGTGATGGGTTTGTCGCCCTGGCAACCCTCTACAGGGTCTGATGATTTCTGGGGTCATCCACTCCACATGTTACCTGACCAGTTTGATTCAAATAAATGCTTGGTTTTAAATCACTTACTTCTTATTTCTTTAAAAACATATGCATTGAGAGGTGAATAAATATTTTGCATGTTCTGAGTAATGTCCATACATGTAATACAATTCATCTCTTCAATTTTAGGACAAGTGCTAGAAAGAGCCCTAGTGAAGATTGGGCGAGAAGATGTAGTCAAGAAATGTATATACAATGTAGAGAATGTAGAAGATGAAATGGAGGCTGCTGCTGCAAGAGTTGCCATGGATCAATCTGGTAGGATTTTAAAAAACCCATATTGGTTGGATGAGTATATAGCCTCTGGGACTTCTATTCTTTTCTGTTAGATTCTGTCTCATCAGAAAATTTAAGAAAATAGAAAATAATGAGATGTGGAATAAGAAAAGTCAAAGGAATCTGTAATTTATCTGATAGTTGAAGTCTCATCTAGCATATAAGTAAGAATCCAATCTGCACTTAGGTTTAGGTGCACATTTTCAAAATTATAAAACACAATATCTTTTTGCAATAGTAGTTCCAATTAGGTTTCCTGTTTATCAGAAACACATGAATTGTTATTTTCTCGTTTTTAATTTTTTTAATAGGTTTTGATACCTTCACTGAAGAAATAGGAGTATCTAAGGAAGATTCAATGAAGCGTAACATGTCATTGGATGTGCAATTTGATGAACAAGATCTTGTCAAGGTATGATGCATATGAATTTGTCAAAAAGTATACAAGAAAAGGGTCAAGGTTAAAAGTACATCACTTTAAATTATTGTAAAAAATAACAAGATATGGAATAAGTATACATGACTTACATTTATTGGAGAAATTTTTGAAAAATCAACAATGGAAACAGCAAGTAGCTTTAGGTTTTGTCAGTAAAGGTACATGTATTTGTTTTCAGACGAAGGGAAATTTAGCATGTACCAGGAGTGTAGTGTTAATAAAAGTTTTAAATAAATAAAGTTTTCATACTTTTTAATTTCAAAAATGTCTTACTGTTTTGGAAAATTTAGTTAAGGCAAGATTTTGAGGTAAGTTTCCATTGCAAATCATTTATATTTAATATACTTTGTATATTCTCTCTTATTTGCGCTGATTTACTAAGCACAATATCCTGATAAGTCCTCCACAAAACTAAGTTACTGACTGAAATTATAATTGCGGTGTATTATAAGTCATTACCATATTTTAAAGTTAAAGCAGTAAGAAATAACACACTTAATTTATTTGCACATTCTCCCAAAATAACTACAAGTTATAACTAACTAAGATTTTATTCCACATTGCTTCAATGAACCTAACATTATAAGAAAGACAATTTAAATGTGTGGTTACTAATTTAGATTCTTTGGTTGACAAAAAATATTATTTCATAGGTTCTAAAATTTATGTTTTTTTACCTACTAGAATTAGAATATCTCTTTATTTGAAGGAATTAATGAACTAAGTGAAACCAAATATTTTATTCTGCACCCATTATATTTATAATAGGAATAAAACATGTTGCTAATTTTTTTTGATGGCACCAATAAAAATTTTGTATTAAGCATTGCATGTATCATGGGCATACTTAGTACCACATCAATTAACATACAAATATTTAATTAACCAAATATATGTTTTTTATTCCAGGAATCAGAATCTGTAGCAGAATCTCCTAGCTCTGAAGACAAACAAGCTCCTCAAGCTTTAGAAGAAGGTAAGGATAATTGACGAAAAACTTAAAATAATAACATTAGAGGAAAACTATAAAGGACATACCATTCCAATCAATACATTGACATTAGAACTCTATATTTTGAAACTTATCAATTTTGCTTGTGTATTAAAAATATTTAGAAATTTAGTTTGAAAGTGCTTTCCAGCCCCAGCTTTTGGTTTAAGAGGATTTTTTTACCCTTTCTTCTATTCAAAATGCTTCAAAGAGGTGAAGGGATGATTTTGGCTGAATTTGGATTTTAATGCATATCAAAACTTTGATTTTTTTTTTTTACCTTATACTATATGTAAATTACTACTGGAGTGATTATATTGTATACAAGTATTCAAGTATTCTATCCCTAATATGATATGATGTGAGATTTGAGTTTGTTAATGTATGTAACTGTATGATTGTACATGTTTATATTAACAAAACAGGTTGAAATGAATTGAGTGTTGAATTACATGTATGGTGCTGTGGCAATGGTTAAAGATGTAATGTTAGATTTAAGGTTTTAATTCATCCCTTAAAACTGGATAAGGATTTGTTGCTGATCTTAAATTTTAACAGCTTTTTTTTATTATTTTGAACATGTCTGAAGTTTTTTTATTCATTTTGTGAGGGGGAGAATGAACTTTGTTAAAAATATATGTAGAACTTTTATTAAGCTATAGAATTCGACCTCCAAATTTTTGCAAGAATTAGAACCATAGCATCGTACATGTAATGATAAATGTTGTAATAACTCTGCTTTGCATCTGATATTCCGTTCAATTCACACATAGAATCTGAGCCCCAAGATGATGAATTTGTTGTTCGTGTTGATGAAAGAAGACCACAAGCTAAACAGGAAGTAAAGGTCACAAAACAGGAAGATGATTATATGGATCTCATTGCACATCTTGATAGATATAGCGAGGCGAAGGAAAGCGTAGACAGACAAGGTAGATAACCCTGTCACTGTCTAAATTTCTGTCGAAAACGTTCTCTGTCTGGTATCCAAATTTTTGTGAGATCCTATTAACTTCCATAATCAATAATTTCAACATACAGTTTAAGCATGCAGTGGCGGATTGAACGGGACAACGAGGGCCTACGCCCCTTTAATTAGGAAATTTATTTTTTTTCTGTATAAAATTGACCAAGCAATTTTTATATATACCTTATTTAAGTATCCTAATATGTATTTTGAGTAAGTTTAGATTTTAGTTTTTAAATGATTGGTTATTTTGTTCTCTTCAAATATTTTTAAAAAGATAAGGTATGAAATAAATTATAATAATTATTTTAACTTTGAATCAGATATTGTTTTCAACTTTATGCCAGACAGAGGATTCTGATCATGCATGTTGTGTAGCTCATTCAGCTTCAAATCTTAACCTCATGAATGACATCAACAACTACTATGCTTTTCTACTAACTCTGATGTTACAGCCTTCAATATTTTTTGTATGATATTCCTGTTACTGTATTAGATATCATACCAAATTTTGTGTACAATTTTTGCATCCACTCAAAAATTGGTTTCTTCACTTCAAGATTTTTCTGAATTACAACTGCTACTTTTAAACGTTATTCTCAAAGAAAAGCAGTTTTCATGTGGAGATTTTAAACAGGTTGACTTCTATCTGCCACTCTTTCTATTTGCTTTCAATATAATCATAGATTTTCAGAAGCTTAGATCTAATGTAACTCTTCATAGTGTGCTTAACATATATCATGATTGAATGTCCTAATATTGAAAAACTATATAACATTTCAGGTTGCAGAAAAAAAGGCTTATTTGTATAATTGTAACATAGCTATATCACATGCATTATATAGAATATTGTATTAATTAAAAAGTTTGTTTTCAAAATGTATATGTAATGTAAGAAATTGAGATGAGCTTAAACAGGTCGAAGATTTTACCTTTTAAGGATAATGTTTTCGTCAAACTTTTAACCAATAGTTTTTGAGATAGTATATATAAATATGATCGCCAACACGTGCTTTTTATGAAATAATTAAATATAACATGACTCACAAAACAAATCTTTAAAATGAGCGGTGAAAAAATTGGTTGTTGTATTTGTATTAATGTTATATTAAAAATTAACATATTAAAGAAACACTTTTTCACCCAAACAGCTTTGACAAGTAGGGAGATTTAATGGCCATGTTTACCTTTTTGATTGTCCATTGACCAATCCACTTAATAAAAAAGAAGTCAATAAGTGGAACATAACATTACTTTATAAGGAGAATTTACCCATGTTAAACAAAATAACATTTAAAACCAATGATATTTGGTATCTGCGAAATATGAGCGAGGAAGTTAAAGAATACATGTTTATGTTAGGAACTTATCTATCAAACCAACGAAAAAGTTTTACCATTTTCCCCCATTTGAAAGGTCAATCTTTTACAATTTTGATTGATTAATAGGTCAAATGAAATCTAGAAAACCCGACCTGTTAAATATGGAGTCCAAATGTGAAAATATGAATTCTATCTCAACTTATGTATTATTTTAGTAAAAATGACATTCTTGGATATGGAACAGCTCTTGAACAACCCAAAATCATAATCTATCTTAATGGAAAAGTCTGATATGTTTTAATTCAGAAAACAAAAAACAAAACAAACAGACATGGCAAAAATTATAGAGATCATCTCAGTTAACCAACATGCATGTTTCAGCTCTGTATTTAATGCTTTTGTCCTGAATTTTAACCTGTGATGATATAAATCTGCAGATTCTGATGACAAGCCTACTGTTTCTGAAGATGAAATTGTAACCACAAAACATGAGCGCATGACACCAGACGAGATAATCTCAATCGTAGAATCTATCGGCCAGCAGCAATCTGCTCCACCACAAACACAAGGTACCAGCATGCAACAGTACCCTGGTGTGGTCTTTGCACCGTAACAATGCATGATATACTAATGTCGGTCGTACCTCGTCACTTTTAATGTTTTATTTTTTTCAGCATTTATTTATTTATTGTATTGTGTATCTTTGGTTTCAGTGTTCTTTTATCTATTATTTTGATATTCACCTATTAATTCTTATACATGTAATTTTCTGTTACTAATTAACATGAATGTATGATTTTACTTAAAATATCTTTCTTAAGTTGTATACTACTTTTAACAGGTTTTGGTTTATCTATTACAATACAACAAAGTTCCTAAGTCTAGCATTTTCTGATGATCTCTTGACTAATATTTCTGGGATAGTCATGGCTGCTAGTCTATAACTCTTTATGGTTATCTTATTATATTTTCTGATTTGGAAGAGGACAAGGGGAAAAAAGGGGAGAATTTGGGAAAGGATGTAAAAATGCTACAAATGTGCAGCTTCAATAATAACTATCATTAATCTCTAGTGTCAAAAACCTTACAGCAAATTTATGATACAAAACCTGTTAATATAATTCTATAAAAGAGGGCATTTTTTTATAAAAAATAAAACAGTCACTTTTTTCAGTCTCAATATTCAAAAAAAGCAAGTTACAAAGCATTTAATATGTAAAAAAAAATATGGTAATGATTGGATCTGAAATATTCAGTTTTTAAATAAGCATAATTTTCTCTCCTTTTAGTCATTGACTTAAAGAATGCCCTAAGATTATATTTCTCTGTTGTATTAATGTTTTGTAAGAAACAAAATATGATGTACCTGCAATTCTGCAAACAAGAAACTATTATATCAAGATAAAATGGTTTCTTGGCTTGCAGTAGATATTTTTATCCTGCATGCTAAATGTAAAAGATATGTAAATATTTCTGCATTTTGTATATGTTTTACTTGATATTTTTTCAATTCATTTATCTTTATTTGAATATTTACATTAAGTTAGTGTTGTATCAAAGAACTGTTTAAAGTAGTGAAATTATTGTCCCCCGCCGCAACGCGTCGGAGGGACTTAGTAATGGTCTCCGTCCATCCGTCCGTCACGTTTTTTGTGGGTGCAACTCCTCGGACACTACTGAAGGGATGTTGCTGAAACTTTACACACTGATAGGGTACAATAAGTAGATGATCATCCCATATTTGAAATTTTCAAAATGGCCGCCGTTTCCATGGAAACAGGGAAGAAAGGTCAAAATATAGGACATTCATTATCTCGATTACCTAGGTGCACAGGGTTCTGAAATTTTGTAGGCTGATAGAGCAAAAGGTACTCTATAATATTACGAAAAAAAATTTAGAAGCGATATTTACGGTTTTCGAGTTATTTACGATTTTGTGATTTTTCAGTCCGAAAAATGGGACTTTGTCAAACGTTTTTGTGGGTGCAACTCCTCCGACACTACTGAACCGATGTTGCTGAAACTTTACACACTGATAGGGTACTGTTAGTAGATGATCTTCCCATATTTGAAATTTTCAAAATGGCTGCCGTTTCCATGGAAACAGGGAAGAAAGGTCAAAATATAGGACATTCATTATCTCGATTACCTAGGTGCACAGGGTTCTGAAATTTTGTAGGCTGATAGAGCAAAAGGTACTCTATAATATTACGAAAAAAAATTTTGAAGCGATATTTACGGTTTTCGAGTTATTTACAATTTTGTGATTTTTCAGTCCGAAAAATGGGACTTTGTCAAACGTTTTTGTGGGTGCAACTCCTCCGACACTACTGAACCGATGTTGCTGAAACTTTACACACTGGTAGGGTACTGTTAGTAGATGATCTTCCCATATTTGAAATTTTCAAAATGGCCGCCGTTTCCATGGAAACAGGGAAGAAAGGTCAAAATATGGGACATTCATTATCTCGATTACCTAGGTGCACAGGGTTCTAAAATTTTGTAGGCTGATAGAGCAAAAGGTACTCTATAATATTACGAAAAAAAAATTTGAAGCGATATTTACGGTTTTCGAGTTATTTACGATTTTGTGATTTTTCAGTCCGAAAAATGGGACTTTGTCAAACGTTTTTGTGGGTGCAACTCCTCCGACACTACTGAACCGATGTTGCTGAAACTTTACACATTGATAGGGTACTGTTAGTAGATGATCTTCCCATATTTGAAATTTTCAAAATGGCCGACGTTTCCATGGAAACAGGGAAGAAAGGTCAAAATATATGACATCCAATATCTCGGTTACCTAGGTGCACAGGGTTCTGAAATTTTGTAGGCTGATAGAGCAAAAGGTACTCTATAATAATACGAAAAAAAATTTGAAGCGATATTTACGGTTTTCGAGTTATTTACTCATTTGTGATTTTCCGGTCCAAAAAATGGGACTTTGTCATATCAAACATTTTTGTGGGTGCAACTCCTCGGATACTACTGAACGGACGTTGCTGAAACTTTACACACTGATAGGGTACTGTTAATAGGTGATCATCCCATATTTTGACAACCTATTTCTATTTTTTCTCAGAGAATATATTGCTTGAATTGACATACCACACAACTTTTATGCAGCGGCGGGGGACACATGGCTACGCGTAGCAATCTTGTTTATATTTTTTTAAATGATGAATTTTTATTTTTTCTTGGTTAAGAACTAGTATTGTATGGTTTTTTTTTGCATTTGAATGTTCATTATGGATGATATCTTATGTAGATGATGAAATGTTAGTCTTACATGACGATCGTAGACCTAAAGCTAAGACGGAGGTCAAGGTTGAAAAGAAGGAAGAAGATTATTTTGATCTTATTGAACATCTTGAAAAAACAAAGGATACCCATGATCTTGTAGATAAAAAAGGTAGATGATCATGTTTCATCTACACTCTCATCATGTAACTCCTCTAAAATCATGTTTCATGTAATGATAAAAATTCATTAAGACATACAATTATTTCACCTTAAATATCCATTAATATCATTCATAAACAGTAAAATATAACTTTATAATCATTTACCTTATACATTAAATAGTAAAAAATATATGACTTATATCAGGTATAATATTCTAGTATTACAAATTTATTACAATTGTATGGATGAAAACAGCTATTTCACATTTGATGGATTGTTATAAGGTCTAATATGGATTTTCAATTTCTTACTTCACAAATCAAAAGTTTCATGTTTAACGCTATTTTTTTTTTAAACAATAACATGCAATGCATTAGGGTTTCAGTAAACATTTTTTTTTACTTAAAGATTTAAAGTGAAATTCTCCTTTATGACCTGGTCAAAAACATAGATTGATATAAATCATAGAATTTTTTGGTTCATATTTAAAATTTGAATTTTGAAATTCAAATCTTCACTACAGATTCAAGCAATGAGTCCTTAGCATCCGAGGATGTTATAACTCACGAGAAGACATCTCGCCCAAGTTCTCAGGAAATGGTTGTTGATGCTGTACTTAATATGCAGCAGTTATCTGCTCCTCCTGTTAAGAAACGTAAAGGTACCTGATGGCATGACCTTTGAACTTTGACACATTTTGCACCATTATTTTTCTGCATCTATTGTTTTAATGCCCTTTCATGGCATGACTTGAATTCATTGCAATTTTCCACACATCTGTTCTTTAATAGCGAGCACAGCTCGCAAGCGGGCACTTGTGCCCACTCGAGCGGAGAGCTCTACGGTATTTGTTCCCGCGAGAAATTTGTCTAATGCTGATATTGATTTTTCATGGTCCGGAAAGGCTCTCAAATTTTACAGGAACGGAGTGAATTTGAAAATAATTACCCATTTTGCTAGTCGCATTCAAAAATTATCTATGTAATAATGTATAAAGAGAAAATTTTTCTGATGACGATGAGTTGCTACATTTTTTTGTAGTAACCAAATTTGATCGATTTTTTCTTTAACGTTCAATCGCCCCAAGCATCTCGTCCCAAATTGAACGTTCTAGAAAATGAACCAAAACAAAAATAACTATGATGATTTCGAAATAAAATCTTTTTTATTCGTTCATTAAACAATGTTAACAATGGCACTAAACATGTTAACATACATTTATTTTACAGAATTATGCTGTGCTCGCATTTAGGTAATGCCTATTTCATATTATTGTCTAAGACCTTTCTAAAACAAATGATGAATAATACAGTTTAAAAGGATTTTTTTTATTATCCACAAAACTTATAAGCATTACTTTTTTCCCTCCCAACTTTGAGTCAAGTGATTTCTTTCTCATTTGACTCCAGTGTGAAATTTTTATTCACTTGTTATTTCTGCTGAGATTTCTTCACCGGTGTGTGTTATTTTAGATTTTGATTTGATTTTATTTCTATCAATATGACTTATTTCTTTCATGTTCTTTATTGTGTGAGGAAAAAAGTGTTAATGAGTTTCATTTTGATATTCATTATACAGTTAATTACTTTACCTTAAAAGCGGTGTTGTAGAAAATAGAAAATATTTCATGCATTGACCATATTACATGGGAAGAATTGATAATTTCGACACCTCATGAATTGGGAACAAAACTTTTCCTGTGAGACAAAATAGAAGAAAAAAAGTTTTGTTCATGATCATGTGGTACATGTAGTCAAAAAGTTACAATTAGTTATTTTACTGGAAAGATTCGACAACACTGTTTTTATATATTCGTTTTAAATTGTAGTTGTATAAAACTTAAGTCTGAATTCTACTTGTTTAAATGCTTTTGTGCTTATATGTCTTACCATATTGTTAGCAGGATCACTAGTGAGGTCTAGGGCTCAAGCTTCTTAATACCAAATTATTTTGTTAAATAAAACATCTCAATTAAGAAACAAGATTTTCATGGAGATGTTATCTAAAATTTCCAGAGGGACTTATTATGCTAATCTTCTTTTTTCAATGGCTTGGTTGCCTCTATTTTTAGCTCACCTGGACCAAAGGTCCATGTGAGCTATTGCCATCACTTGGCGTCCGTTGTCGTCGTCGTCGTCCGTTAACAATTTTTCAAAAATCTTCTCCTCTGAAACTACTGAACAGAATTGAATGAAACTTGGTATGATTGATCCTTAGGGTGTCCTGCACCAAACTTGTGTTTCGATTTTTGATCTGTCAAAAAACATGGCCGCCGTTACAAAAAATAGACTAGGGGGGTCAGACTACTGTTTTTGGCTTAGAAATCAAAAAGTATAAGAGATAGAGGAAATCTGAGGCCATGCTGCTGATTCAGCATCAAAAGCTCTACAAAAGTCTCCATTTGGTCAAAGTTGTCAGATGACCCCTTATAGGGGTTTCGGCCCCTTAAAGGTGAAAAATAGCATTTTTTCATGGTTTTGGCCTACAGAATGAAAACTATTGCAGATAGAGATTAGCTGTTGCTTGCTTAAATGTTTAGCTCATTTAGCTCTACGAAAGTCTCCATAGGGTCGAAGTTGTCCGATGACCCCTTACAGGGGTTATGGCCCCTTAAAGGTGAAAAATAGCCATTGTTCATGTTTTTGGCCTACAGAATGAAAACTATTGCAGATAGAGATTAGCTGTTGCTTGCTTAAATGTTCAGCTCATTTAGCTCTACAAAAGTCTCCATAGGGTCGAAGTTGTCAGATGACCCCTTATAGGGGTTATGGCCCCTGAAAAATAGCGATTTTTCGTGTTTTTGGCCTACAGAATGAAAACTATGGCAGATAGAGATTAGCTGTTGCTTGCTTAAATGTTCAGCTCATTTAGCTCTACAAAAGTATAGGGTCAACATCAAGACCAGGTGAGCGATTCAGGCTCCTGGGAGCCTCTTGTTTAACATCCTTGAGTCCTTGACCATACACAAAATTTGTTGCATATTGTAAATGTGTTTTTACCAAATGTTCTTTATTTTTGCCATTTAATTGTTGTATACAGTTTTACATTGCATGATAACCAGCCAGTATTTTGTGCCTGCCAAATGATTTTTTTCAGATTTTAGTTTTGGATATAAATATACATTGTAGGTTCATGCAGAAAGATGCTGAAATGCAGTTTTTCTCCATAAAGGATATATTTAAAAAGTTTATTGTGTTTTCATATTCATTTTCTTTTCTTTATAACTAAACTGTATTAAGGGGTGTATCTAAAAAAAAACTTTATCTCAAATTATACCTTTAGTAGCATTAGATGGTATAGGAAATGCTTAAACATGTATTAATTTGAATGCTTTATTCCATAGATATAAAAAGGTGTTCAGTTATGTTATTACCAGTAGATTCTAGATTTTCAGCATTGATCATATTTATATTAGTGGTATATGCTTTGAGGTTTTTTTTATGTTTGCCGAGCTTGATATGCGTTATACTAATTACAGATGGTGATGAGGAAGGCGTTCACACACCTCCCCCAAGTCCTGTGGAAAAAGACGTGTACCAAGGTACAACAGTGTAGTCTGTGTAGCTAATCTCTTCCTTGTTTTTGTTTTCTGGCCTCTTATATCTCAAACATTTTTATTATGATTCTGGAACAGCTGTAAGCTATGAAATGTTCATGATTGTTTTATTTTGTGAAAATAAATGTAGTGCTAAATAGAATTAAAAAAAAAACATGAATGTTGTGTTTTGAGAAATGAGCAGGATTAAAAAATCAATTATTTTTCAATTTTTGGCCGGATTTCATGGAGTGAAAAATCTGGGTTATAAAATGGTGAATGTCGGGCGGGGAAAAAATTATCGTAACAGTTTTCTAAGCAGCCACTTGATATTTGGTATAAAGCATCAGGGTGGGGTCCCATAACGTGGGAACCGATTTTAGGTCTGTCGCTCACCTACTTCCTGTTTAACGAAATCCGGCCATTTTTGACTTTGACAGATTTTTCTGTTAAAAAATCACAAAAAGACTTCAAATATTTCACAGCCTACAGCATGATAGGGAAATTAATACATCTATTTTTTAATGTCTTTGGAATCAGGTCTGAAGATGTTTGAGAAAGAGATCATAACATTTCATCTCAGATTGTGTGTTTCCATTTTCTGTAAAATTGAAAAAAAAAAAGAAAATCTAACAATCAAATGAGATTTTTATTTTTTTTTTATAAATGTAAAATTATTTTGTGGAAGAAAGAAACATAGAGCTGAGATGAGTCATTAACAAGCCTAACACTTTTTAGTTATTTGTTGTACCTTCACTTTCCGGTGAAAAAACATAATCTCTGTTGCACCTAACATGGTCCTGGTGTTTTTAACTTTAATATTTTTGTTATTCATTAAGGCAATAATCAAAAGAACATCAGGTGAAATAATTCTTTATTTTAATTTCAACCAATTTGGATTATAAAACAATTTTTTTTTTAATCACTTATTAAAGAGAAAAAAATTTTGAAATTTTTCATTTTCTCATAATTTCAACCTATTTGAACAATCTTGAATTTTACAGTGTAGGATGCATGCATGAGATTTAATAACATGAAAAGAAAATGGTATTTTTATTATACAGAATTTTAATCCTTTTGTTATTAACATAAACGTGTATTATTAACTAACACCAATCACCATCATATAGTTAACGTTGACGACATACAACAGACTCACACTCATTGTTTGAGTTTTATGCACATTTCTATTTTTCTGTTTGAGTGCTATATTTTATGCATTGAATGAGCTGTTTGAGTGCTATATTTTATGCATTGAATGAGATAAAACTGCAAACTTGTGTGATTTTCATGCATGGAGCTGAAGAAAAATATATTTATGCATAACAGGCATGTGCCCAGGATATCATAAAACATGTATACAGAGGCATGTGCAAGTGTTAAGTTTAAAATCTACATGTATAATATTATATAATGCAATGGTTTGCTTTGGTTATCAGTGACCATGATTTACATTACCTCCCATGGCTAGTCATGGTCATTGGTATGTTTGAAATTTTCCTTTTGTTTGCTATGGCCATTTTGCTTAAATAGTTTCCAACACACAAAACTTAAAAGGTATTTTAAGGACATACCGAAACCCAATAATCATCCAGAAACAGTAAAATCAAGCTGTGTCTTATTTTTTTAATGACAATTTGTTATAAAAGGGTGAACCTTAGGTGTTGGGCCAAAATATTTTCGGAACAGTTTTCTCAGTAACTTCTATATACAGCCTTTTGATGCTTGGTATGCAGCATCAGCATGGAGTTCCATATTTAGGGCTTCAATTTCAGGTGTGTCGCTCATCTTTTCCCTGTTTTAGTGAAATCAAGCCATTTCTGTCTGGGACCCATTTGATGTTTAGATAAGTACAGAAATGATTTTACTGTATCTGTGTGTTCATGTTTAGAAGTATTGGGTGACAAGGTCGCAAGTCAAAAACCAACACTGTAGCAATATTTCTATTTTAATTACTGCTTGCTTAGAAGAAAATGCATCTGAAGAAGAAGAATGCGAAGAAATTACAGAAATAGTAGAAACATACACGGAACGTACGGGGGACAATACCGTGAGAACAATCAGAAAAACTACCACGATTGATTCTCAGGGTACAACCATCCGTACTGAAATACTGAAAGGTATTTCTTACACTGCTTTCGATGGATATATTTCAGTTTTTTTTACACGATTATTTTTTTCGCCTTGTGTTTTATTTTATAGTTATATTCTGGTGTGTTGTATGGCTTTTGGTGGAATTTCTTACTCTTTACAACCTGATAAGTGCCCTATTTAACTTGTGACTACAGGACAGGTCCTCTTGTGGCAGGGTAATGCCTTAACTTTTTTCTGCCCTGTTCTTTTAGCTTTCGATGTTGTCTATTTTTAGTATGTTTCATTTCATCATCTATCATTTTTGCAATCATTATAGACCAGATTTAGGATTCAGAATAGTAGGTATTGTGAGCTTTATGTCAAGTGAGGTCATCTTAAAATGTTTGATATGTGTACATGTGTACAATATACCAGGAAATAATATTGGAAAGTTCCTTATTCCTTAATGTATTGTCTGAAAACCATCTTTTTAAAGGAATATTTTATAGAGCCATTTTCAATCTTGTTATTCTCTTTTGGCTTTCAAGGCTTTTGCATCTTGGGTAGTATAAATATTGTCATTACAGTTTTGGTATGACATGTATGAGATGTTTATAAGTATCTTTGTCAGTATTGGGGCTCAAGCAAGTACCCTCAGTGGTTGCAAGGTCCCTTTTAAAAAGTTGATTGGTTGATATTAAGGCATTCTCACTGCGGTTGCATGTCATTTTCAATTTCATTTATAATAATTTTCACCAAAAAAACCCTTCTGGCTTGAGTTTCATTACACATCTTAACTTGAGGAAATTCTAATATTTGAGATGTTTTTAGAGGCAGGGCACAAGTTGCTGGTTGTTTTTGACCCTGCAGGAGTCTTAGTAATCAGTATTTTCTGGTTCTGTGATTGATTCTCAAGTTTAATTGTGCAGAAAAGCCATCAATTTGACATACAAATAGTTCTCTCTTGTCTTTTTTCTTTTAAACAATTTCAATTCTAAATAAGAATTTTTATTCCAGCATGTGTTGGTTGCATGAGACTTGATGTTGTAAAATTTGCATATATTTGATATTTTTTGTTTCATATCTGGGTTATCTGAACAGAAAAAGATTAATGCTGTCAAAAAGGAAGTGTCTGATATTTGGCCGGATTTTACGGAGTGAAAAAATCTGGTTATAAAAGGGTGAATGTCAGGTGGTAGGTAGACGTGGAAGAAATTTGTGTTACAGTTTTCTCAGCAACTACTTATCACAGCCACTTGATATTTGGTATACAGCACCGGGATGGGATCCTATAACATGGGATTCAATTTCAGGTCTGTCACTCACCTACTTCCTGTTTAAGCAAATCCAGCCATTGTTGACTTTGACAGATGATCCTCCTGTTCTCAAGGACACAATAAATTGTAAACCTACCAGTATTTCATTGTAGAGCTATGACAGTAAATTATCATTGGGTAGATCAATATTACTTGTATTCATTGCATGGATCATATTTTATTTTATCACCTAAAAAATTAATAAAATTTATTTTTTCAATAACTTTTAGACTTTGTTATATGTTGTATCAGTCCCATAGCAGTTTAATTTGTCTATATATTTAGTAATGTTACCAGACATTTTAAAAATTGAATAATTAATCTGGTTTTGGTAATCATACCATTTCAGTCTTAAACAAATGCACATTTTAACCTCTCATTTGTTAAGAAAACTTCAGCATTGAATTTTACCTACATCAGTGCTTTGTTTTTTTCAAAAGCATCTTCTGTTTTTAAAAAAACAGCAACTGCACTACATTTTATCTAGTTGTATTTATCATTATACAGATTTTACTGTACCTGAATTAGAGTTGATGTGGCTGTAATGAGTGTAACCATAAATTTAGTAAAACTTGTACATGTTACAAATACCGGTTTTTAGCCTTTGTCTCCTTTCTCATTTCAGAA
Source organism: Arcuatula senhousia (assembly GCA_963971305.1). Classification (NCBI taxonomy): domain Eukaryota; kingdom Metazoa; phylum Mollusca; class Bivalvia; order Mytilida; family Mytilidae; genus Arcuatula; species Arcuatula senhousia. Next base: position 28,046,311 of record OZ020307.1, on the reverse strand, counting down.
GAAAGCCAAGACTCTGCCCTTAACCAACTTGCCGCTAGATTGTCTCAAAGTGACGTTCAAGATGGCGGAGAAGAAACTGGTGTGTAAATGGTTGTTTTATAGTGATCGTCCTTTTATGTGTCTTTAATTTATTTTTTTGTCTATTGGACTTTACATATGGATAAGGGGAGATACTATTTTTTGTCTTTTTGTTACTATGGTCACACAGAAAGCCAATCATTTGTTATTATAAGGGTTGCATAAATTTTTCGTTGAAAGCAATTTTAGAAAACTTTGCAAGACATGCAAAAGTGAAAATATATCTTTTTAAATATTTGGCTAATTGGGGTTCAATTTATTTTAGAAAAAGTACTACATGCACCTTAAATACAGATGGTTGGCTTTTCTTGTCAAAAAGATGTTACAAAATTTTGACATTAACAACACATTTGCATTGAATGGCAGCACATATGAGTGCAGTGGTTTATTGGTTATTAAACTAACTTGAAATAATATTTAATAACATTAAAATTATGATAATATTCCATATATAGTAACAGTAGATTTATATTTTAGAATAATATTTACAAAGGTTGTAGTTTTTTTTAGTGATGCAAATATTTTTAATGCTTTCAAGCTTTTTATACATGTAAAAGACTTAAACAAAGTTTTACCAGAGTTGGAAATAACAGCCTGTCCGCCTGCCCGAGACTGGTAAATTTTGGGCAGGGCTGGCTAAAATTCATGAAAATTTGACTGGCTATATAGGAAAAACAGGTAGAATTTCAATTCAGGGCTGGTAACTTTTTCAGCGAATTTCCTACCCTGGTTTTACTAATATATTTTTGTGCTATTGATTGGCAATATTTACTCAATATTTACCTCATACTTTTATTTCAACATATTTTTAAACAAGGGGCATTTTTATTAGGACTTAAGCCATGACAGAGTTTCATATTATGCATTTACAAAGTGGGCTTGTGAGATTTTTCGTTATTTCGAAGGGGAACATTTTCCCCTTATTCTCACAGACACATTCAAGCAAATTCCCGTAATATTTTCTCATTTTAATGATAAAATTTATACACTTAATATGGGGAATAAGTTCAAAGGCATTTCATTGTTACTTTATCATATGTTCTGGAATGCACTTTTAAAATGCAAAAATGGCTTATTGGGGTTGTTTTAAGCATAGTTATTTAGGCAGCTACACAATAATGTTGATATTACCCATAAAAGCAGTTAGTGCAATTGAAATTTTACATTGCTATAGGTTGTTGAGCAATAAACATATATTAATGTGCAATATAGGTTGTAAGTCTTCATGTTCATTTTCTTGTCGTAAGGTTTAACAAAGTTCTAGATTTTGACCCTTTGTACATCAAAGTACAGATACTTTATCAATGTGCTTTCAAATATAAAATTTTGTGTGCTTTTTCAGGCTTTTGTCTAAATGTTAGCTTTGACAAGCTGCTTTTTAAAGGGCTGTATCAACATTTTTTCGATAAAAATACTCAGACTGTGTAAAAGTTTGTTTTCTGTCAAATTCAGGAACCTTGCCTAATTGCCAGTATAAAAAGCCCACAAAGAAGACAAACTTTTATGCCTATCAATATGCAATGTTAAGATTTTCCTCATTCAGTACAAATATGCAAATTAAGAATAAGAAAAAATTGACAAGAAAGTTATTTTTAGATTGGATAGCAATTGTTGAGTTAAAGAATTGCTCACATGTCATGTTTAAGCTTGCTTTATTTTTTTTTTTAAATGTTAAGACAATTTAATGCCAGTGAAGAACAAAAAATAAAATGCAGTAATTGAAGGATTTTTTTTTAAGTATTGCTTATTGACTATTTGAAAATTTAAAAGTTAATACTAAATGTTTTTATTCTTAAACTGAATTTGTATACTGTATTTTATTTTTGTCTCCAAAGAAATTTGCATGTGTGAATTTTTGTGTTTGTAACTTCTTCAGGTTTTTGTCATAAATATTTCTGTATACAAATCTTCATATTTTATTAGCTTTTGCACTAATCTGTGTTTGTGGCATATAAAATATATTCCAATAAAATTGGATCAAGCATCTCATTTTTTTTGCATTTATATTTTGGTTTGATTACCAGAATGTATTGGCCATCTGCTTTGCTCATTAAAATGGCTGTCCAAACACTGCTCAAGGCTTGTCTGACTTCTTTAGGTCTGTCTCACTATTATTTTGACTTTTATTTTTTCTGGCTATATTAAATGAGGTGCTTAAATTTTCAAAAAAAAATATATCTAAAGTAGTATATTTAGAATTTCACTTTTTTTCTGTTTTTGTTTTATTTTATGTTTTAGTGTTTGGTGTTAAGTGGATCTAAATTTTATTTTCTTTCAAATATTCTTAATCCTGAACTTTATGGATTCTTCCTAAATCCTGATTTTTTTCTTGGACACACTCAATGAGCAGATCAGAATGTCAAATTATTCTTCTATTTTCATTTTAACATTTTTAGTTTTTGCTTGCTATTCTAAACTTGGTTCTTGCATGCCTTGTCTTTTTTGTGCTTAATAGTTCTGTTCTCTTATTGCTTTTTGTTCTGTTCTGGTTTCCATTGATTTTATTTTGATTTTACGTTTAAAAGCATGCTATTCTACTTTGAATGAAACAAAGAATTTGGCTTTGAAATATTTGGAAAACTAATTATTTGTAACATTTACTCTAATGGAATTGTCAAAGAATATAAAGATTTTGAGAACATGGTGATAAGAAACTCAGGTTTTCTAATTCTATGAATACTTCTACACAGTGTCTCAGAAGGGTCTTTTATTCCTGTATTTCTTGAGCAGTGTTATTGGACAGTTATAAAGGTTCCTGTCTTTTGATTGGACAATTAGTAGTCATGTTGTTTTGGGAGTTGTGATTGGTTGAGTTGATAATGTGGGCTGATCATTCTGTCTGCCGTTACCTGTAGATTATCCTTAGCTAATATACTGCTACAGATTCTAGTATTACTTTTATACAATCAGAGCTTCACTTCACTATTTAATATTGTGTTATAAGTAGTGACGATTGGAATTTTAGATAAAAGAACTATCATTCAACAACAGAAATAATGAAACTAAACAAAAATGTACCAACTATGTACAAACAATAACAAAATAAATCACAAATAAAACAATATGAAACATAGTCTTGTGCAGTCCCACAATGAGAAAGGAAAATTATGAAAATCATATCCGAGGCTTCTTCATAACTGAACGAATTAACAGTGAGAAGACTTTTCAATAAGAGGAGCAGTGCATACCATGAACCCTCACCAATTTCAAACACTCCCATATAAAAATGCATCTAACAAAATTGTCACTACTGGTAACATGATATGACCTAAGAATCTAGTGCTCCCCTTTAGCATTTTCAGCCTCCTATATAGTGTATGCAAATAGCTCTGAATTAACATCTAAAGGATCAAGCTTGCATCGCTAGTGAGACCAGCTTTTACAGAATGCTAGCCTGCTACAGCTGCTCCAGTCATCCAGATATCATATCATCCTAACACTAGCTATATTTACTATAGGATCATGCACAGTATGTATTTTGAATTTTCTTACTAAACAATGTGGACTTGAGTGATAGCATCTATTGAACAAGAATCAATTACTGACTATAATACTGTAGAATTTAGAATTTATTATCTGAAAAGCTTTCAATATTGTGGCCTACTGCAATAAAAGTTTAACAAGGAAGATAATAACTTTTCCGTTCAAAGAGAAGCATACCAAAAGCCAATAATGGCCGGACAATGTATGTGGATTGGACATATAGTTTTACCATTGTCTGTCTGTTTGTCTGTACATTGTAATATATTGGTTAAGCTCCTGGTTAAGGTCCATAACTCTGATATTACATGTTTTGGGTCAATGGTATTTCCCCCCACTAGAAATTAGATCATTGTGACCTCTATATTATATGCATGAATGGTTCCACATCATATTATTTTCTATTTCGGTTAAGGTCCATAACTGGAATACCACATGTTAGGGGTCAATGGTATTTCACCACTAGATGAGTCTTGGGTAAGCATGACACCATCCATTAGAAAAAGGTCATTGTGACCTACGTTTATGCATGAATGACTTTGATCGAGTTCTTGGTTAAGGTCATATCTTGGATATTACATGTTGGGAGTGTCAATATTATCTCAAGAATGGGAGGACCATCTGTGGCTCATAGACACATTTTTTAGTTTAAACTAGTTAGGGCCCCGCATCGAAGATGCGGACGCCCTATAGTTTTCACTTTGTCCGTCCGTCAACAATTCTTGTGAACACTAAAACTCAAAAACTATTAACACCACAGTTCTGAAATTTTGTACAGCTACTAAGTAGCATGTCATTATTTGCATATTAAAATTTCATGCAAAAATGTGAAATATTTTGGGGAAAAAACTTCATTTTTGATCAAAAATCACAGATTTTGAGAATTGGACTTTGTGAACACTAAAACTCAAAAACTATTAACAATACAGTTCTGAAACTTTGTACAGCTGCTAAGTAGCATGTCATGATTTGCATATTGAATTTTCGTGCAAATATGTGAAATATTTTTGGAAAAAACTTCATTTTTTATCGAAAATCACAGATTTTGAGAATTGGACTTTGTGAACACAAAAAACCCAAAAAACTGTTAACAGTACAGTGCTGAAACTTTGTACAGTTGCTAAGTAGCATGTCATAATTTGCATATTAAATTTTCGTGCAATTCTGTGAAATATTTTTGGAAAAAACTTAATTTTTTATCGAAAATCACAGATTTTGAGAATTGGACTTTGTGAACACTAAAACTCAAAAACTGTTAACAAAACAGTTCTGAAACTTTGTACAGCTGCTAAGTAGCATGTCATGATTTGCATGTTAAATTTTCGTGCAAATCTGTAAAATATTTTTGAAAAAAACTTCATTTTCTATCAAAAATCACAGATTTTGAGAATTGGGCTTTGTGAATACTAAAACTCAAAAACTGTTAACAAAACAGTTCTGAAACTTTGTACAGCTGCTAAGTAGCATGTCATGATTTGCATATTAAATTTTCCTGCAAATCTGTGAAATATTTTTGAAAAAAACTTCATTTTTTATCGAAAATCACAGATTTTGAGAATTGGAATTTTTTAACAATAAAACTCTAAGGCTATTAAAAATGCAGCTCTGAAGTTTCATACACATTCCACGGAACATACCTAATTTGTTATTATCAAAGTTGTATGATTTTGAAAACACTTAGATTTTTTGCCGCGGGGCCCTTTCTGACTTTGTCAGTATTCTAGTTTTGATTAGAAAACATTCAAATTTTATTACTTTAGTAGTGTTTCACTATGAATTTTTTAATGATTGAAGATAATTTAAGAGTTTATCCCCTAACACATTATTTACATGTATGCACATTAAAAGAAAACAAGTAATTGATTCTTGAGTGGTAGATGCATCATTCAATTTTTTTTAAAGCATGGGTTTCTTTCTTGAGAATTTTTCTTGAAGCATGTTTATATTTTCCTTCATGGGAAAAATTAACAGCATGCTCCATTTTCAATTATCCTTGAAATTTTCATATCAGAAATTGAAATCCAGATTTTAGTTTGAATCTTGTAAGGTGATGGCACACCTACATATTTTAGGTCTAGAATTCACTTATCATTTCATATGCACCACATAGAATGGTGGAAGAACAATGTCATTGTAAATATTAACTTTCAAAGAAACGCTTTGAATAAAACAATACCAGATACTGTAAACCTACATGTTATTCATTTTGAGTTATTTTGGCAGTTTACCAACAAATTTGAATCCCCTTATCATATTGTGTGAAAATAAGTATATACCAGTAAACTTTTCTTAAATTGTAATATCATGATAATAAGTATGTTTACAGTAATTACTTTAAAAAAGAACCAATAACTTGATAAACCAAAATAAATCTTTCCTAAAATCTGGAAGCTAATTTCTGAATTCAGATAAAGACCTTCCCGAAATTGGTAAGCCGAAAACACAGATTAAAGCACTGAAAAGAATAATAGAAGGTTCACCTATTCAAAAGAGTATGGAAAATAACCGTTACAAACCACAACTTTGACCCACCTATAAACAAGGTGTTTTTTTTGCTTGATTGTAAACCTGTATGAACATTCAATGTAAAAACCCATGTTAAGTCTATGTTCATAGCATGTCACCATGTGTTGTCCTGCACCAAGTAATTATAACCAAATTCAATTTTCAGATCCCAGGACACAAATACTTATACAAGATGACATTGTCCAAGTGGAGACAACTTCCTCTACATCAGCAGCTCCACCTACTGGCAGTGTTGAGTTTGGCACCAAACAAGTGTCACCAGATGGAGCCACAACATCAGCAGCTCCACCTACTGGCAGTGTTGAGTATGGCACCAAACAAGTGTCACCAGAAGGAGCAACCATTAAGGGACAGGCTACATCAGTAGTTCCCTCTAATGGCAGCGTTGAATATGGCACCAAACCAATGTCAACAGATGGAGCCACTGTTGAGAGACAGGCTGAGCCAGACATGGATCAGCTGGTTGAGAGTCTCAGAGAAGATTTGATGCCACAGAAACCTGTAGTTGAGGTTACACGAAAGAGGAAGAAGACAGGCTCCTCCAGTTCTTCATCTTCCTCGTCATCTGACTCAGAATCTGAGAAAGAAGTGGATGGCATTCCACAGGAAACTAAAAAAGTTGTTATTAGAGAAGAAGAAATTAAAACCTTGCCAAACCAAACAGAACAAGACGATGAGTTATCAAAACAAAAGTTACCCACAAAAATTGAAATCAAAGAGGAAAAAACTGTTAAAGTAGAACAGAGATCTAGATCTTCATCATCATCATCATCTTCTTCCAGTTCTGATGATGGCACAAGTGTTGATGCCATAGATGATAAGACTGTAGTTGTTGAGGAGACAAAAACTACTGTAACAACCCAAGAGGTAACACCAGCCTCTCAGAGCTTTGATGACAGGGATAGATTCATCACTTCAGAACCAGCTGTAGCCACCGAAGAACAAGAAAAACCACAAGAGATTGAAATCAAAGAGGTCAGACAAGAAGTTATTAGAGAGGTCAAGCCTGACAGAACACCCTCTTTCTCTTCTAGTGATGAGGAGAAGAAGGCTGAACTTATCACTGACCTTGACAATGAGGTTCCAACTTCTCAGCCAGATAAAGCAAGACCAAGGTCAAGTACATCATCATCTAGGTCTACCTCTGATGATGAGTCAAAACAAAAAGAGGTGATAGTTGAAGAGGTTAAGACGGAGACAACAACTGAAAGGTCAAGGTCAACCTCTTCTACAAGCTCTGACAAGGCTATAGACAGATCTGAGGAAACTGTTGATATGAAAACAGAGGTCATAACAAGGTCAGCCAGGGATCCAACTGGAGACACAATATTTGAGCAGAAGCCAAAGTCAAGGTCATCATCAAGCAGCTCCTCCAGCTCTGAGGAAGACAAAACTGAGGTCAAGAAGGAGTTTGTAGAAATGACAGCTACAAATGTTGTTTCTGGAGGAGACAAACTTCCTGAAATTAGCTCAACTGAGCCAATAGTAGAAGAGCCTACAGATAGCTCTGATGATGAAGATTCTAGACCTGGGTGTGAGGTCACGGTCACTAAAACAACAGTTGTCAAAATCAAAGAGGAAAGACCTGTTGTTACCGAGAGAGAAATAGAAGATGTATCTAAAGATGAAGCCTCTGTCAAAGCTAGATCAAGTTCTAGTTCCAGTAGCTCTGATAGCTCCAGCTCAGAAGGGCAGGACAGTGATACCAGAATGTTCTCACAGATCGAGAGACAGGAGAGATTTGAGACTGTGGAAAAGAGAGTACTGACTAGTAGAGATGACCCTGGGGATTATGATTCTGATTCTGCAGGTATTTAAATAGGGTTATGACAGGTGATGGATAAGAGTGTGGTTGGATCAGGGTTTAATTTTAATGAACTTTTGTCAGTGTGTGTGCACCTTTGAGTGATATCATTTCAGCTTATTCAGCGGATAATTATAAAATGTGAATTCCTTTGAATTTGGGTTAGTATCAGGTTTACAAAGATGCAAATATTAAAGAAATCAGAGTGTTAGCTATTATAAACTAAATGTCATTAGAATGAAAGGAAGTACAATGGTTTTTGTCTCGCCTGCGACTTTAGTCGCTGAAGGCGAGACATAGGTATTACTTTCCGGCGGCGGCGGCGGCGACGGCGACGGCGTAAACTTTTTTGTAAGACTTTTGTGGAAAATGAATTACAAGAAAAGTATAATAGCTAGGCATCTGATATTTGGTATACAGACAGTTCAGGTTATGGTCTACGCAACTGGCACCATGCCGTTTGACCCTGACCCAAATTTCATGGTTCAGTGACTCTGTGAACTTAGATGTTTTTTCGGGCCAAAAAACCCCTTTGTAAGACTTTTGTGGAAAATGAATTACAAGAAAAGTTTAATAGCTAGGCATCTGATATTTGGTATACAGACAGTTCAGGTTATGGTCTACGCAACTGGCACCATGCCGTTTGACCCAGACCCAAATTTCATGGTTCAGTGACTCTGTGAACTTAGATGTTTTTTCGGGCCAAAAAACCCCTTTGTAAGACTTTTGTGGAAAATGAATTACAAGAAAAGTATAATAGCTAGGCATCTGATATTTGGTATACAGACAGTTCAGGTTATGGTCTACGCAACTGGCACCATGCCGTTTGACCCTGACCCAAATTTCATGGTTCAGTGACTCTGCAAACTTAGATGTTTTTTCAGGCCAAAAAAACCCTTTGTAAGACTTTTGTGGAAAATGAATTACAAGAAAAGTATAATAGCTAGGCATCTGATATTTGGTATACGGACAGTCGGGGTTATGGTCTACACAACTGGCACCATGACATTTGACCTTGACCCCAATTTCATGGTTCATTGACTCTGTTAACTTTGATGAAAACCCCTTTGTAAGACTTTAGTGGAAAATGAATAAAGTGAAAAGTATAATAGCTAGGCATTTGATATCTGGTATACAGACACTTTGGGTTATGGTCTATGCAACTGGCGCCATGCCATTTGACCTTGACTCCATTTTTATGGTTCAGTGACTCTGTGGACTTGGATGATTTTGGGGGCCAAAAAACCTCTATGTAGGACTTTTGTGGAAAATGAATTAAGTGAAAAGTATAATAGCTAGGCATCTGATATCTGGTATACAGACACCTGGAGTTATGGTCTATGCAACTGACACAATGTCCTGTGACCTTGACACAATTTCCATGGTTCAGTGACTCTGTGGACTTAGATGATTTTTTTGACAATTAAAATTTTTGTCGAAAATAAATTAAGTTAAAAGTATAATAGCTAGGCATCTGATATTTGACATACAGACATTTGGGGTTTGGTCTAAACAACTGACACCATGTGGTGTGACCCTGACCCCATTTTCATGGTTCAATGACTTAGTGAATGTTGTTTTTTTTCATAGTTTCTCAATAACTATGGTATCTATAACAAACTTCAGACATTTTTGTGATGGATAGGAATTCTGTCATCTGTCTGTCACATGACCTTGACCTTAACTTTTCTGAAGGCCCAGCTAGACCTTCAATGAGTTCTGTGATGGTGCCGACAGGCGAGACACACTTTAGTGTCAACTCTTGTTTTCCTTCTGAGGTACCGGTATATAAAAATCTATTTTATTCAAATACATGTACTATCTAATATAGTTCTGAAAAAAATGCATGAAATTCTACAAGGAAGAGTTGAAATCTTTTACTTTTCTTGATTTATTATGTTGCTTCAACTAATAAGTGCAACTTATTTGAATGGGAGATTGACTTTCAAGCTTTCGTTTTAACTTCTAACTTAAAAACCAAGAAATTTTTTAGAGAGTTTAAGAACCCTTATGAATTTCTTAAAAAGAAGTACACGCTCTGATTTCATACTTCAACTCAAATCATTTAATTGAGCACTAAAACTGAAAGGACACTTGCAAGTTGTACCATTTCTTAACACTTTAATGACTTTAATAAAAGTTCTAATTATTGATTATGAAATTAGCTTGTAAAAGAAAAGCTTAAACTGTGTACGAATAGTCATTTCTTAAATATTGTAAGTCCAAACAGAAAATAGATTGAGAATTTTGTCCAAAATTTCCCCTCAATTAAAATAAAATCATTCTTACTCAGTATGCTAGTGCAAGACTATGTATAGATATAGCATGCTAAATTATATGTGAAGTATCAATGTGGCTTTATATTCAATGTTGTTGCTATAAGAGGCATTATTCTATAAAAACTTATAGCTGAATGTAACTCAATACTGCCATTAACTCTGGAACTCTGGGAAATAATCTGCTGGTTTACTACTGACTTCTACTGGTACCTTTACTGAGTAAGGCTGAGGAAGCATGTTGATACAACAGGATGCATGGCCAACTCATGATACTACTCTTTATGCTGAAGGATAGACTATTATCTAAGAAAAAAGAAATATATATATGGAGGAGGCATGAAGATGTATACTTACTATTTATTATACATGAACGGGATATAAACTGGAGATCAAAATGGCATGCTGCAATAGCTCTTAGCCTTACAGCTTTCTCATGCTGAAGTTACAAGACACTTTTCATAGAACAATTTTCCTCTATCAGTAGATGATAATGGCAATGATGTGGAGATCATAACTAAAACATGGAGGATTGATAGTGAAGGAGACTTGGAGGAGTACTTGATAGAAGAGATGAGCAATGAGGAGGACAAGTCTTCAACCTCTTACTCAAATTCATCCCAAGACGAAGATGAAACATGGGTGCAGTGTGATAGAGGAGAGGATTTTGAAATAATTTCAAAAGCAGAATTTACAAAATATGAATTGTCCGAGATAGGAAAATTGCCTAAGATTGATGAAGAGAGTAACCTTGATGAAGGTCAAGGTCAAGGTTATTTGCAAGAATCAGTCAAAAGTTCAAGGTCCAAATCCTCATCTAGCTCTGATGTTGTGGAAGAAATGTCTGACTTTGGTCAACAGGTTGACCATGAGGAAATGTATGAAATATTCACACGCCCAGTCTTGTCTAGTAGCAATGATCTAGGTAACCCAAACCTTAATCCTTTTTATTCAGTGGTATTGGTTTCTTTTATTTATCAGTTGCATTGCAATCGCTTCTCACTGAAACAATACATTGTAGATGGCTTGTCAAGTCTAGTTTAAATTAAATTTATCCATGGACATATTGTGTTCAGGTCCGTTCGTCCGTCCATCTCAAATGTTGCAAGATGGGGCATTATGTCTTTTGGGCTTTTTCTTGTTCAATTTTGATAGAATGAGTGGAAAATGTAAAAGACTTGACAAGCCTTGCTATTTCAAGGTTTTAAGTCTTATGCACTATTAGAGCATACAGTTTCAAAAAAGATCTATTTGTGTTTTAAAAACAAACGGAAAATTAAAAGATGATTTTATTTTTTCATAGGTGTAAAAAATCTGCATTTTAAAACATGTCTTAATGGACATCACAAAAAATATCTTCGTAAACTTATTTATTTCTTAAACTTCTTTAATATAATTATGAAAGATGTACATCGAAAGAGCATTTATTTTTAATCTAAATGAAAGGATTTTTATTTTGAAAAAAAAAATGAAGATAATCAAGCTGAATTCTTTGTTGTGATATTTGTTTGATTTACATTTTGTTTCTAACATGTTGTTTGTGTGTTCTGAATATTAACCTTTTATGTTTACATCCTTACATTAACATAACTACATACTTAGGGAAGTTTGGATGACATGGTATCAAATTGATCTTTGGCGACATATTTTATTGATATAATACAATTATTTACACAAAGACATTGCTTATCGTAAGTTTTTATTTATGAACAATATATGTTGCTTCAAACTTTCAAAACACAATTATTAGCATTAAGGATACTGGTGCAATTAATATTATTTTTTGTTAAGTTGCATGCTTTAGATATTGCACACCAGCATGGTAAAATTTCAATTTTAAAAGATGTAAAGCTTTAAACAAGGACATTCTATTTATAATTTAATTCATCCATTTTGTAAACTATAACCATGTGCGTTATTTCAAGTTTAAAATCATCAAGTTTAAGCATTATAAGTCTATAACAATGAAAATTTTTTAAGTGTGCATTTCCTGATTGGAAATGATAGAATAAAAGGACACACTATCTCTAAAACAGCTTAAATGTTATTTGGATTACTTTTGTTCAAATTTCATCGTACAGCATGTTATTGCACGTCCTTGTTAAAAGCTTATTTTAAATCTTAGCCTTGCTTGTCTCTGTCTTATTTTATCTTAATTCCTTCCAGTGTTTGATCCTAAACTCACGGGAGGACAGAGCATGTACGAGGAAACCCTTGCTGATGGTACGGTAGTTAGGCACACTAAGATGCATGCAATACACCATCCCTCCTTTGAGAACAAGGTTGAAATGGTCGAGGAGGAAGGCCCAGAAAGGGAGGTCATTGATTTCGACGAAGAGGAGGAAATTCTTCCTGATGGCACTGTACATAGAACATCAATTGTTAGGCGTCATTCATTAAAACACATCCACAGATCGGTAAAATCAGATTCGGATGAAAAAGATATTTACGAAGGTGAAGTTGAGGTACCGGGTAGTGAGCGACAAGAAATCGTGGAGGTTTTTGAAGAGCCTCCTACTGTTGTTAAAGATGTTGATGAAGTTGAGACAGTACTGAGTGATGGGTCAATTGTTAAACGTAAAGTTGTCACAAATCGTGTTGTACACAAAATAAAAACACGATCCATTTCGATTGATGAATCTGGCAACGTTGAAGAAGATGAATATGAATGTGATGAAATTGTTCCAATGACGGAGTCTGCCTTTGCTGAAGTCACTAGCAGTAGTAGTAGCGATACATGTCCTAGTGACACCGAAGAATCAGAACGTGAAGAGATCCACCCAATAACCAAAAGACATCCCATTACAAAAGAAAATAGGGGGCATGTACACTTTAGATCTGACGAGCCTGGTTTTGAAGGGGATGAAATCGTACCAGAACAAGGTATTCTAGAGTGATAAGATTGTAACAGCAGTGTGTTGTTGGTTTAGTGTAGCCAAGTAGTTATTTTGAGCTGCTTTACAGTGTTGTATCCTAGCTTTGACTAGTAAATCCTTTCACTAAAAAGTCAGTGAATCCCTTCTCGTAAACCGTAGGTTTAGTATTTATTAGTGTAGTATAGGACAGTATAACCTATAACTGTGGGTTTTTAGTTACCTAGGTTGAAATATTCCTCCCTCAAGCACAATCTAATTTCATGTGTATACTAATATTGTTTACATTGGTTTTTATATTGCTGTTTGTGCATTTTGATTATTTTTTTTGTGTGTGTGTTAGCCTGCTAATGTCTGACTGTTGTCCATTTCAAAATGAAATGATTTTTTTGCTAGTTCAAAGCATTTTTTTACAAAAAATGTTTTTGTTGATGTATGTTTTCAGATTATTGTTTGGAACAATAGGTTTGATGTAGATAAATACTAAGTTCTGACAAGAAAGCAGTATTTTGAAATAGAGAACCCTTATAAAGTAATCCAAAATAATCTTACATATAAAGTTAATTCATTACTGTAAAAGCAAATCAATTTAATTTGGGAGAATCTAATTTTAAAGACAAATCCATAAATCCCTGCAAATTTGAAATACTTAGTTTAAGAGAATATTTATAAAAATTAAAATTCTACTAAATCACCACTATTCAAACCATGAAATATGATCCCCATGAGTAAGTAATGATATGCTAAGATAATGTTTGAATGAAGGGTGATAGGTGTCTTTCTTTAGGCTGATTGCAAACATATAAAGCTATTTTGCTTTTGATAGCAAGTTAGGTAGTGATAGTTGCAATTCAATATCAAATATAAAAATGTTGATTGCATATACTACATAGTTTCTTTATGTTCAACACATTGAAATGTTTTGTAGCATTTCAATTTTTAGTCTTATATAGAATCTGCAGTTGTCTCCTAATTGAAACCATTTCAATGCTGACAATTTTCATATTGTTCACTCTAGAGTATCAAGAGTTAGAGGATACTGGGTTCGCCAAAAGGGAGATAACCAAAATATCTTATCAGCCTCCTCGTGGTGATGATGACGATGATGATTCGTCTTATGAGGAATATTATGACGAAGGTACAGGGCCTTGGGTTTGACTGTTTGGAGTTCAGAGAATGATATTTGTAGGCTAGTGTAATGTATGATGGTACCATGAAAAAAGCTGTCGATTTTCAATCTTACATAAAATTAAGGTTATTACATGCTTTTTTATGTACTTTTTTAACAACATTTTAAAGGACACTGAGCTTCTAAAAGAACATATTTTAAGAGTTTTTCTAACATAAAATACAAGTGATTACATTTATATAAATGTTCTGTATATATTTATTTCTTAGAAAGTCTCTAGTAATAGCCTGATTTACATGTAATGGACAAGCATTTTTGATGGTACTAGAATATATATTGAAACTAGTTCTAGTGAATGGTTTTATGAAGTTATTTTTTGGTATTTTGATTGTAGTTTGTAGTTTGGTTTCTTCCATGGTTATAAGTATTTAACATGGTTGAGTATTTTTACTAAGAAAGTGCATGTTCAAGTTGATATGCATGGTTGAACCCATGTAAAGTTGTTTTTGGTTCATGAAGTTGAAGTGACGATATCCTTTCCTCATTGGTTTGTTTCTATCCCAATCCCCTTTTCATGTTTTGAAAATGTGATTAATTTCAGTGTTTTGTGTTTCAATTGGTAGTGAAGTTGAAGGAGAATTATTTTTTGAGTCGAGAAGTGCATGATGACACAATGTCATTAACACTTAAAAGTGCTGATTTTTAATACCTTGTACTTTTGCAGAATTTAAATCATTTTTGGTTGTTTAATTTTTTTATTATTTATTTATATTATTAATTTATTTATTTCAGTTTTTAGAAAGTATGGTTATGGTTCATATCTAAACTTAATTTTTCATTTCAATTACATTATTTTACAAATTGAGAATTTTTATCTTACGGGGAAAAAAAATTTTTGACATTGCCTATTTGTTTCTTTAAAAGACGAACCCCCAGAAATCTTAATAACAGAAGACAACTCTATACCCCCTGAGGAAGGAGCCGATGTCTTGGCATATTTTGGTATCCATAATCCAGGTCAGAATTCAGTGATTGATGCTCTGCTTATAAGTGAATATAATGTCTGATGATGTTATAAGGTTTTTTTTTTAAAGTAAACCTATGCAAGTAATGCCCTTTACTCTGCTTAAAAGAAGCATTAATGCACTTGGTATATCTATTTTGCTTTTGAAATATTTTAGGGTTTGTCATGTGCAAAAAAATTTGGATCGAAGGCTTATTTTACAAAAGGGGATGCTATACAGGAATTTCCTTACTTTTGCTTTTCATTGACTTAAAATTATATAAGTATTTATACTATTATATTGGCATTGATACACGTCAGACATTATATATTATGCAAATCAAGGTTCAATGCTTTCAGGACTGCACAAAAATTATTATGTATTGAAATTGTTTTAAAGAAAGTTTGTTCTACAAAATATAGCTTTTGGCTGCAGTTGGTGTTTGAAACTTGTTTGGTGAAAGCTCTTCCTAATGTGCAGGTGGCACAAATTATTCACAAGCAACATTACCACTTATTTGGCGAATGACAGAATTGCTTTGCATGGGGTTTTATCCTGTTAAATTTTGGTATGTGGTTTGCTGTTTTAGGCCCAAATTGATCCTTCAGAATTTATATGGTCCAGGATCTTCATGCTTAGTATACACGTTGTACAATGGTTGAGGTGATTGAACTTATGTTTAATAATTTTGGCCGCCTTTTTGATATACTTTAAGATTTTTCGGCACATCTTTAAGATTTGAGAAGTCTATTTTTAAACTGCTTGCCAGTCTCATTATTCTTTGAGTGCTCTAACTGATTTCAAGATTTTTGATTTGTCAAAAAGTATAACATTTTTAGCAATAAAAAGTATTTTTTGATATGATTTACAGAAGGGGAAATATGTAGAAAGACATGTAGGTCAGTTTGCCTCTACAAAATACTATTAGTCACAGGATGACACATTATAGCTCACATCTTCTGCAAAAGATTTGCATTTCAGTTGCAAAACAAATAGGACATGCTGGTGTGTTATGGAAGGACAACACCTGTAATACAGAATATAAAGCTTGTTTGATGTTTGTGTAAATAAAATGAGCAAATATAACAAACTGCATGATGTATTTGCTTTCTCAATATGATTTTAGAAGATTATTCTTATATAGCTAGATGCTTAAGAAAAAATATCACTTAGCCTTTAGCAATTATAAAGTATTGTTTTGTAATTAGAAAATGAAATATCAGCTTCAATGTATAGCTCAAACAAGTAAATATTTGATCATTTTGTATTAACTGACACAAAAACTAGTTTCAACATGAACAATGTTTAAACAAATTTTTTGTTCTTTCTTCCAACAAGTTTACTACATCTTTGATTATGACTGTCCTTATTATACATTTAAAGCTTACAACCCTGACATTACTATTACCGAGGACAATACAATACCTCCAGAAGAGGGAGCTGATGTCTTAGCGTATTTTGGTATCAAAAATCCAGGTCAGCCATGATTTAGTTGATTGGTCAGCCGGTACTCATGTAGGAAACTGTTAAGACATTTTAGTTTTTGGTAGCTTAGCTTATCCCACCCAGAATCCAGTATGAAATGGGGTTGAGGTCAAGATGTAGAAATTCTATCAGAAAATGCCCTAAAAATTTTTAAGGAATGGGGGCATTTTTATCCTAAAATCCCAACCAAGTGAATCCTTCACTGAGAAATATATTGGAATTCTATGTGTTCTAAAGAATTTTAAGTTGCCTGCAATGTGTTGCATAGCCACATATAGGGGGCACTTTGGCACTGTTCCTTGTCTTGCGGTTTCTTGTGATGTCAATAAAATTTCTGCCACAATTTTTTGGGCCACTACATATCACAGCCGCTTGAAATTTGGTGTGGACCTTCCCCCTATAGTACTTTAATGTGTAAGCAATTTAATGTCCATAATCTATCTATTTCCTGTTGGAAAACCACCATTCTAGTTACTTATGTCATTATAAGGCAACATTTCAGAAATATAACATCATATGAAAATACACTAAACATCAATTGCATTTGGGAGTTTTTGTCATTATTGTGAATTTTTTGTAAAGGTACCTTTCTTTTTGATGCAACAAACGTTTTTTTTTAATTATGATGAAATGAATTTGATAGTTGTAAGAAATTTTTCGTAGAAATTGATTTGACAATATCCCACATGAGTACCAGTTATTGGTTTGTGTTGGTTGGTTTGAGAGCTTCAAGAACTGTCACATATGGCCATTGGTTTGAAGAATATGCATGGCTATTTGAAATGGACAAAATTGTCATTATAAAGGTTGTGGTGGAACTTTTTGCACTCTTGTTATAGGCTGAAGGAATTCTATTGCTTTACACAAGTCTTGAAAGGCAAAATTGTACTTAGGTATTGGTTTTCTTATGGAAGCATATTTTTGATTAATAACTTGAACTTCTGTAGTTTAATTAATTCAAACTCATTAATTTTTGTACATTACTCTTTCTATTTTTCATATTATTGACATTATTTTAAGATTTAAGGAACTTCATATGTTAATGTGAACGTTATTCAAGAAATATGCATGACATTGGTTTGACTGCATTTTTTGATGAAGTTATGATGTACTTTTCTGAGTTTCTGTTTTTTAAGTATGTATAATTACTGTATGTTGTCAGCATGAATTTTCAGGATAAACAGATGAAGATAATACAGATAGTAAAGCTATAGTTACTTTTAGAACATTAAATGACCAATTTATTTTCATTTAAAAAAAAACCAAACAGTTTTTAGTGTCAAGAAATTTAGCCAATTATTTTTACTAACAAACAAATATTTAAAAATATGTAGATCAGTTCAATAATGTTAATCTTCATTCAAAATAAAGGAAATGCATACTTTAATTTAATGTATGTTGATGAGTTGGTCAAATTAGCAGTTAGAAAGGAATCACTCAGTCTGTCTGGTACAAGATTTTGTAACATCAATTAAAAATTGTCACCAAGGCAGGATCTATAGCTATGCAAATCCAGATGCTAATATTTTTTTCTCAATATAGTACATTTTTGATGAAAGCTTTACTTATATGGATAAAATTATTCATAATGTTAACAATTCTTTAGGTTTTCACCAAATTTGATGTTTTTTCCCTGGGATTATTTCTTAAAGCATAGTCATAGAAACTGTCTTAGGAAGTGTAGTTTGTCTTATGTACTTTTTATAAAATTTGTTTCTTATATTCATAATTTTACATTAATTGAAAATTTCTTAGTGTTATGCAAAATAGATATAATTTTGAAAAAAAAATGACTCCATTGAAAAGTAAATTTATATTAGTAGACAATATTATTTCTAGTCAGTTTTTTTTTCTTTTTAACAATTATACCACAACCCCTTTGATTTTATGATTAATAATTTGAACTTTTAAAAAATCTTGCATTTTTGACCTAATGACCCAATTACTAACCTATGACCTTTGTTTTTCTTTTAATTCTTTTAATGCTTACCTTTGGATCTTAATGGATTGTTAGGCCACATAGAGGTAACCCCTGAACAACCTAAAACTGTTTCTCAAATCATTCACATGTTTGAAAAAGATAAAGTTTCATATGGTGAAAAAAAATATATTCTTGGCCATCAACATTCTAGGGAAACTGTTTCGGAATCTTTCGAAGAAAAATTGGAGTCTAAAGAAGATCAAGAGGTACTTTCAAATGATGGTAAAGATGTAGAAAATCAAGAGGTACTTCCAAATGATGATAAAAACATTGATGTCATGACATCATCAGATGAAACCGACAACCAGTCCATGACAAAATCAGACATTATGTCAAGGAGCAAACTAGAAGAATTTTTGTCAGAGTCGCCAAAAGTTAAACGTATGATTGAGATGTACGAAGAAGCACAAAAACGTTCAATTGACGACGATTCAACATCACCATCTCCACAATTATCTATAGAACGGGATGATTCCTTAGACCATGAACACAAATCTCCCAAAAAGGTCATGTTCCAAGCTGAACCTGAAGAAATTATCGCTGTTGAAATTCAAGATGACTTTGTTGAGATCCCACAAACAGAAGAGACTGAACAACCCATTGAGGAATCTGAGCAACTTGTTATTGAAACAAAAAGCAAGGACTCGAAGGATCAACCCTTTGAGAGACCAGATTCTGTAGAAATCAAAGACACCATTCAAGTAACTGAGCAACAATCACCACTTATACTAGAGAGTATAAGTCCTGTAGCCCACATAGTAGAAGATATAGAATCACATGTAGAAAGATTAGAACAAGTTATTTCTAGAGAGAAAGAAGTTGCAGGTCTGGAGGGGGCACAGAAATTGTCCGACGTTGAAGATGATGATGATTGGGAAATCCTAGAAAAACCTGATGAGGATGAGGAAGAGGTTGTCCCTTGTAAATTGCCATCCCCTCAAGTTGATATGGTTAGAGGTATGGAAGAGAGGGTTGAAGAGGTAGATCAGTATAAAGAACAACTCGCACAAGAGGAAGAGGATATCCCAGAGGATGAACAATCTCCATGTGTTACAAGAATCACTACCAGAGAGACCATTACCATTGAGGAAAAGTTTCCTCATCAAGTTCAGGATGAAAGAGTCAGTGAAATTGATGTTGTAGAAAAACAGACATATTTGATTGAGAGCCAACAGCCAGTAGACTATGGAACACAGGACCAAGCCATAGGAGGTGAGAAAGAGCTTTATATTTCTTCAGAAGATGAAGCTATGACTGAAGAAATCCCAGGATCTAATGAGAGTGAGATTGAAAGCCCTCCTGAGTTCTCACAAGACGATGCTACAGAACCACAAATAAGTAAAACAGAACTGAATGAAAAATTACAATCCTTATCAAAGGACACAACACAAGAATCTCTAAAAGATGATACGGAGTTTGAAACAAAGGAAGAAACAGATCAAATGGCACCAGATGATATTGACCAGGAAAGCACTAGCTCCAAAGACTATGAGGAATATAAGATTCCCAAGTATGAGTTTGATAAGGAGATCAAAGAAAAACAATTTAGGGACCAATTCTATGAACAAGAACCTTCAGACCATGAAACACAAGAAGTACTTACACCGAAAGAAGAGTCAAGGATGATTGAATCCAAAGATGAAGTAAGCCTGGTAGAATCTAAAGCGGAGAGTCTTTTCAATGAGTCAAAGTCTTCTGAGTTTGTCATTGTTGATTCAGAAAGCCATGAAGTAAAAATGCTGGATTCCACAGATGAAATGGAAGAAATCAAAGATGAAATGATTATCTCCCTTGAGTCAACAGAGGATGTGGAGTCTAAACTACAACAACAGGAGATATACTCTGACGAGTCATCTACGCCAGAACCTGTTGAACAAAAAGATATAGAGACACAATTTGCTGAAGCTGCTGCAAAACAGCTGGAGGACTTTTCTCCGGTTTCTGAAGACAAAACTGTCGGTGGTGTTACTGTTGAGGAAAGAGATGCTTCAGATGATGAAATTGTAGACGATGAAAGAGCACCTGTAGATGAAATACCAGATTCTCAATATGCTAGTCTAGAGATTCAACCAGATGCATTTGTAACCATGGGTGACACAGCAGAATTTGAAGCGTTGGAAGAACTGGTTGAAAAAGAAGCAATTCTTGAAACAGAATCATTGAAAACTTCAGTAGAGAGTGACCAAGATCTTAAAGAGATAGGAGAAATGAAATCTGATGAATTTGAGGCATTGGAAGAAATGGTTGAAAAAGAAGCAATTCTTGAAACAGAAGCATTAAAAACTTCAGTAAAGAGTGACCAAGATCTTGAAGAGTTAAGAGAATTTGAATCTGATGAATTTGAGGCATTGGAAGAAATGGTTGAGAAAGAAGCAATTCTTGAAACAGAAACATTGGAAACTTCAGTAGAGAATGGCCAAGATCTTAAAGAGATGAAATCTGATGAATATGAGGCATTGGAAGAAATGGTTGAGAAAGAAGCAATTCTTGAGATAGAAACGTCTAAAACTTCAATAGAGAGTGACCAAGATCTAAAAGAATTAGGAGAAATGAAATCTGATGAACAGTTAGAAGAGACTTTAGAACAAATGGACGAACAAGTGGTCAAAAAGCCTGAAAGTATGACTGGTGTTCCTGAAGATGAGGAAGTGTACAAGGAACAAGCCACCCAGGAGTTAGATCTGCCAATGGAGGAAGCTGTGCCAATAGAGGTAGAGGATGTCAAAGCTGTTAAGATACCAGTGGAATATGGCAAGGAGGAGGCTGAGGACCAAGATCTCAATGAGTTAAGAGAAATGAAGTCTGATGAACAGCTAGAAGAGACTTTAGAACAAATGAACGAACAAGTGACCAAAAAGCCTGAAATAACAATTAACATTACAGAAGATGAGGAAATTCTTCCATCTGATGAGGATGTTTACAAGGAACAAGTCACTCAGGAATTGGAAATGCCCATGGAAGAGACATTGCCAATAGAGGTAGAGGAAGTCACAGCTGTTAACATAGGAGTGGAATATGGAAAGGAGGAGGCGGAGGACAAAGATCACCAGGAGTTAAGAGAAATGAAGTCTGATGAACAGCTAGAAGAGACTTTAGAACGAATGGGCGAACAAGTGGTCAAAAAGCCTGAAATTTTAATTGAGGTTACAGAAGATGAGGAAATTCTTCCATCTGATGAGGAAATATATAAGGAACAAGTCACTCAGGAGTTGGAAATGCCCATGGAAGAGACATTGCCAATAGAGGAAGAGGAAGTCACAGCTTTGAACATAGAAGTGGAATATGGAAAGGAGGAGGCTGAGGCACAACCTATTGAACATGTGGAGCAATTACAAGAAACTGAAAAACCAGAGGAGTTATTACAATACAAGTCTAGAGAACAAATAAAGCTACAATCTGACAAATCAGACTCTGATCATATGATAAGTATAGCTGAACAAGAAGTGGTATATGTTCAGGATAAAAACGAAATGATTGACCTGTATGATGACAAAGTTGAAGAAGTGGCAGAAAAGACAGAATTAGAATCTTCTCCAATGCACACAGCTGTACAAGAAGAAAAGCCATTAAAACTAGAACTGACGGTCAGCATTGAACCTGAAGATGTCCACGAGGTTGAAACACAACCCCCTGATGAAATCCATGTTGTTACTAAAGATGTTCCTGTTCTGGTTGAAAAGGTTGAATATTTAGATGAAATTGCACAAGAGGATAAGGGTGTGTTACAACCAGAACAGCAAGAAATATTTGCCGTAACTCAAGAAATGGGCTATGACACTGCAGAAAGTTTGGTTCCTTGCAATGAAGTCGAAACTGTGACAGAAGTAGAAGATAAGAATGCTGTGGTGGAAAAACAATTAACATATGACATCAGTGAAATAGTAGAGGATTTCATCCCAGGCCAGAGAATTGATGTGCTGCAAGAAATCAAACCCACAGAAACTGTTGAACAATCCCAACTAGAGACATTGTCTGGTAATGAAATGTATACCATGACACAGGAAGAACATGTCTATATGGAGAATGCTGAAGAAATAAGTCCACAGCCAGAGGTCATAGTTCAAACTGAGCCGGAGAAGGACAGACTGACCGAAACACCAATAGAACTCCATACAACACAACAGGAGGAGGTTGTCTTTGCTGAGAAAGTTGATGAACTTAGTCCTAAAGATGACATGGAATCAACAAGACAACTGGATCAACCAGAACATGTTGAACTGTTCACAACGACCCAACAAGAAATTGTACCAATTGAAGAGGCAAAAGATATGAGCCCTGTTGCTAAAGAAGTTGGATATTTAGAAGAGGAAGACAAAGAGAAGCCAATGGTGAAAATCATTAGTCCAATGGAAGAATTAAAACATGCTGATGAAATAACTAGCCCTGATGAAAAAGAAATTCCAGCACCTGCTGATGAAGTTATAGTGAAAAGTCCTGTAGAAACACTGTCAAAAATTACAGAAGACATTACCCAGCCTGATGAATCTGATGAACTTCCATTAGAGAAGGAGGTACCAGCCCCGGTTAATGAGGTTTTAGTATTAAGTCCAATAGAAGCTGTATCTAAACCTACCGAATCTATATCTAGTCCTCAAGAACAAGAGGTGTCTGCTCCATCAGAGGATAACCTTGAAATCACACAATCTAAAATAAAACAATCATCTAGAGTCCAGTCAGAGGAAATGATTTTCCAACTTGATGAAGACTTGGAAGAAAAATCTAAACCTGAAGTTGAAACTATACAACTACCAACAAGAAAATCTGACATTGATAAGGAACTTTCCTCCTCGTCCACTATGTCTGATGAGGACCTGGTTGAGAAACCTCACAGGATTTCATTCTGTGAAGATACCATGCATCCTCCTGTACAAGAAGAGATACAATTTACTGAAGAGCAACTTTCCTTAATTGAAACACAATTTACTGAGGAGAAATCATCCTCTGAGAAAACTGATATTAAAACTGTCCAAGACCAAGAACAAGTTAAAGAGAGTGAGGTAAAGGAACCAAAACAGTTATCTGTTGACCTTGATTTAGCATTACAAAAGGACTTACTTTTAAGTTCTACTGTGTCTTCCAGTGCAGATCTTCAAGAAGAAATTGTAGACATCGATGAATATACTGCTGGCAAAAGTCATATCTATGAAGAACTTCAGAGAGAGGCTGATGAAGAAATGTTTGGGGTTCCATATGATTTTGTTGCCAGGAAAGATAGCGATGAAACATCAGGAAGCTTAGAACAGACGGCTGATGTTGGATCAAAAGTCGAAGAAATCATTGAGGTAGAAGAAGATCTAGAGGAAACATCTGATTCTGGTGCTCATGTCATTGATGTCATAGTTCCAGCAGCAGAGAGTGAAGTCCCACCAGAATCAGAAACTGGAATTCCAGAGAAGTATTACCATGATGCTGTTAGTGATGATGTCTTGTTTAACATGTTACAGCAGGGAAGTCGAGTCGATGAGATACGA
The DNA here is from genome assembly GCA_963971305.1 of Arcuatula senhousia. NCBI lineage: Eukaryota > Metazoa > Mollusca > Bivalvia > Mytilida > Mytilidae > Arcuatula > Arcuatula senhousia. Next base: position 28,022,204 of record OZ020307.1, on the reverse strand, counting down.
GAGCTGATGTCTGATGATACTCATAAAATGGAGCTAGAATGGGAACCTTCAACAAAGAAAGCAACAAATGAAGAGGTTGTCAGAGTTCATTCTGTGGAGAAAAAAGTAGCCTATGATGAGAAACATGACACGATGGAGAGAAAAGAACAGTACAAAGATGGAGACCTGGAAACATGCGACATAAAAAAGGCTGAATTCCATAAAACTTTCTCAGCAGAAATCACCAAGGACACCTCAGTTGAAGATATGTCATCTGCAAAAGTATTAGAAATGGGAAATAAATCTTATCTTGTGGAAGAAAGTTGCCAAAAAGTTACCACTGATGATCAAGCCAAAGCAAACCTAAAAACTGAGAAATCTTCCCTAGAATTCCATGCTGTTCAACCTAAAGATTCGGAAATTGAAATCAAAGAATCTGAGAAAAAAGAGACATTGGATGAAAGTATTGAAATATCTGTTAAATCTGATATTGAAGTCAAAGAAACGGAGAAGAAACTTGATGGAGAATCTGTGGACATTATCAGAGATGAAACTGAAGAGACTTTTACAAAGGAAGCCAAATCGACAGTGATGGAAACTTCCACTGATGACCTTGAGTATACGGTTGATAAAGAGACTGATACAATCACAGTGACATTAGATGAACAAACCACCGACAAATCTGAATACAGTGTTGAGGAGGCAAAAACAGAGAGGGTTAAAACAATTGAAAAAATAAAATCAGAAGAGGATATAGAAACATACATAGATCGTAAGGAGATTAAAGAAGAGTTAGTTGATAGTACCATTAGTGGTTCTGATGAAAATTTATCTAAAGAAAGACATGTTAGATTTGAGTCAGAAATACCTGAAAAAGAGGATTCTGATATTCTTAGTTTTAGTGAAACTTATGTTGATAGAATGGAAAGATTTTTATATTTACCTGAAGATACAGATCCTACTAAAATGTATGATAGTAAAACTAAACAAGACGATTTTACTGGGGGGTTTTATGGGGGTATGCCTGATGGAGACACTGATGAAAAACCAGAAGGTTTTGATGAGGATGAAGATGATGATGACAATGATGACCAAGGGTATGGAGTGTCTGAGGAAAGACAACAACTTGAGCGTGAGGAATCACTTGATGTAGACGATTTTGACTTTTCTAGAAAATTGTCTGCTGCAGAAGTTGATGAGCTTGAACATGAACTAAGAATTGAAAAGAATGAACTGGAAAAAATTATCCAATCAGAAACCAAAACTGAAGGGACAGACACCCCACAAAGTGATCGACCATTATCTCCTAGTTCCTACACCTTAGAAACCGACACCGACATGGAGGGTTCAAGGTCAATTGATCCGGATGACCTTTTAGATGAAGTGTATGATGTTGCACAGCAAATATTTATAGAGCAGAAAATAGAGACTGAGAAGACAAAACTGGAGAGACCACCCTCACCCACTGACTTTACCTTGATCACTTCACAAGACCAGGATGCCCTGACCAAGCTCCTAGGACTCAAGCATGACTCTCCAATGCATGATACAGGTAGTTTTTAATTTCAGTTCAGTGTCAGCTTATCACAAAAGTTTTAAAAGGAAAAGATTTGGCATGATGTTTTATTTTTAAGTCTTAAAGGAGCATGCTTCAAAGTTAAACAAAATACGCAAAAAAAGGTTTTTAAAATATCACTATGAATATGCTAAAAATCAAGTTTTGTGATGAGCAGACATTTTTAATTTTTAATTTTGAAGACAAAAAACAAAACAGCACTATTCCATGCATGTCGAACTCACTGAGTGAAAATGCACCACACAAAAACCACAGTGTGCTCTGAATTGCACTAAAGATGAGTCCATAACATTGTTTATTTTTGTAATCATTTACAGTTCTAGTCGAAATTCAAAAGTAAAATTGTTTTACAAAGTCACAGCATGAAAAAAATGAAAATTTAAGAATGTTTAGATGAATAAAACACTGCATGATTAGATTGTTATTAAATCAGACTTTTTTTCTGCTTGGATTTAAAAAAAAAAATCAATATTCTGTTTGACTGAACCAGGACAATTTCAAATATTTTTGTACATTATTTAACTATTAATGAGGTAAATTTTTTATAGAAATGATATAAATTGTATTATCAGAAGAAACAGAGCTTGTTTATGCCAAATATGAAACATATAAGGAATAAAAATTAGAACAACAAAAAAAAAAGAACAAAATATTCAACATAGATGGCAAACTTCATAAAAAAATGTCTCTGTCTAGCCAAAATGTTGACAATGACAAACAAAAAATTGGAATGCTTGTAATTTAATGATTTTAACCAGAGTATTATTTATCAAGATAATAAAATACAACCAAAACTACTACAGATCTATAATGTTATATCCTTGATTATCGTTTCAGGATCAGAAACTTCTAATGAACTAAACATCCAAGAACCATTCGAAATAGAAAATGAGGAAAGAATTGCCTCTCAATCATCAGCTACTGCACAAATGTCTCCATTACACCAACAAATGGCAAATCTTCAGAAATCAGAAGGAAAACATGTCATTTCTAGTTACGAAAATGTATATGATGGAGTTCCTCTCGATCCAAAAATCAATCGTATGTCGGGAGATTTAAGCGAATTAGATATTGGAGACAGGTTTGATACAAAACAGACAGACCAACTTCAGGCCTCCGAGAGGTCATCAAGTTATGAACAAATCTATGACAAAGAAGCTGAGGCCATTGTAGGTGAGTCTATAAAAACCTCATCCAAACCTCATCAAATACCACCCTCCAGTCATGCATGTCCCATCCATATCACTGTCGAGGAGGGGCTCGATAAACTCTCCCCAGAAGATACCAAATCTGACATACGTAAAGATTTCAAAGAGAGATCGCTATCATGTGAGGCACAGCTCGAGGTTGATAAACAAGAGGATTTACGTTACCGGCACAACTCATCTCCTGATATGTCAGCCTTTACTCCCTCTGCATACATCAATCAAATCGGCAAAGGTAGTTTTCATCCTTTGCACATCATTTTCTCTTTCATTTTGCACATCAGTATTCCCTTTTAAGCTTTACATGTGCTTAAATCTATCATAAGCTGCTCTTTAGGACATGTTCAATATTTTTGGGTAATTCCCTATGCTTTCTTGTTTTATTTTTGATTACAATTTTTGTTATGTTTCTCTAAATTTACTTTGGTTTTTTTTTAATTGGATAAGATAAAAAAAGTTCTATTTTTTATGAGGATGCTGATTTTTTTTTACTTTACTGTGTTTGTATTAATTTCTTTTATATTATTTATTTAAAACTGTATACTACTTTAAAGAGATGTTGTAGTAAGTGAAACTAGGTCTAATTTTATTGTGTTTTTTACATTGTTATTAAGACTTGAGATAATTTTATTGTTTTGCATGTTTGTTGTTTTGTGAACAATAGCCTTTGAGACATAGATCAAACTTTTTTGTCGATTTGATCACTATGCTTTCAAATCCACATATAAAAGCAAAAGATTTTTCCCTTATTTTCATTTGTTCCTGCAGGGCAGTACCTGCATTGCGCATGTAAATGTATATTTGATGAAGACATGTATAGTTGATTATTTCCCTTTGATAAGTAATAACCTTTTTGTTGATCTTGTTTATCTTTCTTGCTAAATGAATGAATTCAATAAAACCAAATTCAAAAACAGAGTTAACTAATTCAATACTCAAATACTTAGCCCAGTATTATTTTCAACATTTAAATATTTCAGTGTCCTTGCAAGAAAGAGGCTGTCTTGACGATGTTTTAAAGGCTGTTGTGTACATGCCATTCTGTCATTTCATCTTCAACTACATTTTTGTTGTTACCCTATTATTTATGTTGTTAATATCATATAACAATGATCTTTGTAATAAGTTTAGTCTGTTATCTGAATGAATGCAATGCAGTGACAACTTTGTATATTTTATGTAAGATGAATTGAAATAACTAGAGCTAATGTTTCAAAACTTTTTTTTGTAATTCTTGCAATATTTGTCTAAATTTTAATATATTTTTTCATGAAGATGTATTCATTTAAAAAATATTGATTTAGATGTATATTCAAAAGTACCTATGAAAATGATAAAAGAATTTATAAGACTTCAAGTATCAATTTCATAATCAAACATAAAAAAATTCAAAAGTTAGAATTTGATTTTAAATGCTTTTTGTTTGATGTCCTTTAAACTTGATTTAAAAAATATATATATATATCTAAATACGAAGCTTATAACTAACTTTTCCATCTGCAAGCAGCATTGGAAACAGATAAAACCACCTCTCAAATCGAGGCTACACATCATGACGATTTAAAAGGTACTTTTCTATCACCTTTCAGTTAGGCTTTTGTTTATTTGGTTCAATTTATAGTGTGAATGTCAAACATTTTAGCACAGAAAACAAACAACAAAAACATAATGTGATATCTTCAGTCTTTTTTTCTATGTATTCGAATAAAATTTTGAGATTTTTTGTTTTTATAAGGAAACATATTGGTACTAAAAATATAAGCAGGCACAAGGTGTTTCGATGAACCAAATCAATGATAATTGTATTATACAAAGGTCATTGACAACAAATGTTCTTAATTAGTATAAACATTAATAATTTAGTAAAATATTGATATTAAAAAAGGTGTTAGAATTACCTAATGTAACATTTAGTGTATGTGTGAGAAAGTTGTCCATATTGTTATTTTTAAAATTTGCATTTGAAATTGCTATAAAAATGAGATCTATGTCATTTATTTATGAAGGTATGCATATTCTTTATTTGAGTATTTGTTAAAAAAAAGTGGAATACTTGAAACCAATATTTTTTTTTAATATTATTTAAGTATATTTCTGATGATATCTGTGCTAAAATGTAAACTTCACATTGCGAAACATGCAAATATGATTTTTTGTTCACTTTTTTGTGCATAATATAAACGTTTTTTTCTTCATTTTGGCTTATGATAAAAACTAAAGTTGATAATTATGTCTTAACCATTGAAAAATATTTAAAAAGTAAAGATAAGAAAGTTTTGATTCAATCTTTTATGATACTTTTATCATTTTCACAACAATATGCAGTAAATTTAACTACTAACTCCAAGAATAACATTAATGTAAATATTAATTTAATCTCTATGCTTTTTATGTGCTTGAATTAACATAAACTGTTACCAATTTAGATGCTGAGCTAAGCAAAGTGGAAGAGGAGAAAGTGGATACAGAAGTAGAGGAACAGTTCTCTCCCCTTCCTATGCCACCTGGGGCCCCCACTTTTTCTATCTCCCAATCTCCTATTGATGGTTCTTCTCCAACTTTCATAGAAGATCAGCCTGTCTCCCCTGTACAGGATAGTCTAGGCGTTGTAGCAAATATTTCTGTAGGGGTTTCACCTTCAGAGTTTATCATGGAGGAGGATGAACCATCTGATCAAGATGAAAGACATTTTAAAGTGATTGACTCGTCAATGGAGACGTCCAAAGAAGGAGACACTGAAGATTCTGACAAGGGCAAAGAATCTCTCACTTCATCCACAGAGCTAAAATCCTCGGATATTTGTAGAGCCAAAGAAATAATTCAAAAACAGGACAGTATGTTATCAGACTCATTTGACGAACCAGTGCCAGAGGATAGGAGAAATCAACTAGGTGATATGGCGTTTGAAAACTATGCCTTTAGTGAGGAGGAAACTGAAATGGAACAAATATCTAGACATCCAGCTCCACTATCAGGAAGGTCAGGGAGAGAAATATCTCCCGAGGATCTAAGAGAAGGATTCTCTGAATTTAGTTTTGATCAAAATCAAATGCAGGATTTGAAAGATGATTTAAGACACACAGGACAACAGGGGGTGTATGATGCAAAGGTTGCTCATCATGCTCTGTGTACAACTATTGATGAAGAAGCAGAGCGGGAAAGGCTTGACGAAGCTACTGGAGGTATCGATGTGTCTGAACATGAACCCTGGGAAACTGTTCAACAATTCAAAAGGCAATTTTCAGACCCATTTGAAAATAAGGCACCATCAGCAATATTGACAACATCTCGTACAATAGATATGGGTTCATTTTACCAAACAGAAATATTACAAAGACCTGCCTCTTCTAATATAACGGAGGAAATATCAACTCATTTTGATGATTCCATGGAGGAGTCGCTTCCCCAGTCATGGTTGAACGAACCTCATGATCAGATATCCGAGGCTCATGATCAGAATGTCATTACTAGTATACTTGAGAGCAGGAAGTATGAAATGGAAATGTTACAAAAATCTGAGGCAGATGAAGAGGTTGAATCAGCCGAGGTGGCTGTTCAGTTCCCAGAATCCTTCGTTCTCAATACCATAATTACATCACCATCCAGCAGACGTAACATCTTGGATGAGGCTTGTACAGAGGAGTTGTCTGACGAGGAGTTATTTGCTCGAGATGACATTGCAACAGATACCACAATAACCCCTGTTAGAGAAAGTGTCCCTCTAGAGACTGAAGTGGTTAGTAGATTATCACGCATTGCACATGAAGAATTATTACAAGAGAGAGGAGATGAGCAGGATCGCTCAATATCACCATCCATTGATAGTGAAGAACTGCACGAAGAGGCTGTACCTCAAGATAGACCTTCTAAATTTCCAATGGGATTGACACACTTTGGTAAAAATCTTGCCGATAATGAAGTTTATGAGTCATCGGAGACTGGTGGAGACACTACAGAAGAAAAACTGTCTCCTATTGAAGAAACACCAACAGATGAATTTCCAGAAGAGCAATTAGATGAAGAAACTCAAATGACTACAACAGAAAAACATGTCACTTTTCAAACAGAAACAGAAACCCAGCACTTACAATCTCTGTCTAGTGAAGAGCTCATTAAAACTTCCACATCTTCATCAGAGATGGAACCCACTTTACTCGCAGCTTCTTATGACCTAGAATCAGGACATGTGTCAAGAGTTGTTACAACATATGATATGTCACCAGATACTGTAGAGAAACAATTTCCAGCACCAATAATGACCAAAGCTATCCTATCCAGCCCTGAAGATGATGTTTTTGAGGAGGAGTCTCAACCTGAAGCTGGTAGTACAAATCTATTAGTTGTCAGTAGCCATGGTCACCGTCAAGCCCTACAGGTACAAAGTTCCACTGAGTCGTCCATACCTTCACCACCAGCTCCTACCCCTAAAGATAATTCCACAAGTCAGCACGATACACAACCAGACTTAGAAGGAGCTGCTATCAAGTTACAATGTACATTTGCCAAACAGGAATCAGAAGAACCTGAATATAAGGCTGACAATGATACAGATTTAAACTCTGGAGACTCAGAAGAGCCCTTGTCTCCCTTTGAAGTAGTCTGCCCGTCAGATTTATTTGGTTATAAAGCTTACATGGATGAATATGAAAAAGCACAGATGGCAAAGTCAACAGAGTCTGCATTAACTAGTTCCTTCTCAGATGTAGGAGAAATGGAGAAATCTGAACAATCATTAGAACTAGTTAGTTCTTTAGAAGTCACATCAGAGCAGCCACCTACTCTACTGTATGATAAGAGTGAATCCTCTTTTGAACACTCCTCCCCAGTTAGTAGTGACCTCAGTGAAAAAGGGTCACCTTTTGACATACCAAACATATCTGAATACACAAGTATACTGCCACAGGTTGAGGAGGTGCCTGTTGTGAGGGAAGTTCAGTCAGAGGAAAAGGAAGAGACACCTTTACCTAATGGCCCAACTGAGGTTGATTATAGTCCTACAATAGATCTAGATTACAGCTATGGTGGGGAAGCATCTGCCCAGCAGACTGAAGAAGTGCAACAAATTGAGACATCACCACCAGAATCCTCACAACCTGAGGAACCAATTCAACCTCCACCAGAGGGTGCTCAGAATGTCATGGTGGAATCCAACACAGAAGGTATCATGGAATCGTTACATTCTACAGCGGGACAGGATAGGCTGTTAATGTCAGATCAGACTCTCTATGGTTTAGACATGCCATCTGAAGAAAGTGGTCTGCACTCTTTATCTACTTCTTTACTGGAAACTTCCACAAAAACAGAGACAGATTCTTCCTCCTTAATGGAGAGTTCTTTAAAACATGAAACAGAGGCTGATATTGATTCTGGTAGTTTTTCTGTTGCTACAGCACTTCAAGGAGATGACGAAAATACAGATGGAAGTGAAACCACAAAAACAACCAAAGAAGACATAAAACCAAAAGAACTAGAGTTAACCCAAGAACAATTGACACAGCGTGAAAAGCAGGAATCTTTTGCTAGTCCTGGTGATATTTACCCTGGTAAACGATCATTACATTTGTCAGATGACGAACAGCAGAAAAGTATAGAAAAGGAAGTTGAGATGGAGATTTTGGTTAGATCTTCTGAGGACATTGAGGATCTGCTGGGTGACAAGGAAGATGAAGAAATTGCTGAAATATCAAGACATTATGAAGAACAAGAGGCTCCAGTGGCTATTAGTATGACTGATGAATCTGGTGCTACATGTATGTTAGACGAGGGAGATCTAGATGTCAAAGGTATGGAGGACAATCAAAGACCCGTATCAAGCGAGTCCTACTTCTCTCAATTGGACTTCCAGGAAGGTGACGAAGATCAGCAGGAATTGTTTGATCTAAGAGTTGACTCTGCCGACTTAGATAGACCAATAACCCCAACACCAATGGATCGAAAACAACACAGGTATGATGAAGAGGAAGTTGAAGCTGAAGAGGACGTAGAGGACAATGAAGTTATAGAGGAAGCAGCTGAAGAACTGGTAGATTCTGTCATTCATGAGGCATGCAGCAGAGTCCAAAGAGATGAGAATTCTAATTGTACTGATAGGATGGATGAATACGAAAGGCATACAGAAACAACTGACAATCAAACAGAAACTTCAGAGGAGATAAGAAAGGAACAAGATGACTCATTAAATGAGTGCTTTCAAGTGGCAGGTGAAAAAGCTTCTTCTGATGAAGAGACAAACCAAGTTTCAAGTTTACCTCAAATTGCCACCAAGACAAGTCCTACTGGTAAAAAACTAATACGTCAGGTTTCAGAGGATATCCCTGAAATTACAATTACACAACATCTACACGAAGAAGAATCTGAGGACGAAATAGATAAACATGATGCTGAGAAAGAGTTCATTGAACAAGAAGAAATTGTATCAGTGAGTCACTCACAACAGATTATGGCACAGATCCATGGCCATGGTATCACGCCTACATGTATTCCTGAGGAGGATGAGGATTCAGAGGAAGTCATTGTACCACAGACTGCTTCTCAAGCTACAGCTAGGAGATATGATAGAGACTATACAGACTATGGTCCTACTTGTATTCCAGAAGAAGATGACATTGAAGAAGAAATACACATAGAAACTGTGTCTAAATCATCTGCTACTAGACCTCTAAAAGTATTCCCTTTTCAAGGCGATGTTACAGATTCTAAAAAGGTATCTACCTCAAAACAAACTGACATAAGCCAGTACGAAGAAAGAAAGTCTGAAGTTAAAGAGTCTGTAAAAAGTACATCAATTATTAGTCAGACATTCAGTGTTACCCAATCTTCCACGGTTAGTCAAACTGTCACACATGTGTCTGAGAAATCTCAATCAACCCAACAAGCAACATCAATGTCACATGACCTCATTGCTATAGAAACAGACATCAACCAAGGAGACCAAGGTCAAAAGGAGAGTGACAATGAATCACTTGAAGAATACAAAGAAGATGAACCTCCTGAAGTAAGGGATGATGATGAAGAGACAACTGAATCTGAGCATTTTTTTGAGTCATCCTCTGGTCCTGATACACTCGACAACCTAGTCATGACAATGGAAACCCTGTCTGAGTCGACTGAATCACCATCAGAGGATTTGTTACATGGAAGTGTAGAGACACCTACAGAGCAGGAATACAAAAGTATAGTACCAGAAGTAACCCATGTTGAAACCCATGATGCTTCCAGCTTCCAAGAAGACACTGGTGACTCCTCTAGTATTGACAGTTTTACAACTGTCGTGGCTGCCGATGAACAAGAGGACGATGATGAAAAGGTTGATAGTCGATTGGATGATTTTAGTTCCATGACATCATCCATGCATTCTGACATTCAAGGATCTGAAGATGAAACACATGAAGAGGCAGGACCTTTAATTGATTGGGGACAACAACATATGTTTGACCTCAAAAGTGGATCTATTCCACCAGATGAAAGCAAAATTTCAACTACTACACTTATACCTATTCAAGTAGTACAAACCAAACCGTTAGAGGGGGCAAAGTTATCTACTAGTAAGAAACAGGACAGTGGAAACATACATCTACCAAAGACAGAAAATGAACTACTCAAACAAAAACTGTTAGAACTGGAGATCAAACATGAAAAGCATATTGACGAGAAGGAAGAAGAGGAATTTTTTGGCGAGGGTCCATTGATTGAATGGGGACCCAGAGAAGATGAGGGCAGTGAATCATCCTTCGAAAGTGACAGATATGAATATATTGACAAAACAGCATTATCCATTATCACAGAGATTTCCGATGAGGATAAGTTTGAAATGATCGACAAAGAAGACATGTTGTCTGAATCATTGTCCGATCGACATTATAGTTCTCCTGATTATCCACCTCCAAGTCCTGGTAACTTTAAAAGTAAGAGTGGGGAGAAAGATGATATATCAGTTACATCCTCTTTGCTGGAGTTCGAGAGATTGGAGAGGGAAATAGATCAAGGAACTTCTCTGGGGTCCATAGAAGCTGACAAGGATAGTCAGAAAGGTTCTGGCGACGATCGACATAGAGATGATATTTCTGTTACATCTTCACTGGCTGAGTTTGAGCGTTTAGAAAGGGAGCTGGCTCAGTCAAGCTCTACCAGCTCTGTGGAGAAAATCCCATCATCAGATAGCAAGAGTAGTGATATCGAAGGTTCAAGATCATCATTGGCGGATTTTGAAAAAGTTGAACAAGGGTCAGGCGAAGAAAGGCGAAGCTCCATGGAAAGCTATAAACAAAGGAGTGAAACATCATCAATGGCCTCACTGGCGGAATTTGAAAAATTAGAGCATGAGTTACAAATGGCTGAAGAGCTAGAGGCTGAGGCTCAAAAGATTGTACAGATAATCAAAACTGGGACCTTATTCTCAGAGCAAACATATAGTAGCCATTCTGAGAGTATATCAGAGAAAACAACAAAAGATGTCGACAATGATTCGATAGATGGCAAGGAAGACTTTGATGATTCCCTTGGAGAGAAGAAGTCATCTCTTAAAGATAAAAGTCAGGAGGATGATGCAGACTCATTAGATGGAGAGTCTGATATTACATCTATGACATCAAGTGTCATTATGGTGGGTGGTGAACTCATGTCAACCTCAAACATATCACAGACGTCACAGGCCTCACAAAAATCGTCCAAAGGCTCATCAAAGGAGTCAGACTCACTCCATGATGACTCGCTGATGAAAATGTCAACTGATTCCTTGGGTGAACAGTTTGGTTTGAATATACCTAGGAAAGATAAAGATAGATATGATAATGACTCACTGTTAGATCAGGAAGGTATAATGGAAAGGTCATCTGACTCACTGGAAAATGAGCAAAAAGTAGAGACTGACTCACTTCAAGGTCAAGAGGATGTTATGCAGACATCTGGTGATTCACTTGAGGAACAGCTTACAAGCTCTGACAAACATGAGAGTGTGATGGAATCATCATTTTACAGTGTCACAAGTTCAAACTTTTCAAGGTCCTCTGCAGAAACCATGAGATCGGTCGGATCAAAGAGTGATTCTAGCACGGATATAATGCAAGTGTCCAAAGAGTCAATGGAACAAAAGAAGAAAAGTAAAAAGGACTGGTTGATTGATAATTATCATAGCTATAAAACCACTGGGGTTGGTAGCCCATTCATTGACTACCAAGGCAATGTAGAACCTGAGTTGACCAGTTTCCGTATTGACGACAACTATGAGTTTTCATCCAAGCAGTCAGACTACAGTGAAGAAACACCTATCAAACCTAAACCATGGACCTGGGGACCATATGAGGAAACCAAGAGAGTTTATAACATGGCTGAATGGGAAGCAATGAAGGAAGAAAAGAGACGTGCCTCTCTGACATTGACCTCAACTACTACTGTTTTCTCGGAATCTGGGATGTCTAAAGACCCCTCTTCTGTCATAACCACTCAAAAGTCCTCATCTCAAACCCTGACCTCCTCTTCCTCTACTACTATGACTTCACAGAAGATTACTAACACTACTAATAAAGGTATATACAGGTGTTGTCCATCTGTCTGTCTGTCTGTCTATGGTTGGTCCAGGGTTCTCATAACTTATTACAAAAATAGGTTCTTAATTCATAAACAGGTTCTTTTACAAGTTTTTTCTCAACATTATATTTTCATTTTCACATACTTCATCTTCTCTCTCAAAAACCCTAGCGCCTCTATCTATTTATTCATCCTTTACTAGCACATTACCATTGTAATTGTCTGTGATTATCTCTAATTTCATGTCATATCAGCTGTACTATAGATAATACCAAACTCTCAAATTGCACTGCTCCCTCCAGTTTCATAAAACCCCTTCATAAAACATTATTTTTATGACTGCTCTATCTTTATTTTGTTGTTTGCTCATAGACAACGTCACACATGTGTATTCATCCTTGTTTAGGTTGCTCAATTATTTTTATGGCCCGACCACGTATGTGGATCGGACATATAGTTTTACCCTTGTCCGTCCGTCCGTCCGTCCGTACGTCCGTACGTCCGTCCGTAACACTTTGGTTAAGTTCTTGGTTAAGGTCCATTACTCGGATACTAGATGTTGAGGGTCAACGATATTTCACCACCAGATTGGTCTTGGGTAGGGCTACACCACCCACTAGAAATTAGGTCACTGTGACCTATATTTTACGCATGAACGACTTCGGTTAAGTTCTTGGTTAAGGTCCATAACTTGGATACTAAATGTTGGGGGTCAATGATATTTCACTACTAGATGTGTCTTAGGTAAGGTGACACCACCCACTAGAAATTAGGTCACTGTGACCTATATTTTACGCATGAATGACTTCGGTTAAGTTCTTGGTTAAGGTCCATAACTTGGATACTAGATGTTGGGGGTCAATGATATTTCACTACTAGATGTGTCTTAGGTAAAGTGACACCATCCACTAGAAATGAGGTCACTGTGACCTATATTTTACACATGAATGATTTTGGTTAAGTTCTTGGTTAAGGTCCATATCTTGAATACTACATGTTAGGGGTCAATAATATTTCACTTCTCGATGAGTCTTGGTACATGGCACCACCCATCAGAAATAAGGTCACAGCGACCTATATTTTACACATGAACACTTTTGATCAATTTCTTGGTAAAGGTCCATATCCCAGGTAATACACATTGAGGGTCAATGATATTTCAAGAACGGGAGGGCCATCCTGTGGCTCATAGACACATTATCTAGTTTTATACTAATGACAACTATGTGGTTGTCTTTCGTTTTAATTCAATATAAAAAAAAATGGAACAATAATAGATATCTAAGATGAACTTTGGACCAATCAGAAAATTGCATGATTGTAAGCTTTGTCTAAATAATTTACATGTTTGTAGTTTGGCTTTTAATGTATTTATTTATTTTTTTTTTTACAACTTGCTTATCTTTATAATGTGCCATTTTTTCAAGCAGTATTTTGTCTAGTGATCAGAATTTAAACATTTTCAAAGTACATGAATTATCAAAATATCTACATGTATTTGTATAAAACTTTTTGTATTTTTTTTACAAATATGTTACATGTAAAAGATTTTTTACTTGGCAAATTTTCAAATAGCCGTTTAGATACAAATATAGTGAGCTTTCAGTATCTTTGCTTCCATGATTTTTTTTTATCTATTTTATTTATTTATTGATAAATTTATGGTGAATTATTGTAAAACTACTGAGTGTTCTTTGCAAAAAGCACCTCTTTCAGTCTTCACGATTAACTTTTTTATCCACAAGCCCGAATCTGGTATTATGACAATTTGTCTTTACATTCTATTGGCCTGTTACTCAAAATTTTACAAGTCCGAAAGCATTTTTACTGGCCAGGACCGTCGGACTTGTGGCTAAATTCGAAGACTGCTCTTTGTGTTTTTTTATTTTTTGTTGCTATAAAATGTTGTATAAATGTTTAATATCTGTTTTTTTTTGTATATGTGTTTTATTGATATTGTTATACATAAATTTGATTATGAATTTATTGAAAAATAAGTTTTATTAAAATTTACATGATTAAGGAGAAAATTATCATGATTTTGAGGTATTTTTTTTTTAATTCAACTCGTCTTTACATATTTCAGAATTCAGTAGTACAACTGAGAAAAAAGGACTTGATTTTCCTCCTCAAGGTGAATTGAGTGTCGTAAATATGTTGTTATTTTTTTCTTATTCTGTTACAGATCTTTGTTTTACTCTGTATTTTTCATTAGGAAAATATTAAATCTAATGTTGCATATTTTTTTTCACACAATTTTTGATAATTTTTATGATCCACCTATGAAAGAAGAGGGATATATGGTGTTCAGATGGGTTCATCCAGTCGTCTGTCTCAAATCATGTAAACCTTCAGGTATAGAAGTTACTATTCCATGTTGCAATTGCGGATGTCATTCTTGTTTTCTTGAAAGACTTCATGTTTAATAGATTATTTTTTTTTCATTTAAAGGGACGGACTATTTAACTTGAAGGGGGGCCTTGGTTTTTTGTTTTGATCTGAAAAAAAATTTCTGCACTATTTATTTTTCAAAGGCGTCGCGACAGAATATTTTTTTTCATTATCAGCATTATTTGTATAGCAGAAATCCTTCTTCAGAATATTTTTTTTCTTACCCTCAGCTGCCAAAATATTTTTTTCATCAAATAATTTCCAGAATTTGATGAAAAAAATATTTTGGCAGCTGAGGGTAAGAAAAAAAATATCTAAAGAAGGATTTCTGCTATAGGAAAAAACCCAGCCCCCCCTTCAAGTTAAATGATCCCTAAGTTTTCACCATCAAATTTGATTTTTAGTACGTCTTCTTTCTATTGACGATGATGATGATACGGCCGAGTATGATGTTACTGAGCATCACGAATTATCAATGGGCATTCCTGCTCATATGGGTACTCTAAACATTGTCATACCCCCATGTTGTGTAGATGATGTAGTTGGTTTAAGAATAATGTCTATTGTCTAGCAACTATTCCTTAAATGGATCTATTCTGTAGTTTACCATGTTTCATAACATAGTCCTAAAGTGTTGTGTTAGACTAGTTATTTATTGTATCAAATCTACTTATTTGGAATCCAGACTCTTTTGAAACCAAGCACTTGTCAAAAGATTCTCTTTAATGATGTTATTGTAAGCAAATATCCTAAAACTGGATTGAGCAACAACATAAATTTTCAATGCACTTGTATTTTTTGTTGTTACTGTGTTTCATTTTAAGCTCAGCATTTCTGATAAGTATAGAAAAAAAGCAAATGGCATATGCAGTATAAAATTTGTTGTTTGATACTTTAAACTCTTTTAATTTGTGTTAAAACTAATAATATATTCAGGTAACAGACAAAATAATTGTGGTTGAAATAATAAAAAAAATAAATTGTTATTTGAATGTACAATATGTACATTGTATTCATTTTTTTACGTTTCATAAAAACTTGGGTGCTAAAAAAAATTCGTTTTTCTTTCCTATTTGTTTTTATATATTGTTTTATATATGATGACTTGTTGTCTGTGCATTGATAATCTATTTTCCTTTTTATAGCCCAACAAAAAGGACCAGTAGATTCAGATGACAATGAGACCCAAGGTTACTCAATGTTGTCATTATATTGTTTTTTTTTTTGTGGCTTTTATAACTGTATTGAACAAAACTCCTTTCGTCTGTTTTGTTCTTTGTAATATAGTTTCTATATTATTTATACTATTTTCTTAGAAGGGAGCAGTTTCACTTTGTTAGATGTACCTTCTTTCAAAGAAAACATTTTGTAGTTTGCACATGTATACATTTTTTCCTGTGTAGAAAAAATATTAAGGGTTATGATTTTTGTCTCGCCTACGACGAATAGTCGCGGAAGGCGAGACATAGGTATTACTTTCCGGCGGCGACGGCGGCGGCGGCGACGGCGGCGGCGTAAACTTTTTTGTAAGACTTTTGTGGACAATGAATTGCTTGAAAAGTATAATAGCTAGGCATCTGATATTTGGTATACAGACAGTTCAGGTTATGGTCTACGCAACTGTCACCATGCCGTTTGACCCTGACCCCATTTTCACGCTCCAGTGACTCTGTGAACTTAGGTTTTTTTTCAGGCCGTAAACTTTTTTGTAAGACTTTTGTGGACGATGAATTGCTTGAAAAGTATAATAGCTAGGCATCTGATATTTGGTATACAGACAGTTCAGGTTATGGTCTATGCAACTGTCACCATGCCGTTTGACCCTGACCCCATTTTCACGCTCCAGTGACTCTGTGAACTTAGGTCTTTTTTCAGGCCGTAAACTTTTTTGTAAGACTTTTGTGGACGATGAATTGCTTGAAAAGTATAATAGCTAGGCATCTGATATTTCGAATACAGACAGTTCAGGTTATGGTCTACGCAACTGTCCCCATGCCGTTTGACCCTGACCCCATTTTCACGCTCCAGTGACTCTGTGAACTTAGGTCTTTTTTCAGGCCATAAACTTTTTTGTAAGACTTTTGTGGACGATGAATTGCTTGAAAAGTATAATAGCTAGGCATCTGATATTTAGTATACAGACAGTTTAGGTTATGGTCCATGCAACTGTCACCATGCTGTGTGACCCTGACCCCATTTTCACGCTCCAGTGACTCTGTGAACTTAGGTGTTTTTCAGGCCAAAAAACTTTTTTGTAAGACTTTTATGGAAGATGAATTGCTTGAAAAGTATAATAGCTAGGCATCTGATATTGGGTAAACAGACAGTTGCAGTTAAGGACAACGCAACTGTCACCATGCCATGTGACCATGACCCCATTTTTATGCTCCAGTGACTCTGTGAACTTAGGTCTTTTTTCAGACAGAAAACTTTTTGTAATACTTGTGTGGATAATGGATTGCTTGAATAGTATAATAACTAGGCATCTGTTATTAGGTATACTGACACTTTTTGTGTTTATATCAAGAAATGAAAGCTTAGGTAGTTGATTTTAGTGATGGTGCCGGCAGGCGAGACATACTTTTAGTGGCCACACTTGTTTTTTCATTTTGCTGAATTGAATTGAGCAAGAAAGAAACTTTTTAAAAAATTCCCTTTATTTTTGTTCAAATTTGGACAGAATTTACCTAAATTAGGTTTATGTGCCTATCAAAGATTTGTGAACTTGGGAAGATTATAATTTTAAAGAGAATACAGGACTTTTTTGTATTGCCTTGAATATGAAAACAAACTCTATAACCTAACCTGTTCTGTTGAAGTGTTATCACAATCTTTTTCAGTTGGCTTCGTTAATTTATCAATAAATCTATGAACTGCAAAACACTATTAAATAGTTATGAGATAAATAATTTTAGGCGTCTGTGGTGTGTTAAGAAAACATTTGTTGTTGTAGAAGTAGCACAAAGTTGTGAGAGATATGTATTACTATAAAAACTGAAAAATGCTGTGTTCAAGTATTATGTTGCTTTTGTTATTGCACTTTGTTGTGTAAAAAGGAACAGTATTTCAATTTTTCAGTTTAAAGGCTTGTTATTGACTTATTGTATATGTTTTGTCTTGTGTGAAGTTGATATTGTGACTTATTTGTGCATTATTGTCACATAGTGGAAAATTGAAATGATTTGACAGCTAATCACTATTTGAAACACATTTGCATGCATGTATGCAATGGAATAATTTTATCCAAAGAAGAAAAAAATATGTTTCATATTATAAAAACATTTTTGAATTTGATATATTTAATTTATGAGTCATATAAAGTAAAATTGAATCATTTAAAATGTATTATTCCTTAGTGCTGATCTTTGAATAAATATGCATGTACAAATCAATGCTTGCATTTCATATATTTAGTTAAATGATTTTGGCCCAGATGTGTCGATAGAGGAAGTTAAACACCAAAACACACACACAAAGTTTAATGATTTTAGTTAATTATTTGTTTTCTATTTTTAGATGACGACCAAGTAGAAGGTGCCGAAGGAGGTGATATTAAAACTGCCAGGTAAGAAAACGTATTACCAGAGTCGGATTAAAAAATGTTTGAAAGAGGTAGTTTCACATTTATTCTAGTTGCAAAAGGGAGTCCTAGGTATTTGCTGAATATCTGTACTACAAAATTTTGAAGAAAAGAAGGTTTCTAACTCCATGTATCCACCTCTGTACATTACAAGTTATTGTGAAAGCAACATTGTTTTGAGGGTAATAATTTTTCTGTGTTTTTTGTAAGTTATTCAAATCCTGACTTATGAACCACAGTAGTCATCAATTCAATACCATAAGTAGACACAAAAGACACACACAACCTAAAAGTAAAAAGGAGAGAGAACTCAGGTGCTCTGGAAGGGTGAGCAGTTCCTGCTTATAATAGCACACCCATCACAAATCAATAGATTATACATGAACTATCACCTGAAGGATCAATTGATTTTTGACCCGAATTCATGGAATGAATATCTGAGTTATAAAATGGTGAATGTCAGGCGGCAGGTGGGAGGGGGAAAATTTTCGTAACAGTTTTCTCAGCAACTTATAATCACAGCCACTTGATATTGGGTATACAGTATCAGGATGGGGGCCTATAACTTAGGAAATTTGATTACAGGTCTGTCACTCACCTATTGTTTAATGAAATCTGGCCATTTTTTATTTTGAAATTTTTAATAATATTGCAGAATGGTGATGTCCAAACAGGTCCATACTACCACTGTGTTGAAAGACGGTAAAGAGCACACATCAGTACACGAGGAGACAAATGTTCATGAAGATGACGCCCCTGATGATCTACGCGAGAGCATGCAGGATATCATTGACCAATTCATGGATCAACCTATTGAACAAGAGAAAAAACAATCTCACGAGACTGAGATATAATGTCATAACTACAACAAGGTCAAGGACAAACTGTGCTATTTATATACATCAGTTGAGAGTTTATAGACAGTGCTTTCTTGATTTATACCAGACGTATTTTTTCTTCTAATTTAAAGATTTATATTAAGTAAGAGTTTTTTTTCCTTTTTAAAATATTAAGAAATTTCAAAGTAAGCCACTTTTTCATTAAATGTTTGTTGATTGAAATTCATTTTTTCTTTAATTTCAAATCTAAGAGAAGGGTAGAGAATTGAAATGAAAGATGTTTTGTTTTCTGTAACCATATTTTGTCAAACCAGATTTCAGCATGTATTTGTAATGTTACTCTAGGACATTATACTGTTTATTATCTTTGTTATATTGCCTTCATATTGTGATCATTGTTTCTGTCTAGATCTGAAATCATGTTGATATAATATTGAGGATATATAATTTCCTTAAGTTATTGACGGTGCTTTTAATAAGATAAAATTTTGGTACTTCCAATTTTGTAGTTGAAAGGAATATATTTCTGTCAAATATATCTTTTGACTACAGAGAGCATGATAAATTTTATATATCCTCAATATAATGCTTTTTCATATAAAACCATACATTAGTTTTTTTGCCTGTTTTTATTAGAGATATGTTTTTATGGATATATTTATCATGTACTATTGTTTTTATCGCCTTAATTTTTAGCTAAGTTATTTCTCTGCTTTGTAAGGCAGTTAAAATTGAAGACAATTTACAGAACTTTTAACCAATCATTTTGCATCTTGTCAAGTGTGTTAAAATCTGCAATGGGCATTGTTTCATCATGTTGTACAATTTTTGACATTGATCAGATAGAATTCCTTCATTTTCGTAGAAGTTTTTCATATTTAGCTTATTGAAGGATGCTTAGATTGTATTAGCTTTGCAATGTCAAACATTCAACAAAATAAAAACTGCTTTTTTGTATTTTGATCATAATCAAAAAGTTGTTGCCACACAAGCTACCATCTGCTGTTGTAAGCTAAATTGTGATTGGTGGATTATTGTTCAATCATTTGTTGTGTAAGTGATTGGTGAAAACATTGTTTTAATAAATAGCTTAACTAGTGTATATTGTTTTTTATACCCTCAGTTTTTTTCAGTGTCTGTCCGTCCGTCCGTCCCCGGAAGGTTTCCGACCAATAACGCGTCAAAAAATTTGAATGATATTTTGCACAGCTGTTTAGAACAATAAAATACAGGTCAACTTCGATTTCCAGCATGATCCAAAAAATAGTTTTCCAGATAGGCCACTTTGAAAAAAATCAAATTTCATGAAATTTTGAGTTTCCGACCAATAACTTGAAAACGCGTCAAAGGATGTGAATGATATTTTGCACAGCTGTTAAGTACAATAAAATACAGGTCAAGTTCCATTTCCAGCATGATCCAAAAAAAGTTCTTGAGATAGGCCACTTTGATTAATCAAATTTCATGAAATTTTGAGTTTCTGACCAATAACTTGAAAACGCGTCATGGGATTCCAAAAATATTTTGTACAGCTATTGAGTACAATAAATTACAGGTCAAGTTCAATTTCCAGCATGATCCGAAAAACAGTTTTGGAGATAGGCCACTTTGAAATCAAATTTTATGAACTTTTGATATAACGTGGCGGGGTATCATTTAATGTCCCATTACATGCCCTATTTTTCAAAGAAGCCCTCAAATATAGAAAGATAAAGGCTTGTGCCCAAAATTTTCTACTTCTAATTTTTCCCATAATTTTCTATGTTAGGTCACAAATTCTCTAAAAATTATTCTGAAATAATCTATTATTCAATTTGGGTGATTCTTTCACTTTAAATTTGCAAATTATGACCCAATTATTATATCCCCACTCGTAAGAGAGGGGGCTATATTGCAATCACCTTGTCCATCCGTCTGTCTGTCCGGTTCAATTTCTCTGCTTCTACTGGATGTATTGGTTTCAAATTTGGTACACAGCTTCAGCATGATAAGTTATACTATGCCTACTCTTTCCAGGTCAGTCCATCATCTACTTCCTGTTTTTAGAGCCGACTTGGACTTTTAAGGGTAAAAAAATTGGAAAGTGAAATTTTTCGTAACAGATTTCTCGGCTTCTACTGGATGGATTGGTTTCAAATTTGGTACACAGCTTCAGCATGATTAGTTATACTGTGCCTCTGCTTTCCAGGTCAGTCCATTATCTACTTCCTGTTTTCCGAGCTGACTTAGACTTTTTATGGGTCAAAAATAGACAATTTTTCGTAACAGATTTCTCGGCTTCTAGAAAAGTGATGGATTTCAAATTTAGTATACAGCTTTAGCATGATGAGTTGTACTGTGCCTCCCCTTTCTAGGTCAGTTGGTCATCTACTTCCTGTTTTCTGAATGGCCGAGTGGGGGTATGCTTAGCACGACTTAGTGCAACCCCTTGTTTCTTCAAGAATTTCACATAATTTGCAGGGCATTCATTTTCGATTGGTATAAGTTTAAGCCCCAATAAAATATTGGATGTCAAAATTTATTTGTTTGTATAAGTAAATTGTGACGCCATGAATTTTACTTGTATATGAATTTTTTTTTAATAGCACATCTAAAATTTTGTTAAATTAGCAATAAAAAAATCCAATATTCCAATCTTACAGAAAATTTAAATATGAGAATCCATTGAGACACAGCTCCAATATTTATCTTTGAAAATTTGAAATTTTACATAGATCCTTATTGGAAAAATAAGAAATAGCAAAAACTTTTGACACATGACTGTAGAAGAAAAGGAATACCAATCGGGCAATAAGTTAAAAAAAAATTAAATCATCTTTAAAAATCAGTAAAAGACAAACATTGCAGAAACCTTTGATAAAAAAAGACAAACATATTACTGTGAGCTCACAAAAGGATACCAACACTTCATATTGACTTCTATATATCCAATTATCTCCCCTGAATGATATTCTACGGAGCAATGAAACTTCTTCACATTATCATATGATGAACTTCCTTGCCGATTTGTTTCTTCATTCATATGATGCAGACTTCTTACAATCACTTCTAGACAAAAAGGACCGCAAACTTGCTTTATCCTTCAAGCTCACATTTCATTATATTGATGTCCTTTCACTAAACAATCCTCGATTTGGTGACTATTTACATCTCATATATCCGAAGGAACTTGAGATAAAGGACACTACAGATTCTAGGAGGTCTGCTTCATATTTGGATCTATTTCTCGAAATTGACACACAAGGAAAGCTTTGTAAAAGGCTCTTTGACAAACGTGATGACTTCAACTTTCCAATAGTTAACTTTCCCTTTCTGTGTAGCAACATTCCGTCGGCTCCAGCATATGGAGTTTACCTATCACAATTGATTCGTTATTCCAGAGCATGTGGGGACTACAACGACTTCCTTGATAGAGCTACACGGCTGACAAGCAAATTGTTAACACAGGGGTACGTTGCTCCCAGGTTGTTGTCATCACTCAAGAAATTTTACGGACGACATCATATGCTTGTATACAAATACGGGATTTCTATCTCTCAGATGAGCACAGATGTTGGTTTGACATAGAGTTTAGTAATGTCATCCTTTCCAGATTTGACCAACACTTAATCGATCTTTGGCAACGTGACGGGTGTGCTATAGGAACTGCTTACTCTTTCAGAGCACCTGAGTACACTCTCGTTTCGACTTGAGTTTGCGTTGCTGAATGCGGTTTTGTTGTTATGTGTGTGTTTGTTTTATGTTGTTATGTGGTTTGTTTTGTTGTGATGATTTTTTGTCTGCCGGTTTTGTCTTTGTCTTTACGGATTTATGATACTATTACCCCTTTGGTACATCTTTCCTTCTTTAGTACAAATATTACTTTAATTATGTACAAGATTTAAAGCTTGATGGTGGATTACCAGGCCTTCCTTCAGAGGGTGATCCCAATTTCATTTTAAGTCGAGTTAAAACACAATGGGTGTGTTGCAACAAGTAAGAATTTACCTTTCAGAGCCTCAAGTTAACTCTCATTATGACTGTTGTTTGCCAATTGCTGTTAAGTTGGTTGTTTTTATGCCCCGCCTACTAAAGAAGAGGGGCATATAGTGTTCAGGTCCGTCCCTCGGTCCATCTCAAATTCGTATACATGTATTACCAAATTCCCACTTACTGGCAAGTGCCACACCAACCATTTTGGAACGGTATGTGCACCTAGTGATGCTAAGCACAATGTATGCTTCGGATGCTGGCTGCAACCTACATTTTCCACATTGATATTTTCTTCTAGAAGAATGGTTTAAGTCCATTCCTGCTTACTGCAAGTGCCACATGAACCATATTGGTAGGTGCACCTAGTGATGCTTAGCACAATGCATGCTTCAGATGCTTGTTGTGACCTATATATTCCACATGGAGGACCACTTACAGAGGAATGATTAAGCAGGCAAGTACCACTTCAACCAAAGTGGTATTAAGGATGATTAGCAAGATATATGGTTCAAATACTGGCTCAGCTGACCTTCTTTTTCTGCATGAATGAGCACCTAAAATTTTGAAAAGTTCAAGTCAATTCCCCCTTAGTGACAATAATGGGTAACAAGGTGAGCTTTGTATTTGATAGATAACCTAGCTGTTTGATAAATATAAAGGCGGGGCACCGTGTCTGTTTGACACATTTTCTTGTTGTGTTGTATTTTTGTCTTTGCCCTTTTGACTTTTGAAATTGAAAAACCTCTCTTCTTCTTGCAAGCATAATTGACAAAACAGAATGTTAATAAGTTATAAACCTATGTGTCCTGGATTCACAATTATATTAAACTATCTATTACTATCCTTTGAAGTAAACTGAAATGCACCTCTCAGACTAATACTGGGGCCAAACAAGTTTCATTAATGTGTTCCTCTAGCAAGAGGTGTCTGGGATTGCTTACTAAGTTCACCAATGTTCAGTCAAACTCTTTGTGTACTATATAAGAGTGTACATGAAATCACTTATTGATTAAGCTCTCAGAAAAATGCTCATTACAACCAATGATTGGTTACCAATATACTGAGGCTAATGCATCTGAAAACCAAATATACCAATGGTCTGTAATAAGTGTTTCCATTACACAGACAGAGCAAAAAACATTTGACAATTGCAAAAGTTAGTGAACCATGACTACTTGTAACATGTGGATATTGAATTGTACTGATGCTAATGCAACTACATATGAAATACCAAAAACTACCACAAGTCATTCCTTTTAAACAGACTTGAAAAAAAATTATTACAGGCGAAACAAAAATAATATAATACTGTTAAAATAATAAAAAATAGTTATAATATCAAATATAAATGTTTCAGTGATGCGAGTAGAAGTGGCTGGTGCAATTGTTGGCCATGTAATGACTGTTACAAAGTTTCATCAAATTCTAGTTGTTCAGAAAAGGTTTAACATATACTTTTTCAGCATTTAAATTAAATGGGAAAATGAACCAATGCCCGATTTCTTTGTTTTCATCAGAAATCTAAACCTTGGGCAAGTAACTGACAATCTTTTAACATAATACAAAACTACTGTAGATTCAGCTATTTTTGTGGATATCAATTTTTGTGGTTCTCCAATAAAGAACTATGAGTTGGATCTTAACAACGAGCTCACAAAAGGTTATAATCCCTTCATAATATACTTTATTGCCAAACAAACCTTGACCAATGTTTTCTCCTAAATAATATTGGAGCACAATGAAATTTCTTCATGCACATCTCCATATGATGTACTTCCTTCCTATAAAGTTTCATTTAAATCCATCAAGCAGTTCAGGAGGAATTGCCCTTCTGATTGCTCTCTTTGAACGCTATATATTTTGTACTTCAAATATCTGAGTCCAATTATCTCCCCTGAATAGTATTAATACTTTATACACATCTTGACATAATGTCCTTTCTTTATGTCAAGCTAAATCAAAATCCATTGATGGTTTTAAGAAGAGTTGCACTTACAATTTTCCAATTGAATACTAATTTAAGACCAATTATCTCCCATGAAAGATATTTGCGCACAAAATAAAATTTTCATGCAATTTCATGTGAAGTCTCATCACAATCCATCTAGCAGTTTATGAGAAGTTGTCCTTACAAGATACAGACAGACAGACAGACAGGCAGGGTAATTACATCCCCCTTTCTGCATAAACTTTGTTTGCAGGGGGTATATTAATAAAAACACAGTGTACAAAAAACTATGCTGATATCTGTTGTGTATGGGCTTAATTACTAAGAGCTATTATAATTTTATAACAAATTTATTGAACACAGTTTGGTCCTCATGTTTTGAAAATAAAAAAATATAGTTTTGGCACATAGCAAGTTCAACATATAATTCTCATGGTGATATTCAACATATTATGGCAGCACTGTTTGAAGTAAAATAAATAGCAACTGGTATTTACATTTTCATATGATTAATGATTAAACTAATCTCAATTATTAAAAATAATTAATGATCATTAACCTGAGTTTTTTAAGCATTTATATAATGAAGAATTCATGTAGTTCATAATTCAAAATACACCATCATGGCCAGCTGTTTGTATTCTAAGCACCACTCTTAAAAACTTACAAATGATCTGAACTCACATCTTCAAATTAAAGACATTTTATAATGAAACAAATGGAGCAAAAAATATTCCAACACCTTCACTACTTTCAACATGCATGCAATAAAAACTTATTTTTGAAAAAAAGCACAGCAAACATTAACATATATTATATTCAATTAAATCAATAATGAATCACATAAATTTGTAAATGCATTTAGGTTTTAAAAATAAATGCAAGTTATTGCAAAAATAATTTAAATACAAACAGCTGACCAGGCACATGAAGTCATAATTATCTCCCTTTCTTCACATCCAATTATTTACATATTTACAAAATAAACAATATAAAGTATAAATACAGCAGTTAAAACAAAGTGTGTGTTAAGTAGTTTGATAATGTATTTGGCACAACTCCATGGTGGATTTCTAATGAATATAAAATTAGCAGTTTTGGTACTAAAATATTAAAACGAGGTAGCACAGACTCCTTGAATACAGGAATTCCCTGATATGAAGACATAATTTCTGACTCTCAATCCTTGTGCATCAGTTCTTGCATGGTTTCAAACTTTTCTACAAGCAAAGAAAGAAGTATAGGTTTAAGTTTTAATGTCAAATTCAATAAATTGGTTTTCTTTGTATAAAAAAAGATAAACATGGCTATGCCAACAGGGTAGATTTCTAAGAGATATAAAGTATACTAATTAATTTTGAACTAGGAATACTGTGCACCTGAGCACATAAACAAAAGACTTCACTTCCAATTGAACTCTTTAATGAACAAAATTGTCTTATTATCTCCCCTGAATGCTATTCAAGAGCAATAAAATTTCTTCATTCACATTTCCATATAATGCACTTGCTTCATGAAGAGTTTCATTAAAATCTATCTAGCAGTGAGGAGCAGTGAGCAGTGGAGAAACAGACATACATATTTGGGTGATTCTTGTATAAAACTTCATTTATAAGGGTATAATAGTTTTTTCAATGTGTTTTTAAACATGAATCAAGATATTAGTTTTTGATACAAATATTTTAATTTACATATAAAATTCATACTTTTATATTGCGGTATTTCTTTGTTCAGAACACAAATTGGGTAATTCCTGAATACCCCCTTTCTTTGTGAGGGTATAATAATTTAGTTTTTTATCCACATAAATCAGCAAATAACATTTTTATCAGAGTCTTTTTAAAATAACCATTTAAGGGCATACGATACAGTTACAGAGGGAGATTGTGACGTCGTCGTTGGATACATATTGTGACGTCATGAAAATAGCCCAAAAATAGTCAGAAATGATTGAAAAATGGCTGTTTTGAGCAAATAACTTCAAAATGAGCACGTTGACCTATTGATTTTTTAATGCCGTTCTTTAAAAGTACAAAAATCCAACATCATGAAAAAATTTCAAAATAATTGCAATGGACAGTCTTCTTCTATATGACTTTTTTATTCACTAAATTTCTTCCAAGATTTTCATAAAACTATCTTTAAACCAATTTTAGGGTTTAATCAGAGTTTTGCATTTTACAAAGGGTGACATAATAAACAAGTCTTTATTCTCTTAATTGTAAAACAAAAGACAGAGTACAAAAATGACAAATGGTTAAAAAGTTATGCTGTTTTGAATAATTTCCAAAATATTTCACTTTTTCCAATTTTTGTGGAATGCGTCTAATATTCAACTTTAAATATTATAAAAACGGATCCATTAAGACATGGTTTTCTTTTTATATTTGAAATGTTCATACACAATTTTGCTTATATACAAATTTTTATGAATTTTTCAATGGAGGATCTAAACTGTATCGTATGCCCTTAAAATTCTTACTTTCATATTGTTGTAGTCTTTTTTCAGCAGAGGCTCTCTGTTCCTTCTCCTCTTCCATTTCTTTCTGTAGCTTTTCAAATCTCTCTAAAACAAAAGTAAGCGTAAGTCAATAACATTTTCTTATTGGCTATTATAACCCATTCCATGGTAACCATATAGTAGAGTGTCGCCTACGTCAACCATATTGCTTACACATTTTCTTATTGGCTATTACCCATTCCATATGATATAATACAGTGTTGCCTGTGTCACCCATATTGCTTATATAGAGTAATGTTGCTTATATGTATGTAGACAAATACTAAACATCATCTCTCAGATGAGTAAGAGATTTTTTTTTTGCCACAGAGGGCTTGTTTTGTCCACTGATTTTGTCTTTCATCAGACTAACATTTGAATGCCCCTTTGGTACTCCAATATTACTGGATACTCTGGTTTAGTTTATTTTGTGGATACTAATTTCCTGGTTTGATGGAAAATGGTCAGTACATGGATTTTCAAATTCAAGGTTCTGAAATCTGCAGCATACAGATCAATATGAAATTCTTTTTGTGCAGGAGTATCAAATTTCATGGGGTCAAAGCAATCCACAAAAAAAACACGAAAACTAAAACCCCACATATAAAAACGAAACCACCGTACATGTATTAGTAAACTGGATGTAGACAATCCATTACCACCATATTAAAATCCTTTAAAAATACATGTTTACCAACAAGCAAAAACAAAGAATACTGCAGATGATTTTTGCCTGTATTAGTATTCTAGCTGTGATAATGTGAAAAATAAGTTGACAGCATACAATATTTAGTAACCTTACCTTTTTCAAGATTCATTATTTGACCTATACTCCTCAAAGCTTTGAGTTGTATCTCCTGGGCAAACTGGAATGCTTTTAACACATCTGAAACATAGAATATAAATGTTAAAACAAGAATTATTTGTTGCATACGGTTACATCTTTTTCTATGAGATACATGGTTTTTTTCATACTATCATAGATTATTTTTTTCCTTTATCTGGATTTGAACTACACATAATTGATCCATGGCAAAACAATGGGTGTGTTTAACAAGAAGGAACAGCTTACCCTTCCAGAGAACTTTCTTTCTTAATTCTATGTGATTTTGCTTTGCTGATTGCAGTTTAGTTGTTTTATTTGTATGAGACTTTCATTGTGATGTTTGTCCAAAGTGTCAACTGATTTTGTCTTCCCTTTTTGATCTACCAACATTTGAATGTCTATTGGCACTACCTAGCTTCTCTTATAGATAGATAGAATCTACATCCTATGTCCAAATTTTTCAAAAATATTTCAAAATTTAACCTTGCCTTGAATATTTATACATGTATGTTGATAAACCAGCTATATTGTCTTCTAGTTTGGAATATTTTGGTTTGAAGCTGTGCTCTTCATAATGTAGCTATTTGTTTTTTTAACTTTTGGCTTGAGTGTCTCCGATGAATCTTTAATTTATCAAAGACATGTCAGATGTAGTTTGAAAGTAAAACAAAAAATTAAGACTCCTTACCTGCTGGTGATCCCATCTGTAACAGGTTAAGGCTAGGTTGAGGTTGTTCTGTAGTCTCTGTCTGGATACCTGCTTCTGTCGTAATCTTGAATGGCTCCATGTTTCTATTTATATCCTCATCACATTGACCTTCAACTTCACCACTTGTAAGTCGTCTCCGTACAGAGGAATGTTTTGATTCGGAAAGCTTTCTACGCTTAGAACTTCCCTCGTCTGAAGATGAATCTATCCTACGCTTCTTTTCTGTACTACAACTTGGTGTCCGTTCATTTTCTTTAGCTAGGGTCTGATCTCTTTCTAGAGAAGTCTTTTCATTCAATGTGTTCTGTATATTGTCATGTTTTTCACTGTCAGTAAGTAGCCTTTCTATCTCTAAATGTTGAACATTTGATGCAGTCCTATTTGGTGTTTTGTCACTTATGGATTGCTGGTCTGTAGATGTAGCTGACTGTTTACTTAAAGGTGTCCTTCTATCTGATGGGGTATTTTCAGCAGATTTACTATGTTGGTCTGTAGCCACCATTTTATCGGATGGAGTATTTTGAACAGACCTACTAAGTTTTTTAACTAAATGTTCGGACAGTGTCTGTTTTGTCTCTTCTCTACAGGCATCTGAGTTTTTTGCTTTATCTGACAACATGCCTGGTGTTGATAGCTCAGTAACACGAGTCTCTCTTTCAGTTGGTGTATTCTGAACTGAACTGCTGTGGATCTCAACAATTGGTTCTGATGTATGACGTGGAGCCAAGTTAGAGTTGCTACTAACAGTAACATTCTGTGGTGGATTATTTTGAGTCAAGTGACTTAATCCTTCCAAAGGAGTATTGTATGCTACATCAGATTTTCTTCTTCCAGATGGAAAATCACTTTGACTTGGTTGTGTTACCGGTAAGCTTGTATAAGTTTGCAATGATGATGTCATCGCTTCTCTTGTTTGACCTTGATTTGACCCCTCCTTTGATGGCCCACCCAATATCAACCTTTGCAATTGTGTATGATGGCTTTGATGAGGAAGATGTCTTACATCAGTGTTCAGCTGATCATTGCTATGAGGGTTTTGTCCTGTATTTGTTACCTGGCTGGAATTGTGTTGTGTTACACTTGTGGCTTGACAGTTACCAGCAGCTGCTAATCTTCCTGCCACCTGCTGGTACATGAAACTAGATGCAAACTGATTTCCTGCTGCCCGTTGCTGTGAATTTTGAGTCTGGTAACAGTTCATCTGGTTCACACTGGTTCCTGCACTGACAACACTTGATGACTGGTTGTACATCTGAGGAGCTGACTGGTATCTTGGATATGTCTGGTTACCATTTACAGTCATAGTTGTTTGATGATACTGCTGGACTGTATTATATGATGCCATATTTTGTTGGTTACTGGCTGATGATTTGTTAATGTTAAATTGCATGTATGGATTTTGATGCTGAGCCACATTGGGTGGATTGTATTGAGGTGGCTGCCTATATGATCCCTGATAAATATTTGAAACATTTTGATGTGCAGCAGGAGGCACCTGATTTCCATACAACTGGTTCCTTATTTGACCTTGTGCCATTGCTCCCATTTGATTTTGAGCAGAAAATCTTTGAACTCCTTGTTGTGATTGGACGTGTTGTGCTCCCTGTGATTGGATGTTTTGTGTTGCCAGCTGTGACTGGATATTAAGTGCTGCCTGCTGTGATTGGATGATTTGTGTTGCCTGTTGTGATTGGATGTTTTGTGTTGCTGGTTGTGACTGGTTGCTTTGGGTTGCAGTTTGCGATTGGTTCCTCTGTCTGAGAATCTGGTTCCAATGTTGGTGAACTGTATTTACATTCAAACGTTTGTCTGTTTGCCATGCTGACACATCATTGTCTGTTAGTTTAGGAGCCAAAACAAGTCTTGATCTGAAATTAAATTGAAAACAACTTTAAAAATTGAAGAGAAAAGAGTGAAATCACATTTGTACATATAAAATGACTTGATTTCTTGTTTGTTTTATCATGTTTAATTATAAAGAAGGGTCTTTATATTTTTGCCATTTTTCATTCTATAAATGACACTATCAATCTATAAAATGATGGTTTTTTTATCCTCTAAAATTTTTGGTACAGAATCTCTAATGTGTTTTAAATTTTGCCTTCATGGATGATATTTACACCAGATATGATTAAGCACACACAGAGTTAATTACTTTATCTCTAATCTGAATTTTGCTTGGAAAAATAGTAAAGTTTCTTAAAACATAAATCATCATGTTTGATTTTTGAAATTCAATCGCAATTCAAACTTGGAAAAAAATAGCATTGTACATGACATTTGCATCTTCAAATAGATTAATAATGCTTGGTATTAAATAACAACAAAGAATAAAAACAGCTCATAAACATGCATTGTATATGCAAATGAAGCAGGTTAACATTTTATCTTAATTTATAACTGTTTTTACAGACTTTATGATTTAAATGCTCCTTTGGTACTTCTTTGATTCTAAAAATAAATCTTTAAAATTACACATATATGCTTGTGCTTAACCTTTAAATAAGACCCCATATACCAAGGATATCAAGAATGTTTTCATAATTTTTATGAAGCACATCACCAGTTGTTTCATGCATTGTAACTAGAGTCAGAAGATATCCTATTTCATTTGACTATTCCATAGGAAAGAAAAAAGCTGTACACCCAAAAAGGTTAAAATTATCATACCTGCTGAACTTTAACTGACTAAAAACACATAATTTTTCGTACAAACATTGGCTAAAATCTATTTTCTATGACAATGGATACCAAGAAATGAAACTACCTGGCTGATAGAATTCAATAACAGAAGAAACTAAATTTTCTACGTGTCTAAAGTGTAAGATAATATTAAGTAGAAATACCCCAAAAAATGGGGGGGGGGGGTTACAAAATACCTGTTCACTTCATGTGGAAAGGTATAAAATGTGCCATGCATTGAAAAATCATAGCCAAAACTCACTAGAACACAAGTTTATACACTTAAATGAATGCATATATACATACAGAAAACTGAAAAGAAATTGTACTAAAAAAGATAGTCGCTATAGGAACTTGAAGATTTGACAATTTAAAATAATAGATATAATCTTGATATCTTCTGAATAACTTTTTACTTTTAAAATATTTCTTTACATGTATATGTAAAACTAAAAAAAAAAATATCAAGTTGATACATGTATAAAAAAAAATAATTTTGCTAAAAATAAAAAAAAATGATCTGCTAGTAACACATGTTTTGGCTTCAACATCAACATGATCAAATAATTAAAAAATTAAAATGCATTTTAATTCATGAAAAATTTGCTAATGTAAAGTAGAAAATTTGTCAAATCCTATTTTCAGATAAAGAATGATTTCTAGGCTAAACTTGACTAAATCTAAACAAGTTCCAAGAGACTAACATGACTACTAACGATTCTTCAAATACAACAATATACCTCAGAAATGCCGTTGGTATTGGTCTCGTGTAAAACATGTGAAAGACAGGTGCCCTTTTTCTAGACAATTTAGATAATGGTTAAAATTATTTAATGAATTGAAAGAAAAAGGCTCTTTTGTCAAAACATTACATTACCCTTCTTTGAATTTTCTTGACCTTTGTTTTTCAAGAATTCTTTGTTAAATTATCTTTTGTTACAAGGCAACTGATTTATTCAAACAAGCAAATGTATCTTCTAAGACATTGGTGGGCCACTTGCATATTCTGTTGGAATTGAAACATTTTTTTTTAAAGTTATTTCTTTCTTATAATTAAGTGCTTGAAATGTCATGAAGGTCAGATCTACAGTTTCCAAGTACAATTTACCAATTTGTGTAAATGTAAAGTAAAATCTGGAGTGTGACTAACAGACAAACAGACTGTCTAAGGAACTGTATATCCCTCAACTTATATAGTTAGGCCATATAAGGTTGTTTTTGATAAATAAAGGATGTATAACTGCACTCACCTGAGATATTTTTCCATGGTTAGAACATACATCATCAGTTTCCAGATCACCACTGATGCTCCCTCGAGAGTCGCTGTCGGAAGAGGTTCATTTCTAAAGGACTGGTCCGACACTGCCTTCCACGGCATACCACAGACATGCCTCATGAAACAGTAGGGTGAAAATGATTGTTTGCATCCAGAACAATTAACACACCGCAACAGCCTGTCGACCAGCAGAGTAGGTATAAATTCTCCTATAGTGTTTCGATCAGGTCCACTCACCATTACTTTGACATGTGAGAAATGAATAGAATTGAACCTCGAAAAGTCATAAGTTCCATTGTTAGTTAATTTCTGGGCAAATGATTCCATGCATTGCATAAGTTTATCCATTTGTTCACGCATGATTGTTTTGGGATTGGTCTGTTGTTCTGGTTGCGTTGTAGGTGGATTTTGAGGTTCCTGGGTGGCTAGTCTGTTTGACTGTTGTAGTGATGGAGGAAATAAAATGCTCCCCATGATAGGATTTAGCAGTTGTAGACGAGATGTTTCATTCCCCTGTGACGATGTAACCCTGTTGGGTGACGATACTTTTCTACGTCTAGAATGTTGTTTCACTGAATCATACATATTTTCAGCAGTAGTAACACTATCAGCAGAGTTTGACCTGACAGTTTGAGATGGAATGGTATTCTCAACCGATTTTGTGACCCCATGTTCAGCAGATTTAGGTCTAACAGGTTCTTTTTGTGTGTTAGCTGAAACTTCCTTTTCATCATCTTTCTTCTTCTCGAAACAATGCTCGATATGCTTTCCTATGAATTTCCCAAAGGTTAAACTCTTTTCATTCTCGGAATTATTTTCCCTTTCCACCTCTTTCTCTGTGTTATCACTATTGTCAACTACAGGTGATTCTACAGAGTTGTTTTCATTGTTCTCTGTTGTTGACTCAAGTTCATTTTTATCATTCAACTTTATAGCCACAACTTTCATTTGGTGTTTAAACTCCTTTAATTTTTCAGAATTTTGATCAAGTTTGAAACGATCTGCTTTTTCTGCTAATGTACATGTAGCTGATTCCTCTACAGTTTTGCTAATTGATTTTTCTGAAATCTCCTCTGAATTGTCTATGACTTTATTTTGTTCATCATGTTTTTCATTGCTATGATTTTCGGATTTGTCCTCTGAGTCCTCCCGTTTAATGGTTACTTCAACAGGTTGTTCTTCTGTCTCATTTATTGGTGTCGCTTCATATTTAAACCCTGTCTCCTCCGACATGCTATTGAAGAAGAAATCATTAAGCGTATCTTCTAACTGTCCCGGAGAATCAGGCTGACTGTTCGGTACAATGCTTCTATTACCAGATGTATCATTGGTACTTTTTGTTATGGTGAATAAATCTGGATTCTCTTTAAAGTATTGATCAAGTTCTGGCAATACAGGTGGTTGTTTAAAATCATCTTCACTCTCATCATCAGCGGTGTCTTGTTTTATTTGAGGTGTGTCTGACATCCATGGACTCTGTGGCACACCTTTAATGTACCACATGACTTCGATGTCATCATCATCATCCTCATATTCATCAAAATCCTCGATTTCCTGTGATTCACTCGTAATGTTTGTCTGAGGGACCAATGCTCTAGAATAATCAACAGTCTCTTTAGATGAGTCTGCCTCAGTTGAACTGTTTGCGTATATCAATGTCTCATCTGGATCTTTGGGTTGATTTTCACACGTTTGTTGAGTTTCAGTATTTGATATTTGGGTTTTATCTGAATCCTTCTCCACAATTCTATCTTTTTTACAATCTTCTGAAATGAAATTATTGTCTTTAATTGCATCAACAATGTTTTCACCAGTTGTGTTATTGTCCATTTCATCCAATTTTTTAGACAATTGTATATTTTTAGTATCATCTGTGGGTTGATTTGACCTTTCACCTTCAATCATTGAATCATCTGAACTTTGACCATGACATTGTTCCATATCAATTACAAGCTTATCACAACTGCTATCAAGCTCGCTCTCGCTGGTTGACATGTTAGGTTCACTTTGAGCCAGAGCAGACGTCAAATTCTCAGTACATTTTCTAGTCATACTTGGAATTTTTTCTAGCTCTTTATTATACAATGTGATCATCTCTTTCTTGTTTGAAGTAAGATTATCTTTTTTCTTGAGAGTTTTATCCAAATGTTTCATTGGCGAAGAGTTCATAATAATATCCAGATTATCCAATGATGGTGTAACTGGACGATCATTGCTATGAACAAAACACTGATCAGTTGATGGTAAACTCTCGTTCTCAAGTTCATTCATATCTACATTGCCACACACCGAGACAATCTTAAATCCAGTTTCATTAGATTCCTGTGAATCCTTTTCATTTACAATTTCATTGTCATGATCATTGTCAATGTCCATATCTTGATGATTATCACTGTTGATATTTTCTACATTTGTTGAAGAGTCCACGTTTTGAGATAGTTTGGAAGCTTCAGTCTCCTTCTTTTTGTCAGGCGTGATTTGTTTCAACAGAGCTATCTTTTCCTTTACAGATTTTGACACATCTGCAGGTTTTGCTTTCAGTGGGGTTACTCTATTTGCTTTCCAGTTTTTAAAAACGCTTGCTTTAGCCGATGTTGATTGATTTGAATCTTTGTTGATATTCTGCTTCACGTTGTCGTTTCCATGTTTTGGAACATATTTTGACACATTTTTACTGATCAATGACATATTCCATCTTGGTTTCTTAATACTCCCACTATTTGAGGTTTTCTTTTGAGGAGATCTAGTTTTACTGGATGATACACTAGCACTGTTTTCTCCTGAAATTGGCTTCTCAGATTCTAAACCAGTTATGCTTGATGGTTTTGTGGCTTGTAATTCAGTAGCTTTTTGTTGGATATCTTGGATTGCTTGTTGCTCTTGTACATTGTCTTGATGTTGGTTTGCCATAGATTGTTTATTCTGAGATTCACTGTCTATTGCACAGTCCTGATCTGGTTCTATGCAATCACTTGCTATATCAGAATTGTTGATATTGTTAATTCCTGTCTCTGATTGAACCATTTGACAATCAGTTTGACATATGATCTTTTCAGAGGTAATGTCACTTCCATTTGATTCAACCTCCACAGTGTCAATTTTATCTAAATGTATTTTACTGATATTTGCATCCAAATATGAACCATTTTCATTTGAAAGAGTTTTTCCAATGTCAACTATTTGAGCATCCACAGTATGTTCAAGCTCTATTTCATTTTGCATTGTCTCTTGTTGCGATTCTTGAATCTCATCAGTGGTGATAAACTCAAAATCCTCAACAACTTGAGATGTTTCTATTTCCTCAAATGTTTCCCCTTTGTTCAATTCTACATCTCCTTCTATTTGAGCTTCTACATTATCTGACTCCATTTCATTTTGAACTTCAACATTTTGCACTTCATCGACAAGTTCATATGTACCAGAGCATTCATTTGTTTCTAGGAGACTGCCTGAAGTCGTGGTCACAGTAATCTCCCCTGAAACTTCCAAACTATTGGCCTCAATGTCTTGTAACAGTTCATTTTCATCAATCTCTTCAGCGCTTACTAAACTACTAGAATCATTGATATCATTGTCTGTAGTACCTTGTGTATTTACATCAGTCCTTGAAATATCACTTTCTGAAATGTCTGTTTCATTTGCAGTTTCTACAGCAACAGAATCCTCAACCGATGGATTTATTGCTACTTGTTCTAAATTTTCTATTCTCTGTAGCTCATCCTCACTTAACCTGGTCCAGTCTACATTTTCGATTGTTGCAACACATTCGATACTATCATTCAATTCACAATTTTCTGTAGATACTATCATTTCTTCATTTTCTAAATGTACATCCATGTTTTCATCACATTCAAGTTCTTCTTGCATTTCAATGTTTGAAGTGTCATGAGTTCTGACATCGCAATCGGTGGTGGCATTATCATTGCATGACATCTCATCAGCAGTCTCAGTGTCCTCATCAGCTGTTGCAGTACACTCCCCATCTGAATGTGGTACAGAACTAGATGGAGCACATGTAAAGTCAATAAGTCTATTGCTATTATCTTGTTCACTAGCCTGTTCATTTTCTCCAGACTTTCTTCTAGTTTCTATCTGATCCTTCTTAACAATCTCTTGCTTAGTTTTATCCTTCTCTTTGTGTTTTGGGTTTTTATTCTGTTGATCCTTTTTGTTTTGATTGTCTAACATGGTTTTGGTTGGGTTTTTCTTTGAGATTGTAGTTGGTTTCCTATTATCTGAAGTTTCTTTCTTATCAACAGTGCTTTTATTGTCTGAATTTTTTAACGATTTTTCAGTTTTATTTTGATTTTTTTTCTGGGATGTGTCTTTTTCATTTCTTTTGGTTTGGTCATCCTTAGATTTACTAACTTTATCCTTTTGTTTTGCCTGATTTTTACTATCATTTTTTGTCTCTTTAGAATTAAATTTTTTACTCTCTTGTTTCAATGAAGCTGATAGTGAATTTTCTACTTGGTGTTTGGTATGACCTCCCATTTTCAATACTTTGGCTTTGGCCGTGTCCAAACGCTTGACACCATCTTTGTTTAAGTTCAATTTTTTCTTCATAGACGGAAATACTTTCTCAGGCACTGAAATTTCAGCTTTAGGCTTTTTCTCACTACTGTATTTATCAATGTCTTGTTCATCAGTAGATTTTTCCTTCTTTGGTGTTTTAACTAAATGAAAGTCCTCCAAACCTGTTCTAATTTTTCGACCGAACAGGGAATGAACTGGTGAAGTCATAATGCTAGGTTTTGACTCCTCCTTATCATTACTA
Source organism: Arcuatula senhousia (assembly GCA_963971305.1). Lineage (NCBI taxonomy): Eukaryota > Metazoa > Mollusca > Bivalvia > Mytilida > Mytilidae > Arcuatula > Arcuatula senhousia. Next base: position 27,984,419 of record OZ020307.1, on the reverse strand, counting down.
GAAACATCACTATCTTCAGAAGCTTTTCTCATGCTTCTCCCATCTGGACTCTTCACAGTGTCTGTTTTGAGAGCCTTATTCCTGATGACTTTCGATTTTGTTTTTATCTTATTGTTCTCCACCTTATCATCATTAGAACCTTTGAGCGCATGTTCATCAACAGTGTCTTTATTGTCCTTAGGCTTAGATGTACTTGTTTTTGCTTCAAGCACAGATGTCATTAGTTTTACTTCAGGCATTAACATACTTGTTTTTGCTTCAAGAACTGACATACTTGTTTTTGCTTCAGGCACTGACGTACTAGTTTTTGCTTCAGGCACTGACGTACTATTTTTTGCTTCAGGCACTGACGTACTATTTTTTGCTTCAGGCACTGACGTACTATTTTTTGCTTCAGGCACTAATGTACTTGCTTTTGCTTCAGGCTGAGTTTCTACTGATGGCCTTTTTGGCATATTTTTGGAATCTGTTGGTTTTTTAGTTCCTTGTTTTTCAAGTTTAATGGCTGACTTTGCTTTATGAGTTTTTTCCTTCTCATTTTCACTAGACAATTTTCTTGACTTTTGTTTTTTGGAATTCTCCTTTGAAGATGATTTAGCTTGTACATCCTTTGAAGATGGTGCATTTGATTTGTCTTTTTCTGATTTGCTATTCAAAGGTGTCTCAGTCTTAGTTTGATGATCGCTTTTTAAATTGTTAACTTTCTCCACACTTTTAACACCCTCCTTTTCACTAGAATTCTTTTTCATGTCCTTTGTTTTATCTTTTCTAGCATTTGCAGCCTTTTTCTCAGAATTCATTTTCATGATATCAGGAACTCTTAATGGGCTCTTGGTTCTCTTTTTGGTTTTTTCCTTGTTAAGAAATGTATCAAACAAGTTTTTGCCTTCTACTACTGCCTTTTCAATATCCACTAATTCCTGATCTTCACCCTGAAGATCTGGCGTATGTAAGCCATCATTTGACAGTACACTTTCCAACTGATCTTTACTAGACTGTTCATGTTCATGCCAGCTATCCACTGAAACATAGTTTTCAATACTACAGTCGGACAGAGTCTCAGATGTGACTGTACATTTCACTTTGTTCTTACTTCCCGATGAATGTTTGTTTCTACTTGTTTTTGTATCTATTGGTTTATGTCTTGGAACGGGTGAAATAACCAATTCAGAATCACATGATCCTTTACTCTTGTGTGCCATAGGTGTTGATGTTAATTTAGTGTCAACATTCAGATCAACCATGGGGCTAGCTGTAATATCTCTCACAGAATGTTCTGGCAGACTTTTTCTATTTACGACTTTAGACAGATCTAAGTTTTGTTCATTTGCATCACTGTTTTTGTCGTTTTTCGGTTGGCTTTCTACAGTTTTAACAAATGATTTACTTTTGCTATCATTGTCTTTTGATGGTTTTCTTTCAGTAGATTTGACAACACCCTCTGGTAAAGAATCACTTTTGCTTTTTGACTTTGTTTTGTTGTCCTTTACTTCAAAAGAGGATTCGTTAAATGGGGTGTATATAACACAACCATTATTGTCAACTTTCTTATGCTTTCTTAACTTTTCACCTTCTTTAGCACAACTTTTGATAAATTTGTCAATGTCCATATTCAAAGAATGATCTAGCTCTGATGTTTTGTTTTGATTTTCACTTGCATTGTCCATTACCTCACATTCGTCGACAGTCTGCATGTGCTCAGAGTTTTCTTGTGTTGGCTCTACATTGCTATTGGTTGGACTGTTTTTAAGAAACCAGTCAATAGCAGAGTCTATTTGCTCCTTGCTAGGGACTTCTACATGAGAACCCTCAGCTCCACTTTGATCTGACGGTCGACTTGCACTAGAATGATTCAAATAATTTCCCGAGCTATGTCCATGGTTATAATCATACGTATATTTTCCTTGAACATGATGTCCATGATGGCTTGCGTTACCTTGATGGGTTGGTTTTTGCAACAATGGCGGATGATTTCTGAGTTTTTTCAACAATGGTTTGGAACGAGAAATGTTAGTGAAATATGGCACATTTTGTGAGTGATCATTATGGTGCACATTAGGCCTATGCTGAGTATTGTCACTGGCAGTGTTTGTATGGTTAATGTTGTGATTTGGATCATGGAATTGAACACTTGATGAATGGAAAGAATCCTGAGATCCATTGCGAGTATCTTGATTTAAAGAACAGTTTTGAACACGTTCATCAAAATGAGTATTTTGATTGTCTAAATTTTCATATCTATGATTAGAGTCATGCGATACATCTTCCTCGCCTAATTTCACTTTTTTGTTTTCTAGCTCATTTCCTTTTTCATCTAGGAATGACCTTTTGCCGTCCGCTGTTATTTTAATCTGACAAATTTGTGAGATGCCTTGAGCAATGTTAGTAACTTTTGGTGTTGAATGCATATTGTCCTTGAAACTAGTATCAAATACATTATTGTCAATTTCAACATTGTTATTGAGTTCATGACCCTCGTTTCTATCTTGATCATTGTTTCTACGTCTTTCTTTCATGGATCTAAAATACTGATATTTTGTTTTTATATCATGTGCACTTCTGTGATCATTTCTTTTGGAAGAAAATTCATTTCTGTTGTTACCAATAATAGATTCTCGTAAATCCCTCTTCTCATTCATTTGTTGTTGTTGTTCAGTTTTCATTTGTACGAGAGGCTCCACTTTTATTCTATCGTTTCCAGAGTGTCGTACAATATCATCATCCTCTCGCAACATAGCAGTTCTGTTTGGAGCTGGCCCTCTGTCTGAACGTGGTTTATGATAATCTCTTTTGTCTCTTCGACTGGAGGATCGATTATGATCCCTACTATGAGATCTCTGTCTCCTATGCCTTGGTGAACCACTGTGACGTCTTTCTCTTGATCTACTTCGATACCTATGACGACTTCTGCTTCTACTACGATAGCGATATGATTTATCTTTACTGTGACTTCTATCCGACCTTCCTCTACTTCTACGCTCTTCTGGTGACCTTTCTCTACATTTAAAGGACCTTGACAATGACCTTTCAAGACTTGAGTTTGGAGATCTATTTTCTTGTTCATTTTCTTCACCTGAATAATGTCTATATCGATTAAATGGTCTATTTATATGTCCACGTCCACGTCCACGTCCACGTCCTCTACCACGAAATGGGCGGTTTCTTCCACGGTATCTTCCACGCTGCTGTCCACGCCAATTCCCTCTTCCACGATAAAAATTGGAATTACCTCTACCATTTGGTGGTGACCAAAATTGTCGAGGTTTTTGATGGAAAGATTTTTGCTCATTCTGTGACGTCCAGCTTCCATCTGCTTCCTGACTACTATTGACTTGGTTGCCATCCTGCTGGTCACTAAAACCACTGGCATTCTGTTGGTCATCTGTTAAGTCCTCGTCATATGGTGGAAATTGAACTTCCTCCCAATTCATCCTTCATTGACCTGAAAGAAAAAAATGGAGCTGAGTCAACATGTAAAATGTATGTATTTCCTAAAACATTGCTGAATATAATAATGATAACCTTCAGTGTACTGTCTTTCAACTATTTTTTTCTCATTTTCACAAAATCAAAAGTGATTACCCAAGTTATATTTTTCAAAATCTATTTGAAATAAACATCAAATTGTGAAAGGTGCACACTATGGGAAAAAAAGGTTGCATATATTTGATGTTATTTCTAAATAGACTAAAAAAATAAGTCATTCAAATTTAAACTTTATAAAATCTTGTTTAACTACTCTTCCAATACAGTCAAAATCATAATGTCCAGGATGGCAGGTATATCTTGAATTTATAATTGATCGAGATTCCCAAAAATATAACCATGCATAAAATATGCAATCACTAAAAATTCACACAAAAAATAATAAAATCCAACAGTCCTGGTATACTATAAGTATGACAAATTTCATACTTATAACTTATTATAACCACCATATAAATGAAACCCTGATATATTCAAATGAACAAATATTTGCAAATTTACCATCATAAACGAAAATTGATAAAAATTCCACTTGTGGTCACTATGTACTCTGATCAAATAAATAGTTTGATATGAGAACTTTGGACGTGTGGTCAAGGTACAATAAGCATGACAAGTCCAGATATGATAACAAATAAATATTACACAATAATTAAGATACAAGATAATGCTATCATTTTAAATCCTTTTTACAGATTAGCTCCAGGATATCTTTAAGAAAATAAATACTTATCAAAGGTAAACCCTATTCAAAAGTTTAACCCCTAGGGATTTTAAAAATCCTTTCAAACAAAAGGATTACTTGGACAAGGGGATTATGTCATTTATGAGTTATCAACTGGCACCTTGTATTGTCATTGTTGACATTAATATGACCTCAAGGGTACAAATTGTTATGTCATTCTATTAAATAGCAACATACATTTGTACCTTAAAGTGATTATAAAGCTCTTAAAATTACATAAGATATAGTTTTACCTTTTAAAGGAAAAAAAAAACATGTCACATTTTTAATTTTCAGTTTGTTTGGCAAAAATCAAGTTTAAATCAAAAACTTTTCTTTTTCCAACTCTAAGAAAGATAACTCTTAACCAATGAATTTTAACTGTCATATTCAGTTAAAATAATCTAGGAGAGTGCAAATGGACTTAAGTTGTAGTTTTGTCTTCATACTAAATGCTGTACAAATAAAATTACTAAAAACAATTATAATTCTTTTGATCATCATTAAAAAATCATCACAAAAACAAATCAATAAACATGATAAAATTAGACCTAATATCATAAAAAAATTATAAATATTTCCATCTGCTGAACATGTGAATTTTATATATGGTATATCAATCTACGACAGAATGACATTTAGTATCCATTTGTGCATAGTTTGTACAGAGTTCCCATCCAACAATAAACAAATGTCATTTTTGACAGGCAATGGAAAGGTCAGCAATAACATATAGGACATTTATTGAGTGCCATGTATAAATCTGGACTTTTCACTTCAAGCTGTCTCCTGATTTATGGAAAACCAGAATTTAATCATAAAAATCCCTTGACAATCTAATATAAATAATAAAAACCAGAATATATTATTAAAAACTTCCATTTCACTTCAGTGAACAAATCCTACAATGGTGTAGAGTGAAATTTGAATACATCATAAATTTTTCAAAATCTAAATACAGTTTACATAAAGATTGTCAACATGTTATATTGTATGATGAATATTTCATTAAAAAAATTCTTTTCTCTCCATGTGCACAAACTTTTCATCATTTAGATATAGTTTACATTAGCAAAGACAGTGAATAATAAATATTTCACTACTACAAGTTCACATACAATGGATACAATCATTTTTCTCATCAAATATGTAACTGGCGTTACATGTGTTTTAAATATTTCAAAAATTCAAATAATTTTCCATTACATGCAATCTGACAATATACTGTTACAAGACAATCAATAATGTTGGCAGATATAAAACTATGATTATTCACATTTTTGTTGAAATATCTGAATCTTTAATCTGCTCAATCATATATGCCTAAGCTTTTTTGAAAAGAAATCAATCAAAGCTCCTTTGTTATCAATAAATGAAAGCAAATTGAGATTTTCAAATTTGGATTAAAAATAAATATTTTCATAAGTAAAGGGAAATAATTCATACTCTGGCAACTTTTTTAACATAAGGAATCATTAAGTTTAACTTCTAAAAGTTATAAAGAAATGTTATAGAATGCACATTTTGATATACATTCTGACTGTAAAGTTTGTCAACAAAATATGCATATCACAATTGAATAAACATGTATAAGGCATTAAAATTGAGACCTTAATAAATGGTCTATTCATACAATCAGGTAATAAACAGATATATTCTGCAAAATAAAAAATATAGCTTCTACAACGCGATCGAGTTGATTATGGAATTTCTAACATCGAGAGAAATAAATTTGATTATATTAATGGGGAGGCTTGCCGAGCGATTAAAATATCAAATTTATTTCTCGAGATGTTAGAAATTCCATAATCATCAAGAATTAAGCTGTAGAAGGTTTTTCTCTAATGTCTACAGGTAAGAAATTGCAAAAAGTCGCTCATCAATTGCACGAGCAATTTCGCTGAGAACAAATTTCTCTCTAGAGGTGAGAAATATTTTTTCACAACTGGTTGAGAGGTTGTTAAATCGGATAAAAATTAGAGAATAAATGATACTGCACTTAAATATTCCAAAAATGATATGAACATGGGAATTTTGATAAAAGACAAAACTTGGAATAAAAAAAAATTTGATAACAGAATAAACAGAATAAAGCAAACAACAAACCTTTGATAGAGCCAAAAAAACTATGCTACAGTGATGTATTCCTGATTTTTAATAGTGCAACATATGTCTGATGTTTTGCCAGAACTATACAATCTAGCAACACACGCTATCACATTGATTCGGTATAAATTACAGTAATTTAGCAACTTTGAGATTTGACATCATTCCAACTGGAAAAGTTAATGGAGTTTCTAATGTGGAGTCAAGGGGCTGCAGTTTTTATATGTATCTGATCTCGCAATTAGTGAGAATCTGAAGAAAGAGAAGCATTAATGGTCATTGGATGCTTAGTGAACATGTATAAAGCCAAGATGATCTATGTAATCCAATATCTATGTCACTGCCCTAAGCTGACATCAACATCCCTTCACAAATCATGCAGAAAACTACCCTCAAACTATTCTGATTACAGAAACAGATAATGTTGATAAAAAGAAAACTTTATATAAAAAAGTTTAAAGTTGAAATGTCATAGATACAGTTGTTTAAATTAAAGTTCACTGAATTTTGATAGGTTATGATAAGTCTTATCTTTTTCTTCTTTTTCTCCACTAGTGAACACAGGCCTTTGGTAGCCAAATAAATCATTTCTTCACTTCTTCAAATAAATATTCTGTGAGAAATATCATTCCTTTACTAGGATCATGCTGTGCGAGTCTTTCATCAAAATTTTCAATACTTGATCTCTACAGTAAATTGATCAGCATTTCCTTTCTGAGTCAATTATCCAATGCCTTTCCAATAATCCATCTTCCATCGTAAAAGAATAAGACTTTAGAAGCATTTCTATCATTTTATTAATTAATTTATAAATCAAACATACTAATTGCAATCAATTAAAACATAATTATTATAAACAAAATACAATAATTGAAAACATACTCTGATAAGGAAACTGTCCTCAATTCTCACAAATATCCCATGCTGGATTAATTAAAATTCCACATCTAGAATGATACTGGTTAACATCAGTGTGGCTATACAATCAATTCTGACAGGGATATTTTATGTTCATTGGTATTTATAGTAGTCATCTGGGCCTGGAGGTTTTTAACCTAGATAAATATTAATTATCAGCTGTATGTTAATCTTGACTTTGATGTAAACAACTTGAGGGGGAAAGTAACAGGTGTTGTCCAGTAATAAAATAAATCAGTTTATTTTTGTATTTAAGAAAAGAAGTATAATCTAACATGTCTAATGGGGAGTTAAATATTATCAAAGGTTTCTGAGGGAAATGAAACAGAAAATAAATTAAGAAAAGAGGTATCTAAAGGGGAAGTTCTAAATCACTTAAGGTTTCTTGGGGGAAATGCATTTCTTTTGGAAATAAATTAAATCAGTTTTATAGAAAGGTATAGAAAATAAAAAATCAGAGGTATCTAATGGGGGTATTTTATAAAATGAGAGGTTTCTGAAGGGAAATGATTTCACAAAAACAAATTATTTTGATATTAGCAATGTTTTAACTATTAATATAAATGACTGATGAAGGCCTATGGCCGAAACGTCTTAATAAAAGGTTTATTTCTACGATTGGATTTAAATTTAATTCCCTATGGATTTTTAAGAAACAATTAATATTATAAATGAGTTAATTAAGGAAATCAGAGGATTGCTATAAATAAATTAAAATAATATGACAGAAGTTCCCTATACAGTTTATGAAACACAAGCATTTTCTGCAACTGATTTATCTAATTTATATGTTGGCTACAAATTTCAAAAGTAATGAATCTATTTCGAGTTAGGAATCAAAAGTTTTGTGTAAAAGTTGGTTTGTTAAACAGAAAGAACATAATTGACAGACCTGTGGGACCCCACACTTACAAGTAAGATCTGTTAAAACAAGTGTGGCCACTAAAAGTATGTCTCGCCTGCCGGCTACATAACCACAAGAGGCTCCCAGGAGCCTGAATCGCTCACCTGGTCCTTAAGCTGTAAGGACTTTTCTCTGGAAAGTAATACCTATGTGTTGAGTTTCGTCGAAGGTAAGACAAAAATGAGGTCAAGGCCAGATGACATGGTGATAAACCCAAACACTTTAATCTAATCCATCAATATCCAAATTATCAGATGCCTAGTTATTACAATTTTTTAAGAAATTCATTTTCCATAATAATCCTACAATCAAAGTTTACAGCATGTAAAAAAAAAACTAAGTTCACAGTCATTGAAGGGTCAAGGTCACATGTCATTGTTATAGCTGCATAAAGATTTTCCCAACTGTCTGTATTTAAAATATCAGATGCCTAACCAATATACTTTTCAAGCAATTCATTGTCCACAAAAGTCTTACAAAAATGTTTATGGCCTGTAAAAAAGACCTAAGTTCACAGAATCACTGGAGCGTAAAAATGGGGTCAGGGTCACATGGCATGGCAACAGTTGCGTAGACCATACCCTCAACTGTCTGTATACCAAATATCAGATGCCTAGCTATTATACTTTTCAAGCAATTGATCGTCCACAAAAGTCTTACAAAAATGTTTATGGCCTGAAAAAAAACCTAAGTTCACAGAATCACTGGAGCGTGAAAATGGGGTCAGGGTCAAACGGCATGGCGACAGTTGCGTAGACCATACCCTCAACTGTCTGTATACCAAATATCAGATGCCTAGCTATTATACTTTTCAAGCAATTGATCGTCCACAAAAGTCTTACAAAAATGTTTATGGCCTGAAAAAAAACCTAAGTTCACAGAATCACTGGAGCGTGAAAATGGGGTCAGGGTCAAACGGCATGGCGACAGTTGCGTAGACCATACCCTCAACTGTCTGTATACCAAATATCAGATGCCTAGCTATTATACTTTTCAAGCAATTCATCGTCCATAAAAGTCTTACAAAAAAGTTTACGCCGCCGCCGTCGCCGCCGCCGCCGTCGCCGCCGCCGTCGCCGGAAAGTAATACCTATGTCTCGCCTTCCGCGACTATTCGTCGCAGGCGAGACAAAAATGGTTGACCCTGAAAATTTTGACGACTAGAGGCTCCCAGGAGCCTGAATCGCTCACCGTACTTTAACTACTGATTGAATGAGAATTTTTGTGGGTATCTGAGGTGAAAAACTCCAATAAACGATCATCATACATTTTCAACCTTATAATGACGGCTTTTGTAGAGTACATTAGCTGAACATTTAAGCAAGCAACAGCTTTTCGTAATCTATTATAGGTTTAACCTGCAAAACTTGACAATAAGGGGCCATAACTTTTATGAGTGGTCATCATACAGCTTCAGCCTAATGGATATTTTTGAAAAGCTAATTGAACTGAAGATCTAAGCAAGCAACATTTTTGACTATCTGTAACATTTCATTCTATAGGTCAAATACAAAAATAACACTATTTTTCACCTTTAAAGGACCATAACCCATATAAGTGGTCATCTGACAATTTTGACCCTGAAATCATTTTTATAGATATCAATGAGCTTTACAGTTCTTCAAGGCTAACTTTTCCTCTAGCACTTACAGTTTTCAAGATAAAGTCCAGAAACTGTGAAAATGGCAAATTTTGACGATTAAGGGTATAAGGAGTCGTCCAACAACTTTGACCCAATGGAGAGTTTTGTAGAGCTTTTGATGCTAAAGAAGGTGGGCTGCTTTGGATTTCTATATCTCTGATACTTTTTTTATCTATAAGCTAAAAACTATGGTCTGACCCTCTTGTTCTACCGTATAAGTTGGGTTTTTTTTGCAGGTATCTAATTTTCGCTTTTTCTGGCGATAGTTTGCAACTTGCGAAAATAAAATTTCGTAAATAGTATATGCACAGTATATACTCTTATATTGGAAATCGCTAAAATTGAATTCTGCGGAAAAAAGATTTTCCATTTTTTTAGAAATCCACGAAATTTAGCTCCTGCCAAAAAAACAACTTATACGGTATTTGTAGCAACGGCAGCCATGTTGGTTGGTCGGCGTGCACAATTTTCACAAACTTTGGTAGAGGACATCCTAAAGATTAAGTCTACAAAGTTTGAAAGCAATCCCCTCAGTGGTTTCAGAGAAGAATTAAGACCTAATAAGAAAAGTTAACGGACAACGGATGCCTAACAATGACAATAGCTCACTTGATCCTTCGTGTCAGGTGAGCTAAAAAGTCTATGTCTGCTTATTTATTCAAGGAAAATACTAGGTTAGCTGTAAACTGATGTAAAATATTTGGTCTTATTTGTTGAAACTTACATGTAAATAGAGGACTTCTATCGCAAAATATACTCATGTAATTGAGTTCTTAAGTCGTGATTTTCAAGCAAATAGCCACTTTCCAGAACTCTCCTCGTTGAAGGCAATTGATGGACAGACCTGAAAACAATACCTAATAGGAATCCTACCTGAAGCTACAAACCAAATATCAACCATCTTTTGGGACCCCTACCTGAAGCTACATGCCAAATATCAACCATCTTATGGGACCCCTACCTGAAGCTACAAACCAAATATCAACCATGTTATGGAACCCCTACCTGAAGCTACATACCAAATATCAACCATCTTTTGGGACCCCTACCTGAAGCTTAATGCCAAATATCAACTATCTTATGGGACCCCTACCTGAAGCTACAAACCAAATATCAACCATGTTATGGAACCCCTACCTGAAGCTACAAACCAAATATCAACCATCTTTTGGGACCCCTACCTGAAGCTACATGCCAAATATCAACCATCTTATGGGACCCCTACCTGAAGCTTCAAACCAAATATCAACCAGGTTATGAAACCCCTACCTGAAGCTAAAAACCATGCAAATATCAACCATCTTATTGAACCCCTTCCTGGCTACAAACCAAATATCAACCATCTTATGGGACCCCTACCTGAAGCTACAAACCAAATATCAACCAGGTTATGAAACCCCTACCTGAAGCTAAAAACCATGCAAATATCAACCATCTTATTGAACCCCTTCCTGGCTACAAACCAAATATCAACCACCTTATGGGACCCCTACCTGAAGCTAAATGCCAAATATCAACCATCTTATGGGACCCCTACCTGAAGCTTAATGCCAAATATCAACCATCTCTGAAGCTACATACCAAATATCAACCACCTTATGGGACCCCTACCTTAAGCTACATACCAAATATCAACCATCTTATGGACCCCTACCTGAAGCTACAAACCAAATATCAACCATCTTATGGGACCCCTACCTGAAGCTACAAACCAAATATCAACCATCTTATGGGACCCCTACCTGAAGCTACATACCAAATATCAACAGTCTATGATAAATACATGTAGTTTCTGCCAAATCTGTTACCAAAAAATTAGTAAAATAAAAAGCTTCGCCAAGCAAAGCATGATATGACTGCAACATGTCCAACCTTGTAAGTTTTAGACCCAATATGGATAGTCAATTGCACAAGACACATGCAGACCATGGTGGACTGACAAATGATTTCAACACATGCAGCCTTTGGTGGACTTTCCATATACATTTCAGAAAAAATCCATTTTTCTTTCAAAAGTAAACCAAAATCAATTACAATTGCAAAATATTACATCTTTTCACCCCTTATCAAGGGTACCTGCTACCTTTCACTTTTGCCCCTTTTGGCCCCCTTACAACAATTATGGGGAGGGGAGTGTCATATAATTAATCCTCAAATTTGTAACTATGTTCACTTGATAAGAATTAATTAGCAAAAAAAAAATTGAAATAGGACAATAAATAAAAGATTCAATTTTGGCCCCTTTAGCTCCTGATTGCATAACAGAACAAGAGGCTCCCAAGAGCCTGAATTGCTCACCTGATTTACACAGATACATATATGTGTAGATATTTTTGTGCTTAACCATATGCGATTTAAATTTCTGAAATATCTTGGTTAGTTTTTAAGATATTGGGCTTAATAAGTGCAAATTTGGCGAAAATGAGGAAAAAGAACAATAACTCCCATATCATCAGTCAGATCTTTCTTGAAATTTCAGGACAGGTAAATCTTAACATGCTGATCACTTTTGATTCTTACACAATTTTGATATCTGAAACCATTTTTGAGTTATTAGCAAAAAAATGCAATAGAGTTGTAGCAGATAAGCTACATGTATTAAACAATGGAAAATGGTAAATTTTGACGCTTTAAGGGCCATAACTCCTAAAAGAAATGGTTCTTCAGCTTTGACCTAATTACATAAAATGTAGATCTTGACGTGCTTAATCATATGCAATTTGAATTTTTAAAATATCTTGTATAGTTTTCAAGATATAGGGCTAAATAAGTGCAAAATTTTCAAAAAATGCAGAAAAAGGGCAATAACTCCTATGTCAATTGTTGGATCTTCTTGAAAATTTCAGAGCAGGTAGATCTTGAGATGCTGATCACTTTTGTCTCCCATCAGAATTTTGATATCTGTAACTATTTTTGAGTAATTAGCAAAAAACTGCAATTTACCCCATGTTCTATTTTTAACCATGGCGGCCATATTTTTTGACGAATCAAAATCCGAACGATAGAATTGTAGCAATTATGCTATTAAGCAACTGTGCCAAGTTTGGTTGAAGTTGGATGCATGGTGTCAGAAAAGTTCATCTTTAAAATTCCCGGGAAAAGTAATGAAAAATGGTAAATTTTGACGCTTTAAGGGCCATAACTCCTAAAAGAAATGGTTCTACAGCTTTGACCTAATTACATGAAACGTAGATCTTGACGTGCTTAATCATATGCAAGTGTATATTACACCTCTCTCAGACATCAAATCTGAGGGCGGAGCCCGAAGATTTGATTGTCTGAGAGAGGTATAATAAACTTATACTGTTGCACTGTTTATCTAATATGTTATCAAGATAACTGGCATCATGACATTTAAAAATTTCAATATACCAGAAATTGTCAAGCTTTAGGGCATACTGTAAAACATGGTATGGTACCGATGATATGATATAAATTTTGCCATACCATTGTACGATGGTATGGTATAATGGTATGGAATCATGGTATGGTACAAATTTTTATACCATGGTATCACGTCTATGGTAAGGTATAGATTTGTAATTTCTTTTTTCTAAAGTAAATAATACAATATACATTGTAGATGTTGTTTTTTTTTGATCATTATTATGTTTAACTTATAGAATGCCTTATTTTGAAGCATCGTTATATTAAAGTAAATTTACAAAAATCTAGTTAAGATTTTTATAAAGTAAAATATGATGATAAATCACTGCTTTAATTGTTTCGCTCTTGCATGTCCATAGGAAGCTACTCAGCTAAAACTGTGTTAATTAAATAAAACATAGTTGTTTTATAACATTATCTAGAACAAGATTAATTTCTTAATAGATTTATTTTAGTATTCCAGCAAATTCCAACAATAAACGAGTCTACTCAATTTAATAAACTTTTTTTGTTTTGTGTTGCTGATAATACAGTGGTAGATTCAAGGTTAGGATACTTATACCATACCATGTTATACAGTATGACAAGTTTTAGTAATCAAAGGAAAAATTTGTCCATCTTCCCTAGTTTTCGAGGATGTTATCATTGTTTTAGATCTGTTTTTATTACTTGTTTACATCATCAAAATTATTTACGACCAAGTAAAAGTTCATGAAAGTGTATGCGATTTACACTTTCAAGAGGCTGTAACCTCATCAGATTTTATCAACATTTCATTGGTCAGAGCTCATTTTCCACTGAGCTGTCAGCCTGTCAAACATGAAATCTAACACCAACAACAGTATAATTTGAATTATTAAAATATCTTGTACAGTTTTCAAGATATAGGGCTAAATAAGTGCAAAATTTTGAAAAAATCCAGAAAAAGGGCAATAACTCCTACATCGGTTGTTGGATCTTTTTGAAAATATCTGGGCAGGTAGATCTTGAGGTGCTGATCACTTTTACCCTATGCCAGAATTTTGATATCTGTGACCGTTTTTGAGTTATTTGCAAAAAACTATATTTGACCCCCCTGTTCTATTTTTAGTAACAGCGGCCATGTTTTTTGACGTATCAAAAATCCCAACGCAAACTTTTTGCACAATACCCTAAGGAACAACCATATCAAGTTTGGCTGCAATAGGCCAAGCAGTTTCAGAGATGAAGATGTTTGAAAAAAGCTAACGGACGACGGACGGACAACGGACTTAAAGTGATGGCAATAGCTCACATGACCCTTCGGATCAGGTGAGCTAAACAAGAGGCTCCCAGGAGCCTGAATCGCTCACCTGACATATGCGCATGAAGTAAAGGTTATTAGGCAAAATCTTTTTGACGTTGAAAGGGTCATAAGATTAATAAGGGGGTCATTTGACAATATGGTGGATCTTAAGGTGCTGATCACTTTTGTTCTCAATCAAAATCTACAAATCTGGCATCCTTTTTGAGTTATTTTTGAAAAAATGCAGTTTAACCTAATGTTCTATTTTTAGCCACAGCAGCCATGTTTTACAACCAATCAAAAATCCCCACATAATTTCTATACACCTATTGCTAATAAACAATAATACCAAGTTTGGTTCCAATTGGACTTAAAGTGTCAGAGGAGTTAACGTTTTCAATATAATGAGGAAATGCTTTTTAAATGCTCAATTTTGACGTTCTAAGGGCAATAACTCCTCAAAGGAAAGGTCCTACAACGTTGACCCTATTACGTATTTTGTAGATCTTGATGCGCTTAACAATATGCAATTTAAATTTCTCAAATATCTTGTATAGTTTTCAAGATATTGAGCTAAACAGTTGCAAAATTTGCAAAAAATCCACAAAAAGGGCAATAACTCCTACATGGATTGTTGGATTTTCTACAAAATTTCAGAGCTGGTAGATCTTGAGGTGCTGGTCACTTTTGTTCCCAATCAAAATTTTGAAATCTGTCACCATTTTAGAGTTATTTGCAAAAAACTGCATTTTACCCCTAATGTTCTATTTTTAGCCACGGCCCACAGCGGCCATGTTTTACAACCAATCAAAAATCCCCACATAATTTCTATACACCTAATGCAAATAAACAACTATACCAAGTTTGGTTCCATTTGGACTTAAAGTGTCAGAGGAGTTAACGTTTTCAATGTAATGAGGAAATGCTGTTAAAATGCTCAATTTTGACGTTCCAAGGGCAATAACTCCTAAAAGGAAAGGTCCTACAACGTTGACCCTATTACATATTTTGTAGATCTTGATGTGCTCAACAATATGCAATTTAAATTTCACAAATATCTAGTATAATTTTCAAGATATTGAGCTAAACAAGTGTAAAATTTGCAAAAAATCCACAAAAAGGGCAATAACTCCTACATAGGTTGTTGGATTTTCTTCAAAATTTCAGGGTAGGTAGATCTTGAGGTGCTGGTCACTTTTGATTCCAATCAAAATTTTGAAATCTGTCACCGTTTTAGAGTTATTTGCAAAAAACTGCATTTTACCCCTATGTTCTATTTTTAGCCACACCAGCCATGTTTTACGACCAATCAAAAATCCCCAAATCAGTTCTATACACCTAATGCTAATAAACAACTATACCAAGTTTGGTTCCATTTGGACTTAAAGTGTCAGAGGAGTTAACGTTTTCAATGTAATGAGGAAATGCTGTTAAAATGCTCAATTTTGACGTTGCAAGGGCAATAACTCCTAAAAGGAAAGGTCCTACAACGTTGACCCTATTACATATTTTGTAGATCTTGATGTGCTCAACAATATGCAATTTAAATTTCACAAATATCTAGTATAATTTTCAAGATATTGAGCTAAACAAGTGTAAAATTTGCAAAAAATCCACAAAAAGGGCAATAACTCCTACATAGGTTGTTGGATTTTCTTCAAAATTTCAGGGTAGGTAGATCTTGAGGTGCTGGTCACTTTTGATTCCAATCAAAATTTTGAAATCTGTCACCGTTTTAGAGTTATTTGCAAAAAACTGCATTTTACCCCTATGTTCTATTTTTAGCCACACCAGCCATGTTTTACGACCAATCAAAAATCCCCAAATCAGTTCTATACACCTAATGCTAATAAACAACTATACCAAGTTTGGTTCCATTTGGACTTAAAGTGTCAGAGGAGTTAACGTTTTCAATGTAATGAGGAAATGCTGTTAAAATGCTCAATTTTGACGTTCTAAGGGCAATAACTCCTAAAAGGAAAGGTCCTACAACGTTGACCCTATTACATATTTTGTAGATCTTGATGTGCTCAACATTATGCAATTTAAATTTCTCAAATATCTAGTATAATTTTCAAGATATTGAGCTAAACAGGTGTAAAATTTGCAAAAAATCCACAAAAAGGGCAATAACTCCTACATGGGTTGTTGGATTTTCTTCAAAATTTCAGGGTAGGTAGATCTTGAGGTGCTGATCACTTTGACCCTGTGCCATAATTTTGATATCTGTAGCTGTTTTTGAGTTACTTGCAGAAAACTGCATTTTACCCCTATGTTCTATTTTTAGCCATGGCGGCCATGTTTTTCGACGAATCAAAAATCCCCACATCAGTTCTTTGGGGAATACCCTAAAGTACCACCAGACCAAATTTGGTTTGAATCTGTGCAGCTGTTTCAGAGGAGAAGAAGTTTGAAGAAAAGTTAACGACGACGGACGACGACGACGGACGCCAAGTGATGGCAATAGCTCACATGGCCTTTGGCCAGGTGAGCTAAAAAGGGGTGCGATAATGAATCCTCCATTCTGTATCCACTATTTGACAAGAATTTAATTGCAAAAAAAAATTTCAAAATCGTATCAGAATAAAAAATAGGGCATCTAATGGGCTTTAAATGATACCCCGCCACAATATTCAACAATAGTTAAATATATTTGTATAAAATACTGTATATACTATTAATATATAAAGAGACGAAAAAGAAATGAGTTGTCTTTATTAGACCAGAAAATTTCATTATGTTCAAATTTTGAAAATTTACAAAGTGGCAAATCTTCAATAATTTTTTTTTTGGATCATTCTGAAAATTGAATTTGACCTGTATTTTATTGTACTCAACAGCTGTGCAAACTATCATTCAAATCCTTTGACTCATTTTAAAATTATCATTCGGAAATCTCGGGGGACGGACGGACATGGAAGACACCGAAAAAAACTGAGGGTATAACATAATACCTCGCCACTTCGTGTGGCAGGGTATAAAAAGTTACAACCCCCAAAATCAATCCCATATATCCTTTAAAGATCAGGAACATCATTGTCATATCAGATAACTAGAACTAATGTTATTGTGGCAACACTAGAAGTTAACAGACAACAACGACGACGACAACAACAACAGCATCATATCATAATATGTCCGCAAATTTTATGCGGTCCTAGAAAGTCTTAGTCAGCTTGTTTAACAGGAAGTAGATGATCAACAGATCTGAAAACATATCCCACCATATAGTTGTCATGCAACAATTTTTCATTCTTCTGTTGAAAATAATATTAATAATATGTTTCATTAAATTTGCCAAGTCGTCACATTTTATTTAAATTCATAATGAAAAATTCAAATTCATTGATTAAAGTCATAGAGTTAAAAGTCACAAATGTAAACATAATTATTAAAAATTTGTCATTTTATTGATAGTGTACAAAACTAAGATTGATATGGGGGATTATTACTCAATAACAAGTGGGAGGATTATTCAATTTTTATTTGTTTTGCCAAGGGGAATTGTATGACCATATCTTTAATTTCAGTATTATTCAATTTTTGTATGTACAAGAAATTTCTGTTGGGAATACACATTAAAGTTACTAAGCATCTGAGGTCAAACATATCTAATGATCTAAGGAGGAAAATACACTTGCTAAATACAAAAAATTTAATTTATTCGAGGAAAAATCCTTAAAAGATGTCCAAAACAATTTGTAACTTGGTTTCTCTCATTAAAACCTGTTGAGGTGGTATAAAAAAAACAACCTGCACCAGGATTTTGACAATCTGGTGTCTTAAAGGTGTAAGTCAAATCTAACTGTAAATTATTTATCATAAAGTTACTTGAAAATTGGGTTATTATATTGAAATTTTTGTAGTCATTTTTAATTTTTATGTTTACCTAGCCCACCAGAAATCAATTAGAATAGCTAGCATTTTAAAAGGTCCCAAACTTTGAAAAATTTCAGGATAAATAACTCTGCGTCATGATATACAATAAGTGCATAAATATGTTCTTTGCAAATCAAGGAAATTTAGCAAAAGTTAAAATCAATTCATTTCACTTTCAAATGTTTGTAATAAAAACACACAGCAACTATCTAGTTTATTACATTAATAACATTTTTTTTTATGATTGGTAAAAATCAATGGTTCCCAGTAAAGACTGATCATGTCAGATGATGTAATTGACAACCATGTAAATTACCGTATAAGTGGTTATTTTCGCGGTGATTTAATTTTCGCTTTATTCGCGACATACAACAGGACGCGAAAATTAAAACTCACTAAATATTAATTGCCTATATAAAGTGTTATAATATATTCTAAACCGCGAAATATATATTACGCGTAAATAAAATCATCCCCTTTTTCAACAAAATCGTGAAGTTTTCCACCCGCGAAAAAAAACACTTATACGGTATGTTTTATTCAGAACACAGTAAATGTAAGTCTTCTCAATGTATACAGTATGTTATTAAATAGAATTTGATATTTTGAAACTGTTGCATTTTTTCACATTAATATATTATTAACTGTGAATTCATTTATTTTCGTACCAATTTTTGTGGTTTGGTGAAAAATGATTAGTTCATGGATTTTTTAATTCGTGGTTCTGAAGTTTCCATCATGCAGATCAATGTTTAATTTCCTTTTCGTGGGGTATCAAATTTCATGAATAAAGGCCACCCATGAAAACCACGAAAATTGAAACCCCATGAATAATAATGAAACCACAGTACTGGTAACTCACCTGGCCTACAAATATACATTGGGCACCAACCAATTTTATATGGTGGGGGAGCTGGGATTTTCCAACCAGGAACACTGGCAATTCACTTCTTTGGGGGCATTTGATAATTGAATATTAAATTGTTCTAGTTAATCATAAAATAGATTAACATACTTCTAAAACCATAACTGTCTTATTTACTTGATCACTTATACAACATTTGTGAGGTCTGAACAAGCATTGGAACAAGTAAATCATAAAGGCAACTAACATAAATCAGTCATAAAAGTTGACAGTTTCTTTTAACATCACTTACAGATAGTGGTAGTTTATTACTTTTTAACTGCCCTACTTTTGTCCAAAATAGTTATTGCTGGTCAAATTGACGCCTATTTTTTAAAATAGTAGAAAGATGAATTTACAATCATGACAATATAACATTTTGTGGATTTCAAAAAATCACCACATTCTATAATTTTTGCCACATACAAAAGTACATATGATACCTTTGAAATTTTTTAGATTAAATAAAATCCTTATTTTCAACTTTAAAAAAATAAAATAAATTGCCCTCAATTGTGGTCAACGTGGAAGTGCACTGAAAATTTCACCTTTTTGCACTTGACAAAATCACAAATTTATCAATGAATTTCAAGAAAATTCTAACTTAATAAATTTCTACAATGTTTCCTCTTTTTCTTCACTCCAAAAATATTCTCAGAATTAACATTACAATAAAATTGAAAAGAAATACTACATTCTTCAATATACAGACTACATGTATATTATTTGATAATTAATATTACAGTAACTACATGTATTTACTGGCCTCATACCTTTTTGAGATTCAAAATAATAGGGTAATTTGACTTCTTCAAATCAAAAGCTTCTTTCAGAAAGTCCACAGCATAAGAAATTATGGTAAAAATTCAATCGTTCCTATTTTTTTGACAGTGTCAAACCATTATTATCTCACTGCCTTGAGCCAAAATTTCCAGAACTTATATACTAGACATACCGGTACATGTAATGGCACAAGGATGTGTATCATAACCATGGGTTAACCTTGTCTTAATTTGACCCGTGATTATGAAATCAGGAAGTTTGGAACATTAAATATATATGAAGAAATTCATATGCATTGACAGATTCAGAAGGGGGGATGTTTGCCCCATTTAAACTTCATAAATGTATTGCTAATATATTGCTTTTTTGACAAAAGTGTCTTAGAATTTATTGTAATCTGGAACTTTTACCACCCGCTTTCAACTCAAACCCAAGATTGCACTTGATAAGAACAGCAGTCAGTTTAAGTTAAGAAGTATGTAAAAATATGTAACTTGCAGCCTACTTGTCCCCTACTG
This sequence comes from Arcuatula senhousia, assembly GCA_963971305.1. Taxonomy (NCBI): domain Eukaryota; kingdom Metazoa; phylum Mollusca; class Bivalvia; order Mytilida; family Mytilidae; genus Arcuatula; species Arcuatula senhousia. The sequence goes on along the minus strand of OZ020307.1, from coordinate 27,963,904 downwards.
AAAGACTTGTATACATATAACATTTTTGATTTGTTTGTTTGTTGGTGCACAATTACAATTTTCCAAAATAAAAAAGAAAATGAAAAATCCGAATTTCTGATGAGCCTGAAAGAAATCAGGCATTGGTTCATTTTTTTTTCATTAAATTTCCTTTTTTCAATAGAATTATAAGCTATTTTTAGTCGTTTATATCTTATGAAACAGGCAGATAAGCCAAAGTTTCAAGGCATCATTTATTTAGTTTTGACACTTATATTTTTTTCTCAAGGATCATGGTTCAAAATAAATGACTAAAAAAATTATTTCCTGAATTTTTTACTTCATTTTATAGAAAGATAATTACAATACAATTAAGACATAATTTATTTCCAATTATTTCCAATAAATAATTTTGACTTTGGTCGGGCAGCAACAAAGTTCTAACCAAATTATGGACATAATAAATTATGGAAACCATGAATTGAATTCACCATATTTTCAAAATAGCTACCTACTATACTATATGTTAGTGTATGTGTTTTAGCATTTAGGGACAATTAAAATGTAAATTATTAAATCAGCAAGTTATGCAAAACTATAAGATACTTTTACTTCCAGTAGAAATGGACGTGGATAGTAGGGGCTGATCTTAAGTTAGATCACTTCTTATACACAATGTTGAGCACAAAAGAGGTAACAAATAAAGAGTATTATGTACTTTCAATTTTGATACTATCTTTATCTAGGTGAGCATACCCGTAGCCAGAAAGTTTTAAGGGGGGTTCAATTGAGGGTTTGATTTTTCAAAATCTTGCTTATTTTAACAGTGCTTAACAAAATTTCAGTTGGATTTTACATAGTAATTTTTTTAAATTTGTCGTCCAAGGGGGGGGGGGGGGGTCATCCAAACACCTCAAACCTCCCTGGCAATGGGTATGGTGAGCATCAGAGGTGTCCTGTACAAGACTAGATGTAGATACATGTTGTATCAAAAAGGAAAGTACATAATATTTTTTTTATCAGTAATTGAAAACACACTCATTTAACAAGTTTTCAATACAATAACGTCACATGACATCACAAATTATGTCAAATTTCATTCAAGATGTCACAGCTATCAAGTGCTCCCACCTGATATTTTCTTGTATAACAGACTGTCCATGATACTAAAAAATATCAGGCAGATGAGATTAAAGAGAAAAGCCACTTATTACTGATAATAAAGTTTATCAAAGAAATACTCCATGTACAATGTATCATCAGCAACATTTAAATGAATTCAAAATATAGAAAGAAAAGCACTTGTAGCAAAATTTTATAATAAGGAAAATTAATGCAATTTTTAATGTTTTTTTTTACTACAACAATAAGCAGAAGAATCAGGAACAGATAATATGTCAATAAAAATTGAACCTAAACAATACATGTGCATGTGTCCTACATGTAAAAAGAGTCATGCTTAATTAATGTAACATAATCTATAAAAAGTTTTTAAAAAATCTTGGTTTTCCCAAGCCAAATTGGAGAAATTCTTTCATTTAAAAAAAATATTAAGTTGGTCAGTAATCATGGTTAACCTGCATGAAGAAAACTATTATAAAACATTGGTAATCTATCGATTACGAAGCTCACCTCATTGTGCAGTATTGTCACTCGGGGTGGAATTGACTTTAACTTTTCATTGATGTGGCACTTGTCAGTAAGCAGGAATGGACTTTAACCATTCTTCTGTAAGTGGTCATCCATGCAGAAAATATAGGTCACAGCCAGCATCTGAAGCATGCATTGTGCTTAACATCACTAGGTGCACCTACCAAAGCATTATCATTGATGTGGCACTTGTCAGTAAGTGGGAATGGACTTGAACCATGTCATCCATGTGGAAAATATTAGTCACAGCCAGCATCCGAAGCATGCATTGTGCTTAGCATCACTAGGTGCACCTACTATACCAATATCATTGATGTGGCACTTGTCAGTAAGCGTGTATGGATCTTAACCATTCTTCTGTAAGTGGTTGCGGACGCTGACACCGGGGGTATCACATAAGCCCCCTCACTTTTGTGAGATGAGCTAAAAAGTCAACATAAATGTCCATGGCATGCAAACAATATACTTAGTAAATAAGATAAACCTACCTAAAATTATGTTTGTTGTCAGTTCCTACATGTAGTCTGAATTAGCCTGTTGTTAGTCTAAAATAGAAAAAAATACCATGCCATTGAGATAATAGATTTATTAACATGTACATGTATGTGAATTGAATTATGATTGTTTTGCCAAACCACTTTGATTAATTTGTTTATCAATAAACAAAATTCTTAGCTAATTAACAGAGAGGTGTTGTATTTCTAATTGTTATAACCATGCATTATTGTGATACATACATGTACATGTATACAATTTTTACATCTGGGTTGACTTCCTAATCTAAACATTACATCAACTTTATTTACTATAGAACAATTAATGCATTAAGGTCAAAGAGAGCTGAGATTAAAGTTTGTTTTTGCCTACAAAAACGATGTCTCCCCCCGTTTCCCCAAAAAGTTCCAAGTTCAAAGGACCATAACTCCCACAAACATTTGAGAATCAAAATTTCCTGGTAACATGCACAACTACATATGATGTTCTTCCTATATACCAAGTTTCATTGAATTCGGTTCAGTAGTTTCAGAGGAGTTGCGCTGACAAGATGATAAATGAGGATTTTCAGCAATTTTCTAAGTTCAAAGGGCCGTAACTCCTACAAAAATTTGAGGATCAAAATTTCCTGGTAATATGCACAACTACGTGTTCTTCCTATATACCAAGTTTTGTTGAATTCGGTTCAGTAGTTTCAGAGGAGTTGCGCTGACAAGATGATAAATAAGGATTTTCAGCAATTTTCTAAGTTCAAAGGGCTGTAACTCCTACAAAAATTTGAGGATCAAAATTTCCTGGTAACATGCACAACTACATATTGTGTCCTTCCTATATACCAAGTTTCATTGAATTCAGTTCAGTAGTTTCAGAGGAGTTGCGCTGACAAGATGATAATTGAGGATTTTCAGCAATTTTCTAAGTTCAAAGGGCCGTAACTCCTACAAAAATTTGAGGATCAAAATTTCCTGGTAATATGCACAACTACATATGGTGTCCTTCCTATATACCAAGTTTCGTTGAATTCGGTTCAGTAGTTTCAGAGGAGTTGCGCTGACAAGATGATATTTGAGGATTTTCAGCAATTTTCTAAGTTTAAAGGGCCATAACTCCCACAAAAATTTGAGGATCAAAATTTCCTGGTAATATGCACAACTACATATGGTGTCCTTCCTATATACCAAGTTTCGTTGAATTCGGTTCAGTAGTTTCAGAGGAGTTGCGCTGACAAACTTTGTGACGGACAGACGGACGGACGGACAGACGGACGGACGGACACGACAAAAACAATATGTCTCCCCACAAAAGTGGGGGGAGACATAAATATTTATATTTGACATGTGTATTTGACATACAAATGTCATCACACAAAAGGTATATAAAATGAAATTGTAGTATGTGTATTTCATTTTATATCTATACAGTTCCAATGATTACTGAGGGTCTTATATGATTTTTTTTTATTCAACTGTATTATTTTTTCTATTTGTTATTTTTATATTTGTGAGGTCATATTATAAGGTCCAGGACATACAATAATGGTAAATGTACTCCATGAAATAAGCAAATAGACACAACACATTAATTCTAGTACTATTTTATGTTTAAATAGTTAAATTGCCTTTAAACTGAGTAGCTTCTCTCATGTGTGATACAAATAAATTATTCAAGGACACAAATAAATTATTCAAGAAAACACAAAAGAATGAAATAATGGATCTATATACATGTATTCATAAATATTCCAACAGTTTAAAAATATAAAATAATGCACACAAAACATGAAATTTTTTATAATGACATGTATTTAAAATCACTTACCAGATTTCACCATTATATTCACATCAAGGAAAATTAAGCAAACATAACTATGGCACCAGTGTCAAACTCAACCACACATAGAAGATCAAAATCAGCCTGGTAAAACCACTGTTCTGAAATGACACAAGAAGACAGCCTGCTGATAGAAGTCAGCATGACAGGGGGATGGGCAGTCAAATATTATAAGGTGTAAAGGCATAAATCACCCCAGGGAAATAAAATGCAAACAATCTCACAAATGCATGAAGTTCTTCCCAGATGGTCATAATGTTGCAATTGGTATCAAATCTTTTTATCTACTAAAATGATTTCATTTACATTATCTGGTAATGATGAGATGTGAAAAGGATTTAGCAATCTTCAAAGAGATGACATCTTAAAAAACAACTTATACATAATTGACAAACATGGAACAAATTTGATAAGATCTTGATTTGATCTTCAAAATGGATCAAACAATGTTGGGAATTATTTTTTGAAAGAAGATTTGCTAAAATGCTTTTTCTTGTTTTTCCTAACTGAATAGTTATGAATTGGAAAAACAATGCACACATTTTTACAAAAAAATATATATATCCATCTACAATCCAAAAGAATAGTCTAATTACTTGAGATAATAAAGCACAAATAATTTCATATTATTTTAATGCCAAAAAAAAAAAATTATTGAACAGATTTTTTTTAATGTAGAAATACCAAAATTCAAACTTAATGAAGTACATAAAATCAAATTGCTTGAAAGAAGCAAAGGTGTACCAAAGGGGTGATCAGATTTAGTTTTATCAAAATGAGTTATCAAAAGTTTTCCTTTTTAATCACATTCGTTAAATACTAGTATGTATTTTATAAAATTATAATATGTATGTTATAAAATTAAGCAAAATGGATGTCATAGTAGAACTTTCTGTTTTATAAAGACTGTGCAAAAAATGAAGAAAATACAAACCTCATTTGGAAAGTAGTCTTTTAGTCCTTATTTCTTTATGTCATGAATGTTATATCTATATCTGTTTTGAATTCTGATAATTCATACAATTATCTACAATGACAAGAAAATTAAAGATATACATGTACATGCTAAGACTTTTTATTCAATTAAATAAAAAGTCTTAGTCTTACCATGTTAAATTATTAAATTAAAGTTTGTTTTTGCCTACAAAAACGATGTCTCCCCCCGTTTCCCAAAAAAATTCTAAGTTCAAAGGGCCATAACTCCCACAAAAATTTGAAGATATAAATTTCCTGGTAATATGCACAACTACATATGGTGTACTTCCTATATACAAAGTTTCATTAAATTTGGTTTGGAGTTGTGCTGAAAAGATAATAAATGAGGATTTTCAGCAAATTCCTAAGTTCAAAGGGCCATTACTCCAACAAAAATTTGAGGATCAAAATTTCCTGTTATCAACTACATGGTGTACTTCCTATATACCAAGTTTCATTGAATTCCGTTCGGTAGTTTAAGAGGAGTTGAGCTGACAAGATGATAAATGAGGATTTTCAGCAAGTTCCTAAGTTCAAAGGGCCATAACTCCCACAAAAATTTGAGGATCAAAATTTCCTGGTAACATGCACAACTACATATGGTGTACTTCCTTTATACCAAGTTTCATTGAATTCGGTTCAGTAGCATCAGAGGAGTTGTGCTGACAAACTTTGTGACGGACAGACGGACGCACTGACAGACGGATACGACAAAAACAATACGTCTCCCCACAAAAGTGGGGGGAGACATGAATAGGCAACCGTTAATGTATAAAAAAAAAATCTTAATATTCATCATTGTTACTGTATTTAATATGAAATTGTGGTTATATTGACCTCTAAATATTATTTAAATAGATATTTTGTAAAAGAGTCGATTTCCAGTAATTAAAAAAATGTTGGTTTGTGTGAACAAAACTTTCAAAGAAAAATAAGAGAAACATTTATCTTACTTATACAGACAAAAGGGAAATAATTTTAACCAAATAATGGATTTTGTCGGTGTAATCTATTCCTGACTAATTGAAAAGGAAGAGTTTAGTAGGAATAAATAACCCCTAGTGACAGTATGATCCAAGTCGAAGCGTGAACATAATAATATAGATGGTCTTATATAATTGGGTTTTTTTTTGCCTTAATGTAATTTTTTGGTGTTAGCCTATTAACTTTTGTCTAAAAGCAATTACCCTTGAGATAAGAAACTACTGATAATATAGGTTTGGGTTATTACAGGGAGTGATGCTATATAAGGGACCGACCATTTAACTTGAAGGGGGGGGCCTTGGTTTTTTCCTAAAAAAAATATTCTGAAAATTATTTTTGATGAAAAAAATATTTTGGCAGCTGAGAGTAAGAAAAAAAATATTCTGAAGAAGGATTTCTGCTATAAAAAATAATGCTGATAATGAAAAAAAATATTCTGTCGCGACGCCTTTGAAAAATAAATATTTTGTCCGCGCCCTGCGCGTCAAAAAAATTCTGATCAAAACAAAAAACCAAGCCCCCCCTTCAAGTTGAATGGTCCGTCCCTAAGCTGGCACTTTTCGATAATTCTCCCGCTCGCTCTCACAAAATTCAGACTCTTTTTCATTTTTGGAATTCCTTTACATCATTAGTTAGGTTTTTTGATTTGAACTTTGAATGAATCTGCTAACGTAATTGAACTTCAACTGTTTACTTTTATTGTGCTACTAACTGTTGTTATAGATAAATATTCATCATTATTTAAAGTGTAATTACATTGACTTTTAACCAGCGAAGCACTAGCCACTATTTGCAGACCAGCGATCACATAGTGCTGACAGGGTTACAATTTACTTGTTGTAATTTTACTTATAAAAACATTTCACGAACTTTTTTATTCCTTTAATTAGTAAGTAATGATACAAAAATTAAACCCAAAATTTATTTCCAACTGATACTTTCTACTATTGAAGATTGAGTACTGTGAAGGTTGTTGAGTCCAGAAAACCTTTTCAGGTTTGTCATCTGTGTAACAGTAAAAAAATCATCATTACTGTCTGTAAAGGGTAGTTTGGAGAATTGAAAAACCGAAAATTCTCTTTTTCTAAAAAGGAAGCTTTAGATTTTAAGGTTAATGTGGACACCTATACTGAAAAAAAATCTGTCATTAAACATTTGATTTTATAGTCTAAAAGGAAACATGTTATTTATATCCTTTATTCAAAATAAAAATAAGGATAGGTCACCATGCTCGTTTTTGCAATAAAAGTGGTTAAAGTATGCCTGAATTACAATAGATTATGTAGGAAAGGCCAAATTTTAGGCATAATATCATGTCTCAGAAAAATTCCTTACATTAGGATCTTGTTTTTATTTTGTCAAAAGTTATATCTTTACCTATATATTAAAATGAAACATAGAAAACAGGGGGTCACCAGCTTAGATTTTTGTCTACTATTCAATTCCATTGTAAATATAGGGTAATTTTGAAGTGAGTTATCTCCCTTGTTTTTGTCAAAAATCGCGTTATTCAAGATACGATTGTTAAACAATTGAAAATTTATTACTCATTTCAATAAATTCAAATATTATATTTTTTATTATTGACTTTATAAACACTGGTCTTAAATTTTGCATTTTTTAAGGTACAAAAGTCATGTGACACCTGTCTGTATTAACCTTAAACATAATCTTACTATTATCAAAAAGACGTAGTTCAAAAAGGGTTGTTTGCTGCATTTCTTGAAAATTCAGATATTTGCATCACTATTATCCCGAATAATTTAGCAGTTACTTTTACTCCCTACCATTCCACCACAGCATATGAAGACGGAAAGGGCTTGAGTCAGGATGGGGTAATCGTAATCAGTAATCGTAATTGATTGTAATTCATTACATTTTCTACAGAAATCACATGTAATCAGTAATCATTGAATTTTATGATTACAAGTAATCATATTTAATCGATTACTGAGTGAAAAAGTGCTGTAATCATGATTATTTTTTTATTACATTTTGATTACATTAGAAAAGTTTATTATAAAAAGGGTTCTTTTGAAATGTTTTCTTTTTTTGCACAAATATGATAAACATTTAAATGCATGGATCTAAAAATAAGTCTTTACAAGAGTGTACACTTAAGTATGTCTCGCCTGCCGGCACCATCAGAAACAATTATTCTTTCTTACTTCCACTATATTTTGAATTTACATGGATTTTCAGTTTCTGACTGATCAAAAGATGTTTATAGAACTTAAACATTGCAAATACATGCAATAAAAATAATCAAAGTCACTCAACCAGAAAATCAAGGTCAAGGTCAAAAGATGAGGATGCAACTGTGCTAAGCTACTACTGGGGCATATGCATACCAAGTTTCATCAACCTACGACCTATAGTTCTTGAGATATGGAGGTGCTCGCAAAACTTTTCCATTGCTATTATATGTATTGAAAATTGTCAAAGTCACTCAACCGGAAAATCAGGGTCTAGGTCAAAAGATGGGGTTGCAACTGTGCTAAGCTACTACTGGGGCATATGCATACCAAGTTCCATCAACCTAGGACCTATAGTTCTTGAGATATGGAGGTGCTCGCAAAACTTTTCCATTGCTATTATATGTATTGAAAATTGTAAAAGTCAGTCAACTGGAAAATCAAGGTCAAGGTCAAAAGATGGGGATGTAACTGTGCTGAGCTACTACTGGGGCATATGCATACCAAGTTTCATCAACCCAGGACCTATAGTTCTTGAGATATGGAGGTGCTCGCAAAACTTTTCCATTGCTATTATATGTATTGAAAATTGTCAAAGTCACTCAACCGGAAAATCAAGATCAAGGTCAAAAGATGGGGATGCAACTGTGCTAAGCTACTACTGGGGCATATGCATACCAAGTTTCATCAACCCAGGACCTATAGTTCTTGAGATATGGAGGTGCTCATAAAACTTTTCCAAAAAGTTAACGCCGCCGTCGCCGCTGCTGTCCCCGCCGCCGGTAAAGTTACACCTATGTCCCGCTCTGCTTCGCAGGCGAGACAAAAACTAATTGTTTTGTTATTTGTAATATAAGCTATTAAAAAAAAAGGCTTTTACGATTTAATTTCCAAAGTAACATTCTCTAGAAAGGGTATGGTATATATTGAAAAGTTCTGTAAATTAATGCAATTCATAATATCCCATATTTTTTTATTCATTTGAAAAAGTTTCTGTTTTCAATTTAAATTAAATTCATATGTACATGTATTTGACCTTAAGGCAGATCTAATGTTTTAGAAAATAGATAAATCCTAATTTTATAATTACATGGACTATAACAACATTTTATTTTATTATTTTCAAGATCTGTGTATTTTATTCTAATTAGTTTGAAACCAAAAAATAAGGTAAAAATAATCCTTCTGTCTCTAGGCTGTAAAACTGAAAAGCTGTTAATTGCAATAAACACAGGTATCAACTATCTAAACATTGACATATTATTAGTTAATTAGTGAACTAGTATACATGCAAATACATTTATAAACTCAAGCCTCAAGGTAATTTTTTTTTTTGGAATCATCTATTTATAAAAATATATTAATATACTACATGTGTATTTTATTTCAATATTTAAATATACTGGTATATATACAAATATGAAGCAATACCAGCAAATTCTGCCCAAGTTAAAAAAAATCTGTCGAATTTCTTCAAACAGGAAGTAAGTGAGCAACAGACCTTAAATCGAATCCCACATTATGGGAACCCCCCCCCCCCCCCCCTTATGCTGTATACCAAATATCAAGTGGCTGTGATAAGTAGTTGCTGAGAAAACTGTTACGAAAAAATTTTCCCCGCCTGCACGCCGCCCGACATTCAGCATCTTATCACCCGGATTTTTCATTCCGTGAAATCCGGCCAAAAATGAACAACATGTTAATAGAAAGTGTTTAGGCCTGACAGACAGGTGCAGACTCAGTGACTCGACATTGACATTTGAAATGTTGATGATGATTAGTGAAACAAAAGTCAATGTTGAAGTCATGTTTTATGATTTTTATATTCATAAAATGTTTCTGTCAAACATGTCTGTTTAGACATGTATATAAATTATCAAGTCTGTCATTACTTATGCCAACTAAATAATTTATTATCTTTTTAATTCATGAGTGGAAAAATATCAGATGTAATCATGTGTAATCATCCTGTAATCATGATTACTTGGACAAATGTAATCATATGTAATTGACATGATTGATTACTCTTGAAATATTGAGTAATCATGATGTTATCGATTACATTTTTCAGGCCATGTAATCATGATGTAATCGATTACATTTTAAAGTAATTGACCCCAACCCTCATGACCCTGGCTTAAGTTATTCTAGTTACATCACTAAGGGATTAATCATTGTAAAAAAAGTGGCCAGCAAAATTGTCAAATTCTATTGTGACAACATTTTAGATTTAAACAAAAACAAGCTGATTACAAATTACCACTGTTGAAATCAAGTAAATATTGAAAATTTTGCATGTCAAAATCACTTTGCAAAATAGGGGGGGGCAAAGGGATCTTATCAAAGATTTTTCTGCAAAGTAAAAATATCATGGCTTTCAACATGTTCAAAGGTGCAAGCAAAAACATAACTAAAAATTTTCAAATTATTTGTTCTCCAGAGTATTTTTTTACAGATAGTTATATATTTATCCTGGACTGGAAAAAAAGATAAATGCTACTACAAATCCATCTCCTGAACCACAAACCTTCGTGTTAGCCAGTGGTTGGGTCCAGAAATTTCAAAAAGGAGGGAGGGCTACTGACTAGCTAAGGTGGCATGCTTCAGTGATTTTCTTTATTTCCACCTTAACTTTTGCACCAAATGGGAGGATCCAGGCCTCCCTTTGACTTTGGATCTTCTCCATTAGAAGCACAACACTTGAATTAGTTGTGATAACGTTACCCTCCCTACGATTCTCCCTGTGACAAAAAAATGAAAAAAATAAATCGTAACTTCAGGAGCGCTACAGGTTTAACCTGTCTCATATTAATATAAACCCGACTTAAATAAAATTAATGATATCTAATCTAATCTTATCTTTGGGGCGAAACATCACACGCTCATAGGTGCCATTTTCAGAATCAACAAAAGAATCATGGCATCAATTGCTAAAATTAGATTTGGAGTACTTGAAAGAAGTTTATAGATTATCAAGCTAATTTTATTTCCTTTCAAATAAAGCCAATTGCATAATTATGCTGTGCTCCAGCTGGGCAGTGCCTAAATCATAATAATTTTTATTTCACATTTATGAATCTTGTATCATATATGCTAACCATTTATTCTCTGGCTTTTATTTTCCTCGTTGTACACGAGCTTTTTGAAATTTCGATATCATCTAACTCTTTATTCTGGTTCTTTTTATTTTTTCCCAATTTTTAACCAGTAGTAAGAAAATGCCTAAATACTGTAAGGACTATCCGAACTGGTCCCGAAATCAAAAATATCAATTTTCAAGAATCGTTTCTTTCTTTTTAAATATATGAGACAGATTAACGTTTATAGATTATGATTTTAAAACTCCGACACCTATGTTGAAATTCAAAATGCCTTTTATTTTAAATTTTGTATTTGGTATCTTTAGAATGACCAACAAACGGCTAGAGAATTAAACCCGGAAATACCATTTGCGCCTGCGCTGCATTCTTGGCTTTCCTCGCAACTGTCAACAAGTTTCTTGGTGTTGCATTTGTCAAACAAGGAAAATGTCTTACAGGGATCTGAGAAGTAATTTGGATTCTTAAGATTAACGTTAATAATTATGCAAAGTTAATTCATTCTATTAACTTGTTGTTAATTAATTACTTTTTTAAAGAACAAACAAAACAATCTCATGTCATGACTCTAAATGATGCCCGGTAATGCCCATAGATGCCTGATGATGACCAATTATGCCCAAAGATGTCCGGAGCTATATAAAAAAAGATTTTAATAAAATTTTATCTTAATATGGTATTTTATATCGGACGAAGTCCGACTAAGTGTAGAATATAGGTCACATGACAAGTGTATTAATGTTGCAAACCGGATGTAGCATTTTGTGAATCAACCCCATAATCCCCCGAAGGCCAGCTTTAGCTGTGTTTTCGCATAAGAAACTTAAAAGAAATTATGTTTTGGCGAAGCCAAAATATAATTTCTAAACCAATTGAATTTTCAAACGATTTTTTTTAAAGTTTCTGTGCGAAATTGAAACTTTATTCGAAACGCTGGTCAGTGACCTACAAAAAACACCATAACAACGGATTCCAATATGGCGACGTGTTTACATGACGACACACTATTAAATGACGTCACCTATAACAACATGACACCATGACAACGTAATTAAAAGAAGCAGAGGTACCGATGGGGTATTCGAATGTCAAAAGTCCGAAAAGACAGAGACAAAACCAGTAAACACCAACAAGAACGGGAGAATGTTTACATGAAGGACGAAAAATAAATATTTTTTTCTCTAATAATACATTATGTTAAATAAGATTTATGTTCAAATCATCCTAACTATGATAAAAAAAAAAAATAAAAAGGGTCTTACCTCAGTGTTTTTTTAAATCATTATCTGTATCAACAAGTATTTAATCCTGCGGGGAATATTCTTCAAACCATGTCGTTATTTTCTGCCAGGTTTCTAAATCAATCTTTAAATTGATGCCAATACAGAAAATGATAAATATTGACACAGAAAGCTTTCAAAACCTGGCAGAATAAAATGGTGCATGCATGTTGTTCGTCTGCAGGAAACGCGAAATTCTCTGACAGGGAAATGACGTCACGGAACCTGTAAAGGGGTGTTATTTCGTCCCCGCCAAATGTTGTCCATAAATATTTATATTTGCGCAAATAAATGAAGTTTCAATAATCATTGACGCAATGTATCTTTAACAAGAATGCAAATGTCATGATTTTTCTTTTTTCTTTTGGGGGGGGGGGGCTTGCACATAAGTACATTATCAGAAATTCTTTGAATTTTCGAAGCTCGCTTAGATTGAATAGGAAGGATATAATTCAAATTTTATTTCATTATAGAAATCTATGAGCAATTAACTTCGTCCGACTTTAGGCTAAAGCCTACTCCATATTAGTATTATCAAATGGTTTTTCCAAAAAGAATTTTCAAAAAAAGTTATTTTATTGAAAAACGAGGCACTTTTGTTTTTAACTTAATGGCCGCCGCCATGAAAATGAAGACCGGACAAACAATGGGCTGTCCGGAGCTAAATGATAGATAATATCAATATAAAACTTATGTTTTATGTGAATTTAAATTAAATTCTAACATATTGTCCAAAAAAAGTTGTTAAAAAATGTTCAAAAGGTATCTTTTTAACTTGTGGACTCCCATGCATTTTTTTTGCACCTCAGCTCCGTACATTTAATAGATGTAAGGGACAGTCCGGAGCGAAATTATAACTAATATGAACTAAAAAATATATTTAATGTTAATTGATATCATATTCTAACATATTTTTCCAAAACAAAGTTAAAAAAAAAATATTAAGTAAAAAAAGGTCCCTTACGAATTGCATGTTCATACCGAAGCTTTGAAAACGAAGTCCGTAATTCAAGGGGCAGTCCGGAGCTAAACTATTCATAACATCAATTGAAAATATCTAATTTTTGTTATTTTACATAATATACTAACATATTTTCCCCAAAGTAAAATGGAGAAAAAAGGTTTTAGTTAAAAAAGTCACTTTTCAATTGCAGATTCTAACCTCAGCCTTGAAAGTGAAGAAAACCCGAAGTCCGTAAATTTAAGGGGCAGTCCGGAGCTAAACTATTCTTAACATGAAAAAAAAACAGTCTATTATTTCTTATTTTACATCAGATACTTACATATTTTCCTCAAAGTAAAATGAAAAAAAAAGTTTTAGTTAAAAAAAAAATCACTTTTTAATTGTCGATTCTAACCTCCGCCTTGAAAGTGAAAAAAAAACCCGAAGTCCGTAAATTTAAGGGGCAGTCCGGAGCTAAACTATTCTTAACATGAAAAAAGAAGTCTATTATTTCTTATTTTACATCAGATACTTACATATGTTCCTCAAAGTAAAATGAATAAAAAAAGTTTTAGTTAAAAAAAATCACTTTTTAATTGCCGATTCTAACCTCCGCCGTGAAAATGAAAAAAAAAAACGAAGTCCGTATATTCAAAGGGCAGTCCGGAGCTAAACTTTTCTTAACATCAATAAAAAATGTCTATAATTTGTTATTTTACATCATATACTTACATATTTTTTCCAAAGTAAAATAGAAAAAAGTTTTTAGTTTAAAAAAGTCACTTTTTAATTGCCGATTCTATCCCCTGCCTTGAAAATGAAAAAACGAAGTCCGTATATATAAAGAGCAGTCTGGAGCTAAACTTTTCTTAACATCCATGAAAAATGTCTATAATTCGTTATTTTATATCATATACTTACATATTTTTTCCAAAGTAAAATAGAAAAAAAGTTTTTAGTTTAAAAAGTCACTTTTTAATTGCCGATTCTATCCTCTGCCTTGAAAATGAACAAGCGAAGTCCGTATATATAAAGAGCAGTCCGGAGCTAAACTTTTCTTAACATCCATGAAAAATGTCTGTAATTTGTTATTTTATATCATATACTTACATATTTTTCTCCAATCAAAATGAAAAAAAAAGGTTTTAGTTTAAAAAAGTCACTTTTAAATTGTATATTCTAACCTCCGCCTTGAAAATGAAAAAAAAAACGAAGAGTTTACTTGTAAAGTATTCATATTTTCATGAAATATATATACGCTGCAAAAAAAGTTACGCATAGATTGAAAATTCCCTGTAGGTTAAATGTAAATCGAAACAATTTCAAAACATTATTGCCGAGCTGTTCTGCAACCGATTTTCACGAAATAAAATCCAGTAAAAAGAAAACAAAATGAAGATTGTTTGATTCTATATTTTAGACAATGGGAAATTGTATTTATAATAACTCAGAGCATTGAATACAAAATGTAAAATATGTACATTGGTGTTTCACATTTTTACACTAAGTATTTATTCAAAATTAAATTCTGATTATGCATTAAATTTGTAAGAAAACTATTTTACTAAAGTTTTGTAACTGTACAAAATATAAAAATGTTATCTCGGGACTGGCCATCGTTTATCAGGTCATCATTTTCCAGGCAGCGGCAAACGGTACCTGGGCATATAAAAGTGACTCGGTTTTTTTTTACTAAAATATCTTTTAATTCTCGTTTTTTTTGGAAAAATATCAAAGAATATGATATAAAATAACATAAAATATAAAAAGGTGATTGATATTGTCAATGAATTATCTCCGGACTGTCTGTTGTTTGTCAGGACTTTGAACATTTTCCCGGCATCGGACGGGACCTGTGGGTATAAACAGCGATTCGTTTTCCTACTAAAAATATTTTCAACTCTTTTTAAAAAATAAAAAAAACATGTTAGAATATGACATAAAGTAACATAAAATATAAATAGTTCATTAAAATTGTCAATAATTTATCTCCGGACTGCCCATGGTTTATCAGGTCTTCATTTGCCGGGCGGCGAATGGGACCTTTGGATTTAAAAGTGACTCGTTTTTCTACTAAAATATTGTTTAATTCTGTGTTTTTGGGAAAATATGCTAGGGTATAATATAAACTAATATGAATTATAAAAAAATGATCAATATTGTCAATATATAATCTCCGGACTGCCCCTTGATGTACACATGTCTTCATTACCCTGACGGCGGTCGGTGAGGTCAAACAAAATTGTAGTGTTTTCTATTAAAATAATATTTTTTTCTAATTTTTTTTTAGAAATAAGCTTTTATTAGTATAAGCTATCATAATATAACACAAACAATATAAAACTCCTCTTTATTTAATCCCGGGCATCTACGGTCATCATCTGACATCTACGGGCATCATTTAGAGTCACCGTGATTATTTTGCCAAGAATAAAATCAGTAAGTCAGACATAGATATTGTAGAAGCCAATTTGGACCATCTTCCATTCAAATATTATTTAGCATAGTATGAGGCAGATTTAACCTGTTATGCTCGGGAAGCTACTATGAATTAATTATACTTAATTATAGTTATAGTGGTAGAAATGTCAATATTTTAGTTGTACTATGAGGTGAATTTTCCTTCAACAACAGGTTTTACATGCTATTTTTCCCGAACTTCGTCAGCATCTTTTTAATGCTTTTTTCTTTACAAATTTCGAACGTCATTAAGCACACATGTAGTGGAGCAAATTAAATTTCATTCCCAAATTTTAATACAGCTTCAAGATGGTTTGAAATAACCAATAATACTCTGAATAATATGTGGTCATTAATAAATTTGGTTAAGAGCTATAGGTATCTATTACTTTGTTAGAAAACCCACATTTTAAATATTCTGATCCTGAACTTCATTATAGAGTTCAGGATCAAATGACTTAAAAAATTGATAGTTTCACGTAAATCTTTTCAATTCTGCTAAATGTCGACAAAATTTAAATGCAATTGTCATTAAAATATTATAAGCAATATTTAAGTACCAAATTTGACGTCAAATGGAATGAAGTGCGCCCGGTGTGATTTCACTTTCGGTGTTGCTCCGTTACCAGTAATGGGCCGCATTGTAGCTCCGCTGATTAAAAGATGTCAAAGGAGCTACATTATTGTAGAAAATGTGACCCACAAGAAAAGCTAGTCTGTTTTTATTTTCAAATTTATTTTATTTCAATTCATATCGCTTGTAAAATATATATAGATACGTTTTAACTTCTAGAGTGTCAAGGTTTAACCTGCCTCATATCATGAGAAAGACATTTTCTAAAGATCGTTTACTTGCAAAAATAAAATCTATTCCATTGATAATTTGGATCAATGGGACGAGATAGTTTGGGACGATGTTTTACCATATCTTGCAGTTTTTTTCTGCATGCACAGACATTTCTGAAAACTTCAAAAATTCTAAATGTACCCAGTGACAGAACAATTTTTCTTCCATAGAATTTGGAGTGTCATGCAATTTGGAAGACTTTCTACATTAAACAGCTCGCTACGTTTACATTTTACAAGCTGAAATGAATTTTGAAATGTCTATAAATTATAATGCCATGATTTAATACAATTTATACTGTTATCTCTTAATATTGTGGTACATAGCTACATGTACATAGAAATGGTGAAATCACAGTTGAATATCCGTTTGAAATGAATGTAATTACCACAAAATAATGAAAAGGGAGAATAATTCGAAAATAAAATCAAACTAGCTTTTCTTTTAGGTCATGTGTGCCCTTAGTGATGTGCAAAATTTACAAAGAAAAAAGCATTAAAAAGATACTGAAAGTTCAGGAAAGCAAGCATGCTAAACTGGATATTGAAGACAAATTTAGCTTATATATTACTACAGAAAAATATTGACATCTCTACCGTTATATATCACTTTGGGAGCATATGGATTTAGTTACAGACACATTATAGACATCTTATTTTGTCCTACTTCCTTATCTCGACACACTAAATTATCTTGATTCTGATGTTGCTGAAAAGAGGAAGATAATCATTGATTTATTTGTATACATAGCATTGTATGGCATGAAATGATAAATGAATATCACGGTAATCTACTCACTTTTCTTAATCACTATAATCTTAATTACACCAGGGTTTTTTTCCTTGTACTGCAAATACTTGTTTTCCTCAGTGTGACATTGGTTTTCCTTCTGAAATTTTGGGGTCTGATTACTTTTTTTTACAAGTATAAACTTTATTTTATTTTTATTTTCAGATTTCACGGAGATGATGAGAGCACTTGGTTATCCCAGACTAATATCAATGGAGAATTTCAGAAACCCAAATTTTCCTCTTGTGGCAGAGGTTTTAAAATGGCTAGTCAAAAGGTTAACGGCTTAACTGTATTTACTTAATGCAATGAGTTATATTATTATAATATGAAAAAAATCATTGTCTTAAAAACTATCATAGACTACACATGCTACATTAGAATAGAAAAGAATCAAGTCAATGGGACAAGATAATAGGGGACGCTGTGTTAGTATTTCCCACCATTTTTCAGCGTGTACAGACTGTTTGAAAATGTCTTAAATTTTTCTACCATCATATTTCCCACCATTTTTCAGCGTGTACAGACGTTTTGAAAATGTCTTAGATTTTTCTACCATCATATTTTAAGTCTCATGCAATTTGGAAGACTTTCTACTATAATGTTACAGAATATTTTGATATAACGGTTATTAACCCAAGACACATGTAAACATCCAATTCTGTATAAATATTGAATTTATTTTCTTATGAGATTATAAAAATATCTTGTGTTTAAACCCAATTCTCTAGCTTAATTTTAATATAACCTACATGATTTTTATAAATTAAATAACACATTTCACTTAAATGATATATACATGTATTATTTTTAAATCAGGTTGCGTAGTGTAATTTGAGACATGTTTTTGTCACAGAATTGTACTGCATCATAGCAAACAAATTTAATAAATGTATGCAGTCCTTTTATTTTAGACTAACTTGTTTCTGTTTTTAGGTATGACCCATCAGCCGATGTTATAGGTGACACGGACACTGAGCAAGACAGGGTTATCTTCATCAAAAATATTGCAGAGTTCATGGTATGGTTCTAGAAGACCTAATTTGGGGTCACAAAATTTTCACAAAAAAATACTTTACACAAAGAATTTATTCTTTGAGTACAGAATATAAAAATAGAAAATAATGAGATGTGGAATAAGTGTATGCAACACAGCCCACAATCTAGCTGCAATTCAGAAAAACCATAATGGACAACCGCCAGCAGCCTTCAACGAGGCCAGTAGGCTGTTCTGCAATTGGCCCATGGTCTAAATAAAATGCATATAATTCAAATCCAGTCCTGAAATAGTCAAGATAGACCCCCTTCTTAAACAAGGAACAGAAAACATCCAAAAGACAAGTACAAACGAAAGTTTTGTTAAAGATTCCTGTCTTAGGACAAGTCATGAAAATTGAAAAATTATCCCTACGCAAATGGTTGGCTTGACAAAATATGCCAAAAATTTCAACGTTTCAGTATTGTTTTAATTACAACTGCCCTTAGAATTAACTTTACCTTTAAGCTTTTATTCAGCATTTAAACTGAATGCTTTCAAATTTTGGAGTTTCTACTTGATGTATTTATAGAACTTTGAATTGAAATTTTAGGATATTATGTTCTTAACTTTTTCAGGCAACAAAAGCTCATATCAAATTAAACACAAAGAAACTTTACCAATCGGATGGTTATGCTGTGAAAGAGTTACTAAAAGTAACAGCAGTTCTTTATAATGCCATGAAAACCAACACTGGATCACAGACCGACAACAGTGACGATAACGATGTATCAGCTATATCATTTGATATCACCTCTAGAGTATGTTGGTTTAATTTTATTAGAAAATTGGATACTTAATTTCTTGAAATGTTTCAATGCAAAAAGTTATGACTGAAGAGATTTTTTAGAAACTTTTGCATATCAAAATAAATAAAAAAGGACATAGTTATTTTTGAATTTATGTAATTATTTGGAAAAGACTTTATAAAAATCATTATTTTAAGGAGCTATAAAAAAACATAATGAACTTAAACATTTAAAACTGAAATTACTACCTTTAGCATAAACTTAATAATAAGTATAAACCAGCCGAAAAGTACAAAAAACACAATGTTTTACCAGTTATATACCATTACATATATATAAAACACTGCCTCTATTTTCTTTGTTTATTTATCTTGCTCTCTTTAATTCACAGATAGGAGATTTGAAAGAGGCTAGAAGATTAGCTTCAGAAATCACATCAAAAGGTTCCACATTGTATGACCTTCTAGGTAGAGAAGTTGATCTCAGGGTATGGCATATTTACATGTACTTTTGTACTTCTTTAGTTTAAATAGTTAAGTTAAAAAAAAAACATAATGACCAAAGCAATAAGTGTATGTCATTTCACGCATATTCAGGAAAATGAGATGTGCACAAAATAAATTTAAGGACAGAACTAAAAACATCCAGCATTGTGAACTGGTGTAAAATAAAGGGAGATAATAGGTGTTTTAGAAGGCAAAGTAGAAATATACTCTTTTTGTATCCATAGTTTTAAAACCATTTC
Organism: Arcuatula senhousia; assembly: GCA_963971305.1. Classification (NCBI taxonomy): domain Eukaryota; kingdom Metazoa; phylum Mollusca; class Bivalvia; order Mytilida; family Mytilidae; genus Arcuatula; species Arcuatula senhousia. The sequence goes on along the minus strand of OZ020307.1, from coordinate 27,943,849 downwards.
TTTATTCCTATTTCTGGGGTCCAACTACTATTTTGCATGTTTAGTGTTTAGATAAATTGACCTAAAGAGAAGAATGTTTTATTTTCAGGAACAAAGATCAATAGTGATAGCTAAATCTTTGGAAATAAATGAAGTGGAAAGAGGAATGACAGATTCTATTAGAGCTGTTGAGGTAGTAATACTGTGATTTCATTATTATTCATGGGTCATCAATTTTCGTGGTTTTTGTTGATGGCATTGACCCACGAAATTTGATACCACACAAAAAGGAAATTTAACATTTATCTGTATGCTACAGACTTCAGAACCATAGATTTAAAAATCCACGAACTTATCAATGTTTATTAAACCACAAAAAATGGTACCCACGAAAATAAATGAATCCACAGTAGTATGTTATAATAAAAAATGCCTTTGATTTTGATTTCATAATGAATTTGATATTTGATGGAACTCAATGTGAAATGGGTTTAATTCTTAAAATCATGCCACTTTTGTTGTTAGTTAAGCTACACCTAATTGCCTCAGTTATTTGTCCTTTCTAAGTAAAAAAATCTAGAGCATTGTTATCACTAAAAATATTGTATGGTATCAATTTATGTCTAATTTTTCATTGCATGTTAACTAGAAAATATGCTATGATTCTCAGTAGCAAACGTGTATTTAAAGTTATTTTTGAATGATAGGCTAATTTCTGAAAGTTGAATAGTTCAGCAGATATAAGAAATATAAAGATGATTAACGTATATGTTGTAATTTGATGATCATGTTGATGTTTATTAACCATCAGGTATGCTCAGAATAATATTAGTTTGTGGGTTGTTTTTGTAAGTGATAGGCTTTCACAAATACCACACGTTTACTACATGTGTTGGCAGTCTTTTACATCAATAATATTTTTGCTCTATGATAGAATGAGACCAAGAAAACCATGATGATGTTAGATAATGTAGCATCTGATGAGGCTAACCTGGAGGCCAAGATTGAGAAAAAACGAAATGAATTGGAAAGAAATAACAAAAGATTGCAGACCTTACAAAGTGTTCGGTAAGTTGTTCTTTTTTCTACTAAGTAATAAGAATATCTTAAATAGGATGTATATAGCATTTCTCACTAAACTGACACAGTTTTACCATTTAGTGCCAAACATTTTTTAGATTGATTACCCCCTATTTTGATTATATTGATGATATCTTTGTAATATTAAAAAATATGATTTATATTTGGTTTTCACTAAGTGAATATCTGGGTTATAAAATGGCAGTGGCAGGCAACAGTTCATAACAGTTTCCTCAGGAACATTTAAAAACATTCTCTTGATATTCAATAAGTAGCATCAACATGGAGGTCCATATCATAGGATTTCATTTCAGGTCTGTCACTCGCATATTTTCTGTTAAACAAAATCCCTCTATTTTTGACTTCAACAGTTTTTGTAGTCGTTTTTTGCCTGTATAAAATATGTTCTTTGTCGTATAATTTCAGACCTGCTTACATGGATGAATATGAAAAATTGGAAGAAGACTTACAAAAATTATATGAAACCTATGTCCTGAAATTCAGAAATTTGGCTTTCTTAGAATCTCAACTTGAAGAATATTACCGATCTGAACAAGATAAGTTTGAGGTAAAAATGATTATAAATAATGATATGTGTATCCAGATAAAACATGTTTTATTAGATGAAACATTATTTGGAAACAAAAAAAAACTTACTAAGAAAAAGATACATACATGTAGATTCTTGAAGTTGGAAGAAAAAAGAAAAACACAGGAAAATTTGCAACTATGAAATTGTTATGTCAAACAAGACTTTACTTATATTGTAACGTTAGAATTTTACCTTCAAATAAAAGGCTGTAATCTGGTCAAAATCCTTATTTCATGTATTTAAAATCAAACTCCACACTTAACCAATGCATTTTTAATACTATACTTATAATTTTGGTCTAATATTTATGCATTACCTTCAAAAGTACAGGAGCATATAGTGTTCTGGTTGGGTTGTCTGTACTTTCATTTGTTAGAGTGTCCATCTGTCCCAAATAAGGTTTACCTGTTGGGAGGTGGGGCATCATCATGTCTTTTGGACACATTCTTGTGGGTAAATATTTATTACTATTTGGAAGGAAACTGAAGAAAAATTAAAACAAATGGCAGAGAGAATAAAAGCAGAGGAAAAGATCCACCACAAAATTAATCCTGAAGATGAGGATGTTGTTGGTAAGAGTTGCACATCATTAAGTATAGATCCTATGGACATTTTTTATTAAAGGAGTATGTGTATTGCTTTTGCATGTAAACATGTTTCATCATTATATCCTGTGACCTATAAAAAGTGTCATTTGACTTGTTGCGTTTAGAATGTCTCGAGCATACATTTTAGGCATTCCTTAGCAGGCCTGGGGTAATGCAAATGCGTAATGCAAATGTATTGTAATAATTACATTTTTTTCAGTAATGCAAAGTAATGTGTAATGCACAATTTTTTTCATTACATGTAATGTAATGTATTGCATTACTAAGGTCAAAAACTGTGTAATGCACCCATTACATAGCATTACATTGCATTTCTTTTTTCTTATTTTGTATGTCTGAAAAAATATTTTATTTTCTAATTCAAAAATTTTATTAAAAAAAATAGTATGATTTAATTAAAACCAGAATTTTGTCAATGACTCCTTATTTAATATTAATCCAATAATATTATATCTATGTACAATGTGTTTACATGTACTTTTATTTGAAAATTTAAAAAAAAGTTTAAATGATGTAAAGGGTGCATTTAGCAACATGACACTATGTATGTATATCAAAGTAAGAAAAAAAGACCTTAGACCTAAAACAAAAAAAACTTTAAAAATATCCTTAAAATAGCTTCATTTGAAATCACCTTTTTGATGTTTGCAATTAAGTTGTCTTAAGGCTTATACAGTGACATTTTTATTTTACTAATTTGTTTTTATAACAATTAGATGTTTTCACTAATTGGGGTCACATTTAATGAAAGGACAAAAGACCAAGGGATTAAGTCTTTAATATAAATCATTTATAAAAACAGAAATGACTTGCCTGTCTATAATGGACTTGCAGAAAACACTTTTTTTCTCATTTTATTCAACAGTTTCAAAATTGAAATTTAAAAAATAATATTTTTATAATCATGATAATTCAAATTATTTTCAATATATGGTCATTTGTGACCAATCTACAGTAATTTAGATAAGTTGGGTTTTTTTTCTGTTGGTATACAGATTGTGACCATTTGTACCACTGTTCAGTACGAACTGGATTACCAATAAATATTCTCTGTAATTTCAAATCCATATATCTTTGCAAGGGATTGTGATATTTACTTTTTGAAATTTTCACTGATTCATATTTATGTCATAACCCACAGACACTTGTTTCTATCAATTAGGGGGTTGACTATATATAAAAGTCTTTATTTTATATTAAGTTGACCCACCCCCTTATTGATAGAAACAAGTGCCTGTGTCATAACCATTACACTTTAGATGTTAATAATTTCAAAATATTGTATACAAAAAGCCAAACAAAAAAATGTGTGTTTCCTATCAAATGTCTGAAAAATGATGCAGGTAGGTTTAATTATTTCATTTTTTTTTTAAATTTTTTTACCTTGAGTAATTATGGGGAGTGGAATATAATGACAAAAATGGCAATAGAAATGTTTAATAAGGGTAGGCATGAAAAAATAGGTAGGGTTGGGTAACCGGAAACACTCATATATTTTTTTTGGCCAAACAAAAGAAATAGTGTTTTCTGCATATGACCTATTAGAAGTACAAAATCGCCTGTAAATAACCTATGTAGTGTTGCACGGGCATAAAACACCAACTCACTCACTTAAGAAGTACAAAAAGATTTACCTAAATATTTAATCAAAATGTAATGTGTAATGCAATGCATTACACAAGCTCAGTAATGGTAATGTAATGCATTACAGAAGAGAAAAAATGTAATGGTAATGAAATGTAATGACAAAATTTGTAAAGTAATGGTAATGCCATGCATTACATTGAATTGTTATTGACCCCAGGCCTGTTCCTTAGTATATAGGATTCAAGTGGCCTAAATATACTGATTATGTCATTAACATATTAAAAATTGTTACCAATGATGCATGAATCATTATTTTGTAAACATACATGGGTGTTAGATTGTATTTAAAGGGGTTTGCATGTATTATGTAGTGACAATCTTGGTGAACTGATTGGAATACTTGTATAATATGCATGGGGTAAAATATTGCATGAAAAACAACTTTGTCATTTATACATTTTGTATGACGTCAAATGAAAAAAGGTTACGCTATATGTTATACATGGGAAAAGGTGCACATTTTTCACAAAAATTACAGGGCAGTTTTAAGCAACACATAAGATTTTAAAAGATAGGTATTTTAAGATAAGTTGCTTTAATCAGTAGATGATTCAGATGAAAGCGAAGATGATGACCTAGATGACGAAGATGAAGAAGATGATCAAAGACAGATGAGACCTCGACCAGATGGTAATTACCTCCCCTTGAAAACGAAATGGCTTCTTTCTTTTGGTAGAGGCTTCTGAAGTTTTCTTCTGGGATTTGTTATGGAGAATATAATTTTATTTCAGTGCACTTAACTGATGCTTTTATAAAAATATTTTGCTTTCTTTTTTATGTTAAAACCTTGATTTCAGAAATGAAAAAAATGCTTATCATTTGTCCATGTGTTCTAACAAGTGGCATTTTTGATAAAAAAAATAGGAGAAAATGTTGAAAAAATGCTTTTATATTTTGACAAAATTGTTCACTTGGAAAACTTAAAAATATCTGAAAAATTTCAAATGAACAATGTTATGTTTTAAAAAAAGGTTGCTTTTTAACTTCAGTTAGTAAAGATTCATATCATTTTATTGGGTATTCATCATTGACTTTGTAGATTCTTTGCAGTTAAGTAAGCCATGTAAATATCAGGATCCAACCTTAATTTGTTCACTTTGAAAATATTTTGCATTCCTTCTTCAAAATTATGTTGCTTTTTAATGTTGAATTTTTCATGATGTTCATTTTCAAACTTGGTTATTTATATTCATATTCAACTGCTATTAAAGCTAATTAAGAGTTGATTTACTCAGGAGGTGAAAGACAAATAACTTAATTTGCATCAATACATTTTCTGTTAAAATTGAAATTAATTTCTTCATTTTGTTTTATTCTAGAATTTATCTAAAATTTTGAATTCTTTCATGATGATTCAAGGTGTATTATTAACAACTCTGTAACCACAAAAAGGTTGCAGGGGTATTTCATCTAGCATGACATATGAAAATGTATTAATCGTTAGCATAGGTATTAAGAACTTTTTTTTCACCTTCAATGCACTGCAACAAAAGCAACAAAAACATAAGTAGACTAGACCATTCTTTTTGATTTTGTATGATATTTTATAGACAAGAAAGGGAAAAAAGTGAACATTGAGCAAAGAAAAGGTATTGAGTGTCAACAAGCTCTCAGTTTCACAAAATATAGTTTCAACTGTAAAAAAAAAATCACCAGACTGAATTTCAATTGTGTATAATGTCACAATCAGAAGTTGTTTTTTTAAAACTGTTTTCAGCATTAATCACATTGAAAGATAAATTTGTGTATTCCACAAAGCTAAAAATCACCAAACTTCTCTAACTCAATTCACATGTGATTCTTTACTGATATTCTTTTCTAACCAAAATGTGTTTAGCCTAAAAAAACTTAAGCTAAGACACATTTGTCTGCCCTTTGCAAATTCTGATGTAAAATTGAGCATTAGTTTTGACTTCATTTAAATGACTTTTTGTCATGAATTCAGAAAATGGGTTTTATACTTGCATGTATTAATTTTGTTTTTTTCAGCAGTTCTGAAGAAAACATTTATTTTTTTTTTTTCATTTTCTATAACAGATCATTTTCTATTTTTAACTAAGGATTTGCTCAACTCCCCTGAAACTTCAGAGCAGAATTTAATGAAACTTGCTATGTTGTACAAATGCTAATTCATTTCTTTATTATTAAAAGGTTATGTATTGAGAGAGGATCCAGGTATATCATATGTATCAGCTATTTATTAATCTGTTAAAAAATCTGTTTATTCAATAGACTTACAAGGAATCATCCAGGATATACTTAAAAATTTAAATGCATTAAAACTAATATTGGCTTGGACTTTGCAATTCTTAAAAAAGTGGACATTTACGGGTTCATTCAAGTCTGGAAATCCCAATGGTCTCAACAAAGCATGATAAATTGGTTATCAAGATTAACAGACTTATATTTAAGTTTTAAGAATATCACTCCATGGAAAACAAATTTCTTAAACAGAATTGAGAGCAAATTCATACAGAATTGATGATACATTGACAAGATTAAAGGTTGAAGACAAAAGTTGTTGAAAAATGATACAAATTTTGTGAAAATGTTGCATATTTTCACTTATTTTACACATTATATTTATTTCTAATTTAATCCACATGAAGTGACATTCTATCTTTTCTATAATTTAACTTTTTTATTTGGGATGTATGCCAGATCAAGTTTGGTTGAGACTTTTGAAACTTTAGAATTTTCTTGTTTAGAATCCTGGATTTTCCTTTAGTAAATTCAGTAAACTTCTAGTTTAGATAGGCAATCTTTTAAACATTGTACAATTGTATTATTATTGTAATGCTTTTTACATCAGTAAATTTTAGGTATAGGCACTCTTTAAAAAGATTTTATTGTTGTGATGCTTTAAGTATTTATAAATATCAAAATGCTTCAAATACTTATTATTATATTCACACAATTGCAATAATCTTAAAAATGATCAAGTATAAAATATTACTTGGAAATATTTTTACAGGTATAATCATATCCTCAAACATCACAATTTTGTAAACCCTTACAAAGATCCAAACAATGTATTACAGTTCTTGATAAGATACTATATTAAATATTTCTGAAAATGCCATCAATTCAAACTGGCATGAGATTTGGTTCAAGTTAATTTAAATCATCAAAATTCAAGCTGTTTTACATCAATCATGGCATTGTTGGCATTAGTTGGTATGTCATTTTGTAACCTTTCAAAAACACAGTAGACTGTTTCAAAGCAAAGCTTTTTAGGCAGCTTTTAAGTTGAAATTACAATATAATAATATAAAACAGTAATTTTCATTCAAGTTAGTTGCCATAAAATCTACCTCAACTTTTTATCCTATACCAAGCCAGAACCATTGTGGTTGTCAATTGATTGATCATAGTTTCGTTTGTCACTTCCAATATGTTTTAAGTGTGGCTTTTCCAACCTTAATTTTCAAATCTAGTTTCTTTTGAAGAAGACATTGACTTTCCATACAAGATGACATTACATTTTTCAAAAGAATAATAAATTTGCATGCAACTAATGATTTATATTCAGCTTTGATATAGATAAGAATCTGATTTTTGTCTGCAAATATTTTTAAATTGTACAAAATAGGTATTACAAATATATATAAAGGAAGCATGTTGCATGATAAAACAGTATCTTTAAGGCATTGTGATGTAGATGTTTTAGTTTGGATTTAAATTTCTGGTTTTGGTATGTAGTATTGGTTAAAAAAATATTTGTAGTACATGCAAAAGTATTCTATTGGCTTGAGTTTTAAAGCATTAATTTGTCATGCTCAAATCAATATTTTGAGTAAAATTTGCAAGAAGTAGAACTTAAGTAGAAATCTAGTATTAAAGTCAAAATCCCAGTTACCTACGTCTAATAAGTATTGTAGATTTGAGTGCTAGAAATATTTAAAGATTTATTTCAATGGCTCTTAATTTATAATTTATGAATTCCTAAGTGAGTTGTTGTGTGCTGTGTCTTTGTTTTTTATTCTTAAAGGTTCATTGTTTCTGTAAAGTGTGGTCCTATTATGTTTTGTGTTGATGAAATTTCTATAAATCGACATGAACCTTGAGATTCTGTTGGTCGTCCTAGAAATAAGCATTTAATTTGAAGTAAAAGGTTTAATAAAAGAGACATAGGAATTATTTTAACTTGATAAAAAGTAGACTTGTTAAACTTTTTTACAAAGTTTCTTTCCGTTTATTATTGTATCCCCTCAAACCTAAATTGGGGGCATATATATAGAAATCACCCTGTCTTTCTGTACACATATCTTACAAGTAAAAGTGCAACTCTTTGCAAAATGTTTTATGGATGTTGATGAAACTTTGCATGAAGGATATACATCATATCAATGATCTTCAAATATTTAATGCAATTAGATATCATTCAGGGGAAATAATTTGACTTTTTGGGGTTTTTTTTTCTTCTAACTACTGGGATATATAATATAAGTACAACTCCTCCAAACCACTTGATGGATTTGGATGAAATCTTACATGAAGGAGGTAATCATATGGAGATGTGCATAGAGAAATTTTATTGCACTCAATAATCATTTATTTTAGGGGGCATACTTTTGTAAGCTGGCTTACATTATTTCTCATTTCTATTGTTAGGATCAAATCCTTCAAATATTTATTTCAAATGTTTTTGAGCTACCATTTCTAATTTGGATATTATATATCATGGCATGTTTGACATAAAAAAAGTTTATAGAGGAAATTTCCAAATGCTAATTATATGAAATTTTATTTATCTTTTATTTTAGCGGCTGCTGGTGAAAGAAAACAGAGAGTTGTCGGTAATATGATGGGAAATATAAGTGAAGAGGTTTGTATCATTCAAATAAAAAGCTGGAACTATAAAATGGTATTACACATAAAATGAAGTACTTTGACGGTACTCACATTCAAGGGCATTAATTTTCCTGTTTTGAGAATAGAATGCATTAACATATTTGAATTCAGGGTTTTAACCAACTAATGTAGAAATTGATGCAAAATTTCTGATATGTTGGTAACAAATTTTATGGCTTTCATGAAACATGAAAATTTTTAAACCATACAAAATAATACTTTGACAGTGACTGAGTGGTTTGTAATTCATCTAATCTTTGAAAGCAAAATCCTGTCTCAAGTGAAGTAGCGATTGAATGCGAAATGTTCTTTGCATCCTCCTTAAGTATCATGAAAACAAAGAACATATTACTGTATGATTCAGATTAAATCAATATAATTGAACCTGATTCAAAATTAAAGTTGATTTATAATTTTCATTAGGGTTTCTTTTTTCTTGTCTTGAAAACTATTTAACCTCCAATAAACACTACATATATAAAATCATTGACAAATTATTCAACTTCATCTCCTTAGGATCTAAATATATTATTTACCACTCAAATATTGACAATAACTTTTTATATTATTATTACTCATTTTCCTTTTTGATGTCATAACTGTTGAATATAGGAATAATTTCTTTCTGACCCTAATTTCCTCTGTTTTCAGGAGAGTTCTGACGATGATGATGATGATGAGGACGATTCAGAAATAGATCTGGATGCTGATGACCAAGATGATAGCGGAGATGATGTCGTAGCCCCACCTAATGCTCGCAGACGCCAACAACAACAACTTGATGATAGTGACAATGATTTCTAAAACTAATTTATTGACATAAGATCAAAGATTTTAAAATTAAATTGCATGTTAATAAAATAATTAGATACTTTGTAAGTTTAAAAAGTGTTCAAAATTATTGGCATGAATTTATACAATTTTAGACAATTTAATTCGATATTTCAGTAAAATGAATTTTTTATACTTAAATTAAGTTTGAAAAGATAGTGACAAAATATTCTCTTTCAAATTTATCTCTGAAAATCATTTGAATTCATTGTGACGGAGAATCATATTTTGATTGCATATTTCTACTGAAATTTGTCAAGCAAAGAAAATGTGGACATATCATTATGATCATAGACTATTAGTTGTTATTGATGTTTTATATTTATTGTGATAATAAATTATTTATTCCAAGCATGTTTTTATGCACCTCCTATGAAATAACAAGAGCATATAGTGTTCTGGTCTGTTCCCCTGTCTGTCTGTTCTAATTCGTGTTTACCCATAGGTTTTAGTTACGGTACTTTCAATGAAGAAGGTATGACATCACATCACATGCATCATATATGAACAAACATAAATTCTTATTAGATTATACCCCACATCAACTTTATGGTCCATTTATTGCATTAAAAGATAGGTTGTGAGGTGGGGAATCATGGCTTGAACATATTCTTGTTCATAACTTGTTCTATTTGCTTCAAACTATTTCCTAGTGCAAGTAAGTTAAAAGTTATGTAAGAGAATTTCATATCTAAGAATTAGATAAATTGCACTGATGTTCTTCTGAAATAGTGTCAAAACAAAATTGCATAAAAGATCCAGGCAGCAAATAATATGAGATAGGCATTGCCTAAATGCGAGCACAGCTAAAATATAAGATGTCAATGAACAGCTCAATTGTATTTTTATATACCTTTTGAGTTAAAGAAAGCTCCCCCTACACCATGAAACACCAAAGATGGGTCCTCTTTTTGGCATTCATATGACGGAGTTCCACGCCTCAATTGAGAAATAAAATCGTTTAAGATCTAAAGGGCCCCATTCCCGAAAAGAGGTGGACACTTTTCAAGTTTTGATCGTATTTATTTTTATTTTAATCAGTTCATTTTCTAGAAAATTCAGTTGGGACGTGGTATTTGGGGTGAATGAGCCTAAACAAAAGAAATTGTAAAAAAATAAATAAGATTTGTTTTACTTACAAAAAGAAATAACTCATCGTCATCCGAATATTTTTCTCCTTGTTCTATATGTACAATGCAAATTTTTGGAAGGCGATTAGCAAAATTGGTTATGATTTTCTAATTCACATCGAACCTGTGTGCACATGAAATTGTGAGAAGCATATCCGGACGAAAAAATCAATATCAGCATTAGGCAAATTTTTCGCGGGAACTTGCTGTAGAGCTCTCTGCTTTCGTGGGCACTTCGTGCCCGCTACGAGCTGTGCTTGCTATTAAACCGTATAAATCCAACACTCATTAGAGACAATTTATCTTAAAAAAGAAGGTAAATTATAGATCTGAACAATTTGGGGTTTACAACTGAACAAAAATTAACAATGTTGATGTATTGTACGTACCCTTTGCTTTATTGTCTGTCAATAGAAAGCTTTCTTTTTCATATCCCCCTGAAAACAAGATTGTACCCTTTGCTTTATTGTCTGTCAATAGAAAGCTTTCTTTTTCATATCCCCCTGAAAACAAGATTTTGAAGATACATTAGAATCTCCATCTATCTTCATATTTTATTTTTAATCACAACTACATTTACTCCTATAGTGTTTGATGGATTTTGATGCCCCAACTGTATGTGATTAGGTTTGTCAGTTACCTGCCCAAGTTTGGTGGTTTCCTCCAGGTTCTCCGGTTTCCTCCACCATTAAAACTGACTGCCCTACATGGCCCAGGTGCGTCGATAAAGGGTGTTAAACACCAACACATACATACATACATTGTACATGGATTTTGATGAAACTTTGTAATTCAAGAGAGATAACTGCACCATCATTTTTAAGCCCCATCTACGAAAGTAGAGGTGCATATAGTGTTCGGGTGTATTGGTCCGTCCATCCGTTTGTCCATCCCAAACCCCATATTTCCAAATTCCCACTTACTGCCAAATGCCCATCAATCATATTGGTATGGTAGGTGCACCTAGTGATGCTAAGCACAATTAATGCTTCGGATGCTGGATGTGACCTACTAGTATATTTTCCGCATGAATGACCACTTATAGAAGAAAGGTTAAAGTCCATTCCTTCTTACTGACAAAAGTCATAGCAACCATGTTACATAAGAATGGTTCAAGTCTATTCCCACTTACTGTCAAATGCCACATCAATTATATTGGTATGGTAAGTGCACCTAGTAATGTTAAGCACAATGCATGCTTCGGATGCTGGATGGGACCTTTATTTTCTGCATGAATGACCACTTACAGAAGAATGGTTAAAGTCTATTCCCACTTACTGACAAGTGCCATATCAACCACATTGGTATGGTAGGTGCACCTAGTGATGCTTAGCACAATGCATGCTTTGGATGCTGGATTTGACCAATATTTTCCGCATGGATGACCTCTTACAGAAGAATGGCTAAAGTCCATTCCCACTTGCTGACAAATGCCACATCAATCACATTGGTATGGTATATGTAGGTGCACCTAGTGATGCTAAGCACAATGCATGCTTCAGATACTGGATGTTACCTATATTTTCCGCATGAATGACCACTTACAGAAGAATGGTTAAAGTCTATTCCTTCTTGCTGACAAATGCCACATCAATCACATTGGTATGGTAGGTGCATCTAGTGATGCTTAGCACAATGCATGCTTCTGATGCTGGATGTGACCTATATTTTCTGCATGGATGACCTCTTACAGATGAATGGTTAAAGTCCATTCCCACTTACTGACATGTGCCACATCAACTATATTGGTATGGTATGTGCACTTAGTGATGATAAGCACAATGTAGGCTTCAGATGCTGGCTGTGACCTATATTTTCCGCATGAATGACCACTTATAGAAGAAAGGTTAAAGTCCATTCCTTCTTACTGACAAAAGTCATAGCAACCATGTTGTATGGTAGGTGCACCTAGTGATACTAAGCACAATGCATGCTTCGGATGCTTGATGTGACCTTTATTCTCGGCATGGATGACCACTTACAGAGATGTTAGTATAGTTACATGAAAATTTATAAATCATTTAATCAACATAAAATTATACTTCCGGAACAACTTACGATTTAGTGATTGTGGAAAAAACCAATGTTGCGAGACACAGGCACCTGTTTCAGAAAAAAAATATACCCCTATACTATAACACAACAGTTATAGTATAGGGGTATTTTTTTTCTGAAACAGGTGCCTGTGTTGCAAGATGGGGCATTATGCCTTTTGGACATATTCTTGTTAGCTCACCTCACGAAAGTGAAGGGGGCTTATGGCGTCGGCGTCAGCACCCACTTACAGAAGAATGGTTAAGATCCATACACTCTTAGTGACAAGTGCCACATCAATGATATTAGTATGGTAGGTGCACCTAGTGATGTTTAGCACAATGCATGCTTCGGATGCTGGCTGTGACCTATATTTTCCGCATGGATGACCACTTACAGAGAAATGGTTAATGTCCATTCCCACTTTATGACAGGTGCCACATCAATGATATTGCTATGATAGGTGCACCTAGTAATGCTAAGAACAATGCATGCTTCGGATGCTGCCTGTGACCTATATTTTCTGCATGGATGACCACTTGCAGAAGAATGGTTAAGATCCATACACGCTTACTGACAAGTGCCACATCAATGATATTGGAATGGTAGGTGCACCTAGTGATGCTTAGCACAATGCATGCTTCGTATGATGGCTTTGACCTTTATTTTCCGCACATATAACCACTTGCAGAAGAATGGTTAAAGTCCATTCTGGCTTACTGACAAGTGCCACATCAATGATTTGGTATGGTAGGTGCCCCTAGTGATGCTAAGCACAATGCATGCTTCGGATGCTGGCTGTGACCTATATTTTCTACATGGGTGACCACTTACAGAAGAATGGTTTAAAGTCCATTCCTGCTTACTGACAAGTGCCATATCAATGATATTGGTATAGTAGGTGCACCTTGTGATGCTAGGCACAATGCATGCTTCAGATGCTGGCTGTGACCTTTTTTATCACATGGATGACCTCTTACAGAATATTGGTTAAAGTCTTTACCTGCTTACCAACAAATACCATATCATCTTAAGTGGTATGGTAAGGTGCATCTAGAGATGGTTATCAAGATGCATGCTTCAGATATGCTGGTTGTGACTTCTTTTTGCATGGATTGAGCACTTAAAAAAGTCAATTCCCACTTAGCTTAGTGAAAATAATGTGTAACGAGGTGAGCTTCGTAATCGATAGATTACCTATGTTTTTCTTTTATAAGAGTTCCATAAGACAGTCAAAATGGATCATTAGAATATCCTCTACCCGGCTTAAAATCTTAAACACTAATAGATGTAGTGGTAAGTTAAGACATTTCATCAAAGTACATACTGTACATGAAAAAAATATGTCTTGAGGTATTAGATAGAGCATTAGCACAGTGTATAACCGGACAGTAAGCGATCACGGAAGTTGATCACTGTCCGATGGTAAATCCTAGTTGCATGTTATTTATTTCGCCAGATTTTTGTGGTTTTAAGGCTGCATGAACGTACTACGATATCGAATAGGAACGAAGGTGAGTTGTTTTTATAGCTTGCTCATTTACACAACTTTTTAACGTTTCTTTTTGTGTTCAGGACAATTTAAACATTATAATTTTTCGATTGATCATCGATGGGTGAACATTTTTTCCTTCACCTCTTAGCACATATTTGGAATTTACTCGCAAACTGCAATGCTTTTATTAGCCTTTTTATTATTGTCAAAAAGGGCGACTGTTAGACTCTCTACATTGAAAAGGATAGATGGAGATAAAATACACAATTTTGTTAAAAACATAAGTTTTGTAATTATGGCATAATCATTTACTGTCCGATTAATTGGTCATTTATTTTCTGTGAGTGTCCGATTAATTGTCTGCTTTGAATCCTCAGAGTTTGAATAAAAAAGCTATTATTTCACATTGCTCGTCATTTCTTTATATCTTAGTTTATTATATTATTCTACAATTTGCTTATAAGCAGGCTTGTGAATATATGTTTTCATATTTTTATGATAACTAATGTCATTGTCTATTTTGGTTCATTTATTTACTTTGCAGAATAAATATGAGAACTCGAAATAGTCTCTACTGTTGGATTCGAAAACATAATTGCGGCAGTGTTCATCTTATTACAAAATGGAAATCCATTCCACAAGCTCATAAAAAGAAGTGCGATTAACAGCTATGAGTACCTAAGTATGTTCGATTTCACTTATCAATGCTACTGTCAAAATTGTTCATTAGAAGCTTTCCATTGACTTTTGTGAAACTGACATCTTCTTATAGCATCGACAGCCAGTGTGCTAGATATTTGTGAGTCGATGAATTGTCACTTACTTGTATGATACGAACAACATGCTCAACATTTGATTATGGACATCATGGAGCGGTCATCTCTTGGTAAATCTATGTCTTATATTAATAAAAAGCTTAACAATGATTTGAGTTGTTTTTAAAAAATGTGGTTATCCTTAGCGACTGTGGTGACAGCTAGGTTATCATGACAGGTTTCTTTTACAGCCTCGAATTCATGATAAATCAGTATAAGTCCCTCATAAGCGGAGTAATGCCGGCTATGCTTAATGCTTGAAATCTGGTGACAGCTATTAATTACCTGTTTTGTTTATTAAAAATCTTGGACTGCTTTAATATGTGTTAGCCATTGCCGGTAAATTGGTTGTATTCACAGAGTCCATAATAAAAATATACAACAAAGTTCCAAACAATACGTATGACGCGCGTTTCGTCTATTCTTCTTCTTCTTCTTCTTCTTCCTCTTCAAGTAAGGAGTTGGACTCAGGATTGAGTCCTTGAAAACTCCAATATTCAAGACTCATGACTAAGATCAAATTATGTTTGGGCTAGGAAGAACCTAAGGGTTTAGACAATTTTAAACTTTAAACGCATGAAACATTATAGATTTGATGTGTTCTAAACTGACAAAAATACAATCATAAAAGCAGAGTGACATAAAACCCGGAAATTTGGTAACGCTATAGGATATATGCATATTTTAATGACTAACCGATCACCAACAAGGATTAAATAAACAAATTGAAAGATAGACAAACCAAAAGCATTTTAAAGGAAAGTACTCAAAATTAAAACGTTCGAACAGGGAAGCCAAAACCCAACAATGATATAGGATCTGAGAATATCGACTTGGCATATGCTAGATCTGTTCCAACTCCATTCCAACACCATTAAAACTGACCGCGTTCTGTAATTCGATATCTAAAAATTTCGTTAAAAGCGAACACCTACACCATTTGACTTTGTCTTTGAATTTACGTAAATTTCATGCTTAGGCTATGTATGCTAGGTTTTAGTTGGGTGCCTACATATCTGAAGAACTAAAAGACTTAGGGGATATTATATTGCTGTGCCTATGTTGTAGACTAAATCTGAATTCCTCTTGGATTTTAGCCATGACATATACATGTTTCATACCGTACGCGTACGGTACAGACCATGCAAGTACAAGTATACCCATATGGTCTAAAAACCAGTTGGACCATACAAGTATTCAGACCATATAGGTTTTTCTCAATTATAATTGACAACACCCAGATTCATACAGTAAAATAAGGGGGCTCAAATAAAAACAAAAAGATGGAATCAAAACATAAAATAGGGAAATGTGATGTTGGATATTTGTAGAATTTGTTTGTTTTTATCCTCATTTTTTTTGGGATTTCACCCTTTATACAAAGGGGTCCACGAAAAAGTGTCATACTTCGTGTAACTGTTGATGATTTAAAAAAATATATAAAGTTTGAGGAAGACAACAATACATGTAGACAGTTAAATCGACTTGGCTAAAACATATTGCCGAAATCTTGCTGAATCAGTCTCCCCCATCTGCATATAATTATTTTCTCCGTCTTTTCACGGGTAAACAACTGCTTGGAAGGCCTGTCGAACAAAGTTCCTAAATATTCTCCAAACTTTTCATCCCACATTTCAATGACTTTGTTTTGGCTGAACATTACAATTGACGAAAGTAAACAGTCCGCAAAAAGTTAAGCACCACCGCATTTTAAAATGGCATCCTCGTTTTATCTTTTATTGAAATATTCTGATCTTTTGTACACAAGAACCTTTGGATATTAAAACAATTTTGCATCATGAAAAAGTTATAATTAATAAAGCTTTTAAAAATATGGGTACAAAGTATTGTGTGATTTTTCCCGATCCTGAATTCAAGTTTCAGAGAGCAATAAAAGAAGCAGGCATTTCAAGCAAACCATTTTTCAAAGAATCTCTCACATGACACTTCTCTAAAATGTCGTTATCTAATAACATCAAACGACAAATATGAGTTTTAATGGGCTTTGCAGGTTTTGGGCCTGCTTTAAAATATCTGCTTTTCCCGACTGAACATGTTTATTTTCAAATGGTAATTTCTCCATAAAACTGCATGATAATTAAACTTTGTACTTTTCGATTATGATTAAATAGGATTGTTTCATGTAATAAGGTTTATCAGAGATTTAAAGGCAAAAAAAATGAGGCATAAACATGTATATATACATTTAACACAAGAATAGTATATCAACTATAGATACATATCTTCATTTGCAAAGTTTGAAGAGCTAGCTAGATTTTAAGAGAAAGACCAACTTCCCAAATCTTAAATCTAATTTGTATGGTTCAAAATTTTCAATTTCAAAGCTTATTTGCATGGTCAAAAGTTATTATTCGACAACTTTAGTAGCTGACAAAATGTTCGGATTATTTTCCAACGCATGAGGAATTACAAAAAATAAACCAAAATCCTAAAAATACCTATGTTGTAATGAAATCGTGCTGCAATTCTTTGTTTGGATAAGCTATTACATTTTATATTTGTCATATCATTTTGCTCAAGCTGAATCGTGTGAATAATGGTTTGTAAGGATTTTTGTCTTGATACTGCTACTTTGAACCCAACAATTAATCGGACAGATAGATATAGCTTTCGAACAATTAATGATTGTGTACAGTGGCAAGTGGTCGGACAGAGATGGAGTGAGTAGTGCTCTTATAAATCTGATTATTGTGATCAGTCAAAACCATTTTATCAAATAATATTGACACCAAAGGATTTTTTATTTAAACAGCTTTCAATGGAGATGCAATGCACTATTTCAATGTTAGTAGTTCATTAATGATTTGTTGTTTCTTTCGCCGAAATGAAGTCCCATTGTCAAAAATACCAATGATTAAACCACTTTTTTAGAAAATTTAAATCATCCACAATATATATTGATAATTTGAATAGTGATAAATAACAATGTAAACAAATTGTACGCTTCATTTATTCTTAAAAATTCGTTTCAGTGAAATAAAAGCTTAAATTCATGGGAAAATCATACCATTTTTCAAGATCAACTAGGATTTTACCACCGGACAGTGATCAACTTCCGTGATCGCTTACTGTCCGGTTATACACTGTGATTAGAAAAAGTGTCAGTTTCTCCTAGAAACAGCCGTTGTTAATACACAATTTTGTTATTTCCTTTTCTTTTTTACATCTAAAAAATAACAAGTGTTTACACTAATTGCTTTGTAGTTAATAAAAAAAGACAGAGCTAACTTCATTGTCTTAACCATTGATCAATCAAAGTATTCATGGCATTTCCCTTGATAAAAATTCCATTGGTTTGTTGTTTTTAAAAGTTGTTCCGTGTGGCGAATAGACCTGCAGCAACACTAAGCTTGTCGGTAAAAGTAAATGCAAGGGGCGGCTCAGGATGCTGACATCAGGTCAGGACGCTTTACCCACAAAGCGACAGGGATGTGTGCCCTATGTGGTTAAATGGGACAACCCTATCATAATGAATGTCGGCTGAGACGTCCAGGTATAATGCGGAAAACCAGTTGTAGGGTTTAATCAGAGCATACATTTAACAAATGGTGACATAATAAACAAGTCCATATCCTCTGAATTGTAAAACAGAAGACAGAGTAGAAAAAAAATGACCAATAGTTAAAAAGTTATGCCATTTTGAATAATTTCCAAAATATTTAATTTTTTCCACTTTTTGTGGAATGCATCTAATATTCAACTTTAAATATTTTAAAAACGGACCCGTTAAGACATGGTTTTCTTTTTATATTTAAAATGTACATACTAAAATTAGCTTATTAATAATTGCAAATTTTCATGAATTTGTCAATGGATCGAGGATCTAAAGTGTATCATATGCCCTAGTAAAATCAAAAGTTGAATAGTAAAATTTACCAAATACATGTACAGTTAGAGTCATGAGGAGGCTTGGATGCTGGGTCTCACTTTATCATATGCAATGTTGTTCATCATCTTTTCACATATTGCACTTCCCAAAATGTAGAGATTTTGTGTGGTAGCCTCAATTTTATGCAGTTAATTATTTGATATTGTATAATTATAGACCTGTATATTTTGGTCTTCAGTTCTAAAACACTAATTACATCTTACATGTGGCAATCAATTGAAAAACAGAAACCCATTTCATTGCCCACCAATTTGATTCCTGGCCGGCTATTTCTTTAATAACAGCATTTTCAGAGGAAGTTTTCTTTGTTAAATAGAATGTATATAGGTCTATGGTTATATTTAATAATTTCATTTTCATGTGAAAAGGGAAGGTTTAACTTGAAGAAAAGATACGTTGCAATAATGATATGTTAGATAAATGAAACGGACAACGTGGATATGAGTTAAATACGAAAGGAACTAGATCACACACTGACCCAAAACCTGAACGCGCTTGTACGCGCCTGAACATATAATGAATTGTTTAATGTAATAATGAATTAGTCAGCACATCTTCTTTTTAATAAACTAGTCATGTCGTATTTGTAGAAAGAAAGTATTTCAATTGTATTTCTATATTAAAATAGCAAAGCACATTTAAAGAAAAATGCATTAAGTACTGTGCCTCTACAAATCAATTTAAAATTTTGTAAATGCATTTGTAAATAATAAAATGGATAGTCACTCAAGGCTAAAAAAAAACAGGGACCTAGCTGCTCCAACAAGAAAAAGAAACTGAATATAAGATGTGACATGCCGTAACCATTATCTATAGAAAATGCACTGCATGACGTATTTTATGACAACGGCGGGATCAGATGTTTTGCTAAAAAGAACAATTCGACAGACTTAAGATGAAGAGTCTTGGCCGCTTGTCATACTGCACTGACTTCCTATCAAACTCTTATTTCTGAGCCTTGTAGGCCATGATGGTCGGGCTACTATATGTCCCTTCGTTCTGTATCCGCCACTTAACGGGAAACTTGGTAGACAAGACAAATATATATCTGCCTTGTCAACAAACAGAACAATCAATCTTAATAACATGAATATCCTGGTGTATAGGACAGGATGTTGGATCAAAATCCGGATTAAGATTGACCAAACTGCTTACAATATCAATTATAAATTCAAAATCTACGGTTATAGATACAGAAAATCATATCGTGGTTAAATTGCTACAACGCTGCATCTAAATTTCAAGTAAGGTAAGTCGATTCTAAATCATGTTTTCGAGACCAAACAACACGCTGAAACGATTTTGAATGGGTTTTGAAAATGTATAAAAAAATATAGCTGCAATTCGAATACTATTTACTGCAAATAGACAACTAGGAACGTTGCCCGATGGCTGGCTGCTTTTTCCTATTTTAAATTGAAGCATTACAATTAATAATATTTATTTATTTATTTATTTGTTTTTTGTTCTGAGAGCCATGAAGAGCACAGAAACAGAATATGATACATATACAAGATCGAATGATATTCGGTGATTAAAAATTAACGTTAAACTGCATGATCATGATGACTTGGCGTCATGGCCGAAGCGACATTGGACTTTAAGCCCGGGGTCACTCCCTATATAAATGGTACCGGGGATGTTTCGACAAATGGGGTTGTCTGGAACAGGGTACTAAAATTTTATTTCCTCTTACTGAAAGGGGTCTTAATTTGTCTGTCTAGAATGTTTGGTTTTTTTTACCGTTGAAGTGTGATATTCAACAGATCATAAAAATTTTCACTATATGGCGTTACCATGTAAATGTATATATATAAACCTGTTCTTTGTAAATATTTCGATATGCAATATATTAAGTTTAAATATAAAGGGTCTAAAATTTCGCCCAATTGTCTGGAATGGAGTCTGGAATGGAATGCAATAAAATGAACGTAAAATTAGATCTCTCCTTGCTGATAGAAATAATATCTTATCTGTTCAAAGACCCCCCCCCCATTATAATCAACTATCAAAGACCATAAAAAAATCAGATAAAATAAATATAATATGATAGTTAAAAAGAAATTATTATTTGAATTTATTTTAGCCCCCCCGGGGGGGGGGGGTTACTCTCATATATATTGTATACCTATGTGCCGATGGGGTTGTCAAACCTGGACCTGTTCGTGACTTCAAAAGTATACTAAACCATACCCTGTCACTGATTTTGTGCAGTCAAATGAAGTCATTTTCATACCATTGCAATGATGTTAGGTACGTTTTACCCTATTTAACTAATATTTGCGGAAAACAATGACAGTCATATTTGGAATTTGAATGTTCTACTAAAACATGGTATGTTGAATTACCGATGATGGACATTTTAAAGTCATTTATTAGCCTGTTCTTTTCAGGGTTGAAAATCATGACCTTGTTCATGACCGGGGTTCATGACTAGTAACCTTTGAAAAACAGACCCTGTTTTGCGGCACATAGGTATACCCACTTACAATGGGAGTAACCCCCCGGGATTTTAGCAGAAACTAAAGCGTTAATTAAAATAAAAACTGCATCTGTGATCTAGATTGTGAATTTTACCAGGAAAAGTCCATTTTAAATTTATTTTACCAATTTTACTACTCAATGTTTTCAATGAACACCCAACAACTAAACTTTTTGAATTAAAGATCTGATTGGATGAAAAAATAAGATATTTGATTGGTCAAAAAATCTTATATATTCTTGCAAAGCCCGTGCACACTTCCTGTTTACTTTCACAGTCTAAGGTGCAAGTGGCGGGAAATAGGTAAATTGTATTTCTGAATAACAACACATTGACATCCCTTTTTGGGAGCTAAAACAGACTAAGCTAAAGCATGCTTTTATCTCAAAATATTTTTATAGACAAAATAGTAAATCAGTAAAAAAATTGCAGTCTAAAATTCTACACTTACAGAAAATAACAAATTACACAATGAAAAAGTACTACAAACTTGCTGTTTAGTTTAATTTTAAAGGCTGAAAGATACACACACCTGCTTTTTTTTCTCTTTTTATCCTTTATTTCTACTCTAGTCATAGATTACTATGACACCTTTAACTTTTAATTTTTCCTGAAATGGTTCAAGCTTTCTTGCATTATACTAGGGTTGCACAATATATCCGTTCCGGATTTGACTCGTCATTTGGACGAGGTCATCAGGGGTCACGGGGATGAAAAACGACGTCATTCAACATGGGACAAAGGGAAAAGCATTTTCTATCAACAATTATTCTGTAATTATTCAACATATAGGGTAAAAATCATTTGCAACTGACGAATAAACCAACCATCAACATTTCCAACCAATAAAAAATTCAACTTTGAACCAAAATAAAGAAATTACTTTCTACGTCCATTAGTATGTTGGAACCAGTTTTTTTACCAGTTCCTCCTCTTTTGGCTAAATTAGTGACCAATCCCGCAAATGTGCAAGGCGTGTACTGTAACAAAAAAGAGGTGTTGAAGGAAGGACAGAGTCACATTCAGTCATGCAAGATTTGCCTCTGTCATTTGGCACCAACCATTATCAAAAGGTGACAGGGGCTAGTACTAGTTCTTTTGCTATAAAAAAATTGTTCAGCACCTTGACAAAGAGAGGCTATTGATTTTCCTCAGCTCAATATCTATCTAAGAATTTCAACATTTATAGAACATTACCCACACAAGGCCTGCCAAATTCTGAAATTATGAAATATGTTTTCTTACATTTCTGTGATGTTTAATGTTTTATTCATAAGACATTGGTCCCTTGTGGGGCCCCAATGGCGAATAGGCCGGCAGCAGAGCCTAGCTTATTGTAAGAGGCGACTTAAGGTCTTGGGATTCTGACATCGGGTCAGTGCTCGGCCCACAGAGGGACCAAGTGTGTACCCTAGGTGGCTGAATAGGGTGGCCCTCGTCCACAGGGGTTTCAGATCTATAATACGGAAACCCTGACCACCGACCTTAGTGGGCCAACTTGTGTGGAGAGTGCCACACTTCATACACCTAAAAGACCCCTTTATGGACCGCCAAATGGTGCACCACATAGGCTAAATTTTCTGCCCCATACCCACCTCTCCCCTTTTCCTGTGGTTCTTCAAAATTTACTGTTCCTAAAAAGTTGTTTCCCACCCCACCCCCCATTTTTCATTTATCATCATCATTTCATGTTCATTTTATCATCCTTTTCATGTTCATTGCCTGTAAATAACCTTTATACATGCACAGGCATAAAACACCAATTCACTCACTCCCCATAAGACATGGCCTTGCATACAATTTTGATGCTAAAAAGAAAACCACCCACAAAACATGTCTTAATTTCTGTAAGGCTTAATAAAACATAAAATTATTAAATTTTGTTTTTGTCTTTAAATATTTATTTTCCAACTCAGGATTAAATCTCAGGCAAGTCCCCCTTGGGAATACAATTGTTTACTCTTTAGAATAATGACATTTTTTTTATCAGCCAAATTTTAACTTTTAAATTAGTAAATTGGGGTAAAGGGTGAAAGTTACATTTTGGTTCATTGGTTTGTCAATATTATGGGTAACTCACCAGGCAGTGTTCACATAACTTTTTTAAAACATCCTTTTAAATATCCATCTTGTACTGCATGTAAATATTATCCTTATATTTCAGTCGTAGTCGATCAAAACAATGGCAATGAATGGCAGTGCAACAGTGAATGGATCAGGGGATGGATTTTATCTCCAGCGTGACATCACTGAAGATGATCCTGAAATCACCAATATTATCAGAAATGAAAAACAGAGGCAGATGAAAGGATTGGAGCTGATAGCATCTGAAAACTTCACAAGCAAAGCTGTCATTCAAGCATTGGGCTCCTGTCTGACTAACAAGTACTCTGAAGGACAACCAGGGCAGAGGTATTCAGATAAGAAATTTATTACATATCAACATGAAGTTTAGAATTTAAAAGAAATAATGGATGTAATGCATACTCATTACTTAAAGATTTCCTGAATTTGTTTATGTAAATGTAGACCACATTAATGTATAATTTTTTTTAATTTTGTCTTGCCTGTGACAAATAGTAGCTTATACTTGAAATTGAAATTGACAGAAATTTATAACACAGTATTTTGTCTAAGAGAAATGAAATAAATTTGATTCAATTTATAAAAAGAATCCTTTGTTACCTTAAAGGTATTACGGAGGTAACGAGTACATAGACCAGATGGAGAGGTTGTGTCAAAAGAGAGCTTTGGAAGCCTACGGACTAGATCCTGCCAAATGGGGCGTTAACGTCCAGCCTTTGTCTGGATCCCCTGCAAACTTTGCTGTGTATACAGCCCTTGTTGGTCCTCATGGAAGAATTATGGGCCTTGATTTACCAGACGGTGGACATTTGAGCCATGGTTTTATGACCCCTACAAAGAAGATCTCGGCCACTTCAGTATACTTTGAATCTTTCCCATATAAAGTCAATCCTGAGACAGGACTGATTGATTACGATCAGCTTCACAAAAATGCCAAGCTGTTTCTACCTAAAATGATTATTGCTGGTATGAAAAAGAAGATTTTAAAATGCATTTATAAGAACCTTTTATCAAGACAAAAACTTGATAATTGAGATAGTAACACACACATATACTTACATGTTTTTTCAGATTTTAGGATTTCACCTAAGTTAGCGGGTACTTAATTTCATGAATTCTTCTCATAATTCTCCTCATTTCATACAATTTATTTCATTTCTGGGGTATTTAATTTCACGAAAAATGTTTGACCGCAAAATCTGTGAAAATAAATACCTGGCAAATATAAGTATGTTTACAGAAGGCAGAACAAGTTAAGCATGTTTGCAATGATACCCGTCATACCAATACATAAGCATCAAAGACTTATATATAACTCATTTAGTGCAAATGATAATGAATGGTTGTTATTAGAGATAAAATGTAATATTAAACAGAGTTAAAGGAAATGGGAAAAATTCTTAATTTAATTCTTACTGACAACATCATTAGCATGATCATGCTAACAATGCCAGGGAAAAACCCATCCCAAATTTGTATATTTACTGGTATGGAGAAAGCATGTGACTACACTGATCAAGTATTAATCTTAATAAATATTCTTATATAGTTAAAAATAATACATAAAAGTGTTTATATCACTAATATGACATTTCGTACAATTTTAGATGACTATTACAATTTTATTGTAGGTATCAGCTGCTACTCCAGAAATTTAGATTATGCAAGATTCAGACAGATAGCCAATGAGAATGGTGCCTACCTGATGGCAGATATGGCTCATGTCAGTGGCTTAGTAGCCGCAGGCTTGGTGGCCAATCCTTTTGAGCATTGTGATATAGTAACCACAACAACACACAAGTCACTTAGAGGACCAAGATCTGGCATTATCTTCTATAGAAAAGGTAGATAAATGGTGAAAAAGTTAATATTAAATAGAATCTGTGTGTTGATTTAAAATAAAAACTGGTAAGGTTCATGGAACATACAACAAACTTGAAACTAGATTTAACGTACATCAAATATGTTAATGTTTAACAATGTGAATAAGTTGAATAAAATAGATTTGAATTACAAGAAAAATAGTTTGTTTTATGAAATAGATTTACATATTAAATTTCTAATATGTGTAATGTTTTCTTTTAAAATAAAATGGGTTTTTTTTTGTAACTTTCAATAGGAAAACCTGTGTGTTTAACATGATGTTTTTTTCTGTTCATAATATTTGTTTAATCTCTTTAAATATTTTTGTTGTATTTCAGGAGTGAAAAAAGTCTTGAAGGATGGAAAAGAAGAAATGTATGATTTAGAAAGAAGAATAAATGAAGCTGTTTTCCCTGGTCTCCAAGGAGGTCCACACAATCACCAAATAGCTGGTAATTCAGCAAGTTTTTCCAGAACTTAAAAACATGCACATAACACTTAATAAATCAGCCACCTTCATTGCAAATAATGAATTGCAGACTAGAAAACAATGTCTAAGCATTCAAGCCAATTGTAATTATGTCTCCCCCCACTTTTGTGGGGAGACATATTGTTTTTGTCGTGTCCGTCTGTCCGTCACCAAGTTTGTCAGCGCAACTCATCTGAAACTACTGAACCGAATTCGATGAAACTTGGTATATAGGAAGGACACCATATGTAGTTGTGCATATTACCAGGAAATTTTGATCCTCAAATTTTTGTGGGAGTTATGGCCCTTTGAACTTAGAAATCTGCTGAAAATCCTCATTTATCATCTTGTCAGCGCAACTCCTCTGAAACTACTAAACTGAATTCAATGAAACTTGGTATGTAGGAAGGACATCATATGAAGTTGTGCATGTTATCAGGAAATTTTGATCCTCAAATTTTTGTGGGAGTTATGGCCCTTTGAACTTAGAAATTTGCTGAAAATCCTCATTTATCATCTTGTCAGCGCAACTCCTCTGAAACTACAAAACCGAATTCAATGAAACTTGGTATATAGGAAGTACACCATATGTAGTTGTGCATATTATCAGGAAATTTTGATCCTCAAATTTTTGTGGGAGTTATGGACCTTTGAACTTAGAATTTGCTGAAAATCCTGATTTATCATCTTGTCAGCGCAACTCCTTTGAAAGTACTGAACCAAATTCAATGAAACTTGGTATATAGGAAAGTCACCATATGTAGTTGTGTATATTTCCAGGAAATTTTGATCCTCAAATTTTTGTGGCAGTTGTGGCCCTTTGAACTTAGAATTTGCTGAAGATCCTCATTTATCATCTTGTCAGCGCAACTCCTCTGAAACTACAAAACCGAATTCAATGAAACTTGGTATGTAGGAAGGACATCATATGTAGTTGTGCATGTTATCAGGACATTTTGATCCTCAAATTTTTGTGGGAGTTATGGCCCTTTGAACTTAGAAATTTGCTGAAAATCCTCATTTATCATCTTGTCAGCGCAACTCCTCTGAAAGTACTGAACCAAATTCAATGAAACTTGGTATATAGGAAGGTCACCATATGTAGTTGTGCATATTACCAGGAAATTTTGATCCTCAAATTTTTGTATGAGTTATGGCCCTTTGAACTTAGAACTGTTTGGGGAAACGGTGGGAGACATCGTTTTTGTAGGCAAAAACAAACTTTAATTTTGCATTGTGCTAATGTTGACCAGATATTTCAATAAAACATATTGACAGTTCCAGAGCAGATTCAGACATTTGTGTTGAATTTCAATTCAACAACAAAACAAAATCCTAACAGTGTCCACAATCACATTTGACTCTGTCTTTGCATCCGATGGGAACTGTGTAAAAACACCCAGGAAAAGAGAAACAGCTTTAACAAAATTTTTTTTACAATAATTCTCTACCTTTGGTTATTTAATTGTTAGGCTATGTAATTGGTAAGTTTGCTGAATTATTTACTGATATGTAATTTTTGCTGTAACCTATAACTTCAAATCTAAACAACTGACAAGTATTGTCAATGTTTTCATTATTTTTCAGCTGTGGCAGTTGCCTTAAACCAAGCTTGTCGACCAGAATTCAAAGAATACCAGCAACAGGTCATTGCTAATGCTAGAGTTATGTGCAAAGTACTACAGACAAAGGGATACAAAATTGTAACAGGTAAAGTGTTGATCTATCTCATAGAGGTCGTCTCTATCATATGTAAATATGGAAAAATAAAAAAAATAAGACCATAAAACCTTCAATGTAAATCAAGTGGTAATACACTGTGATTAACTATGGATCACTGATTATAACAATTGTGAAGACTGAAGGTTTTTTTAACAAAAATTGTTGGTGAAAACTTATTGTAAACAAAAAAATAACGTTAATTTGATGAAGTATCTGGTACCTTTAAAACAAAACACAGCTCTGCATATTTTTGCAACAGTTAAAGATATTAAAATGTTTTGTTTTAGATGGAACAGACAATCACTTACTTTTGGTTGATCTTCGACCTAATGGTTTGGATGGAGCAAGGTCTGAAAAAGTTCTTGAGGATGTTGGAATAGCACTGAATAAGAACACCTGCCCTGGAGATAAGAGTGCACTTAAACCCAGTGGTCTAAGGATAGGGTCGCCTGCACTTACATCTAGGAATATGAAGGAGAAGGAGTTTGAACAAGTAGCTGAATTTATTCATCAAGGTATCTTTATTTATTCATAAAATGATATTTTTTTGTTTTTTGTATGCAAATCCACAACATTGTATAGGAGGAGTCTCTTACAGACAAAACATGTGTCAGACTGTCTAAATTTGTGTGTTTTTTTCACAGTTTTAACATTATTAGCTCACCTGGACCGAAGGTCCATGTGAGCTATTACCATCACTTGGCGTCCGTCGTCGTCGTCGTCGTCGTCGTCGTCGTCTGTCGTCGTCGTCTGTTAACAATTTTTCAAAAATCTTCTCCTCTGAAACTACCAAACAGAATTTAATGAAACTTGGAATGAATGATCCTTAGGGTGTCCTGCACCAAACTTGTGTTTTGATTTTTGATCCGTTAAAAAACATGGCCGCTGTTACTAAAAATAGACTAGGGGGGTCAGACTACTGTTTTTGGCTTATAAATCAAAAAGTATAAGAGATAGAGGAAATCTGAGGCCACGCTACTGATTCAGCATCAAAAGCTTTACAAAAGTCTCCATTTGGTCAAAGTTGTCAGATGACCCCTTATAGGGGTTACGGCCCCTTGAAGGTGAAAAATAGCATTTTTTCATGTTTTTGGCCTACAGAATGAAAACTATTGCAGATAGAGATTAGCTGTTGCTTGCTTAAATGTTCAGCTCATTTAACTCTACAAAAGTCTCCACAGGGTCGAAGTTGTCAGATGACCCCTACGGCCCCTTAAAGGTGAAAAATAGACATTTTTCATGTTTTTTGCCTACAGAATGAAAACTATTGCAGATAGAGATTAGCTGTTGCTTGCTTAAATGTTTAGCTCATTAAGCTCTACAAAAGTCTCCATAGGGTCGAAGTTGTCAGACAACCCCTTATAGGGGTTACGGCCCCTGAAAAATAGCGTTTTTTCATGTTTTTGACCTACAGAATGAAAACTATTGCAGATAGAGATTAGCTGTTGCTTGCTTAAATGTTCAGCTCATTTAGCTCTACAAAAGTATAGGGTCAACATCAAGACCAGGTGAGCGATTCAGGCTCCTGGGAGCCTCTTGTTTTAGTTATATGTATTATAATTTCAACATTGGTTTTAAGATTATATGCTTTAAATTAAGATTGCTGTTATTATTATTACTGTAGACTGAACTATAGAATTTCACAACATTATGAATGAAAAAAAATATTTTATGAAATGTAAAATTTATTAATTAGGTCTAGAGATCACAAGGGAAGCTATGGTAGGATGTGGACCATTACTGAAAGACTTTAAGGCCAAGTTACAAACAGATGAAAGCATCAAACAAAAGATTGCAGATCTGAAAACAAAAGTAGAACAATTTGCCTTACAATACCCTATGCCAGGTCTTGACGGCTGGTAATTTGTGGCTACAGCATTTCTTTTTAGGAGAGGGACATATTTGGTTAGCATAATTTGGGAAATTTACATGTTTTGGTATAAGAGATTGTTATTTACTGTGGTTTGGTTGTATGACCATTTTATCTGTTAACCTTTACCATGTTGTAATCACACATTTAAAAATAACTTTTGACTTGAAAAAAACGATTGGAAGGGTGCTCTAAAATTTTGATCGGAAGTGTGCTCTAATTTTAAATGCATTTTTAAGGTAAACCGAAATTCATTTATCTCTTCAAGTCATAAAATATAGCCAGATGGACCATTTTTGATAAGAAAAACCACAGTGATATTTTATATGTAGATGAGTTATCACATCATTTCATTGTATACCACTTTTGATATTTAATGCATGTAATCAATAGAAAAAATGACTTGTATGTCAAACAATCACATAATGCTGTGTGTTTAGGACACTTCCACATATAAATTGGTGCATGATTTGTCTTTCAGTTTTTAAAAACCATTCATCATTTTTTCTTTTGATGTATTTAACAATTAATCATGATTGAAATTGCATTTTTGATATCTATGTCATAATTAAAGTTACATGTAATTGTTTATATTGCATTATAGTGCTATTTAAGTTGTTAAACTTCTATATTTGATAAACCTGAGCATTAAAGTCTCTTTATTTATTCTTTGTTGTAGAAGCTAACGTAAATGTCATATTGTAACTTACAACTATTCAATTCAGAACATTTATTAATGGCATTGACAAAAAAGACAAAATCCTTGTTAAATAAAATGATCTAAGACTTAAAACGTCAAATGATCTTTGACTGTCTATAAATACAAGATTTACCAGTGACTGTAAAAACTTCTACACTTACAGTATAAGATAAAATGAATGCAAGTTGATTTAATTTTTCCAAACAAGTCTTCAATGCATTTCCTTGCATGTATAATTTCATTGATGTTATGAATGAATAAAAATATGAGATTATTCTTTGTTATATAAAGGGTAATTATTGTGTTGATTCAGAAATCCTAAAACAAATCACCAATTCAGAAGCTCTTTTTCTTATGCTTGTGTTTAGATGTTACCATAACTTATGATGTTAGAATAAAATAGCATTTTATAGAAAATTATCAATCTTTGTAACAGAAATTTATGCTCAATCTCAGGGGGATATGATCTCAACATCCTTTGATCAATACAATGCATTTTAAACGGTTATTGACTTTACATATTGACTGTACCAAAAGACTTAAGCTTCTGAAATGGTGACTTGTACATTTAATGAACATTTTTAATCTACTGCAATTGTTTTGTTGACTGTTTTGGTTATTACATGAATAATTAAAAGTTCATTTATCAAGAACGTATTTTTTAATTTGATGTCTTTTGCCTCCAGCCTTTCAAAAACAAGGGAGTAATTGGAGTAGAATTCAGCTTTCAGTGAGCTTGTCCATTCATGATTGCTTTGGAGTAAGGAAGAGGATTATTGATTTTCGGTCAATAGGTCAAAGTTCAAGGTCACAAAGACATATCCTTTGGTCGTTTAGTGCCATGTAGCTTAAACTGCTATTAGGTTATTGTTGTTTTCTACCCAAAAGTACAAATGTCATATTAAATGTGGGTAATCAATAGCTTATTTTTAATATGATGTCTTTTGCTTCCAGCCTCTTCCAAAAACAAGTGAGTAATCTGTGTAGAATTCAGCTTTCAGTGAGCTTGTCCATTCATAATTACTTTGGAGTATTACTAAGGAAGAGGTTTATTGATTTTCGGTCTATAGGTCAAAGTTCAAGGTCACAAAGAAGCATCCTTTGGTTGTTTAGTGCCATGTAGCTTAAATTACTATTAGGTTATTGTTGTTTTCTACTTAAAAATACAAATGTCACATTAAATGTGGGTAAAAGTTAAGTTAAAAATTAAAGCTCTGATGTGTGATCAGGGGTGAAAATCCCTTTGTCCAGTTGTAGCTACGGGCACACTTTTTTCTGTAGAAAATAGTGAAAATGATTTTCTTTAATTTCATTTTGTGTCTCAATTGATAGTTTTTCCCTAATTTTTCGTTAATTTTAGCCTAAAGTCATCCAGAAAATTACTTCATGGTTTATATCAGAAATAAATCAATCAATATGTAAATTGAATTCCGAATCATTTTGGCATTTGAAAGCAATCCGTTTTTGTGTTTTGATTCAAGCACCTACTTGAATGTTGTTTTATTCAATTTTCAATTGATTAGCTGATACTTAGTAGATAATATTGGTCTTGGATTTCAAGTTTACTTCAAGTAAACAACAAATGACTGCTGGATGGAAACAGAAAAAAAGGCAATTAATTATAACCATTGTGAATCTAAAAATAAAGTTTGACCATACAAAAAGAAGTCGGAATTCATCCATCATACATGAGACCATCAATTGGTAACCTAAGACTTACTCATACAAAGATTACCAACCATCATGGAAATTCAAAGTGACCATGGGTGTCAAGAGGAAAATGCCCTTACTTTAATACCAGTAAACATATTTGGCTTACTTAATGAGATAATGAGATGTGGAAAAAGTGTACACGGCACAACCTACATTATAAAGGACAATTTAAACAAGAGTTAACACTAAAATTATGTCTCGCCTGCCGGCACCATCAGAAAGAATAATTCTTTCTTACTTACACTATATTTTGAGTTTATAAGGTTTTCCAATTTCTAAAATCAAAAGGTGTTTATAGAACTTAAACATTACTAATATTTGCAATAAAAATAATCAAAGTCACTCAACCAGAAAATCAAGGTCAGGGTCAAAAGACGGGGATTCAACTGTGCTAAGCTACTACTGAAGCATACATATACCAAGTTTCATCTACATAAGACTTATAGTTCTTGAGGTATAGAGGTGCTAACAAAACCTTACCATTGCTATTATATGTATTGAAAATTGTCAAAGTCACTCAACCGGAAAGTCAAGGTCAAAAGATGGGATGCATCTGTGCTAAGCTACTACTGGGGCATATGCATACATGAACCAAGTTTCATCCACCTAGGACTTATAGTTCTTAAGATATGGAGGTGCTCCCAAAACCTTGCCATTAATTGCTATTATGTGTATTGAAAATTGTCAAAGTCACTCAATCAGAAAATCAAGGTCAAGGTCAAAAGATTGGGATGCAACTGTGCTAAGCTACTACTGGGGCATATGCATACCAAGTTTCATCAACCTAAGACCTATAGTTCTTGAGATATGGAGGTGCTCATAAAACCTTTCCCAAAAAGTTAACGCAGCCGTCGGTAAAGTAACATCTATGTCTCGCTCTGCTTCGCAGGCAAGACAAAAATCCACAATTGGGAAACAGCCAGCAGCCTTCAATGTGACCAGTGCTCACTACTTACTGTCTTTCAATTGACCCTGGATTGAAAATAAACTATATACAGGTTGGGCACAACCCCCCAAATGGGGAGTAGTTACCCAAGTGAGTAACTACCCCTCAAATGAGTATCTGTTTTACAATGTTAAAAAATAAATTTTGGAAAACATTACTTTTTATTCAAAATGGCACATCTTTATAACAATTGAAACAACATTTACAAATGAAGTATGTGTCTATTTTCAAATTTGTAAGAATATATGGCCTTTGAAATATGGAATTTTCGCCAATTTTCTTAGTCATGCCATTTCTTTCAAACAAGATATATTTTTGTACACATCTTTTGGAAAATACTCCATTTTATATAGACATATGCCATCTTCAGTCAAAATAATCTTATTTAAAAATTTATTTTTTTATTAGGGCCCACATCGAAGATGCGGACGCCCTATAGTTTTCACTTTGTCCGTCAACAATTCTTGTGAACACTAAAACTCAAAAACTATTTGTACAGCTGCTAAGTAGCATGTCATGATTTGCATATTAAAATTTCGTTCATATCGGTTAAATATGTTTGGAAAAAAAATCATTTTTTATCGAAAATCACAGATTTTGAGAATTGGACTTTGTGAACACTAAAACTCAATAACTATTAGCACCACAGTTCTGAAATTTTGTACAGCTACTAAGTAGCATGTCATAATTTGCATATTAAAATTTCATTTAAAAATGTGAAATATTTTTGTTAAAAAACTTCATTTTTTATCGAAAATCACAGATTTTGAGAATTGGCCTTTGTAAACACTAAAACTCAAAAACTGTTAATAATACAGCTCTGAAACTTTGTACAGCTGCTAAGTAGCATGTCATGATTGGCATATTAAAATTAAGTGCAAATCTGTTAAATATTTTTGGAAAAAACTTTTTTTTTTATCGAAAATCACAGATTTTGAGAATTGGACTTTGTGAACACTAAAACTCAAAAACTGTTAACAATACAGTTCTGAAACTTTGTACAGCTGCTAAGTAGCATGTCATGATTTGCACATTAAATTTTCGTGCAAATCTGTTGATTTTTTTTTTAAAAAACTTCATTTTTTATCGAAAATCACAGATTTTGAGAATTGGACTTTGTGAACACTAAAACTCAACAACTGTTAACAGTACAGTTCTGAAACTTTGCACAGCTGCTAAGTAGCATGTCATGATTTGCATATTAAAATTTCGTGCATATCTGTTTTATATTTTTGGAAAAAAATCACAGATTTTGAGAATTGGAATTTTTGAACAATAAAACTCAAAGGCTATTAACAATACAGCTCTGAAGTTTCATACACATTCCATGGATCATGCCTTAGTGGTTATAATCATAGTTAATATAATTTTGAAAACGCTTCGATTTTTTGCCCCGGGGCCCTTTCTGACTTTGTCAGTAATCTAGTCATTGTAAAATAGTTACTCATTTGAGGGGTAGTTACTCATTTGGGTAACTACTCCCCATTTGGGGGGGTTGTTCACAACCTGATATATGGTTCAAGCCCAATTATTGTGCATTAATCATAGGCGTGATCGTCCACCAATTCCAACTGTTCAACTTTTCAAAGTAACTGGCTTGGCAATTTTAAAAATTGCTTAGCCAATTGGTTGAACAGATGAAACCAATTGACAAGAAAAAAAGCAGTGCAGTGCAGAAAAATAAATATCTTACCAACTGTTCTGTTTCAGAGATGTAATAATGATTTCAATGTGACTTGGTCATTTCAAAAACAAATAGCCAATAACAAAATGTAAAAGAATTCCAAAATGTGCAAATTTAATCTTTATAAAGTATGAATACCTTTAGGCACATGGTTAATTTACAAAAATAAATATAAATCATATTAGGTGCATGAAAATTATGGAAAGTATTTTATTTTTAAAGGATTATTTGGGTACTTGAATAAAATAAAGGGAAACAACTTTTGTCAACTCAATAAATATGATAGTCAATATAAAACTCAAGATTATTGTCTCCCTTGAACATATTAAAGCATAAAAAATACCTTAAAAATAATAATGCCTTGAAAAATTTTCATGAGCTTACGAGGATTAATATATTTTGATTTAAATTAACAATGTGCCCTTTGGTACTCAGACTTTATAAAGATGAAATTTGCACATTTTGAAATTCTTTTATATTTTGTTATTGGCTATTTGTTTTCGAAATGACGAAGTCACATTGAAGTTATTATTACATCTCTTTAACAGAACAGTTGGTAAGATATTTCATTTTTCTGCACTGCACTGCTTTCTTTCTTGTCAATTGGTTTCATCTGTTCAACCAATTGGCTAAGCAATTTTTAAAATTGCCAAGCCAGTTACTTTGAAAAGTTGAACAGTTGGAATTGGTGGACGATCACGCCTATGATTAATGCACAATAAGTTGTCATGTTTAATTACAAAACTTTTCTGTGCTCTGTCTCAAGAACTGTAATTACCAAATTAATCTACATTACAAATAATAGCAATGTTAATTTTATAAACACCTCAATTTCTTTAGAATATGCAAGTCCAAGAATGAAACTTGGTATGCATTGGCCACAACCCCAACTTTTGTTCTTGATTTATTACTCTATTTTATTTACCATGTTGGTCACGGGTCAATTATTTCAGGCTTCTTCATTTAAATCTTACCTAGAACACAGAGAAATTTAAGCTCTGCCCAACCTTGTGAGTAGAATAGAGTAATAAGCGACTGACAATTTTCAATACATATAAAAGCAATGTGTATTCAGCATCTCCATGCAAGTCCTAGGTTTATAACGTTGGTATGCATATGCCCCAGAAGTAGCTTATTACAGTTGTGTCCCATTCTTTTGACTTTGATCTTTGATTTTCTGGTTGAGTGGCTTGAAAAATTTTCATGCATTACCATAGCAATGCTAAAATTTTATGAAAACCCTCATATCTCAGGAAGTACATTTGTATAGATTGATGAAATTTGACAGTTTTTTTTAATCAGAGCTGGGCTGTTACAACATCCTCATTTTCTGACCTTAATCATGGGTTTCAGTTGAAAAGTTGAGTTTAATAACGTATCAGGTGAATTAAGAAGGAATTTGTATTTATGATAGTGTCAGCAGGAAAGAAATACTTTAGTGTTGTGTTATATTGTAGTAAAAGTTGGTTAAAACAACTCTGATGAGACTTTTTAAGAGTAAATTTTGTCAGATGCAGTTTAAATTTTTTGTCTTGCACTGGACAGTGTCTGAATTATGTCCACATTATTTATCAAACTAAAAACGTGGAGTTTGGAAATGAAAATGGTCAAAAATTAAGACTGACTTTTTACAACTAGCAGTCAGTAAATGATACAGGAACCAACAAGCTTCATTTCAATATATTATGCAAAATCCTGGTCTCCATATTCTAGTTTAACATGGACCTTTCAACTTAAAAGACTACTGGTTTCCATCTTTAAGTTGGAGTCTTTTGTAGAAGATATGTAGATTAGATGCATTTTTTGATTAAAACCATACTCCAACTATTATTCCATGACCTAAGCATATTGCTTTTGATTGCCTGATTATTTAATTGATAAATTTATCTATTTTTTGGCTTCTGTTTTTGTTTAATCAAATCTAATCTTCTTCCAGTTTTCCAAGTTTTTTACTCCTAGCGTGTCTGATGAAGGTTAATCCAGAAAAGCACTTCACATGCAGTGAAATTTTGCTTTTGTACATTTATCAAAATCATTGTAATATGTGGAATGTGTCTTTCTGGCACATATTCCATATTCTTTTGTTTTCAATATTAATGAATTTTTTTTTGTTCTGTACCATTAGCATTATGTATGAATGTTAAGTAATTAAAGATTGTTTTTGCCTACAAAAACGATGTCTCCCCCCGTTTCCCCCAAAAGTTATAAGTTCAAAGGACCATAACTCCCACAAAAATTGAGGATAAAAAATTCCTGGTTATGTGCACAACAACATATGGTGTCCTTCCTATATACCAAGTTTCATTGAATTCGGTTCAGTAGTTTTAGAGGAGTTGCGCTGACATGATGATAAATGAGGATTTTCAGCAAATTGCTACATGTAAGTTCAAAGGGACAGAACTCCCACAATAATTTGAGGATCGAAATTTCCTGGTAACATGCATGACTACATATGGTGTACTTCCTATATACCAAGTTTCATTGAATTCGGTTCAGTAGTTTCAGAGGAGTTGCGCTGACAAGATGATAAATGAGGATTTTCAGCAATTTTCTAAGTTCAAAGGGCCATCACTCCAACAAAAATTTGAGGATCAAAATTTCCTGGTAATATGCACAACTACATATGGTGTCCTTCCTTTATACCAAGTTTCGTTGAATTCAGTTCAGTAGTTTCAGGGGAGTTGCGCTGACAAGATGATACATGAGGATTTTCAGCAATTTTCTAAGTTCAAAGGGCCATAACTGCCACAAAAATTTGAGGATCAAAATTTCCTGGTAATTTGCTCAACTAAATATGGTGTCCTTCCTATATACCAAGTTTCATTAAATTCGGTTCAGTAGTTTCAGAGGAGTTGCGCTGACAAGATGATAAATGAGGATTTTCAGCAATTTTCTAAGTTCAAAGGGCCATAACTCCAACAAAAATTTGA
Source organism: Arcuatula senhousia (assembly GCA_963971305.1). Taxonomy (NCBI): domain Eukaryota; kingdom Metazoa; phylum Mollusca; class Bivalvia; order Mytilida; family Mytilidae; genus Arcuatula; species Arcuatula senhousia. The sequence continues at coordinate 27,906,410 of OZ020307.1, read as the reverse complement.
GGATCAAAATTTCCTGGTAACATGCACAACTACATATGGTGTCCTTCCTATATACCAAGTTTCGCTGAATTTGGTTCAGTAGTTTCAGAGGAGTTGCACTGACAAACTTTGTGACGGACAGACGGACGGACACGACAAAAACAATATGTCTCCCCACAAAAGTGGGGGGAGACATAATAATAAAATGAATATTTTGAACATCTTAAAAGTGGTTTATTTATAAACATGTACACAACTACACAGTCTTTTGATCATTCTATTTCACACTTTCCTCCTACGGCCTCTATGGCTGTTTTTAGATTTTCAGCCTCCTCTTTGAGGACATCTGCTTTTACAACCTGTGGCAATGACTCGACAAATTTTTTGGCCTGAAAAATAAAAACCAAATAACCATCATGTGACATAAAAATCTGACAAAGAATAGAAAGGCTGGATTTCATTTGACAGAAAGTGGGTAAATCAAACCTCAAGATATTGGACTCCAGGCTGATGCTGCAAACAAAATAACAAGAGGCTGTGATTAAAGTAGTAGCTGAGAATTCATTATCACAATTCTTCCCTGCCAACCCAATAATCATTTTTAATGCTGTCCAAAATATGACAATGTAAAATAATTGAAGAACAATATAATAAAACACAGTTTTTTAAACTATTTGAAGTGCTGTCTCCTATTTGGGATCATTAGATCAATGATTTTTTTCCCGAATGACATATTGCATTTCTCATGAGAGAATTAGGTTGAAAAATTGAAATGTCAGGTAAAATTGTGTAGAAATTGAACTTTTTTTTCAATTAAGACTTACTTTTAACACTTAGTTCCTGCAATCGTATATGTAAGCTATAAATAAAATTTGACCTGACACAATTTAAGTTTTTTCTTATTCAACTGTAGTTGATGATTTTGTCTTATTTTCAAACTAATATCAGGACTTATGCATCACTGACACTGTTTTTTCTAATGAATGTCAATTCCTATGAACCTTTATGACTTATTAATTAAGCATAAGCTTTATACCTGTACTAAATTCATATCTGGAATAAGGTTTTTCATTTCTTTGATGAGTGCAATCTTTTTGTCTGGTGCAAATTCTAGTAATTTCAGGGTAAATGATGTTTTCTCTAACTTGGGTGCCTCTTCATCTTCTTCTTCCTAAAACAAATATTTCATAAATTATGAGATAAAAGATATTTACAGGTACAGTACACCAAGAAACATAACATGACTGAACACTGTGATAGTGGTACACCACTTTCAGAGACATAACAAATATCTTTTTTCTGGTTGAAGATTTTCAAAAAATTCCTTTTACATTTAGAGGGAATGGTAATACACAGAACAATTTCAAAAATGAATTTTAAGATAATCTTGTTTCATAATAAACTGTTAACACAGAGACATGTCTCGCCTGTCGCAACTGGACACAGTATAAAATGAAGGACAAGTCCTCCTTAAACTGATCTTAACTGATGCTTAAGCAGCTGCATACCAAATATAAATGGTGAACCATAACTGCTTTATATAAAACACTCATGACATAAGTAACAAGAGGCTCCCAGGAGCCTGAATCGCTCACCTGGTCTAAATGTCAACCCTTTGAAGACTTTTGTATAGTTAAATGAGCTGAATGTTTAAGCAATAAAAAGCTTTTCTCTATCTGCAATAGTTTTCATTCTATAGGCCAAAAACTCTATTTTTTGCCTTTAAAGGGCCATAACCCCTTAAAGGGGTCATCTGACAACTTCGACCCTAAAAAGACTTTTGTAGAGCTAATTAAGCTGAACATTTAAGCAAGCAACATCTTTTCTCTATCTGCAAAAGTTTTCTTTCTTTAGGCCAATGAGCTGAACATTTAAGCAAGCAACAACTTTTCTCTATCTGCAATAGTTTTCATTCCATAGGCCAAAAACACTATTTTTTGCCTTTAAGGGGCTGTAACCCCTATAGGGGGTCATCTGACAACTTCAACCATAGGAGACTTTTATAGAGCTAAATGAGCTGAACATTTAAGCAAGCAACAACTTTTCTCTATCTGCAATAGTTTTCATTCCATAGGCCAAAAACACTATTTTTTGCCTTTAAGGGGCTGTAACCCCTATAGGGGGTCATCTGACAACTTCGACCATAGGAGACTTTTATAGAGCTAAATGAGCTGAACATTTAAGCAAGCAACAGCTTTTCTCTATCTGCAATAGTTTTCATTCTATAGGCCAAAAACTCTATTTTTTGCCTTTAAGGGGCTGTAACCCCTATAGGGGGTCATCTGACAACTTCGACCATAGGAGACTTTTATAGAGCTAAATGAGCTGAACATTTAAGCAAGCAACAGCTTTTCTCTATCTGCAATAGTTTTCATTCTATAGGCCAAAAACACTATTTTTTGCCTTTAAGGGGCCGTAACCCCTATAAGGGGTCGTCTGACAACTTCGACCCTATGGAGGCTTGTGTAGAGCTAAATGAGCTGAACATTTAAGCAAGCAACAGCTTTTCTCTATCTGCAATAGTTTTCATTCTATAGGCCAAAAACTCTATTTTTTGCCTTTAAGGGGCCATAACCCCTATAAGGGGTCATCTGACAACTTTGACCTTATGGAGACTTTTGTAGAGCTAAATGAGCTGAACATTTAAGCAAGCAACAGCTTCTCTCTATCTGCAATAGTTTTCATTCCATAGGCCAAAAACATGAAAAAATGCTATTTTTCACCTTTAAGGGGCCGTAACTCCTATAAGGGGTCATCTGACAACTTCGACTCAATGGAGACTTTTGTAGAGCTTTTGATGCTGAAGCAGTAGCGTGCATCAGATTTCATCTATCTCTTATACTTTTTGATTTACAAGCCAAAAACAGTAGTCTGACCCCCCTGGTCTATTTTTAGCAACGGCGGCCATGTTTTTCGACGAATCAAAAATCCCCACATCAGTTCTGTGGGGGATACCCTAAAGTACCACCAGACCAAATTTGGTTTGAATCTGTGCAGCCGTTACAGAGGAGAAGAAGTTTGAAGAAAAGTTAACGACGACGACGACGGACGACGACGACGGACGCCAAGTGATGGCAATAGCTCACATGGCCTTTGGCCAGGTGAGCTAAAAAGTTAAAAAGTATAAAATCTCAAAGTCAGTAGACCGTGACTGCAGGAGCATACAGATAAAATACTTTTGAAATTGATCTGTACTGATGCTAATGCAAGTGCATACCCAATATCAATGATGTACCATAACTGCTTCATGTTAAACAGACGTAAGAAAAAAGGTTAACCTCGGCCAAATCGGTGTAAAATTTCAAAGTCAGTAGACCGTGACTGCAGGAGCATACAGATAAAATGCTTTTGAAATTGATCTGTACTAATGCTAATGCAAGTGCATACCCAATATCAATGGTGAACCAAAACTGCTTCATGTTAAACAGAGGCAAGAAAAAAGGTTAACCTCGGCCAAATCGGTGTAAAATTTCAAAGTCAGTAGAACATGACTGCAGGAGCATACAGATGAAATGCTTTTGAAATTGATCTGTACTAATGATAATGCAAGTGCATACCCAATATCAATGGTGAACCATAACTGCTTCATGTTAAACAGAGGTAAGAAAAAAGGTTAACCTCAGCCAATTCAGTGTAAAATTTCAAAGTCAGTAGACCGTGACTGCAGGAGCAAACAGATGAAATGCTTTTGAAATTGATCTGTTCTAATGCTAATGCAAGTGCATACCCAATATCAATGGTGAACCATAACTGCCTCATGTTAAACAGACGTAAGAAAAAAGGTTAACCTCGGCAAAATCAGTGTAAAATTTCAAAGTCAGTAGACTGTGACTGCAGGAGCATTCAGGTGAAATCCTTTTAAAACTGATCTGTACTGATGCTGATGCAACTGCATACCAAATATCAATGTTGTAACATAACTAGTTCACACAAAACAGACTTAAGCAAAAACTTTAACCAATTGTGGACGCCGCCGCCGCCGGAATCACCATACCTTGAGACAAAAAAGTTATAGGCTACCACTCTTAGAGTGGTGTACCACTATCACGGCTTTCAGTCACAGTATGTCTCTTGGTGTACTGTAGTTTCACTGTAAGTGAACCTAGGAATACTGTTAGCAAGCTCACAAAAGGCAACTCCCAGCTTCATATTGCATTCTAGCTCTGTATTTGAAAAAGACCACGTTCAGTTTTAGTTTGTTTGCACTATGGTATATAAATAACACAGAAATTATTCAATGAAGCACACAACTCTTTCATTCAATTCATTCTAATCTTTTAGCTTGTAGTTTTAATATAAATAAAGAATGATAAATGACAAATGAAATATGTTCTCAGAAACAGATTCAAAATGTACTTTAAATTAAAAAAATGTTTAAAATCAACAAGGTGATTGCAATATAGCCTCTCTCTTCCGAGTGAGGGTATAATTATGAATTAAAAGACTGTTCATGTGGATGTTTCCCTTTTAAGAATTGACTTTGAACAGAAGAAAATGTTCATGGGATTCAAAATAAAACCTTGATAAAATTTCATGTACAAATACATTTTTTTTAATTTACCTGTGGCGCTGCTGCCATTCCTGGCATACCCATGGCCATAACTGGTGCATCCTGTATTCTTAAAGTTTTCTGAAATAAAAAACTTAAACCATAAAAATAACACTGACAATATTTCAACCAAAAAATATGTATCTAATTTGTGATTTCTGTGTCAAGTCTGAACCAAATAGGTGGCTTATCTTATAGGTATAGCTACTGCAGCAGTAAATGTATTATATCTTAATAAGTTTTAACATAAAAGGAATGAGATGGTATTTTAAAGAGGAAAAATCTTGAAAGATATCAATATGTTACAGAATGTAACTCGAAAGTTGTTGCTTTTTTCCAGTTATTCTGGATTTTTTACAAATGGTATTTTGACTGATTCTTTTATCAAAATAGTTTTATCATATGTTACAAATAATTTTTTATATTCTTGTTATTTTATTTGAAGATTACAGGCTTAATATTCAATAGTTCATACAAACATTGCTAACAGAAAAGTTTTTGTTGATTTGGATGTGTGAGACTACTTATACACTACTATTCATGTGAAACCTTACTTTTAATAATTCATTTAAATCTGCTACTTCTGATAGTGTTAGGTTGCTAATATCATTCACAATGGCATGAAGTTTGGGGTCAAACACTTTCTCTTGTCCCTCAATCTGTGGTTCAGTGATTGCTTCAGCACTGTACTGGCATGATGATAAATAATGACCACTTCTTCTTAGTCTGTTAATCCTTGAAAACAAAAAAACAAATCACATATGATACATGTACATGTAACTCTCAGATTGTGCTGACAAGTCAAAGGTTTAATTGTTTCAATTTAACATTACAACAAATAATCATTATAATTCAACAATAATGTTACAATATGTTAATAAAGTCCAATTGTTTTGACAGTGATTTAATCAGACTCATAAATTCAATGTACAATGTAGTAAAATTTTGTGAATTGAGGCAATAATACAGTACATGTATGTCCGAATTTTCAGATGTCTAAATTTACTGACTTGGGAGTAATCCCCTGGCCATATCTATTTTGATTACAATTTATTGTTTTGTCAATTTAACTTCTAACAGTGTAAACATATTTTCATGCAGTGCTGATTATTATAACTTTGGCAAAAGCTGGGAATGTGAAACTAGGGTTTTTGACACACACAGTTCATTTAACAATAAACATTTAAATTCAAATATAAATAATGATAGTATTTCAATTCAATTCTTATAAGATAAAAAGGAATCATCATTTTTTAAAGGTAATTGATCCAATAAAAGAAATGTAATCCACATTTTTTGGATTACTGATAACTTGAAAAAATTGTTATCAATAACAGTTGGTTAAGATTTATATTAAATCATTACATGTACATGTATGTAACTACAAACATGTCATTCTGAATTCTCTCTCAGTTGAAGTAGGAACATTTTAATACAAGTTTCTTTAATGTTCCTGGTTGAAGTCTAAATCTCCTGACTTTTTGACCCAGCCAGTCTTATTCACGGTTTTGATTCATATTTTTTTTTAAATATTCTAATTTTCTTATTAAAGTTCTTATTATTTTGGGGGGAGATGGGGGGTATTATCTAGGTAAATTTGAATTTTTCAGGTTAAAGTTAGGGGTAAAACGATAAGATATGTACCGTAGATTTTCTTAATGATACTATTACTTTAGATAGGATACAGGGCTGTCAAGTTTTTTTATGCTGCATGCGTGAGATTCGACTTAAAATTGAAAGATCAAAGGAAAAAAATTAAAAGATCAAAGAAATTTGCCGCCAAATTGCCGACTTGATCTGTGAGTCTCACGCGAGTTGCATGACACTTGACAGGTCTGAGGATACGGTACATGATTTTGTTACATTTATTTATTATTGATTATTGTTACATTTTTTGTACTTGAATACTTGTTTATTTTGCATTAGTTTCCCAATGTGCGAAATTAGCAGAAGCCTGCTTGCCCCTGACCACTCGCCGCCAGTAAAAAACCTTTGTGGCAAGTGAACTTTGAACGAAATTTATATTGGACATGTTGGATAAATAGAAAAAAATCTGTCAAAGTAAAAAATGGCCGGATTTCATTAAACAGGAAGTAGGTGAGTGACAGACCTAAAATCAAATCCCACGTTATGGGACCCCCCCTGATGCTGTATACCAAATATCAAGTGGCTGTGATTAGTAGTTGCTGAGAAAGCTGTTAGGAAAAAAAATTTCCCTGCCGGCATGCTGCCTGACATTCACCATTTTATAACCCGGATTTTCACTCCGTGAAATCTGGCCAAAAATCTAAAAATCTAGGATTCACGCATATGAATCTCAAATCCTAATTTCCTGGACTGGTTTCCAAAGAAAACAAAGACAAACATTCTTTTTAATTGTTTTTTATCATTGGTGATCTCGTCAGCCATGGCTATCATCTCCGCACTGAAAAGGCTAAGATAGTAACGAGTTATCCAGAACTCATACTGAATCGAAAGTTCAAAATTTGTACCGTAAACCGAAATACACTATACAGTGGATTTTCTGTACTTTGGAGTATCTTTTCACCCCTAGTAAAAGTTAAATGCTGAACTTGGCCTAAATTATGTTTGCATGAACCAGTGAAGTCAGGTATTTTATGGTGTGTGTGTGTATGTGTTGGTGTTTAACGCCCTTTATGGACGCACCTGAGCCATGTAGGGCGGTCAGTTTTAATGGTGGAGGAAACTGGAGAACCCAGGGGAAACCACCAACCTTGGGCAGGTAACTGACAACCCTAATCACATACAGTTTTTTGTTAAATACAAATGGGACTCGAACACCAGCTGAGAGGTGATCGGCTAGTGATCAACAGGTTGGGTGTAATAGCTCATTTGCGCTATATAGCTCGTTTGATGGTATTTAGTATCAAATGAGCTATAATTTTCATGAAGTAAAAAAAAAATTTTTTAGATTTTAATTTTTTATTGCATTGTCGCATATGTCCATGGTATGAGCAACATTTTTTGTAAAAGAAGATGGTCTGAAATAATTATGGTTTTCCTGATTGATACTACAAAAAATTGCAAATTTCCATGACTAAGTCCAAGAAAACTCATTTGAAATAACTACCATGTTTCTTTACAAAAAATGATCAGCAATATATACATTTATGCGACAATCAAACAAAAAATTGAAAATCTAAAATTATTTTTTTTACTTCATGAAACAAATAGTCCATTTGATACTAAATACCATCAAATGAGCTATATAGCGCAAATGAGCTATTACACCCAACCTGATCAATAGTGTGGTATTTAAACCAGCACCTTAGACCATTCGGCCACCCAGACCCCGATATTTTATGGTAGATTCTAGAGCAATCAATTAACTTTTAAACAGGGCCTTCTTGTTAAATATCCAGTTTTGTTATGAAGGATCCAACGTCACGTAACATGACATACATGTTCTAATCTACACTTCACAGATGTGCATATAATTCAAATAAAGACATGTATCCTAAATAAAAAAAATCAAATCTCGGTGACTCGGTGTAAATTTTCAGATTTGCCCTTAATTGATGTTTATAAACTTGAACTCATGCACAAGTTGCAGTTACATAATTTACCGTTGCCTTTAGAAATTGACATTGTATTTAAAAGTCCGTTGATTGAGTAAAAATTGTATAACTTCAATTCTATTATTGACATATTTTATTTCAATACCTGTGAATGTTTCTCGAAAACCTTGTACATGTTAAAATAAACCTCCTTGATGCCATTTCAATGTGATAAACTGGTCCTAAAAGAAACGTAATTCGTGATGGCATCCAGTCATGCATATGTTTTCGCCTCTTTCCTAGGAGAGTTCCAGCATAGACACGTGCTCGTCGTAAGTCTATATTTTTAGCTTTGTCAATAAATTATTAACAATTTTAAGCTTTTATACAAAAAAAAATGCTTCATAATATTTATTAAAGAATTTCTCGATATTTAAGGGAGATTCAATGGTCTTTCGAAAGGTAGTGGCTCTACGTACATACGAACGAAGAAACAACAAAAGATTTAATATTTTCGTATCCGGTTTAATTTTTAAAAACATTAAAAATAGCATTTTTTCATGTTTTTGCCATATAGAATGAAAATTGTAGCAGATAAGACGCAACCATTTGATTTTTTTTTTTGGGGGGGGGGCTATGGATATTTTCTTCGTCCTGCCTTTTTATTTTTGGAAAAAGCTGAGCCTGGATTCTTTTTTGTGCGCTTGCGCATGCCATTTTTAAAAATTTTAAAAGCTATTATAAAATTTCCAGCCAAAACTACCATCCTGCCTTTTTTTTTATTCAAAGCACTGCCCTGCCTTGTTATTTCTAGATTTTTGCCATCAGTGAACTGTCAATTCATTTCAAATTTCAAAATAGCCCCCCCCCCCCCCCCCCCCCAGTAAAATTCAAATAGTCAGTCCCTAAAGAAACCTTCAGCTCATTGAGATTTACACTGAAAGTCCAAATTGGGTCGAAGATGTCAGATGATCCCTTATAGGGGTCATGGCCCATTAATGGCCAAACATATCATTTTTCATGTTTTTGCCCTTTAAAATGAAAACTATTGCAGATAGAGAAATGTTTTTGCTTGCTTAAACAATCAGCTCATTGAGCTAGCTCTACCTAAGTCTAAATTGGGTAGATGTCAGATGATCCATTATAGTGATATAAGGACCAGATGAGCGATTCAGGCTCCTGGGAGCCTCTTTTTACACTTTGCTTTAAATTGCCAATTATAGCTAAAGCTGAATCCAGTGGCGGATCCAGAAATTTAGAAAAGGCACACTGATTGACTAGAAAGGGGGGTACTTTGGTCATGTTTGATTTCCGCAAAACAAATTTTTCAGTAAAAGAGGGATGGGAGTGGGGCTGCTGGTCCTCCTCTGGATCCGCCCCTGGCATCTAAGGTGACACATTGTTTTACTAATTTTGCTTAATATGCCCAAAAGTTGTTTTTGCGAAATTTTGGGAGCGAGTTGGACATTATATCACATGTCGACACTTTTCAATGTGGGTTCAAGCTCCACATGTTTCATGGTTTCCTGGCACCGACCGTTGCTCAATCAAGAGTTTAAACTGGAACACCAGCCTTACTTCCCAAACAAGCCTGGCGACCATGCAATTGTCTGTATTAGTAGCCAAACCGTCGTTCATCTCGCCGTCGGTCAAAAGCTCTTCAGAGTTTGACGGCCACATCATTCACTGATTGTGTTCATCGACGTTGAATAAATCTTACCTTATAAAGCATAAAAACAAATGCCTGCTGTGCAAGGTCAAGTGCACGACTCTAGTTTATTAAAGTTAATAGGGGAAATTTTGAGAAAAAAAGGTGGTGGTCCCAAATATATACATGTATGCAAACGAAGAAACAACATTCGAAGCTTAAATGTCTCAGCTCCCCCTTAAATTTATCGTGATGTAAGAGTCACTTATGGTCACTATCCGTCGTCTTGCGTCGTCCGTTGTCCTGCACTTATTAAGCCCTATATCTTGCAAACTTAATGAGATATTTCAGAAGTTTAAATCGCATATATGGTTAAGCACAATAATATCTACAAAATATGTGTATCTGTGTAGTTCAGGTGAGCGATTCAGGTTCCTGGGAGCCTCTTGTTCCATGAAAGACCATTCCAGTTTCGTTTGAATGATAGAACTGCCATGTCTATCATTTATTCAACTTGTACATCATTACATATAATATTGAAGAAAGGCACCTTTGAAGATGGAAAAAAGAAAGTCACTCAGAAATTTAGGAAAAATGCGAATTTTCATTCTTTTATAAATAGTTACAAATAAAATTAGAATAGACAAAAATCAGAAGACAGTTTCGTCTATATAACCACACGCCCAAGCTTTGTCATAAACCTGCCCGGATAGAACACGGGGGCCCGGGGGGTAACTTCCATTATTAAGGTAGGTACATATGTGCGACCCAAAAGGGTCTACTTTTTGGGGTGTTCAATATGTGAAAAAGGATGGAAATTTCAGATGTTGCATATATGAAAAGGTGTACTTTTCATAAATGTCATATAAGAATAATATATTCAAGTAAAACATCTATAATATAACATACGTCAAGTTTAAGCATTAAGAAATATATGAATGGGTGTCTTTTTTACGCAGGCGCAGGCGTATATATGAATGGGGATGGGTACAAAATTTCTGGACCGCACACCTGTAACATAAAATACTTGGAGTTAACACCCCCATGGGATAGAAGGAAAGTGTTTTATTACCATTTTTTTATGCACAACTATAATGTTAACCATATGCAGTATGCGGTATAAAATTTAAATTTTGCTCTTTAAAATAGGTTGTTCGAGATGCCTAAAGCAGAAAAGATCAAAGTTTCACAGAAGGAAAAAGTAGTTCATCCGCTAAGCAGAAAAGCACAAGTTTTATCCAAGCAATGTTACAGGGAAAAACGTTTGAACCAGAACCATCTAAATACCACAGCTAAGAATGATGCTATAGCACAAAAACTTATTTGGTTTCAAAATGAAATTGATAGAGACATTAAGACATTTTCAAAGAAAGATTTAGTACAATATACTATAAAGTACTTGAAACGTTTTGACGATGAGTTGGATCAAATTTCTATTATTAAGTCTGTAGGAAATCGTAAAGGGCAACAGCACAGTTCCAGAGAATCTGCTATAAAACTGAGCATGGACAGAGATAAGCAACTTTTAGAAAGTTCTGGATTAGAAGTTCCCGATTTAATAAACGCAAATCATTTGAACCAATTTATGAACTGGGATGGTAGTTTGTTAGCGATAGCAAATATTAAGTTCAGAAAAATATTTCAGAAAGACATTGATCAGTTTAACGCAACAGAGATGAATGTGGATGAGCCCGGGACATGAAGAGTAGAATAAAAATGTTTTAGCATGACCGATTATTACTTTTGGGGGATATTTGCTCTTTTATTGACATAGTAACAATGCATGTGTGTGTGTTGGTATTTGACCCCCTTTATCGACGCACCTGGGCCATGTAGGACGGTCTGTTTTTATAGAAGAGGAAAACGGAGAACCCGGAGGAATAGAAGAAAATGAGATGTGGAATAAGTGTACGCGACACAACCTAAACACAAAAACAGCACAAAACGAAACCTTAATACATCATTAACACAAAACAAAACTTAAACACATCAACAACACAGAGCTTAAACACCTGTACAGCTCAAGAAAACAAAGAAAAAACGTCAAGAAAACACCATACTTCACAGGTGTTACACATCATCACCAATCATTTAGACGATACACAAATAAACCGGTCACACTAATTAGCGCCCGGGAGCGCCCGGGGAGGGATTTAGCGCCCGGGGAAAATATTTAGCGCCCGGGGAGTACTAAATAGCGCCCGGGAACAGATTTAGCGCCCGGGGAACGCATTTCATTTGTTATACGAAGGTTGATCGAACCATTTAGAAAAAAATAACCATCTGCATATTTGCACATTCAACACATGCATTTTTTTTTTTGCAAAAAAAAAAAAAAAAAAACAACACACACACACAAAAAAAAAAACTAAGTAACCTTTCGAGGTTATTTTTAATAATGAAAAAAAACATATATAAAAACTAACATATAATACTTCTTAAAGATTTAACATGCCATCAAATTATTTTGTCCAAAGGCACTTATTTTTTAAATGATGAATGAACAACCAATATCAAGATCGTAGCCTTAGGACCAATTACGCTAATCAATGAAGGTGACGTGTAGTTTGTAAAAAAATATACATCTACATGAATATTATTCACTAACATTCGACTTTATATTCTAAAACATTTGTCATTTAGCTCCAAGATGCCGGCAAGTAAAAAGCGAAAAATAAAACCCACTGTATCTTTTTTATCTTACTCATTTAAAACATATCTCAACTCTTACATATTCTCTTAAAAATAAGTCATGTTCTAATCATCAAATTCTTGGATTTTAACGCACAGTTTGTTATGTTTTAGTTTTTAATTTAGTCCATTGTTGTAATATATAGATAACATTGTGAAAAATAAAGGTAAAAATGTTGTATGCATAATTCATTTTTAGCTCACCTTGCCGAAGGCAATGTGAGCTTTTGCAATCACTTGGCGTCCGTCGTCCGTCGTCCGTCGTCCGTCGTCCAACTTTTCAAAAATCTTCTTCTCTGAAACCGCTTGGCCAAATGTAATGAAACTTGGTAGGGTTGTTCTGTAGTATGTCCTCTACAAAATTATCGTTCGAAATTTTGATTCGACAAAAAACATGGCCGCCATGGCTAAAAATAGAACATAGGGGTAAATTGCAGTTTTTTGCAAATTACTCAAAAACGGTAACAGATATCAAAATTCTGGCATAGGGTTAAAGTGATCAGCACCTCAAGATCTACCTGCCCAGAAATTTTCAAGTAGATCCAACAACCGATGTAGGAGTTATTGCCCTTTTTCTGGATTTTTTTCAAAAATTTTACTTATTTAGCCCTATATCTTGAAAACTATACAAGATATTTCAAAAATTTAAATTGCATATGACTAAGCACATCAAGATCTACAAAAGTTGTAACAGAGTCAAAGTTGTAGGATCATTCCTTTAGGAGTTATACCCCTTGGATTGTAAAAATTGACCATTTTCACAGTTTTTTTATCAACTTTTCAAAAATCTTCTTCTCTGAAACTGCTTAGTCAAATAAAATGAAACTTGGTAGGGTTGTTCAATAGTATGTGGTCTACAAAATTATCGTTCGAAATTTTGATTCGACAAAAAACATGGCCGCCATGGCTAAAAATAGAACATAAGGTAAATTGCAGTTTTTTGCAAATAACTCAAAAATGGTAATAGATATTAAAATTCTATTTGGATAATAATGATCAGCACATAAAGATCTACCTGCCCTGAAGTTTTGAAGAAGATCTTACAATGGTTGTAGGAGTTATTGCCCTTTTTCTTGGTTTTTTTTTCTTCAAATTTTGCTCTTTTAAGGCTTATATCTTGAAAACAATACAAGATATTTGAAAAATTTAAATTGCATATGGTTAAGCACATTAAGATCTAAAAATTATGTAATGGGGTCAAAGTTGTAAGACCTTTCTTGATAGGAGTTGTTTCCCTTAGAACATTAAAATTGATAATTCCACAGAGTAGCAGTCCTTTAATGAAATATCCAGCATATAAGTATCATCGAATACAAGGTGAGCGATTCAGGCTCCTGGGAGCCTCTAGTTTATCAACCCAATCTATATTCTATAAAGTTTCCCCGGGCGCTAAATTTGTTCCCGGGCGCTATTTAGTACTCCCCGGGCGCTAAATATTTCCCCCGGGCGCTAAATCCTTCCCCGGGCGCTCCCGGGCGCTAATTAGTGCGACCCCAAATAAACACATCGACAGTACAGGATGACACAAAAAAAAAACACCAACAACACATTTCAAAAATCCAATACACATAATATTTATATAAATTACGAACACAAAACAAAACTGAATAGAAGAAAATGAGATGTGGAATAAGTGTACGCGACACAACCTACATTATAAACGTATATTTTAAATATCCACAATGGAAAACAGCCAGCAGCCTTCAATGTGACCAGCGGTCGCTGCTCGCTGTTTTTCAATTGGCCCCTGGATTGAAAATAAAATACATATGATTCAAGCCCAATCCCAAAGTGCATTGAAAGACCCTCTTCTTGACAAAAAAATAATTAACAAAAATTCGACTAAATACAAACATAAGCTTTGATAAAGATTCCTGGCTTAGGACAGGCACATTAAAATGTGGCGGGGTTAAACTAGTTTTTTGGCGCCAACCTTCCCCCTAATGATAATCAATAACAAAGCACAAACTAACACACAGTAAAAATCAAATCGATAGAAGTTCAATTCAACAAGAGAGTATCTGAGACAAAAGGACAACAGGTAATTAACGGGACGTAAAGATACTCTCTTGAGAACACTCGAAGTTACTGACAGCTAGCTAAGAAGCATCCATCGACTGATGTAAAAAAAATCAAGTATGTCGATTTTAAATCCGACACAACACGTCAAACACTTGATTTGATGATGCATCATCACACAAAACCGACACACTTGACCGCTGTAATGCTCAAAAATGACATAAGTATAAAAAGGCAATTAACATTTTAAAGTAAGTATCAAATTATCAATATTTTTACCAAAGAAGACTAAATTCAAAGATTTTACTAAAATATCCATTTCATAACCTTTATTTAATAAAGTTTTAAGCCAATTTTGCATTCCCAAGGGATTGTTTTTGAATTTATTTGCTCTATAAACAACATTACCGTACTCGGAAATCTGGATGGGATATTCCCTTTACAATCAAAAGTCGTCGTGTACAGTTAAATTTTCCAATAACGTATAGATATTTATGATAAAACTTAGTAAACGACTTCATTAATTTGTGGTAACGATATCCTTGTTTTAGTAATTTTTTTGTAATACACCGGTTTTTATCATTAAAATCAGACACACCACTGCAGATCCGAGCATATCTTACCAACTGTGAAATATATACTCCGTAAGACGGAGCAAGTGTTACATCTCCCTCTAGAAAAGGAAAATTCACAATAGGAAATGAAAAGTCATCCCGTTTATCATATATTTTAGTGTGTAATTTTCCATTGATTATACTTAAATCTAGATCTAAAAATGGGCATCTATCACCAGTTAGGTTAGATTTATTCAAAGTTAATTCCTTGGGATAAATTTCCGTAATAAAATTAGAAAATGTCGGATTGTTTAGTGAAAGAATGTCGTCTAAATATCTGTATTTATACATTGAATGCAATATTTTTGAGTTTTATTGGTGTGTAAAAGCGTGGACCTAAGCACATTTTTAATGAAGCGCGGTAGCGCTTCATGTTGAAAATGTGCGCAAAGGTCCACGCTTTTACACACAAATAAAACTCAAAAATATTGCATTCAATGTATATAATTACATTCCGATAAAATATATCAAATGTTTGCATAGAAAATTGCACGAAATGCATGGTTTATCTTTTTTAAATTACTCCGCGCAAATCGTTGTTAAGGTGGCACGTGCTAGTGAGTTTTATCGAGAAATAAAACTGCATTATTAACCAATCGAAATTGTCGTTATAAGTTAGAATGTAATTATGTATAATTAAAAGTTTCAATGAGATGTTGTCTGTTGGGGTCTTTTTGAAGTTTTGCCATAAATTGGGATTCATAACAATACAAAAAAAGGTCAGCAATAAGTGGGGCACAATTAGTTCCCATAGGGATACCAATGACTTGGCGATAAATTGTTCTCCCAAAACGAATATAAATGTTGTCCAAAAGATAATTTAGAGCATTTATCATTTCTGCATCAGTCCAATTGACGTAACCTTTATGAGTCTCGTTGCTAAAAAACGATGTATTAGAAACTTTAGAGCAGATATAGTCACTTTTAGATTTATCGAAACACCATTTAACCAGATATTCAAATTGTTTTTTAATAAGACAGTGAGGAAGGTTAGTGTACAAAGTAGAAAAATCGTAGCTATCAACTGTATGGTAAGTACCTTCAAAAGCGCGAAGTTTGTCTAAAACATCGAGCGAATTTTTCACACTCAAAAAATGATTTATGCCACTGTTTTCAAATACCTTTTCGCAGTATCGAATAATAAATTCTTTCATAGTAGTCAAAGCAAGTGATAAGACTTTAGAAATATTAGTGAGAGAACACTTACTTGAAGCAGATATGAAACGAGATTTATAAGGATTTTTGTGTAGTTTAGGGATCCAGTACATTGTAGGTAGTTTATTGTATGTAGGAGCGGCTCGTAGTGATGTGGTATTTAAAATATGGTCCTCAATAATACTACATTCTGTAGATTGTACGCGAATAAAAGTTTTGGAGCTTTTAATTTCTTGCATCAACACTTCAAGGTAATATTTTCGTCATACAATAACGACATTATTGGCAGCTTTGTCTGCAGGAACGAAAACGTGAACGCATTTTTGTCTTAATTCTTTTTAGATATGTATTTGGCCGAAATTCTACAAAGGAGTTTTGAAAATGATTTATTCTGAGTTTAACAATTGACATGAAGTTATTTATAAAATTGTCAAGAGATTTAGTAAACCATCAACCTTGGACAACCAGAAACCATCAACCTTGGACTGGTAACTGACAAACCTAATCACAAACAGTTGGGAAAGTCCCTTTTTTGTTAAAATACAAACGGGAATCGAATACCAGCTGAGGCCAGAGGGGTGTAGGTAATCATCGAGTTCGAGTCAGAGTTAGAGTTCGAGTTACGACTCGAGTTCGAGTTAAAGTTCGAGTTATTTTTCGAGTTCGAGTTGATATTTGAGCTAACTCGAAAGAGTGATTTTATGGCAATAATCGAGTTACTACTCGAGTTCGAGTTAGAGTTCGAGTTACAGATCGAGTTAGAGTTCGAGTTACATATCGAGTTGGATATTTACTTTAGCGCAATTACATGAATGTTGTCAAACATAACACTTGTTAGTGTTTACTGGTTTTGTCTCTGCCCTTTCGGACTTTTGACATTCGGATACCCCATTGGTACAAAAAAAAATGTACCTCTGCTTCTTTTAAACTGTTTAAGGTTGTCGTCTTGCAAATTTAAAATTTTGTAAATGTACTTGGGGTTTCCAAAAAGTGCACAAATATAGCAGTCCTGTCTGAACTAGGTAGATACCCCTTATATATTAGTGCCTTAACACATTTCTTTATGTATTGGCACAGACTTGAGAATTCCTCAACAGATTTATTACAAAAAGCCTACAATGAGATGAAAACTATAAGAAGCACAGCTCCACCTGGTTGTAATAACCTATAGCTGTCCAATATTCTTTTCTTCAGTGAAAAACTGGGAATTGATTTAAATATTTGTAAGAATTATGGAAAAAATAAATTCAAAAAAATGTTAAAAAAACTACCTAAAACTAATTTTCAAAATATATGGGGAAAATCAGAGATGAATATCAGCAAAAACAAGGGAAACTTGATACATATTTTTCTTTCAAAACAAACTTTATTTATGAAAACTATTTAGACTTTATAAAGACACACAAAAGACAGTTGTTAACAAAATATAGACTTAGTAATCATTGTTTAAGAATAGAAACTGGAAGACATGAGCGTGTTGTCAATGCATCTGGTAAATCAGAACCTCTACCAAGACAAGATAGGCTATGCTTATTTTGTAATTTAAATTTAGTTGAAAATGAAACACACTTCCTTCTGGAATGTCCTCTTTATGAAAACATTAGAAAAGATATTATCAATTACACTTAAAATTATCCAAATTTATTAAATATTGATAAAGAACATTTATTTATATGGCTTATGAATAACGAAAAGAGCCATAACCCTTATAAGGGTTCATCTGATAACTTCGACTCAATGGAGACGTTTGTAAAACTCGATTAGCTGAAGGTTTAAGCTAGCAACAGCAAAACTACAACTTGCCCCTTTGTATGTTCGAATTTTCAGACGTTTTCAACAAATTTAAGTTTTAAATGCATAGTTAATAAACAGCAAACAAGTTTGTTTGATTGCACCTAAGATGCCAGAAAAAATCTTTAAACACATTTTTTTAAATTTGGGTATTACACAACACATGCACAAACACGATGTAGCACCATGCTTTGGCTGATTTATAATTGTAAGGGCATAGACATATATGTCTATAGTAAGGGTAAGGTAATCAATGGAGTGAACAGGTGATATTGGCACCTGCTGGTAAATTATACCGTATACTAATTGAGAAATTTTTAAAAGATGTGCCGGTCCAAAGTCTTAAAATAGTTGTGGTGGGTGTGTCTAGAGCGGGTTCAGTGCTACATGGAAATCTTTGATTGGAGCACCTTAATTAATCTATCTGTCAATTATACCTGTAATTTACAACCAGGGCGTGGCTTGTTGAGGGGTGACAGATCGTCCGAAAGGGTAATGATTTTAACTGACACCTGTGTATTCATCAAGAACTGAATTTATTGTCTTAAATATTTGAAAAAGGATTGAAAACTAGGGCTACTGTGTCAATAAATATTTCAGATTATTTATTATTTGGAATCAATTAAATGTTTTAAAACAATTTAAGGGTTAAGTAAACTATTTGCTTGCTATTTCGATAAAAAAATCAGCGGGGATTAAAAAAATATTAATGCCAAATTATTCATATTCCAAATCATTATTATGATCGACAACATCGGTCTAATGTTACAAATATCGTCAATTGGTTAATGTATTTATCATCGGAGATGTGACGTCACATCTCCAATTGAGCTATCCCATAATTCATCATTGTTCATAGCATGGCAGCGCCCATATGGTCTTGTGTATTGGAATAAAATTACGAATATCTTTCTTAATATATCGTTTTCAATGCCCAAACCTGGCATGATGCCTTCTCTCATTATAGTAAATCAAATAAACTAATAACTCAAAAATCGCGAACTTACACTTTAACAATTTAAGTTCAATGGCCATGGGGAATTTTGTTGTTCGTGGAATATCTAAACGTTGGCATAATTACATATTTTATAGATCTTGATGTGGAGAACTTGCATTTTAAAATATCAAATATTAATAGTAATCGATTCATGATGATATTCACAATGTTATTGAGCTTTACAACAACTTTTCAAGTACAAAATTTGGAAAAATCCGAACTAGAAAATGCGTCTATTAGCCACAGGATGGCCCTCCCGTTCTTGAAATATCATTGACCCTATATGTGTATTTCATGGGGGTATTTACCTGTACCAAGAAATCAAGCAAGTGTCCATGCATAAAATATAGGTCGCAGGGACTTAATTTATAGTGAGTAGTGCCGTGTTACCAAGACTCATTTAGAAGTGAAATATCATTGACCCCCATGCAGTATCCGAGATCTTTTCCAAATTTTAAGTGCCCATCCATGCGGAAAAATGTCACAGCCAGGATCTTGCTCGGCACCTTCCAAACCAATTTTGTAATGTGGTACTTCCATGCAAGCAGAAATTGCCTTTTATAACCATTCTTCTGGAAGTGGTCTACCATACAAAAACTAGAAAATCACGGTGTCTATGAGCCACAGGATGGCCCTCCCGTTCTTGAATTACCTGGGATATGGACCTTTACCTAGAAATTGATCAAGTGTTCATGTGTAAAACATAGGTTGCTCTGACCTTATTTCTGGTGGGTGGTGCCATGTTACCAAGATCATCGAGTAGTGAAATATTATTGACCCCTAACATGTAGTATTCAAGATATGGACCTTAACCAAAGTCATTCATGCGTAAAATATAGGTCACCGTGACCTCATTTCTAGTGGATGGTGTCACCTTACCCAAGACACATCTAGTGGTGAAATAACATTGACCCCCAACATCTAGTATCCGAGTAATGGACCTTAACCAGTGTTACGGACGGACGTACAAGGGTAAAACTATATGTCCGATCCACATACGTGGTCGGGCCATAAATATAGGTCATAGCCAGGTTCCGAAACCTGCAATTGGAAATGCATCACTAGATGCACATACTATACCAATATAGTTAATGTTGCACTTGTCAGTTAGCAGGATTCTTCTGTAAGTGGTCATCCATGCGGAAAATATAGGTCACAGCCAGAAGCATGCATTGTACCAAGCACACCTACCATACCATTATGGTAGATATGGCACTTGTGTATAGACTTAACCATTCTTCTGAATGTGGATCTAGACGCCGATGCTTGGGGTATCCCACAAGCCCCTCACTTTTGTTTTGCAAGCTAAAATCTTAACACGTCATTGATGTTTAAAATATAGGTCGCAGTGACCTAATTTCTAGTGGTGAAATATCATTGAAGCCTCAACATTTAGTATCGAAGTTTAGACCATGATTTTCTTTAAAATATGGGGTGGGCAGTCTTATTTATTTTAACCTGCGTCGCCGAAGGCGAAAGCAGGTCTAGTAGTCGGGTCACTCCGTCCGTCCGTCCGTCTGTCCTTCCGTCCCGCTAGGGGGTGTCTGTCTTGTGTAATCTGAATCTCAAAAACCAAATGCTGGATCTTTCTGAAATTTTACACAGTGATTACATATATATTGAAGATGTGCACCTCCCCTTTTGGGGTCATTTGATAATTTCGTTTAGAATAAAGGGACCCAAAAGGGGCCAAAAAAGCGACTTTTTTTATTTGTTTCCACAATAACTTTTGTTCTGGTGGGTCAAATGCTATGAAACTTTACAATAATGTTACTTACTATAAAAAGAAGAGTGGGGCTGATTTTGGGTGTCACCGCTTTTTTCGTTTAGAAATTAGGGGCCCTAAAGGGACCAAAAAAGTGACTTTTTTTATTTGTTTCCACAATAACTTTGGTTCTGGTTGACCAA
This sequence comes from Arcuatula senhousia, assembly GCA_963971305.1. Classification (NCBI taxonomy): domain Eukaryota; kingdom Metazoa; phylum Mollusca; class Bivalvia; order Mytilida; family Mytilidae; genus Arcuatula; species Arcuatula senhousia. The sequence goes on along the minus strand of OZ020307.1, from coordinate 27,885,541 downwards.
ATGCTATGAAACTTTACAGTAATGTTACTTACCAGAAAAGGAAGGGCATGGCTGATTTTGGGTGTCACCGCTTTTTTCGTTTAGAAATTAGGGGCCCAAAAAAGCGACTTTGTTATTTGTTTCAACAATAACTTTTGTTCTGGTTGACCAAATGCTATGACACTTAACAGTAATGTTACTTACCATAAAAGGAGGGATGGGGCTGATTTTTGGTGTCTCCTATTTTTTGGGTTTAGAAATAAAGGGCCCTAAAGGGGCCAAAAAAGGAACTTTTTAATTTTTTTTCCACAATAACTTTTGTTTTGGTTGACCAAAAGCTATGAAACTTTACATGAATGTTACTTACGATAAAAGGAAGGGTGGGGCTGATTTTTGGAGTCCCTTCTTTTTTTGAGGGGCCCAAAAGGGGCAAAAATGTGATTTTTTTTTTTTATTTACGATGCAATTTAGAAATTGTTTTGTACAAGTTAAGGGATAAAATAGAAACTTTATTTTTTTTTTATATACGTATAATTTATCTATTGGGTTGCATGTGACAAATATGCTTTGTAAGTCCACCATAGGATGCAAGTGTCAAAAATTATTGACTGTCCATATTGGGCCTAGAATGTACATGATTCTACGTTTTGCCGTGCGACGCAGGGCCAGACATCGATTGGTCTTGTTTTATATATACATTTTGATTAAATAAATTATTGTTACTTTAAAAGAAATTGACAATGACAAAAAAAATCAAAATATTTAGTATATTTTTTTTATATTGGCCTCATCTCAAGTCATCCATGCATAAAATATAGGTCGCAGTGGCCTTTTTACTAGTGGGTGGCGCAGTGCTACTCAAGATGCATCGAATGGTGAAATATTGACCCCAACATCTAGTATTCAAATTACAGACCTTAACCAAATTTGATTGTTAATGCATAAAATATACGTCAGTGACCAAATTTCTAGTTGTAGTCGGGCCAACTCAATATATGGGCAATTGGATTTTCCTTAAATTTCACTGCACTTAGATCTCTATGACTGTTATGGAGTTATTTTGCAAAATATTCTAGTTTTTTTTTTATGGGTCAAAAATCCACCAAGATCATTTTAAAGTATCATGCAAATAAACAAATGCACACATTTTGTTTGCAATTGGTATTATGGTGTCCGAGGAATTAAGGCTTGAAAGGTTGACAGACAACAGCAGATGCCAAGTGAGCTAAAAATGTTAGTGGCCTTGAACTCATCATTCAAGTCTTGCTGACAACAATTTGAAAACCTTTTTATGTTACCTTTACCTCTATCTTAAAATTAATGTCCCTCTTTCATATCTCACAAAGTTAACAAGGGAAAGTAAAATATCATGAAATTATGAGAGTCAACTCTATATCACAAAGTTAACAAGGGAAAGTAGAATGTTGTTTTGCGCATGACCAAGCTCATCAAAGCTGGCTGTGATATGGTAGAAAGAACACATCACACCAACTTTGACGAACCCAATCAAAGCATTCTTCCAAGGTTCACAGGTATCATTTCTGGCAAAGTCCATCATCCCTGGAGCTGATTATTGACCAATTTTCAGCAAACAAACTGAAACCATTAAAATCCAATAAAATATGTCAACCTTGAAAACTTAAGAAATTTAAAAATTTATAAACCAAGAGATGACAGAAAACAATGTACATGTAGATCCAAAAAATTTAAAATCTGTCAAATTATAAAATGGCCAGATTTTGTTTAACAGGAAGTAATTGAGCCACAGACCTGAAATCAAATCTCACATTGTTGGACCCAAACCTGATGCTGTATATCAAATATCAAGGGGCTGTGAATAGTAGTTGCTGAAAAATGTTTACGAAAATGAAAATTTTTCTGTCTTCCCTACATTCACCATTATATAACCTGTTTTTTTCTCCATGAAATCAGCCAAAAATGCAGGAATATTACAACAAAGCATATGAAATTCAAATTTTAAACCGTATTTCTGACAATGTGATTCGGGGGTAAATATTAAACCAAACAGCATTTATATTTACATTACATAATTTATACAAAAATATTAATTTACAAATAATCATAGTTAATCATCTTGATCTTCAATCTTTGGAGCTAGGTAGTATTTCAGGAATCCCATGTCTGCTATTTTATATTCAACAACTGAAACAAGAAAAAAAAGTTTCTATAAGAAATCAAAGACTGCATAGGATTTGGCTTATATCTTGATATTTTCTTAAAGAATTTTGATAATTACATGTATATAAGAGGTCTTTAAGAACTCTAGAAGTGCAGTCTTCGAATTTAGCCACAAGTCTGACAGCCCTGGCCAGTAAAATAGCTTTTGTACCAGTAAAATTTCTTTAAAATATGGAATTACAAGCCAATTGTATGTAAAGAAAAGTTCTAAAAGTAATAATTTTAGGGCTTGTGCTTCAAAAAGTTAACCGTGAAGACTGGAAGTGACTGTTAATATACAATTATGCTATGCTATAATTATCTGTTTACAATGAATTTAAAAGATCTCATATCAAGGTTTCAATAACATTATTAAATCAAGATATGGACAAACTCGGGTATGAAACTCATCCTAAAAAGTAGATTGCCCCAAAAGTTTACCTAGTGGGACGTCTTGAGACATGGAGAGTGTAACTTGTGGTGATAATGGTGTGGCCTTGGCAAAATAATTCAGGTATCTCAAAGCAAAGGTTAAAGAAACAGCTTGGTTCATTTCAATGATGACGGCTTCCTCTTCCTTGTCTGAGCTAGAGTTTTGTGCCAATTTTATATTCCCTGTAAATAAGAAATAACACTTGTAAACATTTTATCAAAGAATGCAAGTACTTGAGGTTCTGCAAGCAATCTCTTTCGAAAAAGCTACTGAACAGTTTCGCAATTGGACTGTTGATTCCTTTCATCTACATGTACAAGCAAGTCTCGTAAACCCATACACACACAAATTGAAGGCTTTTATGGATTTTTCAAGCATTCGGTATGGTAATACCCCCCTTTTGATTTTTGATTCTCAAATGGTAGACTTACTCATCAAATACAGTCTGTGAAATTAGCACTGGCCCGCTTGCCCCTGGCCAATAAAAAATTGTTCGGGCAAGTGAAACTTGTAGGAAATTTATATAGAAAATAAGAGCAAAAACTAAAAATCAAGTGTTAGGGCAAGTGAACCTCAAATCCTAATTTCTTAGACATTCAAAAATATCCAAAAGTGGTTCACAAGTTTTTTTAAGGTCATAACAGAAACATGTATAACAATAAATCACTCAAGTTATTTTCAACAAAGATTTCACTTCCTTTATGGTTCATTTAATATAACCAACCTGATCCAGCATCACCACTGGTAGAAAACTTCACTCCTTCTTTTGTACAACAAATAACAACAGAATCTCCAAACTGACTCAAATCTCTGCATATTCTTTGGAATTCTCCAGCAGGCATTTTAACAACACTACTGTACTCTGTATCCTGTTTAAATAAGAATCAAAATGAATGACCTGTATTAAACCACTGCTGTGGCACTGGGCTTTTTTTTATGATTTCAAGTTATATTTAAAAATCAAAGTTATGCATGCATATCTTATTCAAATGAAAAGCAGTGAATCTGATGGCATATTTATGTATGCATATATGATTATCATTAAGAAAGAAATAGTTACATTTTTGTACATCTCAATATTGCATCCAATTTGTTTTGTAGGCATAATGCAAATAAACAGTTGTGAGCTTTTAACTACAAAGTACATGCAAAAATAATTAATTAAGAAGTGTTTGGTAATTATCTGAGTAATCTGACAAATAAAATGAAAATGTGCTCAGAATTAAAATCTGACAACAATTTATTAGAACAGCTGGACTTTCATATCACAGATCTTCAACTTACTGGAATACCAAGTTGTTCAGCATCAATATCCAATAATTTCATTTCATAGTCAGAAACCTTTTCATTATCTGAAAAGAAAAAATAAATGCAGTATGAAATGACTGGCTTTGGTTTTTACAAAACCAGCTTTGAAGTCCTCCTTTATGAAAAAGTATCGAAGCTAAACAAGAGGCTCCCAGGAGCCTGAATCGCTCACCTGGTCTTGATGTTGACCCTATACTTTTGTAGAGCTAAATGAGCTGAACATTTAAGCAAGCAACAGCTTTTCTCTACCTGCAATAGTTTTCATTCTATAGGCCAAAAACACCATTTTTCACCTATAAGGGGCCATAACCCCTATAAGGAGTCATCTGACAACTTCGACCCTATGGAGACTTTTGTAGAGCTAAATGAGCTGAACATTTAAGCAAGCAACAGCTAATCTCTATCTGCAATAGTTTTATTCTGTAGGCCAAAAACATGAAAAATCGCTTTTTTCAGGGGCCGCAACCCCTGTAAGGGATCATCTGACAACTTCGACCCTATGGAGAATTTTGTAGAGCTAAATGAGCTGAACATTTAAGCAAGCAACAGCTAATCTCTATCTGCAATAGTTTTCATTCTGTCGGACAAAAACATGAAAAATCGCTATTTTTCATGGGCTGTAACCCCTTTAAGGTGTCATCTAACAACTTGGACCCTATGGAGAATTTTGTAGAGCGAAATAAGCTGAACATTGAAGCAAGCAACAGCTAATCTTTATGTGCAATAGTTTCCATTCTGAAGGACAAAAACATGAAAAAACGCTATTTTTCAGGGTCCGTAACCCCTATAAGGGGTCATCTGACAACTTCGACCCTATGGAGACTTTTCAAGAGCTAAATGAGCTAAACATTTAAGCAAGCAACAGCTAATCTCTATCTGCAATAGTTTTTATTCTGTAGGCCAAAAACATGAAAAAATGCTATTTTTCACCTTTAAGGGGCCGTAACCCCTATAAGGGGTCATCTGACAACTTTGACCAAATGGAGACTTTTGTAGAGCTTTTGATGCTGAATCAGTAGCGTGGCCTCAGATTTCCTCTATCTCTTATACTTTTTGATTTATAAGCCAAAAACAGTAGTCTGACCCCCCTAGTCTATTTTTAGTAACGGCGACCATGTTTTTTGACGGATCAAAATACCGAACACAATTTTTGTGCAGGACACCCTAAGGATCAATCATATCAAGTTTGAAGAAATTCTGTTCAGCAGTTTCAGAGAAGAAGATTTTTTAAAAATTGTTAACGGACGACGACGACGGACGCCAAGTGATGGTAATAGCTCACATGGACCTTTGGTCCAGGTGAGCTAATAAAATCCTTTTAAATTGACAAATATTGAACGAGGTTTTAGTGTAAGTCATAACATATGTATATTTAAATATATACTTTTTTAAGTTAAGCATGACAGAGGTCAGGTCCCTCTTTTGTCAGTCTTTTTGTCCGCTTTACAAGATGTCAGGATTCATGGTTGTACATGTACATGTAGATGCATTTATGAATTTATTAATCATTTACTTACTTTGAGATTCAAACATGAATGTTACGGAGTCTGCATTATCACTGGCCTTCATTGTTATAACATCATCGTTTCCTGCACATTTCAAAATCTTGGACATCCTAAATTGAAAAATAGATATGTCAATTTAGATCAATAGGAAATCATAATCAAAAATATGAAAATGTGAATTTAAGGTTGGCATTTCTTTAATATACATTTGTACTTATGTATGTCTTTTTATATATGTACTCCAATCAATCTAAATCATATATGTTCTGTGTTATAACTGATAATTCTGCTCGAATCTTGGGCACTGTGATAAGTTAAATAAAATTATCCTATTTTATCTAACACACAAATTAGGTTCTTGTAAGTAAATAATTACAAAGAAGTAACTTCATTTTAATTCAGCAAACATATTTACAAAAGTATCCTTTGTTGTATTTAGTATTGCATAATTTTTTTGTACATGTTCAACAGAGTACTTTATCTACATGTATAAAGACTTACGTTACTAAATTCATTCCCATTGATAAATTTCGGTCACATCTGTAGGTTTCAAAGCCGTCACTTCTGATGTTAAATGATACCAAGCTCACATGGGAACTGTCCATAGCTTGCAGTGCTATTCCCGTGCTGCTACAGTCAAATATTGCTTCATTTAGCAAGTCTTTTATAGCCTCCAAAACCTTCTTTAACAAAGAACCCTGAACTAATCTGGCTTCAAACATTGTAATTAATTAAAATTGAAAGACTGTCAACAATAAATAAATAGGTATTCACTTTCCAAAATGTATGAACTAAATAATTCACTTATTCTGTTGTTTAAAAATTCCTTTATCTATAACACAGCCACCTCTTCCCTGATCAGCATAATTGTGCAAAACGCGCTAAAATGCAAATGGCGGGAACTAAAATAACCAAAAAGTCTGATTGGATAATTAAACCATGTGACCAAATATTAAACGCATCTATTGAGCGCTTTATTGAATGCAAAAATAACACATTAGCTAAGCCCTTAGAGTATTCAGATGCAATCAAAACATTGAAATTTGAGATTTTTTCCCCATTTTTTCATTAACTTTACCATGCATTGAATAAGACAGGTATCGTTAATATATGTTATTGCTAAGGTTAAATATTCTCTTTAACATAAAGCAGATTCATTATGCCAGGAAAGAACACATTTGTCGAAATTAAACTCAAAATGATGCAAACAAGTGTATGCAGTACTTTTATTTCCATCTACTGACTACTCCTAATCCTATTATACATTGTATGAGGCAGGGTTTTAATCTGTGATGCTCCCGAAGTTAAAACCTGTCCCAAATTATGTTACAAGCAAAAAAAGTTTCGGGAAAAAATTTATAATGTGATATGAATTTAAGCAAAATATATTCAGAAATGAAAACAAACAATCTTCAACCTTCAATAAGCATTGTCTTGAGTTTGACACTGATCCTCACAACTGTAATTTCGGTTGCGCATTTGTAATTTATTTCACAGGTGTAATTTCACTTTCTATTAGGGCGTTGTCAGAAAAAATTTTTTTAAACGGCAGTGGATTCAAATCTGTGTGTGTCGTCTATATAATCACACAGAGCTGCTTGAATTTCGGTAGCTACGTTGATGTTGAGTATTGTATCCAAATCTAAGTCCAATGATCCCGTTTTGAAATATACTTGATGTCTCAAATTTTCTCTTTCTAGGTCGTAATTACCACATAGGAATAAATAATGTTCAATTGTTTCGGTCTCTCCACATGTACATTTGTTGCTTTCAGTATCTTTATTTATCAGATGTTGGTAACTTTTGAGCTTTGAATATCCAGATCTAAGGCCTTTCAATATTGCAAAGTGTTTTTTAGATGGATAATCTAGCTTCCTCTTGTGTTTGATTTTTGGGTGATGGTTGTAGTACCTCCTTCTTACATTACTCATATCCCATTGTTTTTGCCACTTGAGTATCATGGATGTTCGTGCTGCATGTATGACATCTTATTTTGTGACAGTTGTACTTAGTTCTTCGTTGTTTTCTTCCTCCTTTGCAGCTTCCTTTGCCAACTTACTAGCTTTTTTTGTGGGTCGCATGTGCGCTTAATGATGATCGAAATTTGCAAAGCAAAAAGCGTTAGAAAAACGCTGAAATTTCGGAAAAACAAACGTGCTATACCAGGCGCTGAAGAAAAACTCAGCTCATATATATAGTACAACTAAAATATTGACATTTCTACCATTATAAATTGATAGAAGGCAGATTTGACCTGTGATGCTCCTGAAGTTGCAATGAATCTTTAATATTTTATAATTTAAAAAAATATTAAATTGTTTATAATAAGATGAATGGGAACCTTTCATATTCGAAAAAAAAAAAAAACTAGCTTAAAGCCTTTCCTTGTGGGTAATATGGGCATTTATTGGTTTCCTGAAAATTTCAAAGTTAAGAGCATGAAAAAGACACTGAAAGTCAGAAAAATGGAAGTGCTAAACCAGACCTTGAAGGAAAATGCAGTACTTTAGTACATCATCCTACATGTACATGTACATGTACTACTATAAATTATTTATTTGAGGTCTAATTATAACTCATAGGCACAGGATACGATTTTACACCAAATTATGGTGAAACTGTAACAATAATAAATTCTTATATATGGCAAAGAAGAAAATCTGGAACAGGCGGGACATTTGTGACTGTGACATTAAGAATTTCCGTAGAGCCTTTTTAATAATTCCTTCACTATTTAAGCTGGGTCACCCATCCCGGCTCATCACCAATCAGCTTTATAATGAATATTACACATTTGAATAAAAATTTTCATGTGCAACATTTAAATGAACTACATTTTCAACCAATAGTAGTAACTGTCTGAGTAAATCAAGTTTGTGACTGGACAATTTTAGATCATAACTAGCGACAGGCTTGTTATGACGTGATATTTAATAAAAGTCATAGGAAAATTTCTCAAGTTCCCAGGTATATTAAAGTTTGTCATTGGTTAAAATTTTGATTGTTAGAAAAATGGAATATGGAAGGTATTATTGCAACAACCATATTATTAGGGAAAATCAATATTGTCCCGATTGAAATAAAGAGTGGCTTAAGATGAGATTTTATTTATCAAATACAATCAGACAAACAATACAAATAATCAATTTTAACTCATGATAACACCATTTATTGTTTACAATGGTATTCCAAAAGATTGGAGGAAATACTGAAAAAGTATATGAGCAGAAAACTTATGTTTTTGCTGTGAGATTTATTAATTTTCCTTTACAGTGAGATTGAGTGCTGACATTGCTTGTGCGCCAGATGTGGCTCAATTAAAAGCCCATTATTTCTTCATTTAAGATCAGGCTGTATTTTCTATCTGAGTGACTGTCTGAAAAATCTCATGTTAAATTGCAAGAATTACACTTCTGTGAATGACTTTATTGACATGCCCATCGAGGACATTGGTGGACATGAAATTTAAAAAAACATACAGAGATTATAAGGAAGACTACACCATTTTTTATACGACCGCAAAAAAATTGCTGACGTAAAATGGTATGATGCTGTTGTCGTTGTCGTTGTTGTCGTTGTCTGTTAACTTTAGTGTATACACAATAACTTTAGTTCTAGTAATCCGAAGCAATGAAATTTCACAATGATATTCCTTACTATTAAAGGATGGATGGGATTGATTTTGGGGGTCCCACCTGTTTTGGTTTTGAAATTAGGGGCCAAAAATGCTACTGTTATGTTTGTTGCCACAATAACTTTAGTTCTAGTCATCCTATTGCTTTGTACTTTGGCATTAATGTTCCTTGACATAAAAGGGTGAACGGAATTGATTTTGGGGGTCCCCCCTTTTTTGTTTCGAAATTAGGGGCCCAAAAGGGGCAAAAAAAATCAAATATTTTATTGTTTCCACCATAACTTTTTTTTTCTAACTGGCTTATTGCTGTGAAATTTGGGAAGAATGTTTCTTACAAGAAAAAAATGAACCTGATGAACTTTTGCAGGCACCTTTTTCCCCATTATGTAATAAGGGGCCAAAATCGAAACTTTTAAATTAGTGGTCCGATTTTGAAAAATTTTTTTGCATGTTTGTTCTTGTCAAATAGCGATACAAAATTGAGAATCAATTTTTGTGACCCCCCCTTTTCCCCTTATTATGTAATGAGGGGCCAAAAGGGACCAAAATCGAAACTTTTTTACTTATGATCCTATTTTGAAAATTTTTTTTGCATGTTTGTTCTTGTCAAATAGTGGATACAAAATTGAGAATTAAGGTTAATGTGGACACCTATACTGAAAAAAATTCTGTCATTAGACATTTGATTTTATGGTCTAAAATGAAACATGTTATTAATATCCTTTATTTAAAATAAAAATAAGGATAGGTCACCATGCTCGTTTTTGCAATATAAGTAGTTAAAGTATGCCTGAATTACAATAGATTATATAGGAAAGGCCAAATTTTGGGCATAAAATCATGTCTCAGAAAAATTCCTTACATTAGGATCTTGTTTTTATTTTGTCAAATGTTATATTTTTACCTATATATTAAAATAAAACATAGAAAACAGGGGGTTACCAGGTTAGATTTTTGTCTACTATTCAATTCCATTGTAAATTTAGGGTAATTTTGAAGTGAGTTATCTCCCTTGTTTTTGTCAAAAATTGCGTTTTTCAAGAAACGATTGATGCAATTGTTAAACAATTGAATATTTATTACTCATTTCAATAAATTCAAATATTCTATTTTTTATTATTGACTTTATAGACACTGGTCTTAAATTTTGCATTTTAAAAGGTACAAAAGTCATGTGACACCTGTCTGTATTAACCTTAATTTTTGCAACCCCCATTTTCCCCCTATAATGAAATTAGGGCCAAAACTGAAAATTTGTGGTCTAATTTTGAGCTCCTTTCTAAAAAAAAACAATTCATTTTAAATTGTAAGTGGAAAGTTCACCAAAAGCTGCATGTGTCAAAAACCTTTGTCAGTCCACCATGGGCTGCATGTGTCCAGAGCAATTAACTATCCATATTTGGTCTAAAACGTACAGGGTTCAACATGTTGCGGTCGTATCATGCTGCGCTTGGCGAAGCTTTTTATTAAAAAATATTCAACTGTGATATTGCACCAACATTATGTAGTTCATACAGTTTCAGGAATTCTTAAATAAATTTCTGAGCAGAAATGTGAATAATAAGGATACCATATGTACATGTAAATAACAATTCCAGAATTAGTTTTTTGTCGAAAAATTAACTACATATAATGTGATTGAAATTGAACTGAAAGTGTGTTGAGTTATTAAATATATGAGTATAATATAAAATCCTTTTTTTTATGTAGTGATTACATGCAATTGCATTACTTGTATTTCTTACTAACAAGACTTATTAAAATATTAAAATATTTAATATATCTTCAGGCTCAGATCGTGTCTACAGTTATTCAGCTGGGAATAACTAAAATAAATTCTTAGTGTAACTTAGATGAAATACTGAATAGTTAAAACAAAGTCAGCAAACCTCTATCCCAGAAGACTACTCTTATTTTTACTGCCTTGTAATCTACCAAAACACATGTACAACAAATGTTAAAGACTTAATGTTTTATATTTTCAGACAATGTACATGATGTACAGAGCTAGAAGCTTTCACAGACACATTCCAAGTGCAGTTGTGAATAGAGTTTTGCTCACAGATAGAACTCAACTGTGTAAACATGTACCAATTTCCAGACATTATAACCACAGATCTTACCAATGTCTAGCAAGAAATGCCTTTTTAATAAAGATTGGTCAACAATGTCGCTACAAGCAGACGGGCTTACAGACAGAAGTAGTGCGACCAGAAAAGCATGCATTACCTATTGGGTATACAGGCTTTGGTCACAAAATAAAGAGAAAATTTTCTTTCATTAGTTGGTTTGCTGGTATTTTTCTAGCAGTATCAATGACTTTAATACTCTCTGGAACGTAAGTTCATTTATTGTACATAGCAAAATTTTGTATTTGATTTAATTATTTTAACCCCACCGCAAGAAGCAAAGAAATCAACTTGTTTGTCTCTCTGACTATCTTTCCACATTATATCTCATAAGAGGAACTTCTAGAACATTTTATGAATTTGAATGAAACTTTATGTACATTAAGTGCATCATATATATTTTTCAATATGTAGAGTCCAATATGAAGTGGAGCTATCCTTTTGTGAGCTACAATTGTACATGTATCACAGTATGTTTAAGATTTGTGTACGAGTTATTACAAAAATGTAAATCTTTTTATGGCCCGACCACGTATGTGGATCGGACATATAGTTTTACCCTTGTCCGTCCGTCCGTCCGTCCGTAACACTTTGGTTAAGTTCTTGGTTAAGGTCCATTACTCGGATACTAGATGTTGGGGGTCAATGATATTTCACCACCAGATGGGTCTTGGGTAGGGCTACACCACCCACTAGAAATTAGGTCACTGTGACCTATATTTTATGCATGAATGACTTCGGTTAAGTTCTTGGTTAAGGTCCATAACTTGGATACTAGATGTTGGGGGCCAATGATATTTCATTACTAGATGTGTCTTAGGTAAGGTGGCACCACCCACTAGAAATTAGGTCACTGTGACCTATATTTTACGCATGAATGACTTTGGTTAAGTTCTTGGTTAAGGTCCATTACTCGGATACTAGATGTTGGGGGTCAATGATATTTCACTAGTAGATGGGTCTTGGGTAGGGCTACACCACCCACTAAAAATTAGGTCACTGTGACCTATATTTTATGCATGAACGACTTCGGTTAAGTTCTTGGTTAAGGTCCATAACTTAAATACTAGATGTTGGGGGTCAATGATATTTCACTACTAGATGTGTCTTAGGTGAGGTGACACCACCCACTAGAAATAAGGTCACTGTAACCTATATTTTACGCATGAATGACTTTGGTTAAGTTCTTGGTTAAGGTCCATATCTTAGATACTACATGTTGATGGTCAATGGTATTTCATCACTAGATATGTCTTGGGTAACATGACACCACCCAATAAAAATTAGGTCACTGTGATCTATATTTTATGCATGAGGGACTTCGGTTAAGTTCTTGGTTAAGGTCCATATCTTGAATACTACATGTTAGGGGTCAATAATATTTCACTACTCGATGAGTCCTGGTAACATGGCACCACCCACAACGTCACAGCGACCTATATTTTACACATTAACACTTTTGATCAATTTCTTGGTAAAGGTCCATATCCCAGGTAATACACATTCAGGGTCAATGATATTTCAAGAACGGGAGGGCCACCCTGTGGCTCATAGACACATTTTCTAGTTTCAAAATTTGAACAAGAGCTTTTTAAATCTCCTCGATGTCTGACATGTGAACAGAGTTTATTACTAACAATTTTATAAAATTCACATATATTACTTATATGTAGTCTTATGGAATTTTTTGCAGAGATTAGTGCCATCATATGGACTACTGCATGAATGTATTTATTTCATAAAAACTTTGCTTTAAATAGCTTTTTTTTTAACCAATAAGAAAGTGCTTATTGAATGTTTATATTCTGAAAGAAAAACTTTACACAATGTTTGTAAAATATAAACAGAAATCAGTTTTCAATGTTTCTGATAGTTGAAATCTTGATTGGACCTTGAAATATTTATAAAAACAATATGCAGCATAACAGAAATAATCATTCTATTGATGTCTTCTTTAGAACTATGTATTTTTATTTTTAAAATGTAATTATTTTTTAGATATTCTTCAGTATTGAAATCTTTAAGTGAGAAAGTTGATGCTTCTTCAAAAGAAGTAGACGAGTCAAATACAGATGAAGAAAATGAACTGGAAGTGGAAGAAAACAAGAAGAAGAAACCAGGAAAAATAGGCTTCAGAGATAGAAGGGTAGATTTCTTTAAAATGACTACTTAATGATAGGATATGAGAACTAAGGAAATATTTATTTGATGTACCAGTACATGTATATAATTTCCAAAGTTACACAAAGATTGAATTAAAAAACAGCAAAATCACTAAATAAATACTCAAAAATAACAGTAAAACCTTGTTCAAAACAAAAGTGCAAAAAGTTCTAGAGGACGAAATTAGACTTTGATAAGATATTTAATTCCATTTTAATTGATATCTCTTTGTTAAAGGTAGATGGGTGTTTAAGTTGCACAATATAGCTCCAGGCAGTTATAACAAAAAGAAAACAAAGTCTTATCTTGATTTAAGATAATCATCAAATCAAGGATACAAAACAATTATTTTTTTTTAAAGGATATGGACTTCAAAAGTTCGTCCCACAAAAAAATATACCAAAAGGAAGTATAGTCTTTATTCACGATGATGAAAAAAAAATGATTATTATAATCAACTGATAAGATAAGATTGATAATTATTTTGCCAAATTACTCAAAGCAAAAATCTTGTTTATAAAATGCTATGGACAATGTTAGGCAGTGGGCTTGGAAATATTTTTGAAACAGTTTCTTCAGCAACTACCTATCACATTATCCTGATATTTGGTATTCAGCATCAACATCATCATGGGTCCTATATTGAAGGATTCAAATTCAGGTCTATTGTGCACCAATCTGACCATGTTTTTTTTTTGACAGATTTTTATAACTACTGTTTTTAGAACATTTTAATTTCAAAGAGGTAACATACACATGTAATGAACAAGGTGTTTATTTAATTACTAGGTAATTGAATATGAGAATCGTATTCGTGCTTACTCCACACCTGATAAGATCTTCCGCTACTTTGCCACGTTAAAGGTGAATAACAATGGAGATTGGGAGGTGTACATGACACCTGAAGACTTTGTCAGATCTATAACACCTGGAATGAAACAGCCTGAAGGTAAAAATGTACATAGAACAAGGGGTAAACATTTACACTATTTTCGTTGAATGAAAAGTTATGCAACATTGAGCAGACATTTTGCATCGTATTCTTTTATATAATTATGCGCAATCTCTTTCAACATGAAGTGTTTTATTCATATTTCTTATTTGCTTGAGCTTTCTGTTGTTATTTTATATAATCTATAAGTTTCAAATTAATGAAATAACACAAATGATAAACATAATTTTTAAAATGAAATGTGGAATTAGTGTATGCCATGCAACCTACACAAATCTACATCAATTTAAAAATCCACAACAGAAACAGTCAGCCATCAGTGGACTTCATTGTGATAAGCCCTCCATTTTGACTGTCTTGCAATTGACCTTTGATGAAAGTAGCATCTATCATATTCATTTTGTACAACCTATGTCCAAAATATATACAATGAACAATGAAAATCAAATTTTCTTTTTTATAGGTCTTGGGTTGGACCAGTTTCTAAAGTATGATCCACAGGTATTATTTTAATACTGTTATGTATCAAATATTCATTAGCAGTAGTCCTGACAATATGATATTTGTCTATGTTTTATTGATATGTTTGAAAATAGGTATTAGATACCCTTAATTAGATGTAAACTTGTTCTACTATCCTAATATTTTTGGGCAATGCTTCTGAAAGGTAATTTGGATGACCATTTGCATCGATATGCCCTTCAGTACTTTGTATTTCAAGTAGAAAATATATTATGATAACTCCTAGTTATAACTTTTATGTGAAGTTTTAGTTAATTTCATTAGGTTAATGTGACTTTGAAGTTGTTAGCTCACCTGGACCGAAGGTCCATGTGAGCTATTACCATCACTTGGCGTCCGTCGTCGTCGTCGTCTGTCGTCGTCGTCGTCTGTCGTCGTCGTCGTCGTCTGTTAACAATTTTTCAAAAATCTTCTCCTCTGAAACTACCAAACAGAATTTAATGAAACTTGGTATGAATGATCCTTAGGGTGTCCTGCACCAAACTTGTGTTTTGATTTTTGATCCGTTAAAAAACATGGCCGCCGTTACTAAAAATAGACTAGGGGGGTCAGACTACTGTTTTTGGCTTATAAATCAAAAAGTATAAGAGATAGAGGAAATCTGAGGCCACGTTACTGATTCAGCATCAAAAGCTCTACAAAAGTCTCCATTTGGTCAAAGTTGTCAGATGACCCCTTATAGGGGTTACGGCCCCTTAAAGGTGAAAAATAGCATTTTTTCATGTTTTTGGCCTACAGAATGAAAACTATTGCAGATAGAGATTAGCTGTTGCTTGCTTAAATGTTCAGCTCATTTAACTCTACAAAAGTCTCCATAGGGTCGAAGTTGTCAGATGACCTCTTATAGGGGTTACGGCCCCTTAAAGGTGAAAAATAGCCATTTTTCATGTTTTTGGCCTACAGAATGAAAACTATTGCACATAGAGATTAGCTGTTGCTTGCTTAAATGTTAAGCTCATTTAGCTCTACGAAAGTCTCCATAGGATCAAAGTTGTCAGATGACTCCTTATAGGGGTTACGGCCCCTGAAAAATGGCATTTTTTCATGTTTTTGGCCTACAGAATGAAAACTATTGCACATAGAGATTAGCTGTTGCTTGCTTAAAAGTTCAGCTTATTGAGCTCTACAAAATTCTCCATAGGGTCGAAGTTGTCCGATGACCCCTTATAGGGTTACGGCCCATGAAAAATAGCGATTTTTCATGTTTTTGTCCTACAGAATGAAAACTATTGCAGATAGAGATTAGCTGTTGCTTGCTTAAATGTTCAGCTCATTTAGCTCTACAAAATTCTCCATAGGGTCGAAGTTGTCAGATGACTCCTTATAAGGGTTACGGCCCTTGAAAAATAGTGATTTTTCATGTTTTTGGCCTACAGAATGAAAACTATTGCAGATATAGATAAGCTGTTGCTTGCTTAAATGTTCAGCTCATTTAGCTTTACAAAATTCACCATAGGGTCGAAGTTGTCAGATGACCCCTTATAGGGGTTACGGCCCTTGAAAAATAGTGATTTTTCATGTTTTTGGCCTACAGAATGAAAACTATTGCAGATAGAGATTAGCTGTTGCTTGCTTAAATGTTCAGCTCATTTAGCTCTACAAAATTCTCCATAGGGTCGAAGTTGTCAGATGACCCCTTATAGGGGTTACGGCCCCTGAAAAAAGCGATTTTTCATGTTTTTGGCCTACAGAATGAAAACTATTGCAGATAGAGATTAGCTGTTGCTTGCTTAAATGTTCAGCTCATTTAGCTCTACAAAAGTCTCCATAGGGTTGAAGTTGTCAGATGACTCCTTATAGGGGTTATGGCCTCTTATAGGTGAAAAATGGTGTTTTTGGCCTATAGAATGAAAACTATTGCAGGTAGAGAAAAGCTGTTGCTTGCTTAAATGTTCAGCTCATTTAGCTCTACAAAAGTACAAGGTCAACATCAAGACCAGGTGAGCGATTCAGGCTCCTGGGAGCCTCTTGTTGTTGTATCCACCTGTCTCTTATGCTCTTAATAAAGTAAGGTCAAAGGTGATTCAGGGTTATAAACAAATCCATCAGATTTTTCTAAAACTTTGAACTTTGAAAAAAGGCAAAAGAATTAGGGGTCATAGACCTTTCTACAGATTTACGACCTTCCAAAGTTGATGACCTAAAGTGTTGAATTTCAATAGATTGTTTGTGGAAATGGTCATAAATTTTAGCGTTTTTAAACTCAAATTGTGAGCTGGAAACACATCAAAGTTTGGTTTGTTTTCACAAACAACAAGCCATTTATACTATCTTTTGAAAAAACAAGAAAAAATCTTGTTGGCACAGACCTTCTTTTCTTGATATTTAAGAAAAAAAACTTATTTTTCCTACACATTTCTGTATAAAAATTTCTCACAGATTTTTCTGCCAATTATCTCCCCTAGAAATAGAATTTTTAAGAAAGGGCTTGATTTCTTTGTAAATATTTGTGTTATATTTATTTGATTTATTAAATAGAATACAGAATATAATTTTGCATCTATTGTGTTATTTTAAGTCATTTAAATTGAAATGCTGACTTGCAAGATGTCTTAAAAATACCCCTGTTGTAACCCCTGAACCATATTAAAAAAGGTTATAAATGTCCAAGTTATGTCCATCTCTAATGTTCATTCTTATGCTTTGTTATAACTGCTGTCATTGCATTTTTGCCATTCTAATTATGTAAGATAAAATATTGAATTTGAAAATTTGCTATTCCCTTTCAATAAATCATGACATATTTTTCTCAAGATTGTATTGTAAATTTGGTATAGTTTTGGAACTTTTGATAGAAGAATCATTTCTGTTGGTTAGAAAAGAAATGAGGGTCATAATTTATGTTTGAGGAAAAAAGCTTGAGATTAAAGGGCAGGGTAAGATCTTTTAAAGGTGGTTACCAGACTATGATAGTAAAGTATTATTTCTCACAATTTGTGTAGACATGGTAGAAATATCAAAATTTTCTAGCAAAGGGGAATCTTAGACAATAAGTTGATTTATCATTGAATATTTATATACATGTATATGCATGATAAAAAAAAAATGACATGTTTACAAATGTCAAATTTTTTATGCACCTCTAAAAACAAGGTTATATCATTATTTGATACTTTAATTTAAAAAGTTTGGTTTGTTATGATGATGTAGGAAATAGAGGGGGTAAGTGTACAAGCACTGTTGACTATAGGCTACTTATAATTATATAGATGTAATCAAAAAAGATGATTAATTCATCAATCTCCTCTGTAGAAACTTTGGGGCAAAGGGGAAGTTATAGACCCTATTGTTTCACAGATTGTTTATCTTCCAGAAAAAGAGGGAGGTGTTATGGTGTTAGATTAAAAAAAAATGCAATCATATTTTACTGAGATAAACTATGCATTGAAGTAAGATTCTACATGCTTTTCACATAAAGAACCTTTTCACCAAAGTAAAGGTTTTTCAAATAATTCTAGCTACAACTTTTTTTATATTTATGGATCTTTATCAAAAAACATGTTTTGTGTTGAATTATGTACAACATGTTTATTTTACTTTGTTAAAAAAATGCATACATTTAAGCATCTGTGATAAACATTGTGGTAAACCATGTGATTTTATGTATTTCTACCTGCATTAACTAAAGGTATGAGAATGTATATGAATGTACATGTATTGTAAAATTTGTCCTGAAAACAAATATCCTAGATTGTGTATATAGTAGTGAATGGAATTACGTGTACTGGAAGATAGGCATAATATTGGCATGAGTGAATATGTAAAACGCTAGGCTTGCTTTGCCTTGTAGGAATGTAACATGATAGGACGCGGCTTCATGTTCTGTTACCTTTTCAAAAAATGAAACCTCCTGTTATAAATTGTTAAATGCCACTGAATTGATAAATAGAATAAAAACTGAAACTTAGACTATTATATTCAGTGTCTTAAAGAACTGTGCATGCATCAAAAATTATTTTTGCATTTTGTATTTTTTTTTTTTTGTATTTTCAATTCTTAAAGGATTATTCAATCATATACATTTATATTGAAGAACCTAAAATGTGATATTTCAAAAGTTATTTTTATATAGGATAACCTATAGCTAGTAACATTTTACAAAGTTTTTTTATGCTTTATCCATGCAGTCCTCAATAGGGCAAAAATAAAAACTGGTTGAAACTGAATTTGATAACCATACTTTTCCTTTACAAGATTAAGAGAACTTGTAAGTAAGTGTCTGCTTAAAACATATGTGTTCTACCCTAATAATTATAAAAAGAGAAATTTGGCCTTTGCAAAATCCACCTGCCTTCTTACTACTGTATAATCATTTATTTTCTAGGGGATAAAATTTTGTGGTAATGAGCACAAAACTGAATTGAGAGTGACAATTCTTCGTGGATTTTAAATTTTGATATAAACTCTTCATCTAAATATTTTAAATTCATGGGGAGATGATTTTGTGGATTTTTCTTACCCACAAATAAACGAAATTAAATTCCCCATGAATATTTCTGCTTCTACAGTATATAGAATAGAAGTAATAGGAATGGCGTCTAAGCAAGCAAAACATAGGGAGGCTCTTAAAATTATGTGAAATGCTAATTGCTTTTTGATGTGTTTTAATGGATGGTTTTTGTTTATATCATTGCTGATTTATAGAAGGATGATTTCGGAACGGTGGTGAGTCTACTTCAGTATTACTAACGATTCTAAGGATTTTTTAATAATCCATTTCTTTGCCTTGGCATTTTTTGTATTATTCTTAAATTTTCTTGAACTTTAATGCATTCAGATTTTTTAAAACTTGTACTTTTCTGTAATTCTTATTCTCAAATATCTTCTTTTTTATATAAACTTTTTAAGTGTTGTGTAATTTTTCATAACTTTTTTTAAAATTTAATATTTTTCATTCCAAAGACGTGATTCACTAGTCGGAAATCTTTTTGTAGATGAACAAAATGAAAAAGGTAACAGAAGTATTCTGTTTCTATATAGTACATCTGTAGTTGATAGTAGGCGACAATTAGATTTAGCATGTGGATTATTGAAAATCTATCTCTAACAATAGTTTGTTTGCTTTTAATGCTTTGATCTTGCTGTGCATTAGTAATTTTTGCTGTTGGCCTTTGACATCAGAACTTCATTTTATAGTATGCAATTTGTAACCATTACTTTCAGTATCTATTTTTTGGGGCTGGATTTCATGGAGTGAAAAATCTGAGTTATAAGATGACGAATATGGGGCGGGCAGTGAGAGATTCCAGGGGGGATCTGTAACAGTCTTCTCAGCAACTACTAATCACAGCCACTTTAAATTTGGTATACAGGATTTCATTCTTGTCGCTCACTTACCCGGTACTTCCTGTTTAACAAAAACCGGCCATTTTTGGACTTTTACATATTTTTTGAATTACCAGAATGTATTTTAGAGATTGAATTAAAGTTACAGTTTTGATGTCAATTGCCAACATTTTAAGCATGAACATTACAGATTTCCAATTCCAAATATTGATACATTGTATTTTATTATAGTAGGTAGCAAATATGAGTATGAATGATAGTGTCCACATCTAATGAAAATTGAAAATTAAAAAATATAGGGTTAAAGCTTCCCAAAAAAATACAATTAAAAACAAAATTTGTTTTATCTTTACTTATAGGTTGTTGTTTTTTTATGTCACTAAAACTAGACAGAAACACTGTTAGTTCACCTTTTGAAAAAATGATAATAGAATAACAGTTTAAACTAAACATAAGTTGTTTTTTCCCTAAAATACCATTGTAGGGTTTACGTTGATCTGTATCCCTTAAAGTGGATACCTAAAGGTATACAGGCCTGGGTTTCATAAAACTTTTTAACTTTGTGTTTTTCCGCAAATTTATATAGGAATTCTTAAGAGAAAATTGGAGTTGCGGAAATCCTCAAATTTGAGATGTTTTATGAAACTGGACCCTTATGCAGGGCTGTACCTTTATGATATGTGATTTAGAATGTATTATCCTTTTATTGATGTACCTCTAAATCACAACCAATGAATTTATTATTGGTATGGTAAATGCTTTTGTAAAATGTTGCAGTCTTCAAATTTTGAATTGTTAATTTTTCAAAAAAAACAACAACAACAACAAAATTGCAATTCTAACTAACCATGGATAACAGTCTGATGAAAGTTAGCTCCCCTTCTACTTTTACTTATCAGTGGCAAGTAAACGAAGAAAGGGTTTCAGAGCAAGTTCAGACTGCTATGGACGCAGAAATTGTCAATTTTTACAGTACATCTTTTAAAACATGTACTTGTACACTTATCTATGAAAACAAACAATGAAATAATTAATGTTACGAAAGAAGTTGAACAAATGAGTTTTGTTGTGCATGTGTATCACTGTTATTTTATGTTGGTTTGTGTTTTGTGGATTTGATGGGTGTTTTTCCCTGTTGGTGTTTGGGTGTATATGTCTGTCTGTCTTTAGTCTGTTTCACCTACTGGTAATTGTTTCTACCAAGGATAAACCACTTGAAACTTTTTTTGTTACCCCACCTAGGAAAGTAGTGGGGCACATAGTATTCAAGCCTATTTGTCCATCCTCTCATCCACCTATCTGTCCCAAATCAGGTTTTCCATCAAATATTCCATGATAATCTATTAAAAATTATTCAGAAATTTAAGAACATGGCCCCAGTCAAAGAAATTAGGAAGTGGAGTCCAGTAGACCAAATGCTTATTTTCATCAAGTTTGCTTATTTTTTTTCTATATGTTTATTATAAATTGATGCAAAATTTAACTGTACCGATCCAATTTTAACTGGATATTTCCAGTAGGTCTGGCCTAATTTCAAAGACTGTGGCCCAGATGGATTTTTCCCAAGAAATATTCAACTGAACATTATTATTTTAAGAAAATCCATCTAGATCATCTGCCAATAAATGCTAGGACCTGTACTGAAAATGCACAAATAGCATAAGAAAAGTTTTTTGTCTTCTTACCTATGACCAGGGTAAAACGAATATTTTTATTGTCAGTCTTTGTGAACGTTACTATTTTGGTCATTCATGTACTATTAGGTAAATAGTGCAGTAATTAAATTATTTTAATAAGTATTTACGATTAAGTTAACATTTTTGTAAGTTGTGTTATGTTTAGTTACTATTTCAGTAATTCATACCATAGAAATATAATAAAGAATTTTTTAAAAAGCAGTTGCTTGAGCATTAAATGTATGCTGTTATTACTTTCTCCACTTTGTTCTGTTTGTCAGTTCAACACAGAGTTATTCGGCTCAGCTCATCTGAAACTATTCAATAGAATTTTATGAAACTTGGTACCTGTATGTAGCATTGTGCATTTTTATCATGGCTTTTTATTAGGGGCAGTGAGGACCATCTTATTTGCAGGGAAAAAGTAAACTTTGAGTAAAAATTACATTCATTTGATTTGGATTATGATAAAAAAAAATAATGATAATAGTTTACTAATATTCTGAATACTAAATTATTACTAAAAGGATTTAAATATTTAGTTTTGTGAGCTGCAATTTCTTTGTTTTTAAAATTCGGCCTATCCCTTATTTTGTTCAAACCTTTAAAATTTTGTGGAAATAACTTAATAATATCCATTAACTTTATTGTTACAAAAATGCATACTACAAATCTTTCTGTGCATGGTGCATGATATGCCAGGTAAGATTTCTTCTTTCTTCAATCTTTAGACTTTCCCACATTAGAAAACTCTTTATATTATGAATCTCTTTTTTTAGCTGATTAGAAAGTGATAATTTTGGGGGAAGCTTAAACATTGAATCATTGAAGTCAAGTGAAAAGTGAAAATACAAAAAATCTTGAGTCCTACCTATATTCTTAGATTTTAGTTTAGGTCTTTTAACAAAAAAATGTCAATATATTACCATGTCCACTTAGATCATACGGAACCATTGGTAATTGCATGGTCCAAACCGAGTTTTACATGTTAAAATATATTTGTTGTAGATATTGAAAAGATGTGTTGTATGATTTGCGTTAGTTTTTTATTAGCTCACCTGGACCGAAGGTCCATGTGAGCTATTACCATCACTTGGCGTCCGTCGTCGTCGTCGTCGTCTGTCGTCGTCGTCTGTTAACAATTTTTCAAAAATCTTCTCCTCTGAAACTACCGAACAGAATTTAATGAAACTTGGTATGAATGATCCTTAGGGTGTCCTGCACCAAACTTGTGTTTTGATTTTTGATCCGTTAAAAAACATGGCCGCCGTTACTAAAAATAGACTAGGGGGGTCAGACTACTGTTTTTGGCTTATAAATCAAAAAGTATAAGAGATAGAGGAAATCTGAGGCCACGCTACTGATTCAGCATCAAAAGCTCTACAAAAGTCTCCATAAGGTTAAAGTTGTCAGATGACCTCTTATAGGGGTTACGGCCCCTTAAAGGTGAAAAATAGCAATTTTTCATGTTTTTGGCCTACAGAATGAAAACTATTGCAAATAGAGATTAGCTGTTGCTTGCTTAAATGTTCAGCTCATTTAGCTCTACAAAATTCTCCATAGGGTCGAAGTTGTCAGATGACCCCTTTTAGGGGGTACGGCCCCTGAAAAATAGCGTTTTTTCATGTTTTTGGCCTACAGAATGAAAACTGTTCCACATAGAGATTAGCTGTTGCTTGCTTAAATGTTCAGCTCATTTAGCTCTACAAAATTCTCCATAGGGTCGAAGATGTCAGATGACCCCTTATAGGGGTTACGGCCCTTGAAAAATAGCGATTTTTCATGTTTTTGGCCTACAGAATGAAAACTATTGCAGATAGAGATTAGCTGTTGCTTGCTTAAATGTTCAGCTCATTTAGCTCTACAAAATTCTCCATAGGGTCGAAGTTGTCAGGTGACCCCTTTTAGGGGTTACGGCCTCTGAAAAGCGATTTTTCATGTTTTTGGCCTACAGAATGAAAACTATTGCAGATAGAGATTAGCTGTTGCTTGCTTAAATGTTCAGCTCATTTAGCTCTACAAAAGTCTCCATAGGGTCGAAGTTGTCAGATGACTCCTTATAGGGGTTATGGCCCCTTATAGGTGAAAATGGTGTTTTTAGCCTATAGAATGAAAACTATTGCAGGTAGAGAAAAGCTGTTGCTTGCTTAAATGTTCAGCTCATTTAGCTCTACAAAAGTATAGGGTCAACATCAAGACCAGGTGAGCGATTCAGGCTCCTGGGAGCCTCTTGTTATGAACTTTTGTCTTGTTTTAGCATGGTAAGAACATTGACTGGGAGCTACCAGAAGACAGCATATTTAACAAGTTAGGAGAAAGTGGACTGATATCATTCTCTGATTATATCTTCCTCCTTACAGTTTTATCTAGTAAGTTACTTGTAAATCTTGCAAGGATCACCACAGATTAAAATTGATGGTTAGAGCAGTCCTGCTAAGTATCTTTTTTGCTAATTCAAAGTTGAAAAGATGACCAAAATAGGGCTATTATTTTGATGACACTAATACTACTAATAGAAGTACATTTCCTTCATAATAATTTCATACAAATATCCCTTTCTTAAAAAATCCGGGTAGGAATAGCAGATTCACATGTGAAATAACAAATTAAGAGTTGTGAGTTACACTCTGATGGTATATACTAATTTGTGGACACTGTCTTGTGGTTTGAATTACTTGTATTTCTTATATATACTAAGTTTACATTTACTGGTTTACTCTATGTTTGTGTTTACCTGGTATTACAATTGTGTTAGCAAATATCTCTTATAAGGAAATAGGAAAAAATACACTTTACCACAACTGATTACTTGTCACCCCTAGAATTTAACATACAAAAATTGCTGCTTATAAGCTGGAAAGTACACTTATAATATAACACTGTGCTTTTGTAGCAAACAGTTTTTACACAATTTCTGATTAAAACAGCAATGATCATGTGCAGAATACTATGAAATCAATTTCCATGGGACAGTTCTTCTGTAACAAGTTTAATAATGACATGATGTATGGAAAAATGAGTTTTTTTATCCATTTGGCATTTACTTCCTGTTTATAGAAAATACTTTTCAAAGCGTACCAGTAGTTGTATAATCTGGGGTTTTTGCTAGTGAGCATTGGCTCACAGATTTTGTGGTTATAACTGATGTCTGTGATTTATACATCTGAATCTAACTATTTTTCAGCTCCACCAAGAAATTTTCAGATTGCCTTTAAAATGTTTGATTTGAATGGTGATGGTGATGTTGACAAAAGTGAATTTGACAAGGTAACAGATTGATTAACCAACATTTAGTCATATGCCCTTTTAGGGGACTGTTAAAAAGCTTGTTCCTAGGTCACACTTGATTTTACCAATTAGGATCTTCTGATCATTTCAGTCTAATGCATCAATGATCATGATCATGATTATGAAAAAAAAACATGTTTCTGTTTTCACAGAAATTATGAATATTGCTTTGATACTTGAAAAGCTACTTCATTTGTAGTCCTATTTTACTTATAAAATTAAGTATTGTTGCACATCTTCTTTCTATTCACTGACTTATTTTGCCAAAATAGTTAATTAGCTTCTTATCTTGTTACATTTTCTCAGCAACTTATTAATGTAGACTGTGTCTTTATCCAGAATGGAATTTTTATTAAAAGGCCTCATATAAATCTTTACAATTACAATTATTTTTTATGGTAGGTAGTGCAAGATCTAGTTAGTGAGAATTAGCTCACAGGTTCCTTGTTTAAATTTAGCCTCCATTGTGCATATTTCGACTGTCTAATTTCAGGTTCAAGAAATAGTGAGAGCTCAAACTACAGTTGGTAGTCGTCACAGAGACCATGCTGTTACAGGAAATGTCGTCAAAAGTTACAGCTCGGCTCTTATGACCTATTTCTTTGGGCCAAATGGAGAGAAAAAACTTACAGTGAAAGAGTTCTTGGACTTCCAAGCTGAACTATCCAAAGAAGTTTTGAGAATTGAGGCAAGACAATATGTAACATACGAATCTTCTGTTAATTTTTAATTTTTAAATAATTTGATTTTAATAATATTCTGGCAATTAGATATTTATGTAACGAATATTTTTGTTTGTCTAATCAAAGAGGCTTTGCAAATTTTTATACTCTCTGCAAACAAAGTTTTGGAGGGGTATATAGGAATCACCTTGTCTGTCTGTCCGTCTGTCAACATATCTTGTAAGTGCAACTCCTCTTAAACCCCTTGATGGATTTTGATAAAATATTATATTAAGGAAGTACATCATATGTAGATGTGCATGAAGAATTTTTGTCCTGTCAGATATTATTCTGGGGAGATAATTGGACTTAGACTTTTTAAATATAGTTTTCAATGTGAGACCTCGTAATCCCAACTCCGCCTAAACTCCTAGACAGATTTTTATTAATGTTTATATGAAGTAAGTACAAATGTACATCATATTTCGATGTGTATGAGGAATTTTTAAAATCTCATTTTAAACATTAAACAGTGCAGACATTTATTTAAGGTTCATGCTTACACTTTGAATAAAATGGTCGATATTTGACCTATTTTTCTAGTCTATTTACGACCTAAACGACACATAGAAACAGAAAATAAAATGAAGCAGCACCTAGATAAAAAAATCGCCGATCATTTTCCCTTCCAGTTTACAAGATTACTTTTGTTGTTTTCTCTATTCATTTTCTTTCCCTTCAAGTTGTCCCATAAATAAAGCATGAATTACCTTCCATGAAACCGATTATGAGTAGATTTAATAACACCAATAATGAAATTACCTTGCACGCGGAGGCCAAATGACAGGGCATTGTTGATATTTGGCTATATTTGGGTGAACTGAAAAACGCAAAGAAAATGCCTCGGCAAAACGGATCGAGTGTACACGTACAAAATACTAAAAGTTTATGCAAAAAATATTTGTCTAGAGGCTGGTACGCCTTATTAAGCAAATGACTGCTTAGTTTAGGCTCCACATAGACTGAAAAAAGACGTAAAATATCGGTCATTTTTTCCGAAGTGTAAAGATGAACCTTAAAATGAAAAAAAAACTGTTTTCATTTCCCTTTAATCATATTTACTTTGTTTTACAGTTTGAAAGATATGATCCAAGATATGAGAAGAAAGGATCAATTTCAGAGAAAGATTTTGCTTCCATTTTGATTACATATGCTGGTTATCCTAGCAGTAAAAGATCAAGAATGGTAAAACGTGTCAAGAAGAAGTTCAAAGAAGAACCTGTGGTAATTTGGATGATTGTTTCATAATTAGCTTTACATATAGCCATGCTTTGGGACTTATCCAGCAAAAAATGTTACCATGGGTTTTCAACCCCAACCACCCAATATTAACACATATTTTTTTTTTTCAAAAGGATCCTCTTCCTACTTAAAAATGGTTTAAACCTTCCATGCATTATTTTGCTGGAATAGCCCTTATGTAATCTGTGTTTCTACCAATTATCAAAAAATCATTTTCATATTATATATGATAATTTTTTTTAAATTATATGTACTGGAGTCATTAATTTGGAAAAAAGATCTCTCACTCAATACATTCGTATGGTTCAAGCACATTTTAAAACATAACAGGATTTCCATTGTGGAAAATCAAGGTCAAGATTTCCAGTACACGTACATTGCTACAAATAAAGAAAAGGATGCAAAAATTAGTCTTCAAATTTTTAAAGAAAATTTTAAAAAATCAAAATTAGTAGTATGTGGTCTACAAAATTGTCGTTCGAAATTTCGATTCGACAAAAAACATGGCCGCCATGGCTAAAAATAGAACATAAGGGTAAATTGCAGTTTTTTGCAAATTACTCAAAAATGGTAACAGATATTAAAATTCTATTTGGGTAATAATGATCAGCACATAAAGATCTACCTGCCCTGAAGTTTTGAAGAAGATCTGACAATGGTTGTAGGAGTTATTGCCCTTTTTCTTGGTTTTTTTTCAAATTTTGCTCTTTTAAGACTTATATCTTGAAAACAATACAAGATATTTGAAAAAATTAAATTTCAATTGGTTAAGCACATAAAAATCTAAAAATTATGTAATGGGGTCAAAGTTGTAAGACCTTTCTTGATAGGAGTTGTCTCCCTTAGAACATTAAAATTGATAATTCCACAGAGTAGCAGTCCTTTGTTAAAATATCCAGCATATAAGTATCATCGAATACAAGGTGAGCGATTCAGGCTCCTGGGAGCCTCTAGTTTAATGAATATTAAGAAAAGGAAATATTAAAAAAAAAACTCTGTTTATGTTACATTTAGATAAAGACAGATATGTACTTGAGATTTTTATTTATTTATTGTATTACATATATATATTTTTAGGGAATAACATTTGAAGAATATGTCAATTTTTGGAAGTTTTTGAAGAGTGTGAATGATGTTGATACAGCATTAAGTTTTTATCACTTGGCTGGTGTATCCATTGATCCAGGTTTGTGTTCATAAAATAAGGTTTGTCAATTACCTACCCAGGGTTGGAGATTTATCCCATCATTGGACAGGCTTTGGCTATGCTTCAACTCACCAGTGGGTTAACTATTTCCTCCAAGCATACCCTGCTTAAGCCACATGTGTTTAAAAATGTACAAAACCCTAGCAACCAAATACATGTATCCAACATTTTTAAAGATTTCCAGAGCACTTAAAAAAATACATGTACACATTGTTTTAAAATCATTCAACACATACCTATAAACCAAAATTGTTTTAAAATCATTTAACACATAGCTATAAGACAAGTACCAAATAAATCAAATAAATGGTCATATTTTGATTGAAAACATTTCAGAGGTTCTCTCGCTTTCAAAAAACATAATCTTTGCTTGATTGCTTCAGTTATAATTTAATTTTCTAGATATTCTCATGCTTAAATAACATTTTTTTACTATTGCAGAAACCTTGAAGCATGTAGCTAAGACTGTAGCTCATGTAACCCTTTCAGAACATGTGGTAGATGTTGTGTTCACATTATTTGATGAAAACAGTGAGTATATTTAGTAATTCAGTGGCTGAATGTAAGATTAAAAGAATTAATTTTAAAAAAAAACTTATATTGTGTTGAAATTAAAGCAAATATTTTCCAATCTTGAAATGTTTATGTAGATGCTCTACAACTCAGTATGTCTTAACTTTTTTTAGCTCACCTGGACCGAAGGTCCATGTGAGCTATTACCATCACTTGGCGTCCGTCGTCGTCTGTCGTCGTCGTCGTCGTCGTCGTCGTCGTCGTCGTCATCTGTTAACAATTTTTCAAAAATCTTCTCCTCTGAAACTACCAAACAGAATTTAATGAGACTTGGTATGAATGATCCTTAGGGTGTCCTGCACCAAACTTGTGTTTTGATTTTTGATCCGTTAAAAAACATGGCCGCCGTTACTAAAAATAGACTAGGGGGCAGTGTTCTCCCCAGGAATTTTGGATAGCATCACATTTTGCGTAAACAATATCAGGTGTCAGAAAGAAAAAAAAATCATGTCGATCGACGTTTCACTATCAATTTATGATAAGTTCTTGACCACGTATCATGTATTAGTGTTTTATGATACCCCCCCCACCCTCTTCCCTCCCCCACCCACCCCATTTGATGTAAGTCTACCTTCAAGCTATGGATACTATAGTTCCATATTAAGAAAGAGTTGGAGTAAAACTGATTGTAGCAATTTAACAATGGCTAAAACTTGTTATCTATGAACTCTCAGTGAACTGCATCCAGTTACCAAGGATGGAAGAGGAAAAGACAGGCCTGAAAGCCATTTGCCTGGGTTTGAAGCAATAAAAAATAATATAAAATTAGCTTTTATTTTTGGCATTAATAAGTTCCCAAGTACAAATGTTTACATTTCATTCACACTGATTAAGAGTCACTAAGTTGACAGAATCATATAGATGCCAATGGTTCTCCTGCCAAAAGGAGAAAATGCTAGGTAAGGTAATGGGAAATTGGGAATCTATTTTTAGACTTCCTGTTTTGACCAAAGGTCAAACAATATATCTAGAAATCAATATTTTGGAATAACAAATGTAACAATGGAATTAAATCATGTTTCATGAAGGTAAAAAGCATTTTCTATATTTTGGGTATGGGTTATGACCGTTAATTTAGAATTCAACGGCTCATATTCTAATAACACACCTGAATAAAAGCACGTGTGCATATGTTTGTTTTTGTTTTGGTCAAATCCCATTGGTCCTGGTTGATTGTCCAATAGAAATAAGGTGTTCACCTGAAATCTGCATGGCTAATCAGTTCAAAGATCGATATTTCCTAATTGATTGACAAGACCATGATCATTGATTTCTTTGTTAATTGGCTTTGGGTTGTAAATGTGTCAATAACTCAATGATCATCAATTTTCAGTCAATGGCTTCATAAGGACGTCAACTCAATACCTTTGTATTTTTAACAATTTGAAATAGCGTCTCGGTAAAGACTGATAGCATCTCGGCAAATTACGAAAGCGTCTCGGTCCCGAGATGCTATAAGGGCCTGGGGAGAACACTGTAGGGGGGTCAGACTACTGTTTTTGGCTTATAACTCAAAAAGTATAAGAGATAGAGGAAATCTGAGGCCACGCTACTGATTCAGAATCAAAAGCTCTACAAAAGTCTCCATTTGGTCAAAGTTGTCAGATGACCCCTTATAGGGGTTACGGCCCCTTGAAGGTGAAAAATAGGATTTTTTCATGTTTTTGGCCTACAGAATGAAAACTATTGCAGATAGAGATTAGCTGTTGCTTGCTTAAATGTTCAGCTCATTTAACTCTACAAAAGTCTCCATAGGGTCGAAGTTGTCAAATGACCCCTTATAGGGGTTACGGCCCCTTAAAGGTGAAAAATAGCCATTTTTCATGTTTTTGGCCTACAGAATGAAAACTATTGCAGATAGAGATTAGCTGTTGCTTGCTTAAATGTTCAGCTCATTTAGCTTTACAAAATTCTCCATAGGGTCGAAGTTGTCAGATGACCCCTTATATGGATTACAGCCCCTGAAAAATAGCGTTTTTTCATGTTTTTGTCCTACAAAATGAAAACTATTGCAGATAGAGATTAGCTGTTGCTTGCTTAAATGTTCAGCTCATTTAGCTCTACAAAATTCTCCATAGGGTCGAAGTTGTCAGATGACCCCTTATAGGGGTTACGGCCCTTGAAAAATAAAGATTTTTCATGTTTTTGGCCTACAGAATGAAAACTGTTGCACATAGAGATTAGCTGTTGCTTGCTTAAATGTTCAGCTCATTTAGCTCTACAAAATTCTCCATAGGGTCGAAGTTGTCAGATGACCCCTTATAGGGGTTACGGCCCTTGAAAAATAAAGATTTTTCATGTTTTTGGCCTACAAAATGAAAACTATTGCAGATAGAGATTAGCTGTTGCTTGCTTAAATGTTCAACTCATTTAGCTCTACAAAATTCTCCATAGGGTCGAAGTTGTCAGATGACCCCTTATAGGGGTTACGGCCCCTGAAAAATAAAGATTTTTCATGTTTTTGGCCTACAGAATGAAAACTGTTGCACATAGAGATTAGCTGTTGCTTGCTTAAATGTTCAGCTCATTTAGCTCTACAAAATTCATAGGGTCGAAGTTGTCAGATGACCCCTTATAGGGGTTACGGCCCCTGAAAAATAAAGATTTTTCATGTTTTTGGCCTACAGAATGAAAAATATTGCAGATAGAAGATTAGCTGTTGCTTGCTTAAATGTTCAGCTCATTTAGCTCTACAAAAGTCTCCATAGGGTCGAAGTTGTCAGATAACCCCTTATAGGGGTTATGGCCCCTGAAAAATAGCGTTTTTTCATGTTTTTGGCCTACAGAATGAAAACTGTTGCACATAGAGATTAGCTGTTGCTTGCTTAAATGTTCAGCTCATTTAGCTCTACAAAAGTCTCCATAGGGTCGAAGTTGTCAGATGACTCCTTATAGGGGTTATGGCCCCTTATAGGTGAAAAATGGTGTTTTTGGCCTATAGAATGAAAACTATTGCAGGTAGAGAAAAGCTGTTGCTTGCTTAAATGTTCAGCTCATTTAGCTCTACAAAAGTATAGGGTCAACATCAAGACCAGGTGAGCGATTCAGGCTCCTGGGAGCCTCTTGTTTTATCAACCTCTAGAAATTTTGAATGCAATATCTTAGCTGTAATTTTGTGTTTATATATTCTTAAGGAAAAAGTTATAATTGTCACATTTATAGCAAAAGTTCTTTTACTAGGAGCTAAAAGTTTCAACCAGTCAAAAAGCATGTTGCATGCAAAATGTAAACAAATAAAAGCTAGACATACAAATATTGGTAATATTGTTGCATTAGAATTAATGAATTGTCTCTTTTATTCTTAGAATTTTGTTTTTAATCCTAATGATATGATGTCAGTAAATATTTTCTTGACTTTAAATTTTAAACCTATGTTTGTAGATGATGGACAGTTAAGCAACAAAGAATTCATATCCGTGATGAAACATCGTGTAATGAGAGGACTTGAAAAACCCAAAGATACAGGATTTACCAAACTCATTGGTGCAGCATGGAAATGTACAAAATCACAGACATCTGCTTTCTTAGAGTGATATCGAATTGTAACTTTTAGGGCAGCTTATAACTACACAAGATACTGGAAATGTATTCATTTTTGCCAAATATGAGAATTTGGTTCTTTTTCTTAAATCATTTTAGAGCACCTCTCTGAATATAAATAGACGGCATAAGAGTACAACTACAAAGCAAAGAAAAGAATTAGATTTTTTTATGTAAAGTGTTTTTAACCCCTCTGAATTTAAATAGAAGACATGCAATTATTAATACATTTTGGTATCATGTTTCTTTATTCTTATAGAATGTATAACAATGTTTAGGGATAGATCATTACTATACAAGCCTAGGAGTAACAATCTCAAATCCTCTTTTCTGATATGTTTAATCCTGTGATATAGTAGAAAATATATCAATTGTAGTTTTGTGTACGGAAAACAAATGTTTGAGAAAATTAGATATGATTCACCATTAAGCTTCTCCTCTTTCGATTTTTAGGAAAAGCTTATCAGAATTCCTAGTCCTCAGTCATAATATACTGACTATGATCTTTTATATAAGTAAAAATATTCATATACGTGTAAGTTGATTGTTTTATATTTTGTCTTGTTGATAGAGATTGTATGTAATCAATATTTGGCAAAAGAGATCTTGTGGTAAAATAAAGCAATGTGATTGTTATCTTCAAATTACTGTTATATATTTTGATGCTTTTGTAGTAATGAATGGGGCATTTCATATTTATAGTTATTTTAAGGGCTGTTCCATGGGACACACTGTTCAAGAATTTGAAGACTTTTAACAACTCTTGCTATGTACTGTGGATTCAATTATTTTTGTAGGTATCATTATTTTTGTCTACTTAAAAAAAGACATTTCTTTTTAATTTCATGGTTTGCACAGCTTGATAGACATGATAGAAGGAAGCAATATAAAACTAAAACTTTGTTGGATTCTTATAGTTGTTGCTGACTGTCACCCACAGAAATCACAAATATTGGAAGTTAATGGAACCCCATAAATTATAGTAAAGCCACAGTATTAAATCGTACCTTCTGATAGCTAGCTCTAACCCTCAGTCATCTCATTATCTTCCTTGTAATTCCTCACAGAGTTTTGAATTCTTGGAACAATGTGCTATGTACATAAAAATGGTGATCAAAAAATAAAAAAACTCTATTATGTAATTCATAACACATATCTAAAATGATATTATATTGTATAAACATATTTACATAGTGTACCTTTCACCAAATAGATACAGACAGTTCTGATAAAGTAATTCAATGGACAGCTTTATGATATTGTTTACATTTTTCCTAAGAATAAACTGTTGCCTGAATAAATTTTTAACTGTAATTCATTCATATGGTTCCAATTTTTCCTCAAACTATTTTTATATTATTTAAATATTATGAAATTATTTTTGAAAGGACATTTTAAGAACTCTTTTGTCAGTAGCATGTTACAATTGTGAGAGCAGTGATACATAACTTAAAAGAATGAATGATGAAGAATTAAGTCCAATTCAAATATGTTTATTTTTATTTTTTAATTTCAGTATATATTTTAAAAAAAACCAACTGATTTTACATACATTTGTTTGTTTTTCTTTGTTGAATGAAAATAGTGATGATGCATGCTGAATTACTGTGATATTGTGTTACTGGCTTTCTTTTTTGTACAATTAGATTATAATTCTTTTGTTGAAATTTTGTTAATTTGATGTTTGTACATTCAACATGGATATTTATGGATTATGCACAAATTGGCCCAAAAGTTGGTGTAATATTATAAGGATGAATGTGGTAGGAGTAGTTATGTTATTATTGATACAAATGTCAGTAAATTTCAGTGGATTGTTTCTATTGTTCTTTTTTGTATTACTGTAATTTATTTAAAAAATAAACAATTTACACCATTGTTCTTTGTATTTACTTTTTGGTCATGATTTTTAATTATAACATATTTATTTATACTGGATTTGAAACAAGCTCATTTCTTCTATGAATCCCTCTCTTGTTTTCAGTTTGGGAGTGTGGCCTTTGTAGCGGCCCCCATTGAGCTTAATTTTATCGAACTCTACAAAGGCGTCTTTAACGTGCACAGGTTACTTGTATTGCCCTCCCCATACATGGGACAACATTTTTTCGTCCCTTCCAAGGACTAGCAGTTCATTTTATTGCTATAGTCAATCTCAGATTGCAATTGTAAATTGAAAGAAGAAATACTGTCAGTGAGCTCACAAAAGGAAACCTGTCAGTTTTACTTCATTTTAAACTCTATATTAGAAATTATTGCAGTAAAATTATCTCCCCTGAATGATATTTGAGATTCTGCCTATCACCATACAATGTATATTCTTAAACTAAAGTTTCAGTAAAATCATCCAAGTGTTTTAGGAGAAATTGAGTTCACAACATACATTTTCAGTGGACAGAGGCAAAGACTGTGATTTCAGTATCATTGCTAAGGGAGCGACCTACCATTTGATTTTTATGGAGGGGTTGGGCTATGGTGAAATTTGAAATAAAAAGACAGAATGGCAAAAAAAAGAAATAAGGCAGGACATTGCTTTGAATTAAAAAAAAAGACAGGGTAGTATTTTTGGCTGAAAAATTTACAATAGCTTTAGAAATAAAAAAAAAATTGTACACGCTATTATGTGCAAGAAATAATCTGGGCTCTTTTTTTCCGAAAATAAAAAGGCACGACGAAGAAAATATCCATAAAAATCAAATGTTTGCTCCCTAACTTGACTACATAGGAATAAAAAAAGATTTTTTTACCAGCAAAATTCTTGTCTCCCATTGCAATGCAGAGAACAGAAATAGAATTGCCAGGTGCCAGCCTATCCCATTGTCTATCTGCCACACTTTTGTAACATTTACAATTCTCAATTAATAGATTTACATATAAAGGATAAATTATCTCTACATGTATTTTACCTCTCAGTTTCTGAAATTTTTGGCCTAATTTCACTAGTGAAAATCCGGGTTATAAAATGGTGAATGTCGGGCGGGTGGGCGGACTGCGGGCGGGGAAAATACTTTCGTAACAGTTTTCTCAGCAACTACTAATCACAGCCTCTTGATATTTGGTCTGCAGCATCAGTATGGGCTCCCATAAAGTGGGATTCGATTTCAAGTCTGTCGCTCACCTACTTCCTGTTTACCGACTTAGTTTATTTTTGACATAAATGTCCAATTATAGAAAATTTTCGTAACAGTTTTCTCAACAAGTACTAATCACAGCCTCTTGATATTTGGTCTGCAGCATCCGTATGGGCTCCCATAAAGTGGGATTTGATTTCAGGTCTGTCGCTCACCTACTTCCTGTTTACCGACTTAGTTTATTTTTGACATAAATGTCCAATTATAGAAAATTTTCGTAACAGTTTTCTCAACAAGTACTAATCACAGCCTCTTGATATTTGGTATGCAGCATCAGTATGGGCTCCCTTAGGATGGGATACGATTTCAGGTCTGTCGCTCACCTACTTCCTGTTTACCGACTTAGTTTATTTTTGACATAAATCTGAGAAAATCAAATCAAATATATTTAATTATTGTCTCAGCATAAATGTACAATTATAGAAAATTTTCGTAAGTTTTCTCAGCAAGTACTAATCACAGCCTCTTGATATTTGGTATGCAGCATCAGCATGGGCTCCCATAAGTCAGGTCTATCGCTCACCTACTTCCTATTTACCAACTTGGTTAATTTTTGACATAAATGGCCAATTATAGAAAATTTTCGTAACAGTTTTCTCAGCAACTACTAATCACAGCCTCTTGATATTTGGTATGCAGCATCAGTATGGGCTCCCTTAATAGTCCAGTCGACTTGTGCAGGTTTTTGGCGAAATTGCTCAAAGTATGGTAAAAGCATGAAATTTTGCATGGTGGTAGAAAATAGCATACTAAACAATATTAGCTATGGACCCAACTCGAAAATTCAAAATGGCGGCCATTTTCAAGATGGCCGCCTAATGGAATATAAAATTAAGAAATAAATCAAATAAAAATTCATTAAAAATTGTACTTTGAAGATAAACCCACCAAATTGTGTAGGACAGCAGTGCAAAATATTCTAAAGAATATAGTAGAAAACGGTTTGCCTTATATTGAAAATGGCTGTCATTTTAAAGATGACCGCCTCAGAAATAGCATATATATCTACATTATGAAATCATGTTTTATTTAAAGTTATTTATGCCCCCAAATATGAATGAATGCTATTGATAAGTGCTCAAACAAATTTAAAAGAAGAGTAAAAGGAATCTATATTCAGTTTGAAGATATCAGACGGGGAGTGTACAGAAATATTTACATATCTAGCTAATCGGAGTTAAATTGTGTTTAGATGTGAATATTGTCATATAAGCACCTGAAACAATGACATATATTCGTCCTTCTGCAGACCACCTTAACATAGACTGTTTATTGCCATCTTAAAATGAAAATATCAAAGCCATAAAGACCATGAAAACTGACCAACGCCAGACTCAGAATTTACAAAATGTATATCATTATTTAAATCGAATCCTAAAAAACAGCTTAAATACTCAAACCCATGACACAGTGGAACTTCCACAAGATTGGAAAAAGAATACATAATTTAAGTTGTTAAAAAGGGAGGCTAAATCGATTGTAAAAACTATAGAGCATTATTGTTACTAAATCCTTAACAGAATAATTCTATGTCGTAATAAAGCAACTTCAGACATAAAACTGCGAGACCAGAATTGATTGAAAAAAAGAGAAAAATCTTGCATTGAACA
Organism: Arcuatula senhousia; assembly: GCA_963971305.1. Lineage (NCBI taxonomy): Eukaryota > Metazoa > Mollusca > Bivalvia > Mytilida > Mytilidae > Arcuatula > Arcuatula senhousia. Next base: position 27,848,466 of record OZ020307.1, on the reverse strand, counting down.
GAAAGTCAGCCTGCACATCAAGCAGCCAATTCAATGAAACGGTTTCCTTTATAATTATTACATAGACTTTGAGGAAACTTTCGATATCCTTGATCGACAAATTCTGTGGAGACTTCTTGTGATCTCTTTATTTTCTATTCTTGTGAACTACGGAATTCCAAACAAAATTGTTACACCAATAACGAATATGTACAGCTCTAGGATCGAAATGTCAGGAAGTGCACCCGCGAGATATAAGTAAAGAGTTTGAAATATGTCCAGGTTTTAGACATGGCTGTTTACTTTTCTTTTCTTTGTTTCTTTTGATCATGAATTGATTGGATGATTAGAAAATCACACCAGAGAAGAGGAAACGGAATCCACCATATGTAAGAAAACATCTTTGAAATGGTTGAAAATGCTTCAAAACAGTAGTACGTATAAAAAGAGGAGACCATAATGAGAATTAACAAAAACAACATCAATATCAGCGAAATAGATGCACTCACCTAAAAAAAAGAAAAAAAAAGAACTCACGTTGAGAGGATAACATTTTAATTTTTATATATGTAGAAATTGTGATTAACAACTTTGGTGCAACAGATGATGAAACGGCCCTTGGAATGCCTGAAAAGTATGGGAATCAAAGCAATATTTGTAAAGACTAAGCTAAGTAAATAAAACAGTAACTATAAATCATAGATCTGCATTTAGCATACAGGGCTATGGTTAGATCACACTTGCTGTACGGGTCAGAAACATGGAGCCTCACAATGGCCAACATACAGAAACTTCAGGAATTCAGATACAAATGTCTCTGCATGATCCATCCAAAAGGTCGCCTAACAAAATTACCAACGAAAACAGGCCCAATTTTTTTTCTCGAAATAAAGAAGGGTAAGCGGAAGTGGCTAGGGAGCAACCATTTGATTTTTATGGGGATGGGGGCTATGTAGATGCTCTGCCGCGATTTTTTTTTTGCGTGCACTTTTAAATTTTTAAAGGTACAATAATGTTTCAGCACAAAACGCAGTCCTGCCTTTCTTTTAAGTCAAAGTACTGTCATGACTTTTTATTTCTGGATTTTTGCCATCCTGCCTTTTTTATTTAAAATTTTACCATAGCCATCCCCCGTATGGTCGCTCCCTTTGGTAGCACATTACTCATAGGAAAAAGCATGCCATACAATGGACATTACAAGAAAAAAGAAAAAAGGGGTGACCTAGACTGACATGGAGGAGATACAAGAAAAAAATGATTGAGAATGGTTACATGTAAAGCAGCATCAACTTTCAAAGGACATAGGAAGATTGAGAAGCATTGCCAGAAGCCTATACTCCATTGGGGGGTAAAATGTCTCAAGTTGATTCATAACTAATAGGGTCCATAAATGTAGTACCCCTATTGCAGGCTGGACAAATTGATACACATATGGATGGACAGAGTGACACCGGAAAAAATGCTAATATAATTCTTCAAAAGGTAGGCTTTAAAAACACCATTTCGAGTTGATAGTTCCAATGTTAATAAATAAATAATTCTGCCATACTATATTAAACAACGTTAACATCTAAACATAATTTTACCACAATCAGATTGATATGATTAGATCTGCAGTATATTTCTGTACACTCCCCGCCTGATACCTTCAAACGGAATCAAGATTATATTCATACATCTTATTTAATTTGATTTAGCACATATACATTGTTGTTTGGACCTATTTGGGTCATAATTTACCTTAAAAAAAAGATGATATGATTTCGTAGGTATATATGCTATTTTGAGGCGGCTATCTTTAAAATGGCAGCCATTTTGAATTTAAGGCAAACCATCTTCTAATATATTGTTCAACATAGTTTGCATTGCAATTATACATAATTTGATGCTTTTATCTTCAAAGCAAAATTTTAAATGAATTTTTATTTGATTTATTTCCTAATTCTATATTCCATCTGGCGACCATCTTGAAAATGGCAGCCATTTTGACTTTTTGAATTGGGTCCATAGCTAATATTGTTTAGTATGCTTTGTTCTACCACCATGCTAGATTTCATGCTTTTACCATCTTTTGAGCATTTTTTTCACAAATCGACTGGACTATAAGGTGGGATACGATTTCAGGTCTTTTGCTCAATCTACTTCCTGTTTACCGACTTAGTTAATTTTTGACATAAATGTCCAATTATAGAAAATGTTCGTAACAGTTTTCTCAGCAACTACTAATTACAGCCTCTTGATATTTGGTATGCAGCATCAGCATGGGCTCCCATAAGGTGGGATCTGATTTCAGGTCTGTGGCTCATATGCTTACTTTTAAACGAAATCCGGCCATTTCTGCCTTATACCCATTTTCTAATATGTCTAGTGAGTAAAGAATAAAAAAAGAAATTAAGAGAATTAGCTTTTAGTGAAATTGATGACTGCAATGGTCCTGACTAAGTATTGACATTTCAAAGAATGTGGATAAACCAAGTTGTATGGCACAGAATGCTCTATCTCTTAGTCTAAAAACTTGAAAAAAGGCCACAGGGACTTGCAACCCTCTATCAATGTTTTGTCAGAATCAATATGTTATACAGCAAAAATATAGAGGGTAAAAGGCCAAAGAATTTGTCTTTAACAAACAGTTAAAATGATATCTGAAAACACCTGTCCTCTTAGGTTTGAAACTAAAAAAAATGTTAAAAATTTCTGAAATAAATGTGATGATGTAAGATTCCCTAAAGGATTTTAGTTCGTGGCGGTTTAATGTTATTTTTCGGTTCTTAGATCGGTGAAAACTCCCGAGCCTGATCCTCGTTTGCACACAATCTCACTTTGGAATTTCCCATAGCACGCCACAGATCTAACAAAGGAAGAAAAAAGTATATATACGATAAATTCAATACTCTTAATTACAAATACCAAAACGCGGGTATAAACGGTTAATTTTGATATGCTATATATCGATATTTCAAGGAGTAACCTCTCATCAGTAGCATTTAAACAAAAACATTGGAAGGTCAAAATCCAAAACAGTTGAAAACGAAAAGTACTCAAAGCCAAAACGTTCGAACAAGGAAGCCAAATCCAGCACCGAGGATATCGACCATGTGCATTACAAGGAAAGAAACCTGGTGTTTTTAACAATTTTGAATTTAGCAATCGGAAATTTCAGCGACAATATATTAGAAATTTTATGGTAATTCGTGTCAGACAAGTCTGACTACCAGGCTTGTGATTACCCTCGGGGACCTCTGGTCCACCAGCAGCGGTTATCGCCCAGTGGTTTCAAAATTACAAATACCAAAACGCGGGTATAAACGGTTAATTTTGATATGCTATATATCGATATTTCAAGGAGTAACCTCTCATCAGTAGCATTTAAACCAAAACATTGGAAGGTCAAAATCCAAAACAGTTGAAAACGAAAAGTACTCAAAGCCAAAACGTTCGAACAAGGAAGCCAAATCCAGCACCGAGGATATCGACCATGTGCATTACAAGGAAAGAAACCTGGTGTTTTTAACAATTTTGAATTTAGCAATCGGAAATTTCAGCGACAATATATTAGAAATTTTATGGTAATTCGTGTCAGACAAGTCTGACTACCAGGCTTGTGATTACCCTCGGGGACCTCTGGTCCACCAGCAGCGGTTATCGCCCAGTGGTTTCAAAATTACAAATACCAAAACGCGGGTATAAACGGTTAATTTTGATATGCTATATATCGATATTTCAAGGAGTAACCTCTCATCAGTAGCATTTAAACCAAAACATTGGAAGGTCAAAATCCAAAACAGTTGAAAACGAAAAGTACTCAAAGCCAAAACGTTCGAACAAGGAAGCCAAATCCAGCACCGAGGATATCGACCATGTGCATTACAAGGAAAGAAACCTGGTGTTTTTAACAATTTTGAATTTAGCAATCGGAAATTTCAGCGACAATATATTAGAAATTTTATGGTAATTCGTGTCAGACAAGTCTGACTACCAGGCTTGTGATTACCCTCGGGGACCTCTGGTCCACCAGCAGCGGTTATCGCCCAGTGGTTTCAAAATTACAAATACCAAAACGCGGGTATAAACGGTTAATTTTGATATGCTATATATCGATATTTCAAGGAGTAACCTCTCATCAGTAGCATTTAAACCAAAACATTGGAAGGTCAAAATCCAAAACAGTTGAAAACGAAAAGTACTCAAAGCCAAAACGTTCGAACAAGGAAGCCAAATCCAGCACCGAGGATATCGACCATGTGCATTACATTAATACACAAATGGTATAATAATGGGCTGCTAGGTTAAATGATTCTTACGATGGCTTGGTCATTTAGCATTTGTTAATCTTGAAACGCACATTCATTGGCATGTCGGGCACTTGCACAAGTGCTGACTTGGGACTGGGTCTAGTTCTTGACAACGTGAAGCCCACCGAAATCATACATACATAAAGGTGTCTGTCAACAGACACCCATGATTGCTGATTATTAATCTTGGGTGTGTTTATTCATGTTGGATATTAAGGCCTTTTAGTTTTAAATGGTGGTGCCTAAAATGTGTAATGCGTACCCACACCCAGATTCGCTTCGACTGTAGAGAAAACTATGTCAATCATTGTGATATTTGACAAGAGCTTTTTAAATATAACAAGTACTGTTTTTTATATTTCAAAAAATCATAACTAATATTTATATTTTGATATATATTAAATGTTTTTACTCGATACCAACATTGAAAATTTACCCGTACCCAATGACAGTGCCGCACTGGCCAATGGCCAGTAGATTTTGAATATTTTTGAAAAAATATGTTGAACATACAAGGAAACTTTGCATAAAATATGGTTTGGGCCAGTAGATTGGTTTTTTCCTATTTCAGGCACTGAATGGCATACAGGGCCTTTTATGATCAAATAAAAAGCATATTTGTTTTAATCATGACTTAAAAGTTACTAAAATATACCAACAGTTAGTGTATGAAAGTTTTATTCAAAATCAATGCATATCATGATTTTATCCATTGTTTTCAAATTACCCGTACCCGGCAAAAAACCCGGATCAAACAAAGTTTTGACAATTTCTAATGTAAAAATTAAGTTTGCGAGTAAGAATTTAAATTGGATGCGGGTACAGGTGAATGAGCCGAAAATGGTACAGGTATGGGTTACACATTTTAGGCACGACCAAATATCTTACTTTGAAGAATGCACTACATCTATTATTTTTAAACAAATATGAATTATTTGAATTTTATTTCTGGTTGAAAGTTGTCAATCGTTTGTTACATCCAGCATGTTCCACTTACAATATCAAGCTTAACTAATTGCGTCCTTCAATTATTAAATTCAATATCTAAAACAAAGGTGTTACACTCCACTCCTCCTTATTGCTGTAAGGGGCAAACATTAAAGGTAGCAGATATCCTTAATTAGGGGCCAAAAGGGGTAATATTTTTTGTTAAACTGTAATTCATTTTTGGTCTGCTTTTGAAAAAGAAAATGAATTCCTTTTAAAATGTGGGAGGAAAGTCCACCAAAGGCTGCAGGTGTCAAAAAACTTTGTCAGTCCACCATTGGCTGCATGTGTCCATGTGTCCAGAGCAAGTCACTATCCATATTGGGCCTAAAACATACAGGGTCCAACATGTTGCAGTTGTATCTGATGCTGTGATTGATGAAGCTTTTTATTTTTCTATCAAATGAGGCAAATTGAATAAATATGCTTTGCTCGTAGCTAGGCTATACCTAATTCATATCATATGACCCTCTCTGTTGCAGATGTCATCAGATGAATATGATGGATGTGTAGTAAGGTTAAGAGGTCTTCCATGGTCTGCTACAGCAGAAGAGGTTCTGAAATTTCTTGGAGGTAAGTTAGAAAATTTCTAAAGTTCATTTGTGAAGTGAACACCACACATCCTTATCAATATGACAATTTATTAAAAAAATACTTATGTTTCTTAACATTTACAGATTACTGCCTGGAGATGATGGGAAATTTATGAGATAACCAAATATATCACTTTTCAACATATGCCTCCAAATTTGTTAGGTAATGTTACTACTGTTTCTATCTCAGGTGATATTGCTGTAGTTGGTGGCGAGAATGGTGTACACTTTACCTTTTCCAGAGAGGGACGTCCCAGTGGAGAATGTTTTATAGAACTTGTTGATGAATCCAGTGTACAAAAAAGTTTAACAAAAAACAATGAACATATGGGAAACAGATACATAGAAGGTAATACAGTTAATGGGGTCTCTAGGGCTCATAACACATGCATGATTAAGGTGGTAACATTTTTATTAATTATTATTTAGTTAACATTAAATGTACATTACAAGTTAAATAAACTGTAAATTACTAGTCCATTGATGCATTTGTGCAAATGTCAATACAAGTTTTGAATATGTGCTTCCAAAAATTCAATTGTTCATGTTATTTTGTCTGAGAATACATTTCCTGAGTTTTGATTCACATTTTACCATCATTGATGGAATAAAGTATGAAGAAATGGTTCAAATGGTCAGAATTTTAGAACTTTTTATATTTTTATTTAGTGTTCAGATCAAAGAAAAGTGAAATGGAATGGGTAATAAAGAGAGCAGGACCTGGACAAACAGCTGGTACACAAGATGCTGTTGTAAGGCTTAGAGGATTACCCTTTGGCTGTTCCAAAGAAGAAATTGCTCAGTTCTTCACAGGTCGGTATAAAAAAATGTTGAATCATTTGATTCTGTTGCAATACATATCACAGGTCTGTACAAAAAATTTGACATGGAAAAAAATGAAACATGAGGGACTTTATTGCTTTGATATACATTTTATGATCAATGTTCAACATTTAACCTTGTACGTGCACAGTGATAATGGAAAGCATAATTTTGGTACATTAAAAAGTATTTCGAAACTTATTTTCAGCTAAATAAGAAAAAAAACATTATCTCCACAGATACTAAAAAGTACAGTGCTATAACAGATATTCATTCAACTTTAAAAAAGGAAAAAAATGGAAGGACTACATGGATGATAACAAAACAAAAAAAAGCTTGCATGCCAAATACAATTAATAGAACAAATTCATTGTTATATATCTTTAAAGTGTTAATGTTCATAGAAATGTCATGCATGTGAGTTTACAAGGCATAATTAAAAATTTCATTTTCATAAAAAAATCTATCAGATTCAGTTTTACAGTTATAGAAAATACAAGACAAAAGATAGATTAAGGTCATTAAAACAAAATTGTGTTATATAGAACATTTTAGTTTAGGGGAAAACAGTTTACAAAAAGTTTTCAGATTGAATGAGTACAATGTTTTGTATATCTAGTTATGCCATGCCTATTGCTGATTTATGTTTTTGGGTTGGGAATGCAGGGTTGGAGATTGTACCTAATGGGATAATGCTACCCGAAGATCGACAGGGGAGAAGTACGGGGGACGCTTATGTACAGTTTGCATCACCAGATTTATGTGAAAAAGCATTGTTGAAACACAAGGAACGGATTGGGCACAGGTGGGAGGAAAGGGCCTCGAGGGGCTTGTAATTTTAACATCAAAGTGGGCCGGTATGGTAAGGGTGGATTTTGGGTCCACAAGGAATGGTAAGGGTGGATTTGGGTCCACATTGTATGGTAAGGGTGGATTTGGGTCCACAATGAATAATACGGTGGATTTTGATCCACAATAAGTTGTATTCAGGCTTTTTCAGGTCTTTTAGCTTAAAAGAATTTTGTCTCATTAATACCATTCTATTGAATTAACTTACAAGAACTTTAAGATTATAAAGAGTATAATGAAAAAATATGCATATATATTATCACTCATAGTTAAAAAGTCATAAATTGAACCTTGAAAAAGCCTGTCATGCTTTATACATTTGTGAAAGGGTTGGAAGTGGTTGGGTGCTCAAAGGGACAGAGGGTGGATGGAGGGACCAGAAGGATGAGATGGTGAGGGAAAGGGAGGTCTGAAAGTGAGGAGGGAGTTGAGAGGGTGCTTTGAAAACTAAGGAGGCAGAAATCTTATTGTAAAAAGTTTCACAGTAGTTTGTACATACATGTTTAATATTATACTGTAAACTTGATTGTGTTGTTAAGAACAAGATCACTATCAACCAATCTGATGAACAGAATTGTGAGATTTAAAAAGCGTATATATGTGTACTTGTATGTTTCCCAAAAAAGTAATGTTTATAAACTTCATTTAAATCTTGGTCCTATAAGTTTTAAAAATCATTTTATTTTAATTTTGATAAAGTAAGTAATACATATGTTCAATGAAATGTTAGAAATTTGAATTGTAAAAGTGGTATACAATATTAATGCAAACAAGACTTGCTGATTGGTGAATATATATTTTTGAAATGTTATTTCCATTTATAAACAAATCTTCATCAATTATATTAATAATTTTCAGATATATTGAGATTTTCAAAAGTAGCCTGAATGAGGCCTATGGCCAGGTTAATCCATCACGAAACATGATTCGTCCCTTGATGGCTGGCAGCAGCATGGGAGGAGGAATGAGCCGACCCTCACCATACGACAGAGCTGGGCGATTTGGGATGGGCAGCAGCATGGGTATGGGATCTGGTGGTGGAATGGGATATGGTATGGGACGAGGCGGTAGGAATGTCAAAGGTATTGTAGCTTCTTTGAGTACATGTACAAATTTTAAAGCTTTCTTAAATTTTCTGCATGTACATTTTGGTGTTTAGCTTCTTAATCATTCTTGAGTATAGAAAAGTTTTTAAAAAATATTACAAAATTAAAAACTTCAATCTGACAATCTGCTTAAATGTGATATTCTACTGTAGAGTTGTTCAAGTTTTTTACTACAGCTGAATAATGTTCACATTGCTATTGGCCTCATTTAAATGTCACCTTATTTAACTGCCTCATTCTGCTGTCCTATAAGGTTGAGATATTTTGAATGTGTTTCATTAAACTTAGAAAATAATTTCTGCTCTTGCTTGGTTTTTGCATGTACATTTAGGTTTATAAGAAAGTTCAAGATTTTCATTTTCATGATAATAAATTATCATTTCAGGATTCTTTGATGATGACTATGAAGATTACAGTGCAGGATATAGCAGTGGGGGAATGGGTTTTAATTCTCGCGGGAGACGGGGAATGAGTAGTATGGGTAGTGCAATGAGGCCATCTAGAGGCATGGGGTTGGGATCCCTTGGAGCAATGAGACAGAGAGGGGCTACCCCTGGCAGTCACTACATGAGTAAAACTGGTCACTCAGTTCACATGAGAGGTCTGCCTTTCCAAGCATTGGAGTCAGATATTGCAGAGGTAAAGTCAGGAAAAAAAAGGTCTAAAGTAAATGCTATAAGTTGGTTCTCAAAGTGATTGAGGTATTTAATTAAAGTATGTTGAGAGTGTAATGGCAGATTTTTCTTCACATAAATTTGTCACTGTTATTATCTAGTATGCAGCAACAAAAATTATACTAGAGTAATGTTTCTATAGGTTGCTTTGTTGATAAACTACTAGAAAGATAATGATATTATTTTGGAATGCCAAAGCTTTTTTTCTTGCCTTTGTTCTTCTGTTTTACTTTTGTAAGAAATATACTAATCTTATATCCGTATTTTTTAGTTTTTTGCACCATTGAATATCAAACCTGTAAGTGTAGAAGTAGAATATGGACCCAACGGTCGACCTACAGGAGAGGCTAATGTAGACTTTGCATCTCATCAGGAAGCTGTGGAAGCCATGAAAAATCACAAGAAAAATATGCGTAAGTAAAGTGGTTGTTTAGTAAGAGCAAAATAGTGTAAAATTAATATAATTAGTAAATGGTACGTTATTGGAAGTATAAGTTTAAAAAACTAAAAGTATTTGAAATAGAAGCTTCATATTCTTTATTGTGAAAAGAAAATTTATTAAAATAAAATATAATTCACAAGAGGAACTTTTCTGTGGCTTGGTCGTTGCTGAAGTTAATAATTATCTGAATTAAGTAATTTACTTCATTAGATGTAATTTGAAATTTTGCTACATGTACCTAAATACACCTTTCTATGTTCATTTCAAATACAAATTACAGGTTTTTGTTTACCACCATTTATGAACTTTAATATGTTCAAAATTTTGCTCCATATATGTTGGTTGATGATATTACTATAATATCTCTGTTTGATTTTAGAGCACAGATATATAGAACTCTTCCTGAATTCCCAACAGACCAATAAGACAAACTATGGTAGTGGGGGAGGATTTGGTGGGTCTAACTCTGGAGGGGGATTTGGTGACGGTGGATTTAATAATGGCAGTGGATTTGGAGGTAGACAATGCAGTCTTCGAAATTAGGCTGGACCTACTGGAAATATCCAGTTTAAATTGGTTCGGTCCAGTTAAATTTTGCATTGATTTTTAATTAGCAAATTTGATGGCAATAAGCATTCGGTCCACTGGACTCCACATCCTAATTTATTTGACTGTAATGTAGATAGTGTAATCTATTTGAGACTCCTACAGGGTAAAAATGACTGTTATTTGAAGGATTTTTAAGGATAAATTATAGCCTTCATTTGGTTGAAATCTATCTACCTCAAAAATGACTTAAAATTTTTCCCATTAACTTATGCAAAATATTACAAAAATCAACATGTGAACATTTAAAAGTAACCTTTCAACTTGAGAGGTAAGATTGTATAGCCCCATATTTGTATTGCTGCTTCACATTTGCATGAAAACATAAAAAAATAGATTATTGTTTGATAGGAAGGGAGGATCAGGCATGGGGGAACTATATTGCAATGCAATGCATTGAATTATTCATTACAATGATTTTGAAAACAAATTAAATTTTCATTGCTTTGACAGTTATTTTGAATTACTTGAGAAAATGTTATTGCAATGCATATCCATAACATTCTAGCTTAACCCCATGCCTGATAAGTATTTATATTTACATTTTTCTTAGAATCCAAGACCAATATTCATGGTAAGACTATATACTATTTTAAAAATAGAATTAGGATCAAGAACACTCAATGCCCCAATAAATTACATTTACTAAAAAAGAAATTCTGAATATTGTGCCTGTTTTGTCTTTGGAAGACTCGTCAGAAAAGCTTTTCATTTGACACCAATATAATGAGTTGAAAGATAAATGTACATGACATAGCATTCGTAAAAACAGTAAAAGACTAAAATCTGCAAAAGTAATCAGAAAAGTTTGTTTTCCATTTTGTCCTGAAAACAAAGTACTGACCAAAGTTCTTCAATTACAGATGGATTTGATGGAGGTTATGGAGATGGTATGGGAAGTGGTGGCATGATGGGTAACTCTGGTGGCAGCGGTGGGATGGGATCAGGAATGGGCAGTGGCTACGGAAGCTCAGGGATGGGAGGAGGAATGGGAAATCCAAACTATACAGCGTTCTAAAAATAACACAGAATGATATTGTGAAATCTCAGAATTCTTTAAAAGGTCTTACTCGATGTATTTTGTTATGTTAGTACACAGTACAAAGACATGTCTGTTTGTGATACTTTTCAATTCTAGTAAGACTGTAATGGAGCAGAGTGATACACAATTTAAAGACTTTACATGTACCATGATCTTAAAGACTTACCTATTGATTTTTATAACTTGTTGGTTCATGATTTCATTAAGTATATAGAATTTCACTTGACAGATCTGTAAGATCACTGTTGTTATTGATTATGTTGTTCATCTATATCATCATGTCATTAAAGACTCAACTTTTTAATCTCATTTATTATATATGTGATATGTTATTTATAGCATTTTTATGGTATGATAAAAAAAATAATACATTTGAAAAGCTACTAATAAATTGCTGTACTTACAATGAGAAACAATCGCTACAATTGAATGACGAAATTCAAATTTACATCTATGCTTCAATGCAAATGTCAGAGAGGAGTTATGCTATTACATGTAGCAGAATGGTTTTGGTACTTAAAGCATTGCAACACGAGGCATCATGCTTGGTGTTTTTAGAATATTTAGCTCAGACTAAAAAGACGAAAGACTATTGCCATCGCTCGGCAACAAACTTTTCAAAAATCTTTTGCTCAACTTAATTCAATAGAGTGTCTTATACAAAACCATTTGTTAACATGGCTGTTGTTGCTTAAAAAAAAACATGGGTAAAATCACATTTAAGAGAAGTATTCAGATTGAACGAATCTGATGGATCTTAGGCTTTTAAAAAGTCTTACCAAAGTCTTCATTGAGTTCAAGTTGTCAGATGACCCCATTTGGGGATTATGGCTCTTTTAAAGTCTAAAATTGTGTTGGTTTTTTGTCTCGCCTGCGACTTTAGTCGCTGAAGGCGAGACATAGGTATTACTTTCCGGCGGCGGCGGCGGCGACGGCGTAAACTTTTTTGTAAGACTTTTGTGGAAAATGAATTACAAGAAAAGTATAATAGCTAGGCATCTGATATTTGGTATACAGACAGTTCAGGTTATGGTCTACGCAACTGACACCATGCCGTTTGACCCTGACCCAAATTTTATGGTTCAGTGACTCTGTGAACTTAGATGTTTTTTCGGGCCAAAAAAACCCTTTGTAAGACTTTTGTGGAAAATGAGTTACAAGAAAAGTATAATAGCTAGGCATCTGATATTTGGTATACAGACAGTTCAGGTTATGGTCTACGCAACTGGCACCATGCCGTTTGACCCTGACCCAAATTTTATGGTTCAGTGACTCTGTGAACTTAGATGTTTTTTCGGGCCAAAAAAACCCTTTGTAAGACTTTTGTGGAAAATGAATTACAAGAAAAGTATAATAGCTAGGCATCTGATATTTGGTATACAGACAGTTCAGGTTATGGTCTACGCAACTGGCACCATGCCGTTTGACCTTGACCCAAATGTAATGGTTCAGTGACTCTGCAAACTTAGATGTTTTTTCAGGCAAAAAAAAACCCTTTGTAAGACTTGTGGAAAATGAATTACAAGAAAAGTATAATAGCTAGGCATCTGATATTTGGTATACAGACAGTTGGGGTTATGGTCTACACAACTGGCACCATGCCATTTGACCCTGACCCAAAATTCATGGTTCATTGACTCTGTTAACTTTGATGTTTTTTCAGGCTAAAAAAAACCCTTTGTAAGACTTTAGTGGAAAATGAATAAAGTGAAAAGTATAATAGCTAGGCATTTGATATCTGGTATACAGACACTTTGGGTTATGGTCTATGCAACTGGCGCCATGCCATTTGACCTTGACTCCATTTTTATGGTTCAGTGACTCTGTGGACTTGGATGATTTTGGGGGCCAAAAACCTCTATGTAGGACTTTTGTGGAAAATGAATTAAGTGAAAAGTATAATAGCTAGGCATCTGATATCTGGTATACAGACACCTGGAGTTATGGTCTATGCAACTGACACAATGTCCTGTGACCTTGACACAATTTCCATGGTTCAGTGACTCTGTGGACTTAGATGATTTTTTGGACAATTAAAATTTTTGTCGAAAATAAATTAAGTTAAAAGTATAATAGCTAGGCATCTGATATTTGACATACAGACATTTGGGGTTTCGGTCTAAACAACTGACACCATGTGGTGTGACCCTGACCCCATTTTCACGGTTCAATGACTTGGTGAATGTTGTTTTTTTTTCATAGTTTCTCAATAACTATGGTATCTAGAACAAACTTCAGACATTTTTGTGATGGATAGGAATTCTGTCATCTGTCTGTCACATGACCTTGACCTTAACTTTTCTGAAGGCCCAGCTAGACCTTCAATGAGTTCTGTGATGGTGCCGACAGGCGAGACACACTTTAGTGTCAACTCTTGTTGGTTTTTTTTGCCATGTAGATTGAAAACTATTGCAGGTAGAAAAAGTGTTGCTTGCTAAAATATTCAGCTCCTCTACAAGAAGATGAGTTTGTCAGATTACCAATGGCCCATAAAAGTTCCAAAATCAAGTTTTGGCATAAGAATCAAAACTATGAGAAAGAGGAAAGTTATTGCTTTATTCAATGTTGAGCTCTGGAAGGTCTAACAATTGTTCAATGACCGGTTATAGCAGTTATGGCCCTATAAAGGTCACAAATAAGGGAAACCTATTGCTGATAGTGAAAAAATATTGCTTGCCCAAATGTTGGGGTTAAGAAACTCTACAAAAGTCTTCATTGTGTTGTTGTCAAATAACTTGAAATGCTGAAAATGAAAAACTCACAAGTTTGAATAAAAAAAAAGATATATTTAAAATTATCACTAGCATGTTGTGAAACTAGCTTAGGTATGAATTTAAAAAATAATAGTCAATCTTGTATAAAATTTGCAGAATGACACATGTACTAAATGAAAATTTCAAAGTTAACCCCTAGCCTTATAAGCCTTACATAGGCCAAGATGTTCATGAAATTATGTATACTTAAAATGCATCATGACTCAAAGGAAGCTTTGTCAACTTTTTACTTAACAGAAAATCAGTGTCTTCGAGAATTGAAAAGTGCTTTATACCATTTCTTCAGTAAAATCCAACAAAAATGAAAAATGGATGCTGGCCCTCCATGTGACCAGTGGTTTCTACTGTCATGCAGTTAGCACCAAGATATCAATGTAAAGATAATTTTAGAATTTTCAACACCAGCTAATCATGGACTTATGTTGAAGGTTTGTATAAATTCCTTAATAACAAAATCAGCTAAGTTTTTTAGCTTATAGCTCAAAAAGTATAAGAGATAAAAAAATCCAAAGCAACCCTCCTTCAGCATCAAAAGCTCCATTTAGTCAAAGTTGTGGGACGACTCCTTACAGGAGTTTTTTTCCCTTAATCTTCAAAACTGACCATTTTCACAGTTTTTGGACTTTATCTTGAAAACTGTAAGTGCAAGAGGAAAAGTTAGCATTGCAAAATTGTTCAGCTCATTGAGATCTACAAAAATGAATTCAGGGTCAAAATTGTCATATCAACCATTTAAGAGTTATCCCCCTTTAACTGATTTTTCTATAAATTTTAACTGATTTTTGGCCGGATTTCACGGAGTGCAAAATCTGGGTTATTATAAAATCACTGGCGGTTGGCGGCTACTCGTAACGGCAGTTACGAGTATCACAAGATGGCGGAGGATTTTACTGATTAATTTTTATCGCTTCCAAAACAATGAATCTCGCTTCGAAAACGAAGTCTTTTGATGTCAGGTCGATGACAAATAAAAAAATTCAGATATTCCATTTTAAATTTTTAAGTAAAATGCCTTCTACTTCGAGAATTTCTAATATTTAAAAACATAATTGATACTCGTAACTGCAAAATCGAAAACAGTGACGATACGCGTAACTGCTATGGTATGATGTTAACTCGAATAATTCAAGCCATTTCCGTCTTCGTATACTTCGGCGGACAACGTAATGTAATGACCGTAGGGAGTGAAATATAACGGCTGAATTATTCGGGTTAGTATGATGTTGGTAACGGACAAATATTATATTAAAATTAATGTTAGTACATTTAGAAAAAAATAAATAAATTACTAGTATTTTATGTGTTTGTAATTTTTTTACGACCGCAAAAAAAATGCGGACGTATAATGATATGATGCTGTCGTCGTCGTTTGCTTTGTCTATTAACATTAATTAGTGTTCCCACAATAAATTAAACTCTAGTTATCCGATTGCTATGATATTTGATTATGATGTTCCTTACCATAAAAGGATGGCATGGATGGATGGGATTTATTTTGGTGGTCCCCCTTTTTTCGTTATTAAAAGGGCCAAAAATGCAAATTTTTTGTTTGTTCCAATAGTAACTTTTTTATGGTTAGGTAGTTAGTTAGTTATTGCTTTACTCCCAAGCAGCACGATTTCGGCTATATCCGGGAGATGAACATGAAAAAGGTGATACAATGAACATGAAACGATGATGAAGTGGAGGAAATGGGGACACAAGGCCAATCGGGTAGGATTGTTTTGACTGCCACTGGAAAAAGGAGTGATGGGTAGGGACGGGAAATTTTGCCTCCTGCATGGGGATCCTACGGGTCCTACTTTTACCGAGACCGCTAAGGAAAGATCAAGATTGTTCAATAGCTAATTTTCAGTTGGAAGATCTGTAGACGGTACATTTTCGGACCAATATGGACAGAAAATTGCTCTTGACATATACAGCCAGTGTAGGTCTGCCAACTTTAATGTTCAAGCACAGTAAGCTCTATAAAAGTCTCCATTGGGTCGAACTTGTCAGATGACCCTTTATAAGGGTTATGGCTCCTTACGGGTCAAAATTAGCGTTCCTTAACGTTGTGTCCTAAAGATTAGACACATAAAGAAAAGAAGTTGCTTGCTTCAAAGTTGTCAGATGACCTCTTAAAGAAAAGACCCTTATGGCTTAAAGATCAGGTTAGGGATTCAGGCTCTTTGGAGCCTGAATGTTATTTTTATATATTAACCAATCATAAAATAAGTGTATGTATTACTTGTATTTCATCTAGTAATACATCTAAAGATGAATTAA
Organism: Arcuatula senhousia; assembly: GCA_963971305.1. Taxonomy (NCBI): domain Eukaryota; kingdom Metazoa; phylum Mollusca; class Bivalvia; order Mytilida; family Mytilidae; genus Arcuatula; species Arcuatula senhousia. The sequence continues at coordinate 27,832,032 of OZ020307.1, read as the reverse complement.
CATATAAGATATTTTTATGATATTCAGGTAGACCTTCGAAGACAATATTCCACTTGGAGATACGCTTTCGTTGCTTCCAGTTGCGTATCTCCAAGTGAAATATTGTTTTCGAAGGTCTACCAATGGGGAAATTTGATGTTGAATGACCGAAAAGGCCAAGACATCCACCAAAAAAAAAAAAACCGCACAGCATACAAATTACTAAACAACTTCTCAATGCCAAATCAGCAAAGGTCAGTTACGAGTATCTTCTCAAAAACATATTTAACAGTTACGAGTAGCTCATCGTTGCAGTTACCGACAGCTTCGTGTTTTTTAGATTGACAATTCACGAGTTTCTCACTACAAAAGCGTATGTTAGATGAGAACTGTATGTTATTAGCCTCGGTATTCTTTCTATTTTCATTCAAAAGATAATCTTTTATAAAAGATATAATATAAAATCCGACTTTCCAGGAATATCCCCCGCCATCTTGAGATACTCGTAACTGCCGTTACGAGTAGCCGCCAACCGCCAGTGAAAATGGTGAATGTTGAGCGGGCGGGAAAAAAATTTTCGTTACAGTTTTCTCAGCAACTACTAATCACAGCCATTTGATATTTGGTATACAGCATCATGGTGGGGTCCCATAATGTGGGATGCGATTTCATGTCTGTCGCTCACCTACTTCCTGTTTACCGACTTAGTTAATTTTTAGGCAAGCGCCAGCGAAGCCTTATGGAGTCTATAGAGTAGTGATGATTTTCGCGTTTTTTTTTCAGTCTAGACGGAGTGATCTTCCTGCATCCAGTCTGGAATAAAATGCTTTATGTTCTATATTGCTTTTCAATATTTGTAAACATGATACACACTTTTATAAATCTCCATTTTTATTGGCATTTTATATGACCGGCACAAGTTTTATTTATTTCTTTGCATCTTACACGAGGAACTTTTTAGTTAAAGGCGATAGAATATACATTATGTATTCATCTATTGCTTGATTTGTTATTATAAATATTTCTGTTATTTGATCGGTTATGATTGGTTATCTTCTCCATTCATAAATTCACTATACAATACACATCATTTGGACGAGTGCATTTTAATCGAAGGGGTGTTTCAATCGATATCGTTGTCTTGTGTGTGCAATTGTGATTTGAGGGCATCTGCATGACGATCCAAAATAAATATTTCGCAAACATTTTGAACAATATATTTTAACAGAGAATAATTATATTATAGTTCTTATATATTTCGCTTGCCTTTAAACGCTTTAGCGCTTTGATTTACAATAATGTCCAATAGTAGAAAATTTTCGTAACAGTCTTCTAAGCAACTACTAATCACAGCCTCTTGATATTTGGTATGCAGCATCAACATGGGCTTCCATAACGTGGGATGTAATTTCAGGTCATGTTGATGCTGCATTCCTGAGATCTACAATAATGATTGTTAGATCAGCAATTTAAGAGTTATTCCCCTTTAACTGTTTTTTCCATTAATTTTAACTGATTTTCAAAAATTTTCTTCTATGAAACCACTGAAGGGATAGCTTTGAAACTTGGTACACTTGATCTTTAAGATGTCCTCTACCAAGCTTGTGAATTATATACACGTCGACCAACCAACATGGCCGCCGATGCTAAAAATAGAACAGGGGGGTCAGACCATTGTTTTTGGCTTATAACTCGAAAAGTATAAGAGATAGAGAAAATCCAAAGCAACTTTTCTTGTTCAGCATCAAAATGTCCTTAAAGGAGTTATTGCCCTTTAACTGTTTTTATGCCCCGCCAACAAAAATGGGGGCATATAGTTTTTCGGTCTGTTCGTCCGTCCGTCCTTCCCTCCGTCCGTCACACTTTAGTTGTCCGTACTTTTTTCGACATCCTTGCATATATTTAAAAGTTTTTTGGTCTGTGAGTCTACCATTATGAGTTACAAGTCAAGTTTGAGTTTCGTTCTGGTCCACTGATTTTGACCTAAATAACGGCCATTGGACTTAGCATAATTTGATAAAATAACAGTTTTATTTTATTTGCCAGCGGGGCACCAGTGTCATCTTGACACATTTCATTGTTTCTATTAATTTAAAATGATTTCCAAAAATCTTCTCTGAAACCACTGAAGGGATTGTTTTGCAACTTTGTATACTTGAAAGTTTGTGAAATTTATTCAAACTTTGGCATAAGAGATCAGGTGAGCGATTCAGGCTCCTGGGAGCCTCTATTTTTACCTGTATTATCGTGAAAAAAATCAAGTATAGAATATGTTGAGAAACTGAATGATATGAAATATCTATAACAATAGATGGTCTAGAAATTAAATTTAATTAAAAAAAAATACTGAAAAGCTAGAAAACTGTTCTTCGTAATACAGATAAATTTTACTTGTCTTCTTGATTAAAAAAAAATGAAAAAAAAAATAAATAAGATAAAAAAAAATGCTTTGAAATAAAATATTAAAATACAATGAAAATGAAAAGCTGAACTGAATTCAATTCAATTCTTAAAAACATCATCATCATCTTCTTCTGTAAGTGCCAGACTTAGGTTTGAGTATATTTGCACTGTTGTTAGTGACTCAATAAAACAGTTCCACTATATACAGCTAAAACGTTCCATATTTTACAATTAAATACAGTCTGGAGACAAATTTAAGTGGAGATGGTGGTATAGGCCAGGCCCTGGCGGAAACCTTCAAGGGAATCCATGCTGGCCAGCTGCTGGGGTAGGGTGTTCCAAATCTATATCGCTGATGGGAAGAATGAATACTGCAAGGTTCTAGTACGGGTGTGAGGTTGGAGGAATCTGATGTTGTTGCCTCGGGTGATAGCACCAGATTGGATCAGGAATTGGTCAGGTGGAATGTCTACTAGGTGGTTAACAATTTTAAATAGAAGGATTCTGGCTCTTCTAGTTAGTAGGTCATCCCATCCAAGATTTGACATCATGGTAGAGACGCTGGCTGCTGGTTTGTCTATATAGTCACTGGTAACAAACCTTGCACCCTTCCGCTAGACTCTCTCTATAGTGCAGTGATGTTCCTCTGGGTAGGTGGGTCCTAGACTGCAGCAGCGTATTCGACTGTGGGACGTACAAAGGTGGTGAAGGCACTTTCCTTGGCTAACTGGGGACATGAGCTGAATATGGTGGCTCCCGCAGGGTTAAAAACGACCTGCGACCTGAGGGCTTTCTATGGGCGACTTCTGACCTACACTTCATAAAATCGACCTATGCCAAAAAACGACCTGCGACCTCTGCCAAAATATCCCTTTTAAAAGCGACCTTGCGACATCATGCCCTTTTTAAAAGCGACCTTGCGACCTGAGGGGGGGTACCCTGCGGGAGCCCCAATATGTTTCTGCGTAAGAAGGTTAAGGTGTTGTGACAGCATCGACTTAAGTATTCCAGGACAGGTTTTTAGAGATGTTGAGGCCTAAATATTTAGCGGAGTCTACATGCTGGAGTGAGTGACCATGGATGGAGTGGATTTCTCTTTTTAGCGAGGCATTAACATTAACATTAGGCAATTGTTTTTAAATGAGTTGAAACAATTTTTTTTTTCATTATTAGCATTTTTCTATTTGATTGTTATGTTCCAAAAAATATCATGTTGACATAACCTAAATGCATACATCATGTTCTCTGCATGCATTCATTCATTCATTCAGTTATTTCAGGAACGTATAAAAAATCTCTTTATACGTTCCTGGGTTATTTATTGTCTTTTTCATTAAAATATGTTATTTCCTTACCATTGCTGTTAATACAATATTAATATATAATTGCTATAGCATAATCTTTTGCTTTTTGCAATAAAGACATTATCTTATCTTATCTTATCTATCATCTGCCTGGAGACACAATCAAGCTAAACTAGGTAATCAATAAAACAAAAACAGTGACAAAGTATTTGTTACTTTGAAGTTGGTGTAAACAACATATAATTGATACATAGCTCAACAATTAGACTTTATCATTTCTGCGTGTTTTACCTCAATAAAAATTTATTGTGCAAAAAGAAACAATACCAATTAGAGGCCTAAGTTTGCCCCTTTCATTTAATGATTTTTTTAATGGTTTTCAGATAGATTGTATTCTGTTCCTGTTTGAAAAATGTCTTGCCCATTACGAAACTATTTCTGCAATATTAATATCATGAAATACTTTGCTAATAAATTTGAACGAAAATATTCTTCATATATGTTTTCCCTTTTTGAGTCTATCATTTCTTTTATCTCGAGTCTTTATTGAGGCGAAAGTAAAACATTAGAACCAGGAAATTTGTTATTACTTCCGGTTTGGATTTTTGCTGTCTGAAATATTTTATTTCCACTTCAATCTCATATCATCGATGGCTTTATCCATTACAAATCCCCATTAATATTTTTCTGTTCGATTATTCGAATGTTTCCAGTCATTTATTGTTTTCCGAAGCAGACTTTTAAGGATGAGCTTCTTTAATTTGTAAGTCTTTATCTTTGTTTACATTTTTCAGAAATGTCAAACTCTCCCATTGTAAATAAACAAAGTTAATATGTCAACAATTCACTTATTAAAGTAATAATGTTATGCTATCTTGATCAATGCATCTGTTTGCATTTGATTTGATAGTTGTCTTTGTATAATGTTCGACTGTCTTTATTGCAAACAGCTGTTTTTCATTTTATACATTTATACAACATAACAGAGAAAGTTACAAATATATATGTTTGACAACAATGGCAAGGAGATGATGATTTCTGAACTTGGAAGAAAAAGAGTACATATTCGGTTAAAAGCTCCTTAGACCTTGTGTTGTATGGTTGTTATTATGCCGAATCAAAATAAAGTTTTACTTACTTAAAAGAAAATTTGACTTATCAATCCCAAATATACATCAATATGAGACATTGTCTCAAAATGATTGTCTTACCAGGTTCTCTAAGATGCGAAAAACATACTTTGATACTCTGTAAATGTTAATTTTGACCATTGGGACCTATTGCCATTTTTCGTACTAAATGTACATTAAAAATCTATCTTATTATGAACATTATAAGAAATTACCCGTGGCACTTCAATCTAGAATAAAGCTACGGTACGTTTATATTTGTAAGATTTTTGGCTGGATTTCATGGAGTGAAAGAATGGGTATTAAAATGAGGAAAATATTTTTGTAACAATTTTCACAGCAACTACTTGTTAAAGTCTCCCAATATTTAGTATGCTCATCAGAATGGGGTCCCATATGGTGTGATTCAATTCGTCTACTTCCTATTTACCCAAATCCGGTCATTTTTAGCAGAGATAAGCCAGGGTTGTAAGCATGATAGCCTTTGAGTAACTTACCAATCTGAATCAAAAGCTAGCTGATAGTCGTTTTTGCCGGTTCCTCATCACATATTAATTCACATGTGAATACAAGCTTACAATATAGTTCCTTTTCCAATTTCAATTACTTCTCTACTTTTGTACTAAACATAAAGAATCTTTTGTAGATTATCCTGGCTACCAGAACTTTCAGTACTTTGATTTACTTTGACAGATTTTTAACATGGAGAAAACCTTTGTTTTACATGCATGTACATAAGTCAAGAGACATCTTCAATGAGCTTTGTGTGACATTTTGTTCCAATCTTTTACCAATCAGTGGTAAATGATGGTGAGATAGGCTACATATAATTATGATCTTCTCATAAAGGCCTAGGTGGTAGTGGAGTAATGAATTATTTCAAGCTTGAAAAATCTGCCAAGTTACAGCTTGGTATCCATTTCAGTTTGTCATTTGAGAAGATCAAGCCAACAAAAGTGACACCTTGTGATCTTACATGTATGTAATTGCATGTTATTTTCAAATGTTTCAGTGGTGGTAGAAATAATAAAACTTTCAAGCCAAAGAAGAACATACCTGAAGGAAGCCACCAGTATGACCTGATGAAACATGCTGCAGCCACATTAGGCAGTGGAAATCTAAGACAAGCAGTGGTCTTACCGGAGGGAGAAGATCTTAATGAATGGGTGGCTGTCAACAGTTAGTAGCTTTACTTTCATTAAGTATTCAAAGTTTCTTAAATGTGTGTTCCAACATTAGTATTAGAAAAAATATTGATTGATGTCAATCTATGACCAAAGGGAGCATCTATCAACACTGACCTCTATCCTTTTGTGCTAAGGTTTGTCAATTTCAGACATGTTAACTTTTCAGAGGGCCTCTCAGGGAGATTTTCAACTTTTCAGACAACCTCTCAGGGAGATTTTATCGACATACTGGAATACCAAGCAAAACTGCAAAATGCTTGCAAATTTTAATTGATATCATGATTTTTTAAGCATCTTTGCTATTATGCAAGTCTTTTATTGATACTATCATGATCAGCAGATCATTATTTTCTTATTTTCAATAAAAATTCTACCATACATGTAATAATTATAATCAGCAGAATCATGCATTTTTGAAATTTTCATTTTCTCATGTTTGTATATATAACTGGTAATGAAATTGTACTTGATAATTAAGGTAAATTTTATAAAATCAAAATACAAAAATAATATTTTAAATGATGAAATGTTTCAAAATTATTCCATTTATCCAAATGTTATATATTTCTCCGCATGATTATAAACAAAAAACTAAAATATTTGAAAAAATTGCTGATTTTCATGAATTTTTGTTATTTTTAAGGGACATTAATCAACTTCATATAATTACCTGTCATCCGAGATCGATGTGCAAGGTGTCTTATTAGGGGTTATACCTTGTTAATTTGACAATTAACACTGAAAACTTGATAATAAGCTTGGGTGACAGGTGGAATCACCTAATCAACAAGTAATTAATAATTGCATTTGATCTTTGTAACACTGCCCAAGGAAAATAAAAATGACGATTTTCGTGACTTTTCTTTTGACAATTTTATTTTACATAGAAAATCGGTAACCGGGAGATTTTAGGTATAAATCGGGAGGCGGGAGATATAGTCTTGAAACCGGGAGTCTCCCGTTTTCAAACGGGAGAGTTAACATGTCTGCAATTTGTGGGTAATTTCCCAAAATTTGGGGATTAAATACCATATACATATTTCCCATATAAATCCTTAGCTGGATAGTATAGAGGTTAGTGTTGATAGACTCTTTGATGATAGATTGGATTGATGTTGTTTGTTAGCTAGGGCAATGTCCAGTTAATTCAGTAATAGAGATTTTAGTCTAGGAGTTCATATGAATTAAAGATTTATATACAAATATGCTTAAGCGATTGTACAAAAGAGTTTTAACTTTTATGAATTGTAAATTTTGGTTATATGAACATTTCCATACATTTTTTGTACATGTGCACTGTACTTATAATTTTATGCTGTGACAGGAAATGGAATAATACAATTGTACCTTATGTTGGCAAACTTCATAAAAGGAAATGAATATTAAAGTATCATATATAGCTACAGTGTGATTCATACACTGGATGTTACAATTCAAATTATTAACATTAAGATAAATGAGCAATATTTACTTCAAGCCGACCAACGAAAAAATTCTTTTTAAATCTTGGGGTAAAAAAATTATAACATTTTATCTTGTTTCAGCTGTGGACTTTTTCAACCAGATAAACATGTTGTATGGAACAATCACAGAGTTCTGTACAGAAGAGACCTGTCCTGTAATGTCGGCAGGACCAAAGTATGAATATCACTGGGCCGATGGACAGACAGTGAAGAAACCTATAAAGTGCTCAGCTCCAAAATACATAGATTATCTCATGTCATGGGTCCAAGATCAACTTGATGAAGAGACATTGTTTCCTTCCAAAATTGGTAACAAATACTTTTGGGCCAAGTGCACACATTAATAACATTTTTTGTCACCTGCATCAATCAAACCTGGGACATAGAAATGTCTTTCACACTATTTTCGAAACAAGATATTCTTTATTATTATTCATAAGATTTTTATATTAAGTATGCAGCTTCAGGAAGGAGCCTCATGTGGGATGCATTTCCAGGTCTGTCGCTTACTTACTTCCTATTCAACGAGTTGATTTTGAATTTTTAAAATATACTCATGGAAAAAAGAAACTGTGCATGTCTATTGGAAATCAATTGTACCCATATTTCTCTTAATCAGAAAATCGTAAAAAATACAGTTATCGAGTTGAAATTTTCACTGAATGTCGAGTGGACCATGCAGATCATTTTTGGGTAAAAATCCGAAATTATTTAGATTCCAGTTTCTGAGATTCAAAAAACCACTTTTTAAACCCAAAAATGATAAATCAAGATTTTCAATCAAAATTTAAGCTTTTAACTTTCAACCACTAAAAGGAGAAACGTTTTTGGTGAAAATCAGCTGAGAAAACTTAATTTCAAAAATGTGCATTGTTTCCAAAGTGTGATTTTGTGAATTTCAAATTGACACTACCTGATTTCAAACTGCAAACAAAACATCTTTTAGGGGTCGTAAAATGAATTTTTTGTCCAGATCTTTAGAAAATGATTTTGCAATACTTTTGTGATAAAATGTATCAAATACTACGGTAAATAAAATTTTGAATTCGTGATTTTTCAAAGTGATGCACAGTTTCTTTTTTCCATTGATCTAGTATATCTATATTTATATTTCTATATCTAAAAACTGTATCTGTTCCCTGTATACATTTATTAGGAATTCAATGATGATTTTCACTTTTACCTTTTTCAGGAGTGCCATTTCCAAGAAATTTTCTAACTATAGCAAAGACAATACTGAAAAGATTATTCAGAGTTTATGCACATATTTATCATCAACACTTCAAAGAAGTCGTCCAGTTAAGTGAGGAGGCACATCTCAATACATCGTTTAAACATTTCATATTCTTCGTCCAGGAATTCAACTTGATTGAAAAGAGGGAACTAGCTCCTCTACAAGAACTGATAGAAAAACTCACCAGTAAAGACAAATAGCTTATTGATGGTTTACCAACAAGAGGGAACTAGTCTTCATATTTTGTTTTTTATTTATCTACACATCTCATCTGTCTGTCTGTCTTTTTACATTCTTCATGAGTCATCACTTGTTTTCCAATCTTTCTTCATTTTGTTTTGTACATTTAATATCATATATTTTTGTTATTTTTTTTTTTTTTCATTTTTAAACCATTCAAATCAATTAAAAATGAATGCCAGGAAGAACGTTTTAAATCTAATTAAAAGTAAAGAAAGGGGAATAAATGTTGCTATATGCTTAAAAAGTCTCAGATCTAAGATATTTTATGTCTGTGTTATCAGTTTTAATTTGACAAGTTAAGATTGTTGGAAGGCAAAGAACTAAATTTGTGAGACATATTTATATTCTACAAAGGACCATTATGATTTTGATACTTGATTTGTTTTACTATGCAGACTTAGTTTGTTAACCCACAGTTAAGTTGATGTTAAAGATTTGTGTTTTAAATAGGTTAATTTTCAATATTGTATAATTTTTGCATTGAAAATGTCAAGGTGAAAATAAAATCTGAAATCCAAAATCTATGAAATATCTTATATGTTGATTTGATTTATGTATCCCTCAAATGACGAAAAGGTTTTGCTTTAATTTTAGTGTGTATGTGATAATGGTTAACGATAGCATATTGCTGTAATATAGCATTGTTAACAAATGTTCTGTATTTGTTTCAAAGACTCTCCTTTGAAAATCTGTATAAATAGTGCTTAACCCATAGCTTGTGCCAATATTCGTTAAACTTCTTTGTCTTTTTATTTTTAAAGAAATGAACAATATTTGTACATATAGATTATTGAAGTAACAGTAAAACTTTTGAGAGGAATCATTTTGCACATTTTAAGTTCTGATTTTATTTTGTTCATCATTTGTGTGAATTATTATATAGTTATAAACTATAAGAGCTATTTGTCTGTTCTTTGTAAGATCTTTCTTAAACTCTATGTATTGAAAATGCAGTACTTGGCTTTTAAATGCTTGATTTTGTACAAATGAATCATGGTTGATGAGTACAAATGCAAGCATAATCTGTTGTACGAATCTTTGTAAATGAGTGCAAATATAATTTGTAACATAAAATCCAGTAAAATATTCAGAAACTTTATATTGAAATATTAGCAAAAACCTGCATAATATATGTTTGGTCCAAAAATAACTTCGCAATCACTGAATGTTTATACATGTACAAAGATTTGAGAACAATTTGTGATGTCTGATTTTGTATTTGCATAGATTTTAGAAGTTCTTCTTGCTGTTATAGTGTTTGTACATGTATCTTGATTGCCACCAGGCCAGACTGAATTCTGTTCTTTATGTTGATGGCACCTGGAAGCAATGCAAAAAGCAACTAAAAATCACAATTGACAACATTTTAAAGCATTTAATAATCAATTCAGGTTACCATAGCAATCATTGTCATATATCATTTTGATAAGTTTGATTTTTGTTTATCTTGAGAGTGCAATTCATGATTTTTTATAAGACTTGATCTTTTCATGTTTCTTTAACACAAAGTTTTTCTTCCCATGTACACTTTAGTAGAGAGATTGATGCCTATAAAATAGTTTGATTATAAGTGAAAATTCAACTTTAGTCTACTTTGAATACTAGATAAATGTGTATTATATGTTTTCTTTCACAAATTCTTTTTCTTCTATACTAAGAAATATATTTGCTATATTAAGGCTTGTTTTAAATCTTTCATAAACTGAAAGAAATATTATTTATATATTATGTTAAAGCTTGTCCTAAGAAGACTTACATTAAATTATGTCTACATGAATTTGTGTGATTTCTACATTTGTGATTATGGTGCAACATTCATTATTGTATAGCATAGCACAATGTTTTATTTTGAATCATGTTATGATGAATAAATATTCATTTATTTATAAATTTTGTGTTTAATACAAAAAAAAAGAAAAATGCTTTAATAATACAACTCATGAATTCTCAAATGTGAATTTGAGAATTCATGAGTGCACCTAGTGATGCTAAGCACAATGCAAGCTTTTTGATGCGTGCTGAGGCTTGTATTTTTTGTATGGATGACCCTGAATGGTTAAAGTCCATTTCTGCTAACAGGCAAGTACCACATCAACCAAAGAGGTATTGTACGTGCATTTAGGGATGCTACTCATGGATACGTGGATCAGATGCTGGCTGTGACCTTCTTTTCCTACAGGAATAAGCACTTTAAATTTTGAAAAGTTCAAGTCAATTTCCGCTTAGTGACAATAATGTGAACGAGTTGAGCTTCAGTATTGATAGCTAGCTGTTTGACAAATATAGATTCAGGGCACCAGGTCTCTTGTTTAAAAGAATCTTTGGTGGTATATAAACAAACTCCAAACAAAAATACATTTTGATATTCCAGGGGCGGATCCAGAAATTTTCAAAGGGGGGGGGGGGTTCCACATACTGGGTTCTGTGGGCCGAAGGGGGGGGGGGGGGGGGTCCAGGCCAATTTTGCTGAAAATCTACATAAAAATTAAAAAAATTCGGAGGAGAAGGGGGGTTCCATCCCCCAGACCTCCCCCCCCCTGGATCCGCCACTGTATTCAGCTCACCTCAAGAAAGTGTCCCATTCTTACAGAAGAAGTGCTAAGATCCATACAAGCTTACTGACAAGTGCCACATCAATGATATTGGTACAGTAGGTGCACCTAGTGATGCTAAGCACAATGCATGCTTTGGATTCTGGCTTAGTCCTATATTTTCTGCATGGATGACCACTTACAGAAGAATGGTTAAGATGATATTGTTATGGAAGGCGCACCTCATGATGCTTAGCACAATGCATGCTTCGGATGCTGGCTGTGACCTATATTTTCTGCATGGATGACCACTAACAGAAAAATTTAAGATCCATACACGCTTACTGACAAGTGCCACATCAATTATATTGGTAGTGTAGGTGCAACTAGTGATGCTTAGCACAATGCATGCTTCGGTTGCTGGATGTGACCTTTGTTCCACATGGATGACCACTTACAGAAGAATGTTTAAAAGTCCATTCCCGCTTACTCACATTGCTGTGGTAGGTGCACCTAGTGATTCTAAGCACAATGCATGCTTCGGATGCTGGCTGTGACCTTTATTTTTTCCGCATGGATTATCACTCACTGAAGAGTGATTAAAGTCCTTTTCAGTTCACTGACAAGTGCCACTCCAACCATATTGGTATGGTAGTTGCACCTAGTGATGCTTAGCACAATGCATGCTTCGGATGCTGCATGGATGACCACATACGGAAGAATGGTAAAGTCCATTCCTGCTTCCTGACAAGTGCCACATCAATGATATTGGTATGGTAGGTGCACATAGTGATGCTTAGCACAATGCATGTTCCAGATGCTGGTTGTGACTGATATTTTCCGCATGGATGACCACTTATAGAAGAATGGTTAAAGTCCATTCCTGCTTACTGACAAGTGCCACATCAATGATATTGCTATGGTAGGTGCACCTAGTGATTCTAAGCACAATGCATGCTTCGGATGCTGGCGGTGACATTTATTTTCCCCATGGATGATCACTTACAGAAGAGTGGTTTAAGTCCATTCCTGCTTACTGATATGCAAGTACATGTACCACATCAATGATTTTGGTACAGCAGGTACTCTTATAGCCAATAAAATGATTAATTACCCCAAGCTGAACAGGGACTCATCAAGGTACTTTGGAGTTCCCGTACTTAATCCTCCTATTGAATGTGTTACAATGGAAGTTAATCTCTCTGATCAGTTTAAACTCACATCTATAGAGAGGAGATTATCTTGTTGTATGAAGGAAAAATTTTCCTAGTATAAAAGACTTACCTGTTGAAAATTTCACATTGAAAAAAAAGCTCAAAAAGGATATTTATATAAAAGAAAATGAGAAAGATAAATGTCAAGGAGTTGGTTAAAGCATTAAATTCATAAAAAAATATTATTTTGTTGCAACAATAGTAGATATAAGCAATTTTCTCTCAGAGATAGGAGTTTTTTTCCTTTAGGTAAAAATCATCTACCTATGAGTAGTTTTCATTTTCAATGAATGTGGGAGTTTAACTGATCAAAAAGATTAACTTCTCTAATTACAACATTCTATAGATAGATTAAGCACCAGTACGCCAAAGTACCTTGATGCACTCCTGTTCAGCTTGGGGGAATGGATCATTTGATTGGCTATAATGATGCGATGAACAATGCAATGCTGGCTGTGACCTATATTTTCCGCATGGATGACCCCTTACAGAAGAAAGGTAAAAGTCTATACCCGCTTACTGATAAATTCCACATTAGCTCAAGTGATATGGTGAGGTGCACATAGCACATAGAGATGCTTAGCAGGATGCATGCTTCAAAAACTGACTGTGACTTCTTTATGCATTGAATGAGCACTAGAAATTAGGTCACTGTGACCTATATTATATGCATGAACGACTTCGGTTAAGTTCTTGGTTAAGGTCCATAACTTGGATACTAGATGTTGGGGGTCAATGATATTTCACTACTAGATGTGTCTTAGGTAAGGTGACACCACCCACTAGAAATTAGGTCACTGTGACCTATATTTTACGCATGAATGACTTTGGTTAAGGTCCATATCTAAGATACTACATGTTGATGGTCAATGGTATTTCACCACTAGATGTGTCTTGGGTAACACGACACTACTCAATAAAAATTAGGTCACTGTGATCTATATTTTATGCATGAACGACTTTGGTTAAGTTCTTGGTTAAGGTCCATAACTTGGATACTAGATGTTGGGGGTCAGTGATATTTTACCACTAGATGTGTCTTGGGTAAGGTGACACCATCCACTAGAAATGAGGTCAGTGTGACCTATATTTTACGCATGAATGACTTTGGTTAAGTTCTTGGTTAAGGTCCATATCTTGAATACTACATGTTAGGGGTCAATAATATTTCATTACTCGATGAGTCTTGGTAACATGGCACCACCCACCAGAAATAAGGTCACAGCTACCTATATTTTACACATGAACACTTTTGATCAGTTTTTTGGTAAAGGTCCATATGCCAGGTAATACACATTGAGGGTCAATGATATTTCAAGAACGGGAGGGCCATCCTGTGGCTCATAGACACATTTTCTAGTTTTAACTGCAACTTCATAACAGGGCTTCTGAATAAACAATTGTTGCATAAATGTACCTTCAGTTTGTTTGTAAATCTGTAGAGCCCTGTTATTAAATCATAAGAAATGCGGAGATTGAGAATCTCTTGGTGTTCTTATACTTCGCCGTAAGACGCATAATTCAAATTATTCTGGACACCTTTGTCCAAACAGGAATTCTTAACAATTATGCACACAATGATACTAACGAGAAATTTTCAGCGCAAATTACTGCTAATAAAGAATTATAATCCCCGTGTTTATATTGGTACTCCTTAATGAAATTAGGTAAACTACAACTTAATCCCTCTATTGAAATTTGCAACAATGGAAGATGATTACCGTGATCAGTTAAATTGACATCTATACAGAGGAGATTAACTTGTTATGGGTATGAATTTTTTTGCTTGAAGGAAAAAAACTCCTACACTAAGGAAAAAAACTCCTACACTGTAGGAAGAAAACTCCTACTCTGAAGGAAGAAAACTCCTACATCAAAGATGGTAATATGACCATCAATTTGATAGTTTTTTACTTTTCAAATCAAAATCTGTTTAATATAATGTTACACTAAGGACAAAATCTTTTTACTTATGCATCATTTACATTTTACACCATCAAAGACCATACCATTTGATTCATATAGAATTGAAAATACATGTATAACATGAAGCAAATATGGAAACCGCTTCTGCTAATATTTTATTTCCCGTAATGGGAAATTTCAATCCTGATATGGGATATTGGCAAACACTTTTTTTCGGAAATGGAATATTTGATAAAAGATTGGGGGGGGGGTAGTGGTACCCCTTCTAAACGAGCCCAAAACTATTTATACAGATAGACACTTAAACAGTCAATGTTATCTAAAGTCATTCAACAGTATACTTTCGATAAGAATGACCTCGTTTATGACTAAAAATGTATAAGAAATCTGAATAATCAGTAATATCAGATATTCCAGATATATCTGAGGACAAACTATGATTAATAGAGTTGTAAAAACCATAAAAAAAATTGATTATTAAAGCATTTCATAAAAAAAAAATATTTTTAATATGCTAAAAGTACTCTGATATAGAAAATAGTTTTTAATAACAAGTATTTCCTAAAAAAACATGTAACCTACTACAGGTAGTCTGTATAGCATTTCATTAGTTCAGTTGGTACTATTCAATTTCTACAGGTAAATTTTTCAAACAGGTAAATTTTTCATACAGGTAAATTTTTCTTTCCTAAAACAAGATAATCTTGTTTGCGGCGTTTTGCATTTGCGCCAATTACCATTTCATTTGCGCCAATTTTTTTTTTCATTTGCGCCAATTTTTTTTTTCTTTTGCGCCAATTTTTTTTACAGGTAAATTACAGGTAAGTTTTTTTTACAGGTAAATTCATGTAAGTTACAGATAAGATACACAAGTAAACCTCAAACTAAATACAGATTAAAGATCTGTTCTGGCCGAGTACTTGTAAGCAACGCATCTAATCTAATCTGATCTTGTAATTTCCCCATTTCGGTACTTGTTGTACCGATCAAGAACAAAGTCCGACTTTCTAAATAATGTGAACTCACTTCGGAATTAAACATTTATATATAGCTTCCATTGAACAGTGGTCAGACCCTGGTAGTGTTTCAAACAGTCAATTTACCGGGTCTTGATCAATTTACAATGGCCTAATCACAGTTTTCATGAACAAGATTCGATTTTATTCGATTTGTACCTTTTAAATTTTAATATACTGTTTGTGTCATGTACGTTTATCAATCTCATATTATATTTTAAATATATTGTAATAACAGGTAATTAGAAATTGGCGCAAATGAAAAATATGAAATTGGCGCAAATGAAAAAATGAAATTGGCGCAAATGAAAAAATGGAATTTTCAAAAATTGGCGCAAATGTCATACGGCCCTTGTTTGTATAGCTGTTACTATAACTGATCAAAGAGATCAAGTTCCATTGTTGCAAATTTCAACAGAGAGATTATTCTCAAGTTTACCAGAGTTCACCGGGGTCATGCAACCCAAGGTCGTGGATTGTTAGACTTTACTTGCTATAATTAGTGACGTTGAAGAAGACATAAACTCAAAAACCAATCGTAACAGGGCTTCTGAATAAACAATTGTTGCATAAATGTACCTTCAGTTTGTTAGTAAATCTGTAGAGCCCTGTTATTAAATCATAAGAAATGCAGGGATTGAGAATCTCTTGGTGTTCTTATACTTCGCCGTAAGACGCATACTTAAAATAATTCCAGACACTTTTGTCCAAACGGGAATTCTTAACAATTATGCACACAATGATATTAACGAGAAATTTTCAGCGCTAATTATATAATTAGTGACGTTGAAGAGGCCATAAACTGATATATGTGCCCTCAAAAACCAATCGTTTGCGGGGGTGATATACCCGTACCAAAACTATATGTATATATGAATGTTGTGATAAGTTTCTCAAACAAAAAAAAAAAAACTTTCAGCCGAATGCTCCATTGTTAAAATCTCATGATAAATACTTGATGAAAATAAGCAACAAAAGCATTGTTCTTTAATATTTTTTAATTTCCTGTGTATACTAGTACCATACACTTCCCATTGAATTCGCATCAGGGTTTATAATTAGGACTGAACTTTGATAAATATGTTTATAAACAATATTATCATTATTATAAACAGAGATATACTAGTATGGTATAAATGCGGTTGAAAATATCAAAATGGTGTTTGTGTGTAAGAATTGTATATTAGTAACAATAATTATTGCTCTACTATCCATCAGAAAGAGTAATTGTCTTCGTCTGGATGAGAATGTCGGAATATCACCCGAAGTCTATATGAATTCTGTGAGTGTTTAATATGAATTAGACCACAAAACTTACAACACCACTTACTCTATGATTATAATGCACATTTGATTTTTTAAGCTTTTTAAAATATTTTAAGCGTCTCTGATGATCAAGTCTTTGCCTGTAACTTTGCTGCGCATACAGTGAAATCTGTCTAAATCGACACCATTTGGTGTTCGGTTGATACAGGTTAAAATGAATGGAAGTTAAAAAATAGTAAATGAGTTGAAGTTGAAACTGTGTTTTCAATTTGGATGTCGTTCATCGATTGTTAGATTTGTATAAATTGTCTTTGATTTTTAGCTGCAACTTATCGAGTTCAATGGATACAAAGGCGAAAGTCATAATGTTACAACATTAGATGGATATATACTCCAACTCCATAGAATTCCACAAGGACGGCCACAGCAAGGAGCAGGTATTTAGTATTTATACTTGATATTACTTTCATCAAATGACTTTTCAAATTAAAAAATCTGAAATGCAACAGCCTTGAACATGAACAAATTGGTGCGACTCGCACACTTTAATAGAATTATACTAGTAATGTAAATAATGAGAACTACAGCAGCATTCTTATAGTCAAAGAGCGCAGATACCATATGCACGTCAAACACACACAAGGTATCGAATACTTTAGGCAATAACAGGCTGAAACAGGCCTTACATCTTTCAAAGCGTTAGATGTAATGTACTGGATCCCTAAACTACACAAATATCCTGTTCTCTCACTAATGTTTCTAAAGTCGTATTTTTTGCTTTGACTACTATGAAAGAATTTATTATTCGAAACTGCGAAAAGGTATTTGAAAACGGTGGTATAAATCATTTTTGAGGTGTGAATAATTCGCTCGATGTTTTAGACAAATTTCGCGTTATTGGAGGTTCTTACCATACAACTGATAGCTACGATTTTTTTCTACTTTGTACACTAACCATCTTCACTTTCTTGTTAAAAACAAATTTAATATCGGGTTAAATGGTGTTTCGATAAATCTTAAAGTGACTATATCTGCTCTTTAATTTCTAAATTATTTATAATTAATCGTTTTTTAGCAACGAATCAATAAAGGTTACGTCAATTGGACTGATGCAGAAATGAAAACTGCTCTAAATTATCTTTTGAACAACATTTATATTCGTTTAGGTAATACCTTTTATCGCCAAGTCATCGGTATCCCTATGGGAACTAATTGTGCTCCACTTATTGCTGACCTTTTATCATATTGTAATGAATGCCAATTTATGGCGAAACCCCAAAAAGACCCCAACAAACAACTTTTAATTATACATACAGATATTTAAACGACATTCTTTTACTAAATAATTCCACATTTTCTAATTTTATTACGGAAATATATCCCAAGGAATTAACTTTGAATAAATCTAACCTTACCGGTGATTTATACCCACTTTTAGATCTAGATTTAAATATTATCAATGTAAAATTACACACTAAAATATATGATAAACGGGATGGTTTTTTATTTCCTATTGTTAATTTTCCTTTTCTAGATGTACCACTTGCTCCGTCTTACGGAGTATATATTTTACATTTGGTAAGATATGCTCGGATCTGCAGTGGCGTGTCTGACTTTAATGATAAAAATCGATGAATTACAACAACAAAAATACCGAAGCAAGGATATCTTAAACACAAATTAGTGAAGTCGTTTACTAAGTTTTATCATAAATATCTATATACCTTATTGAAAAAAACTAACTGTTCACGTCGATTTTTGATTGTGAAGGGAATTTCACATCCCGATCTCTACGGTAATGCTGTTTACAAAGCAAATAGATTCAAAAACAATATTTTGGGAATGGAAAACTGGCTTAAAACTTTATTGAATAAAGGTTATGAAGTGGAAATTTTAGTAAAAATCTTTGAATTTTGTCTTTTTTTGGTAAAGATATTGATAAATTGATACTTTATACTTTGAAATGTTTATTGCCTTTTTATACTTATGTAATTTTTGAGCATTTCAAAGGTCAAGTGTGTCGGTTTTGTGTGATGAAACCTCACCAAAACATTAATTGTTTGCCGTGTTGTGTCGGATTTAAAATCGACATATTTGATTTTTTTTTACATCAGTCGATAGATGCTTCTTAGCTAGCTGTCAGTAACTTCGAGTGTTCTCAAGAGAGTATATCTGCGTCCCGCTAATTGATTGTTGTCCTTTTGTCTCAGGTTTTCTATTGTTCAATTAAACTTCTATCGATTTGATTTTTACTTTGTGTTAGTTCGTGCTTTGTTATTGAGTATAAATAGGGGGAAAGTTGGGCCCAAAAAAACTGTTTAACTCAGCATATTTTAAATGTCCTAAGCCAGGAATCTTTATCAAAGCTTATGTTTGTATTTTGTCGAATTCATGTTATTTGTTTTCTGTCAAGAAGAAGGTCTTTCATTGCCTTGAATCATATGTAGTTTATTTTTATTACAATCCAGGGCCAATTGAAAAACAGCGAGTAACGACCACTGGTCACATTGAAGGCTGTTTTCCATTGTGGTTCTTTAAATTGACGTATATATTGTAGGTTGTGTCGCGTACACTTATTCCACATCTCATTATGTTCTATTGAACAGTATCTCTAAGTGTATTTCTCGTAAAATAGAAATCAGGAAGAAAATTATGATGATTTTCGTACAAACGTGTAACATTTCCAGACCAAAGACCAGTGGTACTGATACAGCACGGGCTTCTAGCAGACTCTGCATGTTTTGTCTTTAATGGTCGAAATGCAAGTCTCGGGTTTCTGATGGCTGATTTCGGATATGATGTTTGGCTTGGAAACTCAAGGGGGAATACCTACTCTTTGGGTCATGTGAAGTACAATCCTAACCAAGAGGCATACTGGGATTTTAGGTTAGTAAGTGCCATTATGTAAACAAGAGGCTCCCAGGAGCCTGAATCGCTCACCTGGTCTTAATGTCAACCCTTTGAAGACTTTGGTATAGCTAAATGAGCTGAATGTTTAAGCAATAAAAAGCTTTTCTCTATCTGCAATAGTTTTCATACCAAAGCAAAAAACACTATTTTTCACCTTTAAAGGGCCATAACCCCTTAAAGGGGTCATCTGACAACTTCGACCCATAAAAGACTTTTGTAGAGCTAATAAAGCTGAACATTTAAGCAAGCAACATCTTTTCTCTATCTGCAAAAGTTTTCTTTCTTTAGGCCAAAAACACTATTTTTTGCCTTTAAGGGGCTGTAACCCCTATAAGGGGTCATCTGACAACTTCAACCCTATGGAGGCTTGTGTAGAGCTAAACGAGCTGAACATTAAAGCAAGCAACAACTCTTCTCTATCTGCAATAGTTTTCATCCTGTAGGCCAAAAATTCTATTTTTTGCCTTTAAGGGGCCGTAACCCCTATAAGGAGTCATCTGACAACTTTGACCCTATAGGGACTTTTGTAGAGCTAAATGAGCTAAACATTTGAGCAAGCAACAGCTTTTCTCTATCTGCAATAGTTTTCAATCTATTGGCCAAAAACACCATTTTTTGCCTTTAAGGGGCCGTAACCCCTATAAGGGGTCATCTGACAACTTCAACTCTATAGAGGCTTGTGTAGAGCTAAACGAGCTGAACATTTAAGCAAGCAATAGCTTTTTTCTATCTGCAATAGTTTTCATTCTATAGGCCAAAAACTCTATTTTTTGCCTTTAAGGGGCTATAACCCCTTTAAGGGGTCATCTGACAACTTTGACCTTAAGGAGACTTTTGTAGAGCTAAATGAGCTGAACATTTAAGCAAGCAACAGCTTCTCTCTATCTGCAATAGTTTTCATTTTATAGGCCAAAAACATGAAAAAATGCTATTTTTCACCTTTAAGGGGCCGTAACTCCCATAAGGGGTCATCTGACAACTTCGACTCAATGCAGACTTTTGTAGAGCTTTTGATGCTGAAGCAGTAGCGTGGCATCAGATTTCATCTATCTCTTATACTTTTTGATTTACAAGCCAAAAACAGTAGTCTGACCCCCCTGGTCTATTTTTAGCAATGGCGGCCATGTTTTTCGACGAATCAAAAATCCCCACATCAGTTCTGTGGGGGATACCCTAAAGTACCACCAGACCAATTTTGGTTTGAATCTGTGCAGCCGTTTCAGAGGAGAAGAAGTTTGAAGAAAAGTTAACGACGACGGACGACGACGACGACGACGACGACGACGACGACGGACGACGACGACGGACGCCAAGTGATGGCAATAGCTCACATGGCCTTTGGCCAGGTGAACTAAAAAGGAAGAAAAGCCACATTCTAAAAGTATTTTCGAACAGTAAATTGAGCTACACTGATTTGATAATATCGGTACATGTACATGCACCCAATAGAGAATCGAAACATATAGAATGTTAAAAAATGTACTCAAGTCATATTGTTTTTATATTATGAATAAAAGCTATTTACCCTGTTATAGTGTGTTTGTGTCACTGCTATATCCATGATTTTGAACACTATTTAAAATTCCGAATTCTGTGAAATTTATGAAAAAAAAACATTTTCTGCAAAAGCTCTACAGACGAATCATTAAAAAATCTGCCACGGTGAATATCTTTTTCATTTTCTTCAGTTGGCAGGATATGGCTGAACAAGATCTACCGACAATGGTTGACTATATCCTCAGAGCAACCAACCAGTCAAGCTTGGTTTACATAGGCCATTCTCAGGGTACAATGATTGGGTTCACGGGGTTTAGTCGGAACCAAACTTTGGCCAAACAAATCAAGCTGTTCATAGCTTTGGCACCAGTAGCCAGAGTAGGGAATGCTGAGGGGATCACTAAGTTACTGGGAAAGGTCATCAAGTCAGACGAAGATGTGAGTAAGTTAACGGCATAGTCAGAATAAACAGGATCAGGCGAAAAAGACGTTAGATTTAACATCCTTTGGCATTCATTTTGTTTGTCCTTCTAAAAGTTTTACAGTAGCAATTTAATGCATAACATGTTTTTATATACATTTCAAACTGCGCCCACAATTTCTCGAACTTAACTCTTTTGTTAACAAATATCTATTTAGTTCAAATGTTTTGGATATCCCAATATTAAATTACTGAAGAAAAAACAATATACCTCAACCGCAACCCCTTAAGATCCGTATAGTATTAGGAATAACTTCATACAGGTATCAACTCAGTTTGAGAAGGTATCAATGCGAGCAAACTATCATTTTCAGGGACTTTTCAAGCTTTTTGGTAGAAAAGGATTTCTGTTGAATAGTACAGCTAACATTTTGGTAGCTGATGAAGTTTGTGGGTCTGATGTTACCGCTTTGGTGTGTTCAGAAGTAACCGATGTCTTGTATGGCCCTGGACAGAAAGACGATGACCTGGTACGTAGAAGTACTGGTGACATGCAAATTGTACTAACTAGACAGAATTTAGGTAAAAATATAAGTATCTATGTGTGTTTCATTGTCAGCATCCATCCTCACTTGTTGTGCCCAATCTTTAAGGTTTTTGTGGCAATTTTGTCTGCTGATGCATCTTGAGATATTTACTCAATGTTAATAATGTTTTAACGATTGACCTGATGTGAAAAAGCAATAGATCAATCTTCGACGGCAACTGGTAAAGTCACAAACTCATGATTCTTTGTCTTTTAGCAGCTGTATATCTTGAATAAAAGGTTAGACGTACCGAATAAAGAACGTACTTCAGATTTTGGTTTTCTACCTTCCAATAATTTATTTATATACTTACTTTCAGAATAGAATTCCAGTTTATCTAGCACACTCCCCGTCTGGTACATCTACAAGAAACATGGTACATTTTGCTCAGGTAGGTAATGAGAATATGCATGTTAATTGTTTTTCTCTGGTTTAAGATAGACATAACTTCTAAGTTTAAGATATATAAGATAAAAAAACATGATATTTGCAAGTCATCACAACTCCATAAGCCATAACCATAAGCGATGTTTTTTAAAACATTTTTTATTCTTAATCAAGGAATTGTTTTAATATAACAGTAAATTCTGTTGCAGGAATTAGTTAGTGGCCAGTTTCAGTACTACGACTTTGGCAGTAGTGCCGCTAACATGGCTCATTATAACCAGGTAAGTCATTTTTACCGTGGGGAATGTAACCTCCAAAAATAAAGGTCTTTAATAAACTCGCATTTGCTCCATATATTGTAATAAATGACAATAATAATCTATGCCCCATATTGACCTGAGACAACACTGCGAATCAAAGAGTCGGTCATCAACACCAGACTTCTAATTTACATGACCTTTCATGGCACGAGTTGCTGTCGAGTATCTCCCAGGACTAACGGATGATAATCAGGCAAACATGAAAACTTGGAAATATTTTTGTTTACAAACTTCAAAAGATATATCACGTATAGTATGTCTTGTTGTTATGTTATAAAGAAAAAAAATGAAAGCTAAACAACAAATATGCGAAAACAGATGCGGTATTACTATAAGCAAATGTTCGTCACATGAATCGTTTCCTTGTGTGGTGCAAGCTCATTTTCCTTTCTATTTTCTGACTTAAGATACAGATCTATTTATTTGTCCATTTGATTCTTAAAACTTTCAAATCATTCGAGGTTACCGAAAAAAAATGTTATTCAATTTCCTGTTTTCGCTGGAAATTTTTACTTTTGTTTCGGTTTGTTAGTTTGGTTGTTTATATGGTTTTGGTTTGTTCTTGTTTTGTTGTTGTTCATATTTTGGTCACCTTTATTGTTTATTTTACTTTTTTTAGACAACCGCTCCACTTATAGACATAACAAAGATGGTAGTCCCAACAGCCTTGTATTCTGGGAGTACAGACTTTTTGGCTGATCCAACGGATGTTAAATTCATCACATCCAATGTGAAAAATATTGTTTACAGCAAAGAATTTTCAAATTGGAACCATGTAGATTTTATACTTGGGACATCAGCACCAGGGATCTTGTTTGAAGAAATACAAAAACTGTTAAAACACTAACTATGTATAGACCTTTATACACAAAGTACGGTCCATATTCTAATAAAAGATACATTTGTAAAAAAAAAAAAACTTTTAACTAGTAAATCACAAGTGCCTTAAGTTGGTAGGGATTGTATGAATAATCATGCATTTGATTGAATAGCGTCTTTTTTGGTATCTGGTATCAAAAGTATGATTGTTATACCCTGTATATACTATTATAGTTACATAAAATATCCCCTTGATTGTAAATGTGACTTAATTTACATGGGTTTTCTGTAAATCAACATATAAATGTATGCATATGCTCTTGAAACTATTATTTTTATTTTGCAACTACTCGGTCTATATATGATATCGTGGGTTCAATTCGCTCTACCTTTCATCCAAATCAAATTTGGCTAGACTCCTCAGAGAGATTAGATTGAAAATATTTTATTTAGTTCATATGTATCTTACTGGCTAATTACTGGTATGCATGAACTTATCATAGATAAGCAGTAAGCACTAAATTTAGGCATGATAAAAGGTGATTATATAAAAGTACGTCTTACTTAGTATATGAAATGTTTGTCTTATTGACAGTAAATCTCTTTGTTTGTTTGACTGCCGGCCGTTCAACCAAAGCTGACAGCGATCCAGATGCGTTTAGAAATGCTGTAGGTATACTTCAATTATAGCTATAGAGCATGCAGATGCAATTCGTAATGTGTTTAAAAGAGAATACAGAGATACATGTACATCAGAAACATTATAACATGTATGCACCAATCGGGGTAAGTAGCCACGCATTTGTTGCATGTGATGTGGTATGATTAGTAATTAAACATACTTCGCATTCAATTCGTTGATTTTTAACAAGTAATACGAATCCAAAATCAAAAGTTTTGAGCATCTTCGCTAGCCAAGGGTTACGACCCACTATTTTTCTAGTTGCTTTTGAATGTTTTGAATAAGCAAAATTTAGTTTGTGTGTGTTGCTGCTCTTTATTATTGGTTTTTATTCGAAGTGTTTATTTGGGATTTTGTTTAAACAAAATACAACTTCATTCCAGTCACAATTAATAACGAGCAAAGGTTATCCGTTTGAGGAACACTTGGTACAGACGCCAGATGGATATATTCTGGGAATTCATAGAATTCCTCCACGGAAACCTATGAAAGGTAAAAAAAAAATACATATACACCTTTATAACCTTTTTGCACTTGAGAAACCATCGATAAGTACTGAGGTCATGTATCTTACTTTTAAGATAACTAAATGGTAGAATAGTCACACAAATATCATGAAATAGTATATCTTCATGGTTGCAAATAACTATAGCAATAAATTTAATAAATGTAAAGAAACTGTTCCAAATTTTCTTATTTTAACCTCAAAATGATATTTTAAAAACTAAAAAAAGTTCTTCAATGTTTACTTCTAGACGTTCGGGCCCCAGTGGTCTTACTCCAGCATGGTCTATTGTCCTGTTCATCATGCTGGGTGGAGAACTCTGTTGCCCAAAGTTTAGGCTTCATGTTGTCTGACAAAGGCATGGACGTTTGGCTGGGTAATAGTAGAGGGAATACGTACTCCAAACGCCACACGAGTTATAAGCCGACAGATCCTGAATTCTGGGATTTCTCGCAAGTATACTTTAGCTTTAACATATTGTACAATTAGACGTATTATAAGTGGAAAAAATAACTTGCAGTTTGAGACTTTTGTTCAGTACAGTAAACTGAATAGAAACATATAAATGAATTGAATGACAAAGTGACAACCAGGGATTACTAACCGCAAAGTATGAATAACAAAACCTACACACAAACAAAACAAAAAATTGCAAAAACCTCACGAAACAGCAAAATTAAACAACTTTAATGCAACGATAAAAGTCACCAGAAATTAGCAGGCTTAAAGGATGCCTTTGTTTTTAATCGATGTCCTTGAAATAAAGCTACCTATGTGTCTGTTTTTTTTATATACAGATGGGATGACATGGCCAAGTACGACCTTCCAGCAACAGTGGACCATATTCTAAAAGTAACAAACGCCACGTATCTATACTATGGAGGTCATTCACAGGGTACAGAGATAGCCTTTGCTGAACTCGGACGAAACAAGACTCTAGCTACAAAGATAAAACATTTCTTTGCGTTAGCACCAGTTGCTACACTAGGAGATATAGGTGGAGCCTTCAAAGCGTTTGCGCCATACGCGCAAGATGTAGGCGTGAGTATGATAACAGGGACTTGCCCCCTTCTATTAATATCTATCTATATCGAAAACAGCACATTGACTCTAACAAAATATTGATAGAGGGGAGCTATGGTATGATACAATACAGAATACAGAAGTATTTCCTGAACACAATCATGTCAGTAACAAAAAGAAAATCAAATGCTTATACTCCATCACATTACAGGGTGCAAAAAAGAATAAAACTTAATCTCAAAGTAGATTTGATTTTTCTATATATTAACTTATATTTACAAAATCTTAAGATATCGGCTGACCATAGGCTAGGAAATACATGATCTTGACTGGCTAATTTCAAGGTTTTTTTGTATCTAGTAGGGAGAAAATCTTTTGCAATTCTGCAGTTCCATTTCTATGTAAGGCTGGCCAATGCTGAAGGCTGTTGGCTTCAATGTGTTTCCCATTGCAGATTAAAAATTGCCGAGTTATATCATGTACACTCATTCCTTGTCTATTATTTATCGATATGTCTAAACTAAAGTATTTACCATAAACTGTTTTGTAGATGTTTTTCGAACTCTTGGGAAAGGATGAATTTTTGCCATCTTCAGCCCTGATCCAGACACTTGGACGCGAATACTGTAACTCGTCTCTTCAAAGTCTTATATGTGAAAACGTTTTGTTTTTACTTGGTGGATACGACTTTAAAGCACTAAATGCTGTAAGTATGGGGAGGTTGAATTGATTTCGCGTGTTTTGCATGTTGATTAAAACAAGACGCTCCAAGGAGCCTGAATCGTTCACCTGATCTCTTATGCTTAAGCCTCTTACCTAGTGTGCAACATGTTAAAAACGAAAGAATATGGAATATGTGCCAAAAAGACACGATCCACATATGGTCTACATTTACTTGATAACATTAAAGAAACTAGTTAAGATAGAAAACACTCTTAAGATAAGGAACACAAAATAATAAAGCTTTTCATTAAAAAGGCAAACTGATTAAAAACAGTTAAAGGTGGGATGGGAGGTAATTCTTCAAAGGTTGATCTGACAATTTTGACCCTGAAATCATTTTGTATATCTCAATGAGCTGGACAATTTTGCAAGGCTTACTTTTCCTCTATTTCTTATTGTTTTAAAGATAAAGTCCAAAAACCGTGAAAACTGTCAATTTTGACGATTAAGGAAAAAAAACTCCAATAAGGAGTCGTCCCGCAACTTTGACTCAAACGATAGTTTTGTAGTGATGTTGATGCTAAAGAGGGAAGGTTGCTTCGAATTTTTCTCTTTCTCTTAAACTTTTCATGCTTTTACTAAAAACTATGGTTTGACCCCCCTGTTCTATATTTAGCAACGGCGGTCATCTTGGTTGGTCAGCATGAATCAATTTCACCAACGGGTGTAGATGACATCCTATAGATCAAGTGTACAAAGTTTGAAAGCAATCCCTTCAGTGGTTTCAGAAAAGAAAATCTTTGAAGAACGGACGACGGACGCTAGAAATACAGAAAGGACGAGGGGATAACATTGTCCAAGATGTGTTTCTTTGTTTAGTTTTAAGCCACACGCTGCTACTCATAAATGCATTTAACAACACATTGGCGGGTCAGGGTGGTTTTTATTCGCAGAAATTCAAAAATAAGCTATTAGCTCTACAGTAACACTATCATTTCATTCCTTGACTTTTGGTTGACCCATGTGACCCCTACCCTTCATTTTTTTTTTGGGGGGTTTTGGGGATCTGTTCCTGTCCTGTAGTATTATTTTGCTAAAAACCAATCAATAATAACATTTTTTTACCAATTTTCTTAATTTCAGTCACGAATACCGGTGTATGTACATGAACACCCTGCAGGAACATCAGTCAAGAACATGCTGCATTATGCACAAGTAAGGTCTTATTCTCTTCTATAGTTTATGTGTTTGGAAGTCTATTAACGTTTATTCCTCAAAGTATGTTTTCCAATGAAGTTGATGGTCAGGATACCATTGACTCGAAGATTGAGATACTATTGTGCATTTGGCAAATCATTGACGATATAATACTATATAATTAGGTTCTAATAACTTTGTTGTATACTGGCTTTTTAATCATAAATCAATGAAAC
Organism: Arcuatula senhousia; assembly: GCA_963971305.1. NCBI lineage: Eukaryota > Metazoa > Mollusca > Bivalvia > Mytilida > Mytilidae > Arcuatula > Arcuatula senhousia. The sequence goes on along the minus strand of OZ020307.1, from coordinate 27,803,889 downwards.
AAAATTATTTTAGACGTTACAAATTAACTTCCAGCATTGTTATACATATTATAGAATAGTTTTATCAATTTCAGTCAATTCTTAGCAAGAAATTCCAAATGTTTGACTACGGATCACCGACAGCGAACATGCAACATTACAACCAGGTACACGCACATATATATTTATTTTGTTAGAAACTGTCACATGAAAAAAAAACCCCAAACAAATCGAAACAAAACAAATTTAATAAATAATAAGCAAAGGAAAACAAAAGAACAAAAAACAACCCAAAAACGCAAACCAATGAAAGAAACACACAAAACTAGCACTCTAAAAACCCAAACAAGCACAAAAGAAATCAGCTGATACCCTTTTTTAGCTCACCTGACCCGAAGTCCATGGCTAAAAATAGAACATAGGGGGGTGAATTGCAATATTATGCTTATTACTCAAAAATGGTTTCAGATATCACAATTGTGCAAGAATCAAAAGTGATCAGCATATTAAGATCTATATTCCTGAAATTTTGAAAAAGATCCTACTGCTGATGTGGGAGTAATTGCCCTTTTTCGTTATTTTTGCCAAGTTTTGCACTTATTAAGCCATATATCTTGAAAACTTATTAATAAGATATTTCAGAAATTTAAATCGCATATGGTAAAGCACAATAATATTTAAAAAAAAAATGTGTATTTGTGTAGTTCAGGTGAGCGATTCAGGCTCCTAGGAGCCTCTTGTTTCTATAACCCCAATTTGTTCCAATGCGTTGTGGTTTTAAAAGGCCCTTTAAGTTTACTTCCAGTTTCATCAGAGAAACTAGTGCACAACTTGGAGAAGTAACTGAGAGAAACCTTATACATATTCATACATTGTGTAATCCATTTATTTTTTCAGTCCACACCACCTCTCTATGATGTTACTCAAATGAAGAACAACGTATCCCTGTACACGGGTGGGAACGATATTCTAGCGGACCCAGAAGATGTGGGATTGCTTGTGAAAATGCTTCCAAACATCTACAGACATACGGACATAAGCTACTATGAACATTTAGATTTTATATGGGCACTAGATGCTAATAGAAAAGTTTATGACGATATAATCTCAACCATTTTGTCAAACGAGAGCAAAATATAATTAAAACCAGCTTCATATCATTTGTCTTTGAAGAAATGTTACATATGACTATGTAACGCATATCCCCCGTCGCATTAAAAAAAAAAAAAAAAAAAAAACTAAGTACCAGTACTGTAGATGTGATGGGAACAACGCATCCTTCTACAAAATGTGAACAAGACATCAAGCTGTTTCAGGGGAGATGCAACAACAAAATTTTCCTATGACCAGCCTAAAATACACAAGATAAATAAAGTCCAATAACTCATTAAAAAGAAATAAAATTATGATAAAAACTTGAATAGTTAATGCCCCCGCTGCCCAGTTAACAATGTTTAAAGTTTTTTTAAAGACTTATTCATGGTCATCATAAAACTTCAGGTAGCTAAGGTGTTTGTGTCTGTGAGACACAGATAATGCCCCCACCATTTTGTCTGTTAAAAACAGATGATGCCCCGTCATGTATGGAAAAATTGACTCAAAATTGTAGAAAAAAGTCCAGAAAAGAGTCATTTTCATAAAAAATGTCTATTAAAGTCCACAGGCCATAATGTGGTAAAAATCTACAGGCCTTAGTAAAATAGACCCACATACCAAAAATAAGCTCAATATCTGCAAGCACTGCCGACGGTGGAAAAAAGTTCGGAAAACTTGCGAGACGGATGGACGGACGGAACAGGGTAAAACAATATACCCACAACTATAGTTGCGGGGGCATAAAAAAAACCTATAAAATTTCAGAAAAAGCGGTTTAGTTCTTTAAAATGAGCCATACCCACAATGTGTTCCTTTAATTTTTTATGTACAAAAGTCGATAAAGTCCCATAGCTCTTCCTCTTGGATAACGGAACCGACTTTGTTGTAATTCGATAACTCAATTTTTATCCAAAGGAGTTTTGGGACTTTATCGACTTAAAGTCGACTTATTAGTGGGGGCATTCGGATACTCCCATTGGTACCTCTGCTTCTTATAAAATTTGTCGAATCAAGACGGCGTTTACGATATGATCAACTTCAAACTGTGACAAATAATCTATAAAATTTCAGCAAAATAATGTCAGTGGTCTCAAAGAGTTGCGCCCTATACAAAGTGTTTCTATGACCTAATATGCACAAAGTTGATAAAGTCCAAAAACTATAAAAAAAAAATCAAATAAAAATGACGAACGTTGCGATATGACTAGTACATATGGTGACAAATATTCCTACAAACTTTCAGCTTAATCAGTCTTGTGGTCTCAGAGAAGTGACGCCTACAATGTGTTCCTATGACATAATATGCACAAATTAAGTCGATAAAGTCCCAAAACTCCTACGGATAAAAATTGCCTTATTGAATTTCAACAAAATCGGTTTCGTTATCTAAGAGGAACTGCGTCCACAAATTGGTGTTCATATTATCTAATACATGCATAAAGCCTATACAGTCCCACAACTCCTATAAAATTTGGCGAACCAAGATGGCATTTCGATATGATCAACTTCATATGGTGACAAACAATCCTACAAAATTTCAGCCAAATCTGTTAGGTGGTCTCAGAGGATTTGCGTCCTCAAAAGTGACGGATGCACGAATACTAGGTCCCTTCGTCGCTTTACAGCGGAGACAATCATGCATATAGATACAACTCCTCGTAAAAAATCTCATCCGGCATACTAGGTCAAATATTGTGGAAAGAAGAAAATCGTTGATAATGGACCAGGTATTTTTTCGAAAAAGCGCGCTTTAGTGCCTTGATCTTATTTGCTAAGTTTATTTATTATTAGAGGGCCCCATAACAAAGTCCAAATAGTGTCGAAGTTTTTTATGCCTTTTTCTTGTCAATCCGATCCTTTATACTTGTATTCGTGTCCTGACGATAACCGATATATATTTAAGGGCTGTCCGGGTTCAGCTTGGGTTTTCGTATTTAGCCTTTGATTTTGTAACTGATAAGATATATGTGCATACATGCCAACCCTATTAATGACCAAAATAGGTAGCGGGTCTTTTTCCTACTAAGTCTTTAATTGATTCTATAACTGATAAGATTTGCAAATTGTGTTTGCTTCAACTAATTCCGTATAATCTAAGTGGCCAATAAAAGTATGTCTCGCCTGCCGGCACCATCACAAAAATCAACTTACTCATCTTTCATTTCTTGATATAAATACAAAAAGTGTCTGTTTACCTAATATCAGATGCCTAGCTATTATACTTCAGTGTCCACAAAAGTCTTACAAAAAGTTTACGGCCTGAAAAAAGACCTACACTGAAAGTTCACAGTCACTGGAGCGTGAAAATGGGGTCAGGATCACACGGCATAGTGACAGTTGTGTAGACCATAACCTGAACTGTCTGTATACCGAATATCAGATGCCTTATTATAATACTATTCCAGCAATTCATCGTCCACAAAAGTCTTACAAAAATGTTTACGGCCTGAAAAAAGACCAAGTTCACGGAGTCACTGGAGCGTGAAAATGGGGTCATGGTCACACGGCATGGTGACAGTTGCGTAGAGCATAACCTGAACTGTCTGTATATCAAATATCAGATGCCTAGCTATTATACTTTTCCAGGAATTCATTGTCCACAAAAGTCTTGCAAAAATTTTACGCCGTCGCCGCTGGAAAGTAATACATGTACCTATGTCTCGCCTTCAGCGACTATTCGTCGCAGGCGAACAAAAAATGAAAGAAACGTCAAGGAAGAAGACAGCAAAAATATGTCAACAAGTGTACTTATGTGCTCAAGGTTTGTGTGTCAATTATGACGCCCTATGAAAGAAACATGATATACCTTACGCAGGTGTCTCCTTGATCCGCCACTGCCTGTCATATGTTCTCACTTTCAGACACATGGACTGGGACCGCATGATTTAATGACATTTAGTGTTTTTTCGACGAAAATCGTAAATCTTGTTGATTTCTTTATACAATGCTTTAGATAATTGGTCGTACGTCTCTTTAATTAATAAGAGTTTCAATGCAAATAAAAATACTGACAAAGTTCGGCAAAAATCTAGGTTTGTCACGTTTAAAAGAAATATTTTTGCAAAAAATCTAAGCTTGTTTCCAAGAAATATTTCACTGAATTTCAAGATTTTTTTAAATGTTTGTATCATGACAACTGCACAAAACTTAAGAACTGTAGCTGTCAATAGTTTTCGAGCTTAAAAGTTCACAAGAAAATGTTGACGCATGGTGAGACAAAACTTAAGGGGGTCCACATATCACAAGAGGGGGAGGGTATTTCCTATAAATTGGCAAATACAAACGTGGAGCTGGAACGGGTCTGAAGGTTTACCTTTGGGTGTATATTTTTTTAGAATAAAGTATATTTTGGGTATTGAAAAAAATTCAAAGTATTTAAATAGTGTTCCATTTCCACAGAATTGATACTGGAGTGAATTTTCTTGATTTTCTTAGCATACTGACAGTCATTCATTCAATTTATGTATGTATTGATGTATACTATAATGTATTGGTATAATTTTCATCTAACTAAAATTTCAGTCTATCAAGTAAATATAAATGGGTAGATTTTCTGAAACTTAAGCGGCACGTTCGTATCAGTTTTTTATTTCTTATTTACAAGTCAAGTTAAAAGAAGGTAGCCCAGAAACTGTAAGCATTTTCTGCTTGTCGCAACACAAACATTTTGTTTCCAGCCAATTATTCAAGGAGGCTATTTTCAATTTATAACAGTTGGTAGTTATGCTTAGATAATAGATTAATGGGTTCTGCTTGTAGGCTTCAATTATCTGTGCCTGCCTGTTTATATAGGCTATATAAGGTTAAATTCTTGACTTTAACTGGCGTATTCTTGTCCAAAACCCTTGAAATGATAGTACCGTATCCTTATTTTTTTTTAAACAACATACAATGTCTTTTAAAATATGATTTAAGGGGTAAACAACACACACAACTTGTCTATCTAAAGTATGAAAAAACCTGGACCTCTCTTGCCAAAACCTGGACGCCTCTTGAAAAAGCCTGGACATGTATTTTATTTTAATTTAAAGATATGTAAGACGCAACTTTTTGGCATCAATGTTCAGGATGCCATAATATAACATTGATGTTCATTTATAATGGTTAGCAATCTCGTTCAATATATTCACAGTGTATAACCGGACAGTACGCGATCACGGAAGTTGATCACTGTCCGGTGGAAAAATCCTAGTTGTATGTTATTTTTCCCCCAGATTTTTGTGGTTTCCAGGCTGTATGAACACTCTACAATATCGATTAGGAACAAAGTAAGTTTATTTTATACCTTGTTCATTTATAATACTTTTTAACGTTTCTTTTTGTATTCTGGACAATTTAGAATGCTAAAAATTTTCGATTGATCATCAGTGTGTGAACATTTTTTCCTTCACCACTTAGCACATATTTTGAATTTACTCACAAACTGCAATGATTTTATTAATATCTTTATTATTATCTCAAAGGGCGATTGATAGACTCTCTACATTGACAATGATAGCTTAAGATAAAATAAACAATTTTGTTTAAATCATCAACTTTTGTAGTTTTGGCATAATCGTTTACTGTCCGATTAATTGGTCGTTTATTTTTTGTAGGTGTCCGATTAATTGCCTGCTTTGATTCTGCAAGGTTTGAATAAACAAAATTATAATTTTAAATTTCATGAATTCCTCATTCCTTTACAGCTTAGGTTTTCATATTCTTCAAGTTGCTTATTAAAAGGCTTATGAATATATTTTCATATTTTTATGATAATTTATGTCGTTGTGTATTTGGTTCATTTATTTATTTTACAGAAGAAATGTGAGAGCTCAAAATAGTCTCTACTGTTGGATTCGCGGAAAAACATGCAGCAGTGTTCATCTCATTACATTTTATAACAAAATGGAATCCATTCAACAAGATAATAAAAGGAAGGGCTCTCTGGGCACTCTGGTACTGCTTTTTGCATGTCTCTTGTGTATGACTTATTAATGCAAATGTCAAAATGGTTCATAAGGAGTTTTCCATTGACTTTGGAATCTTTTGAAACAAATCTTCTTATCACATGGACAGCCAGTGTACTGAGATATCTGAGTCAATGAATTTTCACTTATTTGTATAAATTTACTTCGAAGAACATGCTCAACACAGAAAAGGTCCCGTAATGGCCCTGTCACACTATAACGTTTTAGCCAACGTGTGCCGAACGTTCGAATAATTTTCTAAAACGTTAGACACGTTAGCAGTCGCTGTTAAAAGTTTCACAAAATACCTGGGTGAACGACCACAAAGCGTCAGATTAACTACCTGCAACGCACGACAAACTTATTCAAAACTTATTTATAGCGTTTGTCCGGCGTACTTGACGATTGTTTAGCGAATGTGTGACGACTGCAGAACGCAATTCATAACGTTCGTCCAACTTATGATTTTTGCTCTTGGTGAGGAGACCCAGGAACTCTGTTCTTTTTACTTTAGCATTACTTCACAATAGCCCAAATAGATCTATTATCTGTCCAAAATGTATTGATGGATTAATTAATAAATATAGATGCATGTAAATTTAGTTTCTTTATAAAAATATTGGTTTTCGGTGTTCTGAAAATATGAATGTATAATTATAATAATGATTTTGCACTCAGTCTAAAAGAATAAAAAAATATTATAAATTTTACGTTTTGACATGTCCATAATATATTGAGAGGAATGCATGAGCTTGTTAGCAAACTATTAAAATCTCAAATGGGTATATACATGTAAGAAATACCGGTCTGAAGAGCTTGCCTAGCATCCTTTTTACTGCACTTGACTTATCCTAAATGATCGCCGACAGCATGACGGATGTCCTTAATAGAGAAGAACGTGTGTGCTTAATGAATATTAAAAATACACGTTACTTTAAATGAGTATAGAAGATAGAATGTCTTTACTCGTTGTATTTGAGTATTTTGTTTACCAAAAAATATTATAAAACGACAACACGACGGATATGTTACAATTTGCAAAAATTACTTTCCATTCCAGGCCATGTTAGTTATCCTTGTTACATTACATTTTTTTTGGCTTTGGTCATTGTTTTTTTTTTTTTTTTTTTTTTTTTTTTTTTTTTTTGTAAATAGATTTTTTCTAGTTTGAATAATTATTTTAAACCCTTAAAAATTGACTTTCCCCCTTGTAATTCAGTTTTACTTATAAAAATCTGGGGTTGATACGGTACTCGTTCGTTACAATGGCGCTCTGTGCCCTCTGTACACGTTTTAAACACTTGGTCGTTAGACTGACGCTAGACGTGTGGTAGACTATCGTTAGACTGACGTTATACGTTTGTTTCATTTTTGTTCGGTGTTCAAGAAACGAATTTCGCATGTGCAAAACTACTTCATAGCGTTCGTCAACGTGTGTTTTCTGACTTATGTCTAACGTTCGAATAACTTATAATTAACACGTTACGTCGGAAATTTTAAGCATGTTCAAAATTTTGCAACCCACTTGACGTTCACCAACGCACGCTGACGTTCGCTAACGTGTTTGTAACACGTCCATAACTTATACAAAACTTACGCAACGCACACCAGCGTGTTAAAAATATATTCTAAAACGTTGGCACACGTTGGATAAAACGTTATAGTGTATCATGGCCATAATTTGAAAAGAATTTAGATCAAGTTCATATCATGGACGTAATGGAGCTATCATCTGTTGGTAAACAAAGGCGGATCTAGGACCGGCGTACCGGGCGCCCCCACCCCTGTTTGACAAAAAAAAATGGTTTGGAACTGTGTGAAACCAGAGGTCCCAGAAGGTTTTTTCATAATTGCCCCCCCCCTATGAAAATTTCTGGATCCGCCACAGGTAAATCCATGTCTCATATTAATAATCATAATAATAAAAAGCTAAACTATGATTTGAGTTAGTTTAAGAAATGGTTAGCCTTAGCGACTGTGATTGCAGGTTATCACGAAAGGTTTCTTTTACAGCCTCGAATCTATAAACTCCCTCATAAACGGAATTATGCCGGCTATGGTTAATGCTAGAAATCGGATGGTCGTATTTTTCCCTGTTTTCTTTATTAAAAATCGTACACCGTATATTTATTGGACTGCCTTAGTATGCGTTATTCATTACTGGTTAGTTGTATGCACATAGTCCATTAAAAATAAAAATAACAACAAAGTTCCAGACACTATATATTTTTCTACGTCTTACGCGCGTTTCATATATTCAAGACTCATCAGGGGAGCTCTGTGATGCGTTGTTACAGAGCTCTACCAAACAATTTTAAAATGCCAAACACTACGAAATTGTAACCAAAAATACCGCACGACTATTTAAAGATCAAACTATGTTTGGGCTAGGAAGAACTTTAGGGTTTATGAAGCTTTAAACTCATGAAACGGATGATTTATAGATTTGATGTGTTCTAAACGTATAACAACAAGAAAAAATATCAAAGCAGAGTGTCATACAAGCCGGAAATTTGGCACTGCTGTAAATATGCATAGTTCAACGAGTAACCGCTCACCAGCAATGTTTAAATAAACAAATTGAAAGATAGACAAACCATAAGTATTGAAAGTAAAGTACTTAAAACTTTAAAACGTTCGAACAGGGAAGCCAATCCAGCAATGTTCTAGGCTCTTTCGATATCGACCTAGAATACGTTAGTCTACTCCATTCCAAAACCATTAAAACTGACTGCGTTGAGTGTACGTTATTCGGTATATGTCTTTAAAAGCGAATATCAACACCATTTGACTTTGTCCTTGAATTCATGTAAAGTTCATGCTTAGGCCGTATATACTAGGTTTTAGTTGGATGCATTCATATCTCAAGAATTAAAAGACTTAGTTAGATGAATATTGCTATGCCCAATTTTAATCAATTGTTGACTAAATCTGAATCCCTCTTGGATTTTAGCCAAATACTAGTTAGCTAACCTTACCCGAAGGCTATTGCCATCACTTGGCATCTGTCGTCGTCATCGTCTGTCGTCGTCGTTAACTTTTCTTTGAAAATCTTCTCCTCCGAAACAACTGAAGGAATTGCTTTGAAACTTTGCACACTTAATCTATGGGATGTCCTCTACCAAGATTTCTCAAATGGTGACCGCCGTCCAAACAACATGGTCGCCGTTACTAAAAATAGACCAGGAGGTCAGACTACTGTTTTTGTAAACCAAAAATATAAGAGATAGATGAAATCTGATGCCACGCTGCTGCTTCAGCATCAAAAGCTCGACAAAAGTCTCCATTGAGTCGAAGTTGTCAGATGACCCCTAATAGGAGTTACGGCCCCTTAAAGGTGAAAAATAGCATTTGTCATGTTTTGGCTTACAGAATGAAAACTATTACAGATAGAGAAAAGTTGTTGCTTGCTTAAATTTTCAGCTAATTTAGCTCTATAAAAGTCTGCATAGGGTCAAAGTTGTCAGATGACTCCTTGTAGGGGTTACAGTCCTTAAAATAACGTTTTTTATGTGTTTGGTTTATGGAATGAAAACTTTATCAGATAGAGAAAAGCTGTTGCTTGCTTAAATGTTCAGTTCATTTAGCTCTACAAAAGTCTTCATAAGGTTGAAGGTATCAGATTCCCCTTATAGGGGTTATTGCACCTAAAATACATTCTTTCACGCTTTTGGCCTATGGAATGAAAACTACAACAGAAAGAGAGAAAGAAGCTGTTGCCTGCTTAAATGCTCAGCTCATAAATCTCTACAAAAGTCTCCATATGATTAAAGATGTCATATGACCCCTTATAGGGATAACGGCCCTTAGAATTGCTGTTTTTCATGTTTTTGGCCTATAGAATTAAAACTATAGATAGCAGATAGAGAAAAGCTCTTGCTTGCTTAAATGTTCAGTTCATTTAGCTCTTCAAAAGTTTTCAAAAGGTTGAATGTATCAGATGTTTACCTACAGGGGTTATGGCCCCTAAAATAACGTTTTTTTCATGATTTGGGCCTACGGCTACAGAATGAAAACTATAGTAGATAGAGAAAAGCTGCTACTTGCTTAAATGCTCAGCTCATTTAGCTCTAGAAAAGTCTTTGGAGGGTCGACATCAGAACCAGGTGAGCGATTCAGGCTCATGGGAGCCTCTTGTATATATTTACATGAAGCAGCACACTTGAAGTGATGTGGTCACCTGAAGTTCATCTGATTTGAGCAATATTTAATGTTTCATTCTGTAGTAACAGTTTGTCGATCATAACTATTTGTAACAAAAATGAGGCATATATACATGTATAAAACCTTAGAACAGTATATCAACTCTAGATACATATCTTCATTTGCAAAGTTTGTCAAGTCAGCTAGATTTTAAGAGAAAGGCCAATTTTCCAAATCTGAGATTTTACCTACATGTATAATATTGTTTTTTTTTCTCCAAAATTTCCTAATTAATTTATACCAATTCAAAGCTTAGATGAATGATCACATGTTTATATTCGATATCTTGCTTGAACGGATTGTTTTCCAACTTAAGAGAAATTATAAAAATAGTTCCTTGTTTGAAGTAAATCTTAATCCCCAATATATGTACATGTATGTAGCAATGTAATCTTATTCCAATACTTTATTTGGATAAGCTACTACCTTTTATATGCGTTCCAGTTTTTTCAAAATCATTTTGTGTTAGTGTAACATAAAATAGTGTCCGCTGTGAAATATTGTCTTGAGTGGCATTCACTCCTATGATGAAGTCCAAGGACGGATAAAACGCTAAAGCGATATGAAATTTTGTCCTCTAGATTTTTCAGTGTTAAGTATGGTAGGGTGGACAAAATTTCATAGGACACTATTTTGCTTTACACTAGCTGTATAATGGCTTGTAAGAATTTGTCGTGTTATTGCTACATTCAACCCAACAATTAATCGGACAGATAGATATAACTTTCTAACAATTAATGATTGTGTACAGTGGCAATTAGTCGGACAGAGACGGAGTGAGCAGTGCTCTTACAAATCCGATTATTATAAACAATCAAAACCATTTTCATCAAATAATTAGACACCAAAGGATTTCCTATTTAAACAGCTTAAAATGGAGATGCAATGCACTATTTCAATGTAAGTGGTTCACTAATGATTTGTTGTTTCTTTCGCCGCAATGAGTTTCCATTGTCAAAAATACCAATGATTAAACCACTTTTTTTCAAACATTTAAATCATCTACATTATATATTGATAATTTGAATAGTGATAAATAACAATGTAAACTAATCGTATACGCTTCAATTTTTCTCAAAATTTAGTTTCGGGTGAATAAGGGCTTAAATTCATGGCCAAATCATACATTTTTATTAAATCAACTAGGATTTTACCACCGGACAGTGATCAACTTCCGTGATCGCTTACTGTCCGGTTATACACTGTGATATTTGTCTTTTAAGGGGCGAAAAATACAAAAAGGTAAAAATTCAAAAAACTACCCACAATTTTATTTAGGAATCACATTTTTTTAATAGGAATTTGAGTTGTCATAAAATATGATAATACTAAAATATGCCTACCCATTGGTAGCATTTTTTCTTCGCTTTCAGTTAAAAATCACTAAATATCGCCAAAGCTTACATTTTTATTGATTATTCTCTTGAAAAAAACAAGACAATTGTAAATCCCTCTCGAAAAAACAATCCTGTCGCCGGACACGGGACCTACCGTGGTTGTGTCACGTACAATTATTCCACATCTATTTATCGTCTACTTTAATGGTTATCATTTGTCAGATCAGCCTAAGATTTTGAAGTATATAATATTATATGAAATAAGTTTAAACCCAATGTAGATCTCTTTATGAAAATTTGCAATGTACATTGTATGCCTTTAAATTTTTTTCAGTCAAATAGCAATAAATTATATTATATATCAAACAGGGCCAGATCCAGAATTTTTTGAAAGGGGTTGGTCCACATAAAGTCCGCTGTGGACGAATGACGAAAAGGGGGTGGTTCCAGACAAATTTTGCAGAAAACCTACACGTTACTTGCGAAATTTTTGGCGGAAAGGAGGAAAATTCCAACCTCGGAACCCCCCCCCACCCACCCGCATCCGCAACTGCTCTAATATTTTGGTTGTCACCTATTCAAAGATTGTCCCTCCTTTTATGATAGGGGCTAAAGCAAACTTATACAGGAACGTTGCAATCCATGTTCCGCACAAAGGGGCTTAGATTCTCGTCATTTATATTGCCTTAAAAAAAAATCGACCCCCTACTCTATAATCCAAGCCCCTGTGGTTCCGCACAGTTAAAATTATTTTCTGACATGTTTGTAAGACAAGTGTGGCGACTTTGGTCTCTGTGTGGTGAATCGACAAAATTGTGAAGCAATGATAACATTTTCGAACAACCAATAACTTGTGACAAATAAGTTTATTTACCGGATCCCGCAATAGCTTTGTGAGAAGTAGATAAAATTATTCACCCTTATTAAAATGACCTAGATCAAGACAGACGAATGACCCAATGTGGCTATTTTGTCATTTTCTAAAAATCAATAAAATGCTTGAATTGTGTGTGTCTGATTGACCTATATTTCTGTCTGTGATAATAAACTATCTTCAGAATTACCTTTTTGCAGTCAAAAATTAGTGACTACGCCATGTACGCTACATGATCTAGTTGAATCGCATTGTTGCTTAAAACACCGCCACACAAAAGCATGAAATACGAAGATGCTGTGTACAACTTTTTTGCATGATTAACTTAGTTTTGGTGTCCGATTAGTATTTTTGTCCTTTAAAACTTTATTCAATTAATTAAATTTCACAATCCAAAATCAAATATCCATTTATACGCTAAAGTTACGCAAGATATGCTACACTGACTAAAATATAATCCGAAGCGGAACACATAATCTACTGGTCGCGGCCATATTGTCTTGATGGGAATCCGAAGATTGAGAATCCGAATATAGCCACCGAGTGAAAAGTGAAAGTATATGTACATTGCAAAGAGCTTTTGTAAATATAGAAACGACGGAAACAAACGACCTAATCTCAGTATCACTGACAATCTTTTTATAATAGGTAGTAATAATAATAAAGTTAACCACCATCCCCCTCCCATTTGCACCCTCCATCTCGGGCCGCATATTCGATGCGCGGCCCTTACTACTTAAATATCGTCGTCAGCAAGCCTACAAAATGATATCTATGACCAGATCAGCTTATGACAAGTTGCACTTACAACCGTAACAAGATATGGACAAAAGGACAGACTGACTGATAATGGTACTACCCAACAGGTGTTTTTTTTTCAAATGAAATTTAGTCCGGATTTTAGAAACAACCGCCTCCTAAATAACAATTCAAAACTATATAAACTTATATGTAATGTTTTATTTACAACACATTTACTTTTGAAAATGAGATATTACTCCTCGTTTTTTTTTTCAATAAAAAATTAAAATACATATAAAACATGCATGCAGAAACTTCTACCTATCCACTGTCCAATACTAAATAAAACTAAGTTGACCATTATGAATATGAAAAACAACTTAACTAAAAACAGTTTTCGGAAAGATCTTTTTGGTCTGTGTCAATACAATGTTAGATCACGTTTAAAACACGAACACCATGACAACAGAGAAATTTTAAGGGGCGCGTAGTTTATGGTTTCTGTGTCCCCTTCTTTCCGATGAGAGATTTGTGAATATGTGGAATGACACCTGAAAAAAAGAAAAGTGCAAGTGGTAATTATAGCATCGTCTTTCTTTTCGGATTCGGATAAAAATAATTAAAACATACAAAACTTAACCTAAAAGACTAATCCAACTAAGGACTAGGATAAATGTTTCTCTTTGTTGTTTTTCATGGGGGGGGGAGCATTTATCCATTTGTCCTGTCTCAAAACTGTCGAGATTGATGTAGTTTTATGCTGTTTTTACTATTAACTCCTACATGCAAGCCTCTAAGAACTTAAGAACTGGGTTATACTTTGAGCTAGCCAAAAGTCATCCTTATCTTGCAGTGAGGTGTAAGAATTTACCCCACCTTGAAGAATTCACTGATATATGGAACGAGAGTAAATGCGTTGTTCCTGTGCTTTGCTTATAACAATGATATTTAACAATATCTTTAAAACGATAATGTGCCATGCATATTTACTCCATACAGCTTCGTTTCAATCATACATGTGTGATCGAGTCATTTTGTGATCGAGTCATTTTAACACTTACCACCACCGGCAATAGTGGCTTTGATCAAGGAATCTAATTCCTCATCCCCACGAATGGCAAGCTGCAAGTGACGAGGTGTGATACGTTTTACTTTCAAGTCCTTGCTAGCGTTTCCTGCCAACTCAAGTACCTAAACAAATTATAAAATTGGGATGAAAAAAAAATGCGGTAATTAAATGGGTTGATAATGCAATACATCTTAAGTGTAAGTGTCCAATTTTCAGTAAAAATCTCAATTTTCACTGGGGGAAACAGCAGGTTACGATGTGCCTTATATACGACGTACACGCTCGGTATATAATATATATTTAATTGAATTTTGTTATTTTTCTGCAATGTGCTCATTTTGATCATTAATTTGTGTACAGACTTTCATAAAAATCCGATTTAGCGGTTTTCAAATGATTCATGCATGTATTTGAAAACCCCGCTTTATATACGCAAAGGTAAATCAAAGGTTGGACAAACGGACGGGCGAACAAACCAGAGAGCAAACGAAAAACTAAATATCCGACAACATCATTGGCAATGTATATTAATGAGGAGGATCGACTAGAGAAAAAAGTTTTTTTAACAAAATATTATTTCATTTTCCTCATAAGTTGTGTAAGAATACGTTGCAATTGATTAGAATCGGCTTTTATTGCATCATTAATAAATAAGCAATGCAGATTCATTCTATTGTTTTTTTTCTTTTGTAAAAATGCTCTTTTTTCCATTATCATAACTTTTGTTAATTACTCTTTCACACTTATCCTCTTTGGAAAATAACAAGCCCCCCCCCCTTTTTAGTGTTTTCTACCTTTTGTTAAATGTCCACCCCATCGCTTTTTCAATCTTTAAGTTCTTTTCTCCTATATTTTTTGTTTAAAAATATGTTCCTTATTTATTTGTCATCTTGTTTTTTTGGGGACTTGAAAATGATTATCTGGTTGACTAAGTGCATGCTATCTCATGATTGTTTACAAACAAACAAAAATAAAATTATAATTTTAGACCAATTGCTCATTTTATCAGTGCTAATGAAACTGCATACTTCTGCAGTAAGATACTCCAAAATAGCTGCACTGTAAACGGCTGCTGTAGCACCAACACGTCCATGGCTTGTTGTCCTATTTTTCAAGTGACGGTGAATACGTCCAACTGGAAACTGAAATGAGATGTAAAATACTGAATTATTATCAATTTATTTTGATTTTTGGCATAAAGAATGATTTTTAAAACTATACAATCCAATTTTAAACACAATTAATCATATTTAACCTTAAATTCACCAGAAAAAAACACCTTATAATTTCTTACCTGCAAACCCGCCCTTTGAGAACGAGAAACAGCTTTTGCCTTTGCCTTTCCTGAGTCTTTTCCAGCTTTTCCTCCAGCCTAAAAATCATCGAAATTTGGCAAAATTAACACTAAACGACGGTCAAATCTATAGCAAAAATGTACATAATACATTGGTTTACAGTTTTACATATGTATGAAAGTTCGATTCAATCTTACAAGATGAGATTTTAGTGGATTCTTACCATTATTAATTTCAAGGATTTCTAAGCCAACGGACGCTTTTGCACACGTATCGCATAAATAATGAGCACACGTGATCGAATTTGGCCAATGAAAACATTTGTGTTGAGAAACAGTAACACGAAATCGATCAATTATATGAAGATTCCACCTTATTTGTCATGATTTAGATCTCTCAAAGCAATCCAAATATAAGGCAAAAGGGTCTATGTACTTTTTTAACTCCAAAAATGCAATATAAATGATAAAAACCAAAAACGAGATAGGGGAGTTAACCAACAACACTAAACAAAGATAAGGCCAAGTAAAAAAATCCATAAGTTTTCTGTCAAAATGATATAGGTCTATGATAATAGTACTTTCAAAAAGGGCCATAGGCGGATCCAGGGGGGGGGGGCGGGTCCCCCCTTTTGGCGGAAAAATTTGGTTGAATATATAGGAAATCATTGAAGCGTGACCAAAGCGGGCCCCCTCTTAGGCCAGTCAGTGGGCCCCCTCTTTTCAGAATTTCCGGATCCGCCTCTGAGGGCATCGGGTGTCTACTGTCGTATCGGTATTTGACGTTCTTATTTTTTCCAGCATGTTTATTCGTTTTTACTTAGTTTAGCGGTTTTGGTTTCTTTTTTGTAAAAAAAAACCAGCTAACGTACGTTATATATATATATATATAATTGTCGTTGAAATCAGAACATTCATTATACATGTATATATTTTTTTTAAAGCATGAAAGTATGACTGGAATAAGTCTTTATTTTGTTTATTTGATACTAAATTATTTTTCAATCAACAACGACAAGAATTGAATATACTAATAAATGAATTGGATCATCAATCTGATGTTTTTTTATCATTTAAAGCCATATTTAAAGCAATGGTAAAATCGCTCTGTGTTATATGTGAAGGAAAGAAAAATGTTAATTTTGCATATTTATTATTTAAAAATTCATCTTTTTGTGTGTATGGGTGGGGGGTGGAAGGGCCGATCGGGGGTGGGGGGGTGGGGGGTGGGGGGGGGGGTCTTTTTACACAATTTCCTCATGCAGTTATTGTTAGTAAAGATCATTTTGTACAAATGTGTATGTAAATGCATGTCAGTATTTTTTTTTATGTTCAATTCTTAATAATATTTAATTTTCTCTCGTGGAATACTTTTTCATTCCTGTTTTTCCTTAGATCAGAGCAAGATGAGAAACGACAAAATGCGCAAACCGACCAGAACGCGACCCATGTCTAAAGGAATTCAACTTTAATGTCGTTAATAAGCAGTTGCTGCATGTACGATCGAATATAAGGTTAAGATTGGAGTAAAGGATATTACTACAAAACTACATGTTAATCTCCAATTTTGCAAGTTAATTCTAAAAAACCCTTTATTGTGACAGAATCTAAGAAGTGATATTCAAAGTGGATGGGAAAACTAGGGTCCAATACAGTAGCGTAGATTGCATTAGGGCAACCGAGACACTTGCCTCGGTTAAAAAATTGACTAATAAAAAAATGGTAAAAAAGAAGATATTCTCTTAAAATTAAACAAAAGGTTACTCAGGGCTTGGATGTAAAACAGTGGCAGTTAAAGTCAAGTTAGTTATTAATTCCACTAGTCTGTGCTCATCAAATCTTAGGTACAAATGTATGTAATGCGTTCCGTAGCTTTCGCAATCTCTACAGAAAACCTAAATGAAGAAAACTCGAATACATGTAGCGGAAGCCCACATCCCACACAGCATAGTATAAAAGAACCTAATGGATCAAAGAACCTGGTAAGCCTAAAGTTAGCGTTTTTGGAAGCAGGGAAGCCATACAAAACAACGCAAGTTGAAGAGTCCACACAGAGCTAGTGCTGGTAAAGTCTCCTGATAAAGTGTTACCGTATCAACACGTATTTATTTCAATGACAGTTGTATTGCTAAGCTCAGTGTTTTAACATCACGGCTGATTCCTGTTGCTAGTACAAACATCGATTCTAAATAATATTTACACGTTACATCACAAAGTCCAGCAATGAAAGAAATACTTCGTGTAAGAACCTGAAACCGAGGTATCTTCAGCATTTGTTCTAGTTAGTGCGCATAAAATTATCCCGTCCGTCCGACTTCCCCAAAGTGATTTTTGTAGGCCAGTGGTCCATGCATAGCTGTTCGTACAATTCGAAAGTTAAAAAGGTAATAATCAAAAGGAAAACTCCAGAATCAATCTTATGTATCGTCTTATAATATAGTCATATTCAACAATTAATTATACAAGAATTGGTGTAGCTTCCATAAGCCTTTAATGTGATCAGTGGACGCTGCTTGCCCTTTTGCAATCATCAAAAATAAAAATACTACGACAAAGCAAAACTATAACACTAATTAAGATGATCTAGGGTGAGGTCAAAGGCAAACATAACTTTTTGTTACTTGCTTAGGACAGACACATACGGATGAAATGTGTAAGGCTGATTAAAACTAGTATTTTTTGTCCTGTGTCGGATAACTTTCATTATTATAAAAATACTGCATGTTCATCGAATTACGAAAGCTTTATATGATTTTCTGTTTATGCCATATTCATGACATTCAAACTTAAATTATTCTCTTGAACAAAAATCAGTTAAATCAATGGTAAAAGAGGGAAACATTCTGATTCAAATTATATTTTTTATTATAAGCTTTTTGTTAGTCTCTTATGAAAATGACTTATTGGTGTTGGTTTCACACGTAAAATCACATATTTTTTCCGGCAGGGGGATTCGCCCCCCCCCCCCAGACGGCTTCAACAGCAGCCCCATGAACCACTGCTTCGGTAGATCTTAAACACAAGCTACGCTATTGAAATCAATGAGTTTCCTTCCGCACTTTTACCAATTGAAAGCTTATCTCTTGTGTCGTAGTCCCAAAAGAGTTAATCTCAATTCAAGAAGTTTGGTAATCAACGCGTAAAAACTGCATGCAAAGGACTGAAATACCAGTAGATTGTAAAATTATCATATAATGCGGATTCAAAACAATACAGACCTGTTTAGAATATACAGGTCTATGAAATAAATAAAACAGTGTCTTTTCCGCTAGTACTACAGTTTGAAATAGAGTTATCGCGCTTTGAATGAATTCTTGAATTACTTAGGTTCGTTTCTACGGAGCCTGGATAGGGACATACAAAGAAAAAAAAATATGTTTTATGTGGTGCGCACAATATATTATGTGGTGCGCACAATATATTATGTGGTGCGCACAATATATTATGTGGTGCGCACATTATATTATATTGTGCGCACATCATATTATATTGTGCGCACAAAAAAATATATTATGCGCACAAAATAATATATTGTGCGCATAAAATAATATATTGTGCGCACAACAATTTTTCAGTTCCGTAGGTTTCAGTTCTGTGTTGTATTGTTTGGGTTCGCGTTATTTTTTATGTTGATGGTGTGTCAAAGTGCATTCTTTCGGGTAATTGTTCAATACTTGCATTTAAACTTTGCGTTGGGCCATTTGTGTCTTTTAGTTTTGTGTTGTGTTGTTGATGTTTTAAAGTTGTATGTTGTTTTTTGTAAATTGTGTCAATGACGTGTTTCAGTTTCGTGTTGTGTTGTTGCTGTATTTCACTTGTGAGATAATTGTGCCAATGATGGGTTTCAGTTTCGTATTGTGTTTTTAATGAACTTATGTTATGTTCTGTGTTCGTGATGTGTTTGTATTTTGTTTGTGTTTTTCATGAATGTGTTTAAAATGTGTACTTCTCCAATGATTTGTTCCAGTTTTGTGTTGTTGATTAAATTGTTTCGGTTTTGTGTTGGTGGTATGTTCCAATTATGTATAAGGTTGTCGATGTGTGTTTCAGTTTTGTTTTGTTTTCTTAATGTATTTAAATATAATGGTGTATTGGATTTTTGAAATGTGTTGTTGATGTTTTTTGTGTGTTATGCTGTACTGTCGATGTGTTTCTCAATGATAAGTTATACTGTCACGTTTGTTGATGATGTGTAACACCTGTGTTTTCTTGAGCTGTACAGGTGTTTAAGTTATGTGTTTTTGATGAGTTTAAGTTTTGTTTTGTGTTAATGGTGTATTTAGGTTTCTTTTTGTGCTGTTTGTGTGTTTCGGTTGTGTCAATGATGGGTTTTCAGTTTTGTTTAGTGTCTTATGATTTATTTTTGTTTATGTTTGTGTTGTTGATGGGTTGCAATTTTGTATTGTGTTGTTGTGTTTCGGTTTTGTATTGTGTCATTCACGTGTGTCGGTTTCATATTGTATTGTTAATGTGTTTAAGATTTTTCGATGTGTTGCTGAAGAATTCCAGTTCTGTATTGTGCTGTTGTGTTTCAGTTATGTGTTATGCTGTGCTGTCGATGTGTTTATTTGTTCATTGTATCAATGTGTTTCAGATTTTTGCTTCGCTGTTGATGTTTTTGTCAAAGTTAGTCTATATTAATGATAATGCTTTAATTTGTAATTGTTGTTGGTGTGTTTCAGTTTTGTATTGTGTCATTAGTGTGTTTCGTTTTTTAATTTGTGTTTGATCTCAATCAAATATAAAATAGCTTCTTTTCTTGTATATATATATTTTTATATTTTGATTATGTGCGTTTGTTTGCTTCTTACATGTGTTGGGTTGTGTTGTTTATTTGTTAAAGTTCAGTATTTTGTTATCTTTGTGTTTATTTGTTTGCATTATACTACCTGTTAGTTCCAATTTTGTTTTCTGGTGTTAATTCCTCTGTTTTGTATTCAGGGCACTGTGTTGGTAGTGGGAATGATTTTTTTATGAGTTGATAAAAATTTTTTCTTTCTTTTTGTGTTGGTTGCTTTTGTAGCAGAACACAGGTGTGTATTCAGAGAGGGCCAAGGGCAGAAAATTTGGTTGGATATATAGAAATCAAAGTGGACTCCCCCTCAGCCAGTCAGTGCCCCCCTTTCAAAATATCTGGATTCGCAACTTGTTCAACACCCCCTTTTCTCCCATTTAAAATTAAGCCTCTTGTTATTGAGTCACTCAATTCAACGAAATATTGTTATCCCCATGCATCCATTTTTATCTCCGTCTGAAGGATAAAGCAGTTTAAAAACATTTTCCCGAATGAGAAGTAACAAAATCACAGGCATGAATGATATATGGCATGTTGGCAACAAACGATCCTCATTTGGAAATGATTCAATAAAACACATGGCCGTCGTTGCTAAAAATAGAACAGGGGGTAAAACAGCAGTTTTTTTTTAATAACTCAAAAACGGTGACATATATCAAAATTCTGGCTAAAAGTGATCAGCACAAGAAATTCCAACAAACCTTACATCCTTACATCCTTAAACCATGGGTTTAGATCAGGCTACTCGTGCGAGACACAACTAATTGTAACATTAAACGATCTGCTACAATCGCACGACCAAAACAAGCAAACAGACGTGATAATACTTGATTTTTCTAAAGCATTCGACACAGTTCCCCACGACCGACTACTCCATAAACTAGAAAAGTATGGTATCAAAGGAAACATCCATAAATGGCTAACATCGTTCCTTACCAAAAGAGAAATGCGGGTAGTAGTTGACGGTGAACATTCCAATAACGCAGTAGTAGAATCTGGTGTACCACAAGGCACGGTTCTTGGACCCTTACTGTTCCTGTGTCACATCAACGACCTTCCCGACA
This sequence comes from Arcuatula senhousia, assembly GCA_963971305.1. Taxonomy (NCBI): domain Eukaryota; kingdom Metazoa; phylum Mollusca; class Bivalvia; order Mytilida; family Mytilidae; genus Arcuatula; species Arcuatula senhousia. The sequence continues at coordinate 27,782,492 of OZ020307.1, read as the reverse complement.
GTGTGAAGTCTCAAGTACGGCTCTTTGCAGACGACTGTCTACTCTATCGAACCATCAAAAGCCATGAAGATCACATAATACTTCAAAACGACCTGAAAAACCTGGAAGAATGGGCATTAAAATGGGGAATGCGCTTCAACGCTACAAAGTGCTATGTCATGAGCATAAAGGCAAAATCCAACAGCCTCTACAACCTCAACAACACAGTCCTTAAACAGGTCACTGAAAATCCTTACCTAGGCGTTCTCCTTTCGGAAGACTTGGGATGGTCTAAACATATTGCAAAAACCGTAAGCAAGGCAAGCTCTACCCTTGGATTTCTACGACGCAACCTTAAAACTGTCCTATGTCATGCCGAAAAACAGCCTTCATCGCACTTGTCAGATCTGCGCTGGAGTATGGATCAGTTGTATGGGATCCGTATCTTCAAAAGGACATAGATAAAATCGAGCGAGTACAAAGAAACGGGGCACGATTCATCACAGGAGACTACAAAAGCCGCCAAGAGGGAGCAGTTACGAACATGCTTAAAGATCTTGATCTACCATCATTACGAGACAGAAGAACCAACGCGAAATTAGTGTTCCTATACAAAGTAGTGGAGGGGTTATTACCAGCAGTAGACCAGGACGCTTACATCAGACCAGCTAGACCAAAGAGGCAAATCCGTGCTGTCAAGTACAAAGACTGCCTGACAAATAACATCATAGATCGTCAGGAAACAAACAACACCAGGACTTTTATCATACCGCCGTCAAAATGCAGCCAATACAGGAACTCTTTCTTTGTTGACACAATAGTCCATTGGAATAAGTTACCGGAAGACACAGTGCGCAGAAAGACAGTTGAGAGCTTCAAGGAAGCTCTCCCGACCTGCTACTAAAGCAGCAGCTCTCTTCCGATGCGTCTATACCAGTATTGGTCCTGCATCGTATTTATTCAGATTCAGAAACCAAGTTGGAGTTATTGCCCCTTTTCTACTAGATGCCAAACATTTGCCTACTTAAATGCTCAGCTTTGTAGAGCTTTGCAATAGTTTCCTGTCATGACGGGCTGTTAGCAATGATGAATGAGTTAGCAGAATAAGAAGCCTTCAGAGGATGGTGGTGGTGTATTTTCTTTAAATTCACATGAACATTTAGTCATATAAAGCTTTAGATTCTGGGTTTTTAAACTTTTGGCTAACATTTGCACAATGAGTCTGTTTTCTTTTTTTCTCAGCATTATTCTCTGAGTGACATTCTTTTAGAATTAGTTTCCGTTTCCTCTTTGAAGTATAAAAAGATGTATATCCCTCTTTTAATGTTAAAGTTTCATTAAACTCTTCAGGGAACAAACACAGCACTGCACAATATGTACTGGTATACATTTATGTTGGCTTGACACTTTTGTTCAATATAAATTACTTTGTAGGAAGAGTTTATTTTTTCAGCTTTGCATTCTTTGCAAACTCTAAAAATAGTGGTCAGTTGAAGTCCAATATGAAAATACTCCTGCATCAACCTTTGAGAATGTTGATATATTTTGTAGTAGCTGCTGAGAAAAGTTGATGAAAAAAATTATTGTGTCAATTGCAATAAGCCAGTCTCATATAATAGAAAATTGAAATTGTCAAGGTTATATGTATTAGAAGTACCCAAATAGGAACATGAAGATTTTCTATGACAAAGAGCCTCTGTGGTGTTGAAATTGTGCAGGGACATGAGAATATAAGCATTCCCCACTTCTGGAAGAAGGATATGAAAAAGTCAAAAATTAAAAAGTATAAAATACATTTTATTATAAATATCACAGTCTGACTTAAAGTCAGCTAAATAAGGTATGGTACATTATCTATGCACCTTGCAAAAAAATCCATTAAACACACTCTTAACTGGCATGTTTTGAAATGAATTTTAACATATATTTACAATTTTAATGGATAATAAAACATGACTAGCATCATACATGTTTCTTTATAGATCACAGAATGCAAAATTTGTAAGTTTAAAAGACACTATATATATAGCTATCACAAGTTAAACATGCAGATCTGTTAAATGGGTGTCCAGATATGATGAGGAGGCGGGCATTAAAAAGTTTTAATTCATTCTGCATGACAAATTAAAGAATTTGTTTTAGATCTGTAGCTGTATCAGAAAAGTTTAAATCTTATCACAAATAAAATTATAATAAGCAAAATATAGAAATACCAATGTATGAAGCTTGAACAGTCTCTTTTGCAAGAGAATAAGACACAATGCACCTTAAAAAAAATTGTAGCACTGTCAATATGCTTTTGCATCAAGAAGAATTTTTTAAACATTACACAAACATGAATACTGTAGCTTACATGTACATTTACATGTATGTAATTTTGATATGTTCACAATGGAAAATGGAATGTTTATGATTTAAATTTTCTGTATAACAGAAATAACCTTTTATACATGTACATGAACCATGTACAAATCAGACAACTTAAAAATGTTAGTCAGTAAACTCAATTTCCTACTACTTGTAAAATTTCATCTTATTGATTTTTTACTTTTTTTATGGAATTATTTCATTTATGCATTAAAACAAAATATTTAAGATAATTGTAAAAAGAAAAGGTTCACATCATTGTGTAAATGAAATTAAAGTAGGCAGTGAACATATTTCATAAAATTACTTTAAAAAAAGACAATGTGTACATGTACTACTAAAAAATTACAAGAACATAGGACACAAGAAAAGAATGTAATGACAATTTGTTCATACATGTATAAGATTTTAGATAATTTTTCTTAAATAGAACAAGAACATAAACATATTTATAACTGATAAACAGTTTCATGTCCTTTTTTTATGAACTATTGCACAACAAAATGTTCAATAACCATATTGCAAGATGAAATTATATTGTTTTTAACTGATAACATCTAATTTTTCCTATACAATTTCTTCTTTTCAAGCTGGTATGACGAACACAATAATTTCCAAGATGAGTTCCATGTCACTTCTTTCAGGCATCCACTCAAGGAAATGAAAAGTTTCTTGAAAAAGCACCATCTTTTCGTTTCTTCCTTTAATGTGAGATGAAGTTCAAAGGTTGCTACAGTGTTTGGGTCATATGGAAGTTTAACAAGCTTTCTGCACTGATTTTTCTCCTCTAGATTTATGTATAACATGCATCCCCTTAAGCCACAAGGTTCATAATATGACATGTGAATAATGTCTTGTGCAACTTTCTTTATCAGTCCACATGGTATTAGAATTTCACATTTCAATTGCTCATCCCGAACAGTTCTTAAGGTTTGTTCTAGTCTTTGAATTAATTGGCTACATTGTTTTAAGTCAAAAGATGCCATGGAATCTAAACTGCCATAATTAAATGTATCTAACACTTTGTCCTGTTGTTCAGTTGTGTTATCTGAAAAAAAAAAAAAAATCAAAATTATGCAATCCTAATATGGTGAATAATTCTGTATAAATATGTTTGGTATTCTGCTCTGCTTTAATCTTTATTTTCAAATTTCTTATGTTTATCTGTTTATATAGATATGTTGTATTTTGCTGACTAATCAATACATTTCTTTAGATGAGTGAAATCATCAATTCCATGTCCAAAAATAAAAAAAAAAATAATAAGCTATTTTTGCATATGAGGCAATAAGCAGGTGCATTTTTTTTCAACACTGAAGATAATATATTAACACATTATATTAAACTATTTAAAAGTTCAAAATTACAGAATAATTTTTTAATGATTGATCAGAAATCTTGGAATAAATATGAATCATTAATCACGAGTTTGACCTACTTTTATACGTTTATCAAATTAAAAGATTTTAAAACTTACTTTGCGAATCTGTTTTAGAAGTGTCATTTTCAAATATACATCTCTTCTCTGATTTTTCAAAGCCCTGGAACACCAGAAATTTCAGTTTTTGCACCATTCTTTCAACCTTTGTCTTTGTCTTGCCGACATTCGTCTGATCAACCAGATTACAACAACTCTCTCGAGATTCGAACTCCATTGTCAAAGTAGAAGCACTAATTAATTAATTAACAATTTATTGACACAAGCACTAATTGCATTTACAGACCGAGTGTCGGCACTTTTCTCTTGGACGGGTGGCTATCGTCTGCATTTGTCAAACGTCGATCAGCTGTTTTTTTCCATTCATAATGAATATTCATGAGATATTCCATTATAGCATATTGGTATGTCCCAAAGGTGAAGGACACTTGTTTCACATATTGGATTCACATTTTAAATGGAAGCTGACCTCACGTGATCAAGTTTCACATGTTATAAAAAGTTTTTTTTTACTAACTTTATTTAAAAAAAATCAGTTTGAAAGATTTGTCTCCACAACTGTCTTAAATTGTTTTTTATCACAATTTATAACTTTTGATAAACAATCAACCATTCATAGACATGAGCGCCCAGCACAAAAGTCTAATCTTTCAATGTGGCATTTTTTATCAATAATAGGCGGATCCAGGGGGGCCCTGGGTGGCTCAGCGCCCCTTAAGGCAGAAAAATTTGGTTGAATATATTGGAAATCATTGAAGCATGACCAAAGCGGGCCCCTTCTTAGGCCAGTCAGTAGGCCCCCTCTTTTCAGAATATCTGGATCCGCCACTGTCAATATTTAATATACTCTCAAGTTTAAACCCCAACTGCATCCTTTTCATACCCTGAGGATTGAAGGAATACACATAAATATTTGAATATCAAATAAAATTTTAAATAAGAAGGTGCACATTAACATTATTATGTCACAAAGATTGTGTGAAAGTTTCATAAAAATCCTTTTTTGGGTTTAAGTTATGTGGATAAATTAATACCTCTTGTTGCCTAAAGGCTAAGTTCATGCATATTATGCTTTTGTCAAAAATGACAAAAAATTAACCATGTCAAATAACAAAATAAGAGGTGAACATCTGCATTATGTCCGAACTTCATGAAAATTCAGTGAAGAGTTTAGAGCGAATTTGTGTATAAGAGGTGATTATATCTTGTCATCGAATGGTTTAGTCTATGTTTGCTGTGGGGAACAGGACCAAATTTTGAAAAAAAGGGGTGCACATCTAAATTTTGTCACGAAGTTTCATATCAAAAGTTAATGTTCTTTTCCAATTTTAAAGGAAAATATATCAATACATGCACAGTATATCAAAAATTTATTTAAATTTTTGCTTTTATAACTTTTGATTTGATATATTCCTCACATACCTTTGGGTCATAATTTGACTGTTGTAGACAAGATTGTCTGACAATGTCCCTTGACTTAATGATTTAATCCTAACGTATGTTGCAACACTAAATCAGTTGTTTAAATTTCTGTTTGGTTTCATTCTTCAGAGCAAACGTAAATATCATAAATGTGAAAGATCTGTGATGACAAAGCTGGAGATTTTAATTTTTTTGGCTGGAGATTGGATAAAAAAGGGGGAGATTTTCAACGCTCATTAAAATTGCATTTCAATGTCGATTGAGGGCACTAGCGTGTGCCAAATATACATGGCTTCACTGATTAATCTAAAATTGTTTATACAATTATCAGGTCAATTATGGCAATAACCTTTTAAAAATCTAAATGCACAGGGGTGCAAAAGCCGAGTTGCCGAATTTCATTTAGCCAAACTTTCCATTGTCATCCATATTACTCTGCACAAGCAATTACAAGCCAACATTTTTCAAATTTGCCCTCTTGCAAAATGTAGTTATTAAATAAACTGAATTGTAGATGTGTAGGCTTCCCTTGGTAAGAGACATTCACAGATGATGATAGGCTTTTTAACGTCGTGACTATAGGCTGAAAAGCCCGTGCAGCGATGTTTCGACACAAGGTTGAAATAAAGCTACATATGCTTACAGAATCTTTCGTCATATGTAACCGCCAGTGTTGGCCGGTACAGGCATCAGGAACGGCAGGCGTTGACGGACTGCATCATTGCCCCACTCTCACCACGTGGAGGTACTGATCGGTTTTTGTGAGTGGACATTCATAAAAACAATTTACAACACTAATGAAAGGGTGGTAAAATATATTTGAGGTAAAGTTAATAAAGTAAAACTACAAAAAAATATTTTTATAATGTAAAAATTGCTAATTTGTTTCTTGAACCAAATTGTAATATTATTCCTTTGAAAACTGTAAAGAAAAGACTTTAAATATTTGTATAAACATTTAAGTTTGGATAATTTTAACTTTTTAAAGGGAAATAACTCTATATATTTGAAAAATAACAGTATAATTGAAAAATATTTTCAAGAAATTTCTAATGTTTTTCTGTCACTGTGACCTTGAACTTCAATGGATTTACCCCAAAATTAATAGGGTTTCTCCACTAATGGTATGTAACAATATCCCAAAGTTTCATTAAAGTCTGTTGAAAAATTTTCGAGTTATGGTCCGGAAACCACTTATTCAAGAAATTTTCTAAGATTTTTCTGTCGCTGTGACCTTGACCTTAAACAGATTTACACCAAAATCAATAGGGTTCCTCCTCTTATGGTATGTAACAATATCCCAAAGTTTCATTAAAATCGGTTCACAACTTTTTGAGTTATGGTCCGGAAACCAATTGTTGACGCCCGCCCGCCCGCCCGCCCGCCCAGCCGCCCGCCATCATCATAACAATAGCCGAGTTCAACTTCGTTGCAACTCGGCTAATTAACACCTTTACCTGTTAAATTACCTAATTGACAAACCCTTAAAACACCGGAAAAGTTTATGACTGAACAATTAAAATGTCTATCAAACTAAAATTTTGTCATGTTTTTAAAAAGCGGGAAATTACACAAAAAGTTGGGAGAAGGGGAGATGGATAAAAAAGTCGGGAGATTTCGTCTCCCGGCCGTAGAATCACATGCATGAAATATAGGTACTTTTTATTGGGTTTTCATGTACTTTTAGACTAGTATTCAGTTGCAGTTTTATTCCTTTCCTAGTTTTCTTTGCATTCTTAATTTTGTTAGTTGCAAACCCTTTTGAGTCTAGTTGCCCCTTGCATATTTATTACAGTCTGCTGCAAACATAAAGACATTCTGATGTAAGGGTTTCAGACTTTGGCAAGAAATAAAGAAGAACACAAAATTTGCAATCAAATGATTGGAAATGATCTTGACCTTTTCCACCTATTGATTTAAGGAAGCAAATGTAGCTGACCTTAGAAACATGAAAATATCAAAGTCCCAACTTGGTACATACTTAATAATAATATATGGTAGAAACTTTCCCTTTTTAAGAATATCATATTTTTGTCACATAGCAGCAATTTGCTAAAAAGTATGGCTGGTGAATGAAAAAATCATAAAAAATGAATATTTTATTAAAGAATTAAGTAAACAATAACAATGCAAGTGTTAGTAGAGAAGTTACAATTATATCATCAATTTTGTTACATGTATTAGAAATATAATACAGAATTCAGATATTCTTGTGCTATAGTTAAAAAGGAACTTATTGTCATGAAATAAAATCATATGCCAGTACAAATCAATTACTTTAAAAAAGATGCTCAAATCTATCTTATATTTTTTTACATAATTTACTAAAAATTCTCCATTCATACAAGATAACAATGTATTGCACGTTTAAGTGGACACCACATTTTATTTTTGTACAGTAACCCCCAATAACCAAAAAAATATCTTAGTAAAATGATTCAAACTTAACTTATTATCATCATTTTTAAAGCACAAGAACATTATTTTATGGTTCCAAAGTTGAATGATGTAAAAGCTTGTTTTTAATCAAATTCAAAATCGAAAATGTTTTTATTGATAAACAAAAGAACTTAAAGTTTGATACTACACATATCATATTTTACATGGAATTGAAGTGCAATTTTTTCCCCATTATTTTTCTTTTAAAGATTCTTCATAAAGAATCTGAGCCTTTAACAAGATTTTAGAGAAATTACAGGGTTTACTGGTTTCAATATTACCAAATTCTATGTTTTCAAAAGCAAACTTAAAATTTCTTTACTGCAGAAATAACCCAAGTGTGAACAATTTATGTTGGGAAGTTCCTTCATGTTTTGAAGTAGTTATTTTTAGAAGTTCCTTAAAATTTACATATGTTCATAAGATATGCTGTCAACTTTTGTTGTATTGTCTCCTGGTAAATAATAGTTGTTTTGAGCATGAATACAAATATGTACTATGAACATTGTCTACTAAAAAATTGAACTTTTTCAGGCATTTGAACATGTTCAATGAACTTCCCAACACAAAACGTTCACACTTGGGTTATTTCTGCAGTAAAAAGTAATAATATTGGACATTTACTATACAAACTGTTTCTACGCACATTGTTAAAGGCAAAATTGGGTCTAGGAGTTGGGTCATTTGAAGCAATAATGTAATGTTAAGAAATTCACATCTTGATACAAAATTTACACATAACTATATCACATCTTCAGCTAATGAGCTAAGGGTGTAAAAAAATATGACAAAGAATATATAAATTATGTTCACATTGAAAATGCATGAATTCTGAATTCATAAACAGGATTTCAAAAACTTTTTGTTGTAGGTTTTTCATTTTTCAGAGCAAGATATTTTTAGAAACTTTAAGATAAAATTCTAATGTTCTTTCTTAAAATTTATACTGCATTGAGGCCACAATAATTTGAACAATCAAAATCTTGAAACTATAAAAAAGCCAAAGTACAAAATGAAAATATAAATATATTGAGGGCAAACACAAATTATAATCAACATATAACAATATTGAACTACAAAACTGCTTATATTTACCTATTTACAACATAAAATATCTATATGAGGCATAAATATGATAATGATATAGAACAGTACTAAATGTCCACTATAAAGGATTGACATATATAATGTGTACACTTGTACACATCTAAGACCCTGATAAAATGTTGAGGCTTGTTTAGGGTATATTGGGATATGGGATATCCACACATTTTCTTAGTGGGATACGGGATATTTGAGGCAAAACTTATTGGGATATGGGATATTTTTGTCAATTTTATTTACAGGGATATGGGATACTGGAAAAACATTTTTTTGGGATACAGGATATTTGATGAAAAAGTTATGGGGATATGGGATATTGGTACCCCCCCCTCCCCCCTTAACAAGCCCCAATGTTTTTAAGGTTCTTTTACACATGATATATTCTACATTTCTGTATACTAAGAAGGTAATTTCCCTAAAACTTCAAAGACAGGATTCTTAGGCCTATGTGTCAAGGCCATTCAAAGGTCTGTGTATATTTAGACCAAAAATCATCACTTGGCCTGAATATTTCAGTACTCCAGGCATTCAAAATAATATGTATTTGCGAAATAGGAATAACATATTGATGTTTATCTATTGTAAACATAAATTTCTTTCTTTATTTTAAAATTTGAGAATTGAGGTGAAAAGGAAATCTTAACATATACATGTATTTTCAAAATTAATAAATTTCTCTTTGTGGCATAATTATAAGAAAAGTACAGATTTCATTTAAAACTAAGATCAAAATCCTCCTAAGCAATATTTTTACATGACCTCATGCTAAGGTTAATCCTAGATTTAGTCAAGTATTCTAAACAATCTTCCACACGATCAATTTATTGTTTAAAATGAAAAAAAGGAATCTTTTTATGTATCAAATTGTCATTTATATTATCAATATGTCTGACTGTGGCAACAGTTTCTCAGTAGGTGGTCAGGGAAATAGTAAAGTAATTCAGGAATTATCTTTGCTCCCCTAGTGAGATCTTATATGACAGTGACACCAATAGAAATGACTACTGTTATAATATACATGTCCGTCATTTCAATTCTGCAAATTTTGGAACTATGAATAAAAATAACCTCAAGCCCATCCTTTTAAAAAATTCTTCATATTTTTGGGGGTAACGTTCTTGAATGAATATTTGGAATTTCTTTGATATTCCAAAGCTTTGATTTTACATCTTTATTAATTACCATCTTCATATAAATTAATTAGGAAAAATGGTACTGACAAGCAAGATGTGGTGTTAATTGAAACTTTTTCATAACAATTTATATTTTATTTTAAAATCTAATACGAACAAAAATGAACAATGCAGGTAAATATAAATATTAAAGGATCGTTTAAATGTTCATGGATAATAGATATACTATTCAGTTGAATAATTTACAACAAGGAAAACATGATTATGTTTGTAAAACATGATATAATCAGCTTATTTCATCTGTTTTATCTGTCCAGAACGATAGCTGTAAAAGTCCTTGCCTGGATGTCCATTCACTGAAAATAAACAAAATTACAAGGTCATTATCTCATCAGATAAAATCACTGAAGACTGTAATAAAATCATATTCTGAGTCTTATACTCAAAGACTTATAATAAAAAAAAATATAACAAATTTATCCACCATGGAATTAGTATCAAATTACTTTCTTGAATCTTTCATTTTATATTACAGGATAGGAAATTAATCGAAAAAAAGTTGTCAACTAAGCTTTTTTTTCGACATATTACCAATAACAAGAGTTAACACTAAAGTATGTCTCGCCTGCCGGCACCATCAGAAACAAATATTCTTTCTTACTTCCACTATATTTTGAATTTACATGGATTTTCAGTTTCTAAGATCAAAAGATGTTTATAGAACTTAAACATTGCAAATATATGCAATAAAAATTGTCAAAGTCACTCAACCGGAAAATCAAGGTCTAGGTCAAAAGATGGGGATGCAACTGTGCTAAGCTACTACTGAGGCATATGTATACCAAGTTTCATCAACCTAGGACCTATAGTTCTTGAGATATGGAGGTGCTCACAAAACTTTTCCATTGCTATTATATGTATTTAAAATTGTCAAAGTCACTCAACCGGAAAATCAAGGTCTAGGTCAAAAGATGGGGATGCAACTGTGCTAAGCTACTACTGGGGCATATGCATACCAAGTTTCATCAACCTAGGACCTATAGTTCTTGAGATATGGAGGTGCTCGCAAAACTTTTCCATTGCTATTATATGTATTGAAAATTGTCAAAGTCACTCAACCGGAAAATCAAGGTCAAGGTCAAAAGATGGGGATGCAACTGAGCTAAGCTACTACTGGGGCATATGCATACCAAGTTTCATCAACCTAGGACCTATAGTTCTTGAGATATGGAGGTGCTCGCAAAACTTTTTCATTGCTATTACATGTATTGAAAATTGTCAAGTCACTCAACCGGAAAATCAAGGTCAAGGTCAAAAGATGGGGATGCAACTGTGGTAAGCTACTACTGGGGCATATGCATACCAAGTTTCATCAACCTAGGACCTATAGTTCTTGAGATATGGAGGTGCTCATAAAACTTTTCCAAAAAGTTAACGCCGCCGTCGCCGCCGCCGCCGTCGCCGTCGCCGCCGCCGCCGGTAAAGTAACACCTATGTCCCGCTCTGCTTCGCAGGCGAGACAAAAATCTAAGCTGTCATACTAGTATTTCCATAGACCTGTATATTAAATAATGGTCTATGGTATTTCCAAATGTGTTAGAATTAATTCTTGAATTGTCACTCAAATGTCTGTACAAAATCACCCAATGTTGCCCCCTTCCCCAAAAAATGACTATAGTGTATCATGCACTAGAGTGAATAAAATCAAATCATTATATTAACCTCATCCAAAAATACCTATTTCATCTTCACAAAAGGTAACACAAGATTATTTTCTCTTTTAGGGGTTCTATTTCAAACTGTGAACAAACTTTTCTTTTGTCTTTACTGACTTGTTTAACATTTATACAATTATACTGAACCTGCAAAATCATATATATTCACCAGTATTAACACTTTAAATTAACACTTTACATGTAAAACTATGAAGAATACTTTGTATAACTTTGAATAATATTGTATAACACAGATTAACAGTTAAAAGTAAACCAACAGTGAAAACTTGTGATCATGAGTGAACCATGTGGAACATAAGCCAAATCAAAGAACATTATATCAAGAGCAAAATTACAACAAGCTCCAGGCTAATAATTAAAACTGTGTCTGATGTGTGTTTTGTCTATAAAAGACTCATCAGAGACACTCCAGACAAAAAGAAATAAGGTCAAATTATATAATAAGCCAGAATATGAAGAGCTCAGCATAACACTAAAATCAATATGCACATGGGTGCTGAAGCCGAGTTGCCATATTTTATTAACCAAAACCTTTTCAAAAGTTTTTCTGCTGCTGTGACCTTGTCCTTCAATGAAATTACCCCAAAATCAATAAGATTCCTCCTCTTATGATGACTAACAATATACCAAAGTTTCATTAAAATCTGTTGAGAACTTTTGAGTTATGGTCTGGTTACGGTCCACTAATTCAAGAAATTTTCTAACCTTTTTCTTTAGTTGTGATTTTTACCTTGAATGGATGTAGCCCAAAACCAACAAAGTTCCTCCTCTTATGGAATATAACAATATAGCAAAGTTTCATAAAAATCAGAAAAAAAGAAAGAAATTTTCTAAAGTTTTTCTGTTGCTGTGACATTGACCTTAAACAGATTTATCCCAAAATCAATAGGGTTCCTCCTCTTATAGTAAGTAACAATATCCCAAAGTTTCAATATATTCGGTTCAAAACTTTTTGAGTTATGGTCCGAAACCACTAATTCAAGAAACGTTTTTTCTGTTGCTGTGACCTTGACCAGATTTATCCTAAAATCAATAGGTTTTTCCTCCTATTATGGTATGTAACAATATCCCAAAGTTTCATTAAAATCCGTTTACAACATTCTGAGTTATGGTCCGGAAACCAATTGTTCCAGCATGCACACACACCCAGCAGCCCGCCTTCATCATAACAGTAGCTGAGTTCAACTTCGTTGCAACTCGGCTAAAAATGTATCAAGCAGACTTAAACCCAATATCTAATCATGAAAGACCATATTTCAAAAAATTAAACTAAAAATTTAGACTTTAATGCTTCTCAATCACGAAAGTTTTTTGGCCAAAGTAGGTGTACCTCTGAAAAACACCATGTAACTCTCTTATGTACTAAGTTCTAAAATCTTAGCCTTTAATCAACAGCCAACATTTTATTTATTAAGTATTCCATGCAACAAACCTCGATAAAATACCTGTCTCATATTATATCAAAGCATACAAGATGATTTAAACAAATTGCCATTTTGATGTCTTCTTGCAAAAAAAATGTCCCACAAATAAAAGCTGCCATTTATGGTAAATATGAGTATTCTTAATCTAAAAGCTAACAAGGAATTATGTTTCAAAATCATTACTTGGCACATATTTAAAAGGACTCTACTGAATACTTTTATATGCCATGATATATTTTATTTAACAAGTTTCATGTGACAAACCAACATCTAAGAGCACTGCAAAATGTATCATAGCAGATTAAGAATGAGAAAAGCAGAAAAACAATCCTCTCTGCATTGAATAAAATGGGCAAAAGAAAGAATAACCGGTAAACATTTACAACAAAAATATGTCAACCTTGCAATATGAAAAAGAAACTTCAACCTGAAGGATACATGAATTATGGTGGACAGACAACTGGACATGAACACTATATGCCCTTCTGTTTTTGTAAGTGAGGCATAAATAGTAAAAAAAAATGTAACATTGAAGTTATTGTGATGTCTACCATTGGTTTATTTTAATTTTCGCCACAAAGGGCCTTTAAACTCATAGATTTCATTCCTTTCAAGCAAAGTCCCTAACAGAACAAGTCCTTTTCTACAGTATTCTTATCAGATATCATAATGACATAATGCATGTACAACTAAATGTCCCATGTAACATCAAAGAAACCAGAAACTTTATACAACATTGTAAACAAGGTCAAAATATGTGTGCTGTTATAAGACAAGAAGGTATATAAAAAAATCTAATTAACACACCCTATATACGTCAATAGGCATGAATGTATGTGAAGAAACACAGGAAGTAAATGTTGGCTGTACTGATATCAGGTCATGTACATCTGTAGGACGTGCTCAAACACATATATCAAAGAAATTAGAAAGACAAAGTTCTAATTGCATTTATATAGTGATAGTTTCTTGGAAAGTTCAAGACCTTCATTACAATTTAATTTTTATAAAGAAACCTAAATCCCTAATTCATAATAATAGACCATATGCAACATCATCAGAAAAAGAAAAAAAAAACAGAATTCAGTCACATTCAGAAAATTGATGCTCACGTGTGAAATTTTGCCAAGGTATTTCTCTTATTGCATCACAATGTTGTAAATATAGTACAATTTACCTAGTTATTGTAGGTGTTTATTTATTATTATTACTGCACCAAAGTCAGGTAAATAACAACAAGGTCAAGATGATACAGAGCAGAAAATTAAAGTCATGATAAACAAAGATCGCTAAGAATTTTATAACAAAATTACAGTACAACAAATCCATTGACAGAAATTTTGACTACACAAGACTCATCAGTCATCAGAGATGCTAAATCCAAAAGATGCAAGGCCAAAATTAACTATATATTAAAAGTTATGAAGTCTTCATGAAATGTGCCGGATTGCTGGACCAGTCTGGTGAAAAATTTACAAATTAGCCTTCTGTCCGATTAATTTGGTCAAATTTACAATTAAAATGTTCAGTCGGTCCTGTAGACCTTTGTTATTGGTCAGGCAAGAATTTTCAACATTCGCAAAGATTGCCTATTTTTAAAAATTATATACCTATGCATAGGGTATAAGTGCAAATTTAATCATCCTTTAATATGACAGCTATTTCAAATGAAGGATTTATGTAGAATGATTTTACACCTTATTAATGTCAAAATTGTTTCTAAACTATGAAAATCTTTTAATTTTTTTGAAAAATAGATTTGCTTAAGTCAGCTCATTTATATAAGCTAAGTGAAAGTCCCAAATTGTATATTTCAACTTTCCCTTTTTTCTACATATTTTTATTTTCAAAGTAAAGGAATTAAAGTTGAAATAAACTATTTCTATCTAACTTTTTCTTGAAGCAATTTGAAAACCATTGTATTTTTAAAAACAACTCTTAAATATTTTTATGGCAGACATTTGTATTAACTTTCAATTTCCTTTTCCCCATTGAAAAGTCATGCTTGTCATAACATTACTATAACCAAGAGGCATGTCAGGTCCCCCTTGAAATTTACATGTCCTAAAAAACTACATGTCTACACAGCTGATCCCCTCTCTCTACTCTTCCTAACTTAAGCCCCCATAAAAACAAAACATCAAAAGAAGATTGAAGTTTTTGTCCAGATAAACATCAATATTAAACTCCACCATTTGTTTACAAAGAAATGAAGTGGCATTAATTTAATGTGGCTATAAAAACACACCTGAAGGCCAAATACAGGTAATAATAGATTTACAAATATGACCATGTAATGTTACATAATCTCCCTGATAGGGCCAAGTCTAAGACAAAGGATCAAAGGTGTTAGCCATTCAAAATTAAATCTATTTCTCTGTAGTTTTTACACTTTATAACAGAACTTCAAGGCCTAGGAGAATCACCAGGCAGATTTAATTAGAAATGTCATTGTCACATCTGATGTCCCAAGTTGTTAGGACAAAAGTTTCAAATTTGCTTAGTCGGCAAAATTAAAATTGGGAAATAACTTTTTTCTATTCTTGAACCATTATGAAGATAAAATTATTACTCTCAATATTTTTGCAATGATCTTTAAACCCAAAGAAAATTGTGTACAAAAAATATGTACCAATACATCTTGACCTCATTTTTAAATTTATTATTTGATATATATCCATATTTTTACAAAAGAGGTTCAATGGATAATATACATTCATAGTTATCGTTCATTTGTTTCTGTTTTTGTCTTGCCTCAAAGCAGAGCTGGACATGGGTGTTAATTTACTGGCAGCAGTGGCAGGGTTTACTTTTTTGGTAAGGTTTTATGAGCACCTCCGTATCCCAAGAACTATAGGTCCTAGGTTGATGAATTTTGGTATGCAATTATGCCCCAGTAGTAGCTTAGCACAGTTGCATCCCAATCTTTTGACTTTGATCTTGATTTTCTGGTTGAGTGACTTTGACAATTTTCAATACATATAATAGCAATGGTAATGTTTTCGAGCACCTCCATATCTTAAGAACTACAAGTCCTAGGTTGATGAAACTTGATATGCATAAGCCCCAGTAATAGATTAGCACAGTTGCATCCCTATCTTTTGACCTTGACCTTTATTTTCTAGCTGAGTGTTTTTGATTATTTTTATTGCATATATCAGTAATGTTTAAGTTCTATAAACACCTTTTGATCTCAGAAATTTGAAATCCTTATAAGTTCAAAATATAATGGAAATAAGAAAGAATTATTGTTTCTGATGGTGCCAGCAGGTGAGACCTACTTTAGTGTTCACTCTTGTTGGATAAAGGGAAATAAAGGGTCTAAAAATTGTCAAAATCTCCTAGCCTCTAGTTGCTATTCAACACATTTTTTTATGTGCTATCATTTTTTCTCCCCCTTATACTCCCCCATAAAAATAAGCATTATCTTGTTATTCTGGGAGAAATATGTATAATAATATTATTATGATTGAACAAGATACTAAGTACATAGTGAGGTCAACAAAAATCAAGGACAAGTGACATATTGATGGATAATTTTATAATTACAACTTGTAATATCAGCTGATAACTGACATGGGAACCATCTTATTCAGACTTTAAAGAAGGCAATTTGGGGGTTGTATTTTTTTTATCTTCCCACATTTATAGTAAAAACTAAAGATAAAAAAATACTTATTTATTCATTTTTTTTCTTCAAATTACAGTAATCACACCAATTTATATCAAATCTAGAATTTGGACTCATTTGTTTTTTGGTAGTTCCATACCAAACTTTTTGTTTTTGTACTGATTATCTGTTTAAATTTAAACTTATAGATTAGAACAGTAAATTAAAATGACAATTTTTCATTGATTTTGTCTACATTCAAATATAAACCCTTATATAATTTAATTTCTATTCAATACTATTTGACAAACATTCACCTTTTAAAATGTCAGAGTAACTTTGGAGCACTAAATAATCATGTCTCCTCAAAATCAGGTTTAATCTCAAGGCACTGACCGTTTAGATGAAATTGAGGTAAACAACCTTAGTAGCTAGGTTACTCACCTACATGTACTTCAAGAAACTTTACATGTACTTTGTGATACATTAATATATCTGTTCTTTAGTAATCTCAGCAATAAAGACTGTCAAGAGCACAGGCGTTTGGGTCCAGGATTTTATTTTATTATAAATAACGTGTATATAAAAATTTTCATCTCGTCTATATTCTATTTCCAACGCCTGTGGTCAAGAGGCCTATTAAAATGAGGGCAAGGTTTCCTAAAAGATTTTACTGGGGATGATAAAGAAGGGGGGTCTAAAATAAAAACCAGAATGGCGGTCTTCCATGGAAGGCGTATGTGGCCTGCATCTTAAATTATTCGGTCAACAGGAAGTAGATGAGTTACGGGCATAAAATCGCTTTTTTGTGATGCGGCAGGATGCAGGACAACAAATAGTGTCAAAGTGACTCCTATATGTCGCTTTGCAACATGTTGCAGGTTACATAAAAACCCATTGAAATAGGGGGGACAGGCTGATTAATTATAGCTTAATTTTTACATCAGATAAACAGAAATTATTATTTTTTTTTTTTTTGCTGCTGCAAGTCATGTGAACTCCCAAAACGCTATAAATAGATATTTTGGCATGGTGAAAATTTCACATTTTTGTATTCTTCCTTTGTGTTTCTTTTGATTTGATCTCGACTAAAGAAATTATCATATAAAACCATTCATATGGGGAATATTTTGAGATTGCAAATAAAGCAAAGTAACCCTCATGCAAAAAATTTGCACATTTTATAGTAAACAAACATGCAGCTAAGTGCTTTGTCAAAACAGCAATTCATCTTGGGCTTGATTCCAGGTTGGTTAATATGTATCTGCACAGTGTGACCTTGCAAAGAATGCTATCTGTCATATCGATGTGCAACATGTGCATGTAACTCACGTGTGGTAATTCCTCTTTATCTTATCAAACTTAAAACATTTCTTTCTACTTTAATTTATCCTTTTTTTTTTTTCAAATTGAATCTTTCACCATTTATTTACAAAATTTATATTTTAAAAGAATCTCGGATTTAGAGAAATGAGAAATGTATATTTTGTGATGTATTATGCTGTTAAATTCAGACCATTTTTTATCGGCACCAATAAAGGATATGATTTTTGAGGGTTGAACAGTTATAATATTAGAAAAATATTGGATAATTTTTCGAGAAATGGAGATTATAAATGACAAAAGAATAACTTTTTTTTCAAAGTTTAAGGTGGTTGTGCGCTTAATGATATGCCTCATCTGAATCTGTGCCTGTTTTCTGATCCAATAATGTGAGTTGGCAGGGAGGTGGGGACACAAGTGGGTGGGGACTTTTCAAAGAATTGGTACAACATTCTATTATTGCCAAGCATAGAGAAAAATAGTTGATAAGTAATATAAAAAGACCTTTATTTTGCTTTTAATGAATTTAAAACATGATGCAACTTTTATTGTATTATATAATATACAATAAAGAAAACTTCTATCCAAAAGTATTTTATATCTCTTTTACATCATAAACTTTAATATTTCTCTCTAAATAAACCATGCAAAGGTTTATTGTACATGTATAACAATAGAATAAGAGTTTCTATGTGTAAAACTTTCCATCATTTTCACATAAATTGAAGTTTATTTTACCATTTACAAGTTCTATTTAAATTTAACAGTCATTGGTTATTGCATAACAATCAATTCACAACTTTCATTACAGGAATAAACATGAGACTTTAAACAACACCCCTAGCTCACAAGGTTCAATTAGCCTATTCAGATTATAAGTCAATAATTAGCACCTCAATCACATTCAATGAAAATTAAACTTGAATCTAAATATCATTAGTGTGACAATGGTAAAATAAATGCTGACTTGACAGAAATAATTAGATATGGCATTTGAGTCAGTTTGTGAATAAATTGACATGTTTTACTTGTACTTTCTATCACAATATATTGCTGCAAAAATTATTTAATAAATGTCTTTAGGACATTTTGTTTTTTTTCAATAATCGAAATTTTTGATTTTCAAACTATTTGCATGGACCCTCCCCCTCCAAAAAGATGAGATTTTAAATCTTGTCTAACAAATATCTTTTAAGATAGTTGTCAAAATAAAGTAGATCAAAGCAAATATTTTGAACTAAAACTGTTGAAAATACAATTTTATTAAAATCTTCAGCAATTGTGACATTAAATTTACAACACAAAACATACACTTATTCCATATCTCATTATTTTCTATTTAAAAGCTAATGTTGTCTCATGAAGTCAAAAATACTGTTACACAAACCAAAGGCTTTCATGAAGCATCTTTGACAAAAAAACAGGTTAGATTTAGCTTAATTGTGCTTTTTGTTTTATTGAAAAAGGGGGAAATATGCAGCATTTTGAATAAATAATTTGCCTTTCACCTAACAATATACATGTACATGTACAAGTTTTAATTGTCCTTCACAAAGAGATGCACGACCACCGTAAACATATTGTCAATATACCGGTTATCATATCTGTGTCCTTGTATAATAAAATAATAAGATAAAAGTTCAAATTACACCTGCTCACATAATCTGCCAGTGTTACCTTGATCATTAAATTGGTTATCAAAATTTGAACAAAAAATGGATCTAAAATTGATAAAGTATGGGTGATAAATTCTGTCAAATCTGCAAATTTAAATAATTTATCATTATCTTATCAAACGATCTCAATTAAAGAAAGCCAGGAAAATACTAATTGCATTTCATATGATACCTAGGCCTATACCCTTGCAAATGTGTCAAAAAGAAAGAATATTTTTGACAGATAACTCACTATTTTCTACTAAGTGGACAAAGTTACCTATTGTCTCAGTTGCAAACACCACCACAGACTTCATATAAATTTTTCTTACAAAAATAAATATATAGACGCAGTTATACTTTTCCAAAACTTTTGAAAACTGTTAGTCATAATCAGAAAATTCATATTGGAACAGTGTAGTACATTTCCTAATGTGTTATTTTACCAAAAATTGTACAACTTTTATAAGAAGTTCTTGATGAGTGGAAAACATAACTTGCAAATGCAACAGTCAAAGCAATGCTAAAAACAATTCCTATATTTGGCCATCCTTACTTTTTGTCCTTAGATCAAGACGTACCAAGACTTTTGAACTTAATGTGGGAAACATGAAAACAACTGCAACACTTTTTATCCCTTAAAATTTAATGTATTAAAATGAAGATAAGCATAAAATAAAGCTAATACTTTGAAATTGACATTCATAACAATTTAAAACATGAAGCATAAACAGACGCACATGCTTTTTCAACGTAAATTGCATGGTCACAAGATAAAACCATTTACATATATAAGGTGTATAAACATACATACTATTGTACTAAGGCTTTATGTCACAACCCGGCAATGGGTTTCCATCTTTGTCAACAGCACAAGACGCTCCCTAGAAGTATAAAGGTATATCATGCCATCAAGCCATGCCTATATACAGAAGCTATATACATGTACTAGGAATAAAACAAAAATATGTAATAATGTGAAATCAGAATTGCCGTCTTCCATGAAAAACTTATTTCCCCTGCATTTTTAAAAGTGAAGAGGTGGAAGATGAGTTACCATTATAAAAACCCTCAACACCATATAGTATAATTTGATGAAGGTACAAGCCAAATATCAAGCCACTGCAGTGTGTAGTTCCTTGAAAATCTGTCATAGAAATTATTGTGGTGCTACAGAATGCTGGAAAATATAAGCCAAAGTAACCCCTATATCTCACTTTGAATGTACAGGCAACTAAAAAATTGAACTTATTTTCTAGCATGATTTTTTTCATAAGGAGGAAGTATGCATATACATATGATGATGCATATAAATCAGTTTATTGTCATTTTCTCCTTGGCTTTTTCAATTTCGAAATACTTTTTATGTAATAAAATTCATTTAAAATCTTTAATATGATTACATCTTAAAATCAAGTGAACAAAGGGAAATAACTCTACACCAACTATATAAAAAGCACATGTCTAAAATTTCAACATTTACCGATTTGAGAGAATGAATGGTTTTGACATCAATGTTAACAATATAGGAAAATGCTTATTCATGTACAACATTTATGCAAAATTGTTTAATATGGTTAATATCCTATCAGTTTTATATACAATAGTGACTATGAGTCTCAAAACGAAAGGACTCACAAATCGAAGACCATTAGACCTTTCTAATTTTTTCCTCAAGACAAATATGGGACTAGACAAGGAATTAGACATCTATCTAATTCCTTGGACTAGACTAGAATCCTAGAAATCATCTGCAAGGCTACAACATTGAAAGTTTGTTTTTCTTACTAACAATTCAATGAAAATATATGTGTATTTCATGAGGCAAGCTACTTGTATATACATATATGACAAACAGTCATGCACTTGATAAATAAAACACATATTTTTGGATGGGTGGCATATCATACATGTCAGAAGACATCCCATTGTATATATTGTTTGGTCATGCCAACATATTTATATTGTATGGTCATGCCAACATATTTATATTGTATGGTCATGCCAACATATTTATATTGTATGGTCATGCCATCAGATATATTGTATGGTCATGCCACATATATTTTAATGGTCATGCCACCGTACCTTAAAGCCATAGCCACAACCTGGCAGAGGTAAACCATTATCCCCTATAGGGCAAGGGGCATCTAATCCTGGGCTGCCCTATGTACAGAGCAAAGCTTCTAATAAGAGTTTAGTTCATAAACAATCCTTTGTCATGTTAAATTACATCAAAAATGTTGATAACAAAAAAACATAATTGTTTGACTAAAGATATAAAAAGCTTAATGAATGCTTAAAAAATCAACAAAAACAAACAACTTTATACAGAGTGACTACAGATCATAACTTTCTTTTAATGAATTGTTCCAAAAAACAAACTTCATCACCAAAAAGCAACCATGTTGCAAACTCTAGAAATATTATAAGCTAAAGCCTTGTAAGAACTACCTTTTATTAATTTATCATTAACAATTAACAATACTGGAACAGATCAATAAGAAAGTAATATTGTTCAAAGGGGAATAACTCTGACTGAAATTTTGGGCAGCAAATGTACAAAATATCAGTACACTTTTTATATTTCAATCACAAAGATTTTTTTTTAATATTCTATAGCAAGTTAGATTCAAAAGCATACTAAATGTATGAAAATGGTTGTAAAAACTTATTAATAAACTTTGGAAAGAGGAGTAGAGCATCAATATCTTATGGTTCAATTATTTATGGTAATTGAGAGTGGTGAGCTTAAAATTTTGTAAAAAAAAATAAAATCAATTTTTGACATTTTTCCTTCATATTCATATGGTAAACAAAACAATTGACCAAAATCTTCAAACAAAATCATATAATAAATGTTAACACAACATTTTGTTGATTCTAAATATTACTGAGTTATTTGTTAGAAAATTGGTCAAATAATGGGTCAATTTTAGGTCTTTTGTTTAACTCCTTTGAGACTATAAAATGTTACTTTATTAGTGTGAAAATGACCTATTTTGCCAAAGGACGTCTGGCAAAAATGATGAGATCTTCTATTGGTACAGACTTACTGGTTGTCCTCGGTCACCTTTTGGTCCTTTTCTTCCTCGTTTACCCCTTCTTCCCTGAAAGACAAATACATTTTTAGTTGGCATTGAACTTGTTGGTGGCTTCATATATAAGTAATATGTTTCGTAATAAAATTATGTAAAATTGAATAAGAAATTATCGCTTTCTTTTAACTTTTTGTGCCTATAAATTGTTTTCCCCTGATGAATCGTTTTAAGAAAACAGAAGATTTACTATAAACTGAGAAATTTTCACACCATCTTTTTTGTGGTTGGACAACTGAATTTACGTTCTCACAGTTTAAATTTGCACTATAAAGTTATTGTCCATTAACTATTGGTACAATGAAAGACAAATGATTTGTTTAATTTCGCACTAGCAATGTCAACAGTAAAATAAAACTACCACGAAAATTTCCCCATTTACAGTAATTAAACTTGGTTTGTATCAAGAAATGCAAAAATCTATTTTCTTTTACCAGTATGTCACTCCATTTGAAAGGTGGATGAGAAGGGGGTTCCAGCAATTATCAACATTAAGACTTTAATTTGTAGGAACTGTAGATATTTGTAGGTATTTATCCTTTGACACAGTTTAAAGAGATTTTATTAGTGGGTGGTAATTTCAAGCAAATAAATTCTGTATGAGAAGATGATGAAGTCCAGTTTAATCCATACATTCAAGACTTACTATTAGGGAGGTTTCAAAATCACCAACTCATATACAAGACTTACAATTGGGGGGGCTTTTAACAATACAAACTGAGTCAATATTCATCATTTTCTAATCTGTTGAAGTTTAATAAAGTTTTATTGGAGAATAAGGTGGGAGAGAGTGGCTTCACACTATTGTAAACCAACTTATTAGCTGGCAATTATTTTGGCGAATTTCACAGGGTACAGAATATCAAAACTAAATCGGTGCTAATCTATTCATTTTCTTTATAATAAACAGTGCACTACCTCATATTTGCGAATAAAACTAGCTGCAAAAAGGCCAAGTGTAGAAAAAAACACGAAATAAAGTAGCAGTAAAAAGACATATTTAAGACATACCATTTCTCCTTTATCACCTTTTTCACATGTACAGACTCCATTCAATGTTGCCACAGGTCCGGGCGGCCCAGGGGGACCCTAAAAAGCAGGAAAGGAATGGTCATCAAATTTAAAAGTAATAAATGAAAATTAAATAGAAATAATGGATATGAATTGTTCCAAGTTACTATACTTCTTTTTCAATGAAAAACTCTATTTAATATTCTAAAAAATTATTTTCCCATAGCATAACCAAATACATAAATACATAAAAAAAAATATTTTAAAAATCAACAAAAAGCAAAAGTTGCATCTGATACACATTTCATCTTTTGAAAACTTTGGCAATCCAATACCAAGGCAAATATTAATGTCAGACTGTAACAAAAAGTGTAAGAACTCTTAGATGACATTTTCAATCTTCGACAATTTAATGACCAATGAAAACACTTTTTTCTTTCATGTTTGATCAATAAATAGGTAGTTGTTAGAAAATATACTATTTTAGCTAGACGATACATTGATATACTTTTATATTTATAATATATTGTTATTTAATTATATATAAAACAAAATGTAAATTTGAACTAGCTATAATTGTGATTGCAAGCAAGTCACATAAAAGTCCCCTCCCGTCCCCCAAATTTTGGCGGATTGCAAAATACCAAAACATGGCTAATCATAGAAACATTTTACTTGCCTCATGATGATCAGCATATCAAATTTACATTGTATACAAATTTTTATGTAATTTGGACAAATTTAAATTTTTGGCGACTTTTGGCAGATTGCCAATTTTTTGGCGGATTGCCAAAAATTGGTTACTTATTGAAGAACCGTGCTTGCCCAATGGTGATCAGCATAATCATTTTATCTAGTATAACAATTTTCATGGATATTCGACAAAGTCGAGTTTTTGGCGATTTCGGCGGCTAATTGCCATAAATTGGCAGGTCGTAGAAAAAATCCGGTTGCACCATGATAATCAGCATACCCACTTTACCCAGATAACCCATTTTCAAGACGATCAGACGAAAAAAAAATTTCCGCCCCTTTTTTCCGCAGGCGGCCATTTTGAAATGGCGGCCATCTTGAAAATTTTAAAAGTCAATGGCCCATCTATGAGTGACCCCCTAACCATCTAAAAAGGTTTCATCTTGATTCGCCAAAGCGTTTTTACGAGATATGTCGGACAAACTTTAGATCTATAAATAGGAAATTGAAATAAGAATAATAACTAGGTATAATTGTGTTGGGATGCCAACACAGAAGTCGCCCAAAATCGCCATGGATTGTATTTCTTTCAATTCAGTACAATAAAATATGCCTAAATATCAAATTTTATTGAAATCGGACAAAGTTTCCATTTTAACCAGACGGGACTGTAGTAAAAATGTCCGCCATTTTAAAATCGGAAGTCGGATCAAAATTTTGATTGCATATTTGAACTCAACATACCCGATTTACCCATATATCCAAATTCCATGACGATCCGACAAAATTTATTATTTTTTCAATTTTTAGAAACGGCCGCCATTTTGAAACGGCGGCCATTTTTTAAATTAAAAAAACTTCCTGCAAAACTTTGGATGATGTTCTTCAATTGTGCCAAGTTTCATTAAGCTAAGTCTTATACCCTAAAAGTTGTTTTCCGGACAAGTTCAAGGAGTAGAAGAGGAGGAAGAATAACTAGGTATAATTGTGTTGGGATGCCAACACAGAAGTCGCCCAAAATCGCCATGGATAGTATTGCATTCAATTCAGTATATCAAAATATACTTAGAAATCAAATTTCGTTGAAATCAGACAAAGTTCACATTTTAACTCAGCGGGAGTGTAGTAAAATGGCCGCCATTTTAAAACCGGGAGTCAGATCAAAATTCTGATAAGACTATTGAACTCAGCATACCTGATTTACCCTTTTAAGCCATTTTCATGACAATCAGGCAATATTTAATTTTTTTGTCTATTTTAAGTAACGGGCCGCCATTTTGAAAGGGCGGCCATTTTGAACATTCTGAAAACTTCCTGCAAAACTTCAAATGAAGGTCTATCACTGTGCAAAGTTTCATTATTTTTGGTCAAAACATCTAAAACTAGTTATCCGGACAAAATTACCAGGGGGAGGGGTTATAAAAATGGCGGCCATTTAAAAACGGTACGTCCAATCTTAAATCCGATTTCATATTTGAACTCAGGATACCCCATTTACCCATACCACCCATTTTCAAAATGTTCCGATAAGTATTAGTCGTTGTTGCTATTTTTAGAACGACTGCCATTTTAAAACGGCGGCCATTTTGAATTTTTAAACATTACGTTGCATAACTCCTTTTGGTGTTCTATCACCCTGCAAAGTTTCATAGAACTCCTACAAAGCACTTACGAGCAATCCTTTCGGAAAAGTTCATGGATAAGAGGAATAATAATAATAATAATAAGAAACGGGGTAAAAACAATAAGTCGCCAAAACTTTGTTTTGGGCGACTTAATAATAAGAAAAATAAGAAACGGGGTAAAAACAATAAGTCGCCAAAACTTTGTTTTGGGCGACTTAATAACTAGGTATGATTGTGTTGGGATGCCAACACAGAATGTCTCCCAAACAAACCCCCATTGCAATTATTCTCTTCAGCATGTCCAAAAACCCTTAAATATCAATTTTCATGTAAATCTGAGCACTTTGAAATTTTGGCGGCCATCTTGGATTCAAAATGGCCACCATCCTTAAATTTTAATTTTAGTCATAGATTATTACTTGCACCATAATAATCTATCAATATACCAATTTTCATCATGATCAGACCACTTTGAAATTTTGGCGGCCATCTTGGATTCAAAATGGCCGCCATCGTAAAGATTTAATTTAAGTTATAGAATATTACTTGCAACATCATAATCTATCAGTGTACCAATTTTCATCATAATCAGACCACTTTGAAATTTTGGCAGCCATCTTGGATTCAAAATTGCCGCCATCGTCAAATTTTAATTCTAGTTATAGAATATGACTGGCAACATCATAATCTATCAGTGTACCAATTTTCATTATAATCAGACCACTTTGAAATTTTGGCGGCCATCTTGGATTCAAAATGGCCGCCATCATCAAATTTTAATTTTAGTAATAAAATATTACTCGCAACATCATAATCTATCAGAATACCAATTTTCATCATAATCAGACCACTTTGAAATTTTGGCGGCCATCTTGGATTCAAAATGGCCGCCATCGTCAAATTTTAATTTTAGTTATAGAATATTACTCGCAACATAATAATCTATCAGAATACCAATTTTCATCATAATCGAACCACTTTGAAATTTTGGTGGCCATCTTGGATTCAAAATGGCCGCCATCGTCAAATTTTAAATTTAGTAATAAAATATTACTCGCAACATCATAATCTTTTAGAATGCCAATTTTCATCATAATCAGACCACTTTGAAATTTTGGCGGCCATCTTGGTTTCAAAATGGCCGCCATCGTCAAATTTTAATTTTAGTTATAAAATATAACTCGCAACATCTTAATTTTTCAGTATACCCATTTTCATCATAATTAGACCACTTTGAAATTTTTATTAAAATTTTGACCCGATTATCTCCCTTTAAATCATATTTTTATTTATATCTTGAAAACCGTAAATATCGCTTCAAATTTTTTTTTCGTATTATCAAAGAGCACCTTTTACTCTATTTGATTGCAAAATTTCAAAACCCTGCGCACCTAAGTAACCGAGATATTGCTATGTCCTATATTATGACCTTGTCCTGTTTCCATGGAAACGGCAGCCATTTTGAAAATTTTAAAAGTCGTTTGCAAAACTTCAGGTCACCCTTAATATATTCCCAAAGTTTCATATGGATTGGGCGATCCATCTTTGAGAAACGTCGCGGACAAGATTCAACGGAAAGAAAAAAGAAAAAGAAGAATAATTAAATTACAATCGTTCAAAGAACGATCGCGAGGTCTTTCCCCATTTGTGTCCTCCAATAGAAATAGATTCCTAACTGAATGATACCATTTTTGGATATATCAACCTGGTAGGTAGTCCAGATTAAAAAAAAATATGTGGTTGCTATGGACTTTTACGTCGGTTGCTTTAAACAAAACATCACTTCAGGTCATAAGATATTGAAATTTAAACTCAGCAGGTAGTCAGGAGTCATAAAATATATGGTTGCTATGGATTTTAGGGTCGGTTGCCATGGACAAAAGGTCACTTCCGATCACTGAAAGATAAACTCAGCAAGTAGACTGGAATCATAAAATATATGGTTGTTATGGACTTTTTCTAAAGATAACCTTGCTACTAAGGACTAACCTTGACCCCTGACCTTTGATGTTGGACCCATATTATAGCCCCTTCCACACTGATTCTGAAAATATATGGTTGCTATGGACATTTCCTTAAGGTTACCTTGTTGCTAAGGACTGACATTGACCTATGACCTTTGACCTTGGACCCAAATTACAGCCCTTTCCCAACTGATTATGAAAATATATGGTTGCTATGGACTTTTCCTTAAGGTTACCTTGTTGCGAAGTTCTGACCTTGACCTTTGACCTTTGACCTTGGGCCCAAATTATAGCCCCTTCTTAACTGATTATGAAAATATTTGGTTGCTATGGACTTTTCCTTAACATTTCATTGTTAAATATGGATTACTATATATTGCGCAATACATTTCCTATATGAAGTCATGACGCAATTATTCAAACTTGAGATTTGACCTATGTCATATATATTTTCGGATGCAACTTATGTCACCTAAGACGATTGGTGAAGGTCCCAAGTCTTTAGGACTAACCGTTTTGAAACAAATTTTGTTGGCACATTGCGACACAAAATAATGCTTTGGATGATGTTTTTTGGTCGCCATTTTGAAACCACTCAATCGTAACATGTATTTCTTGGGCTAAAATGATAGGTTTTGCCAAGACGGTCATTTTTCATACACATATCTATTATACTATCTGTTACGGTTTTCAAGTTATTGGCAAAAAACGTATTTCGCGAAAACCTGTTTCGGCCGCCATTTCGAAACTGCTCAACCGAATCATGCACTTCTTGGACTCAAATTGTAGGTCTTATCAAGACGATCTTTTTTTGTTGATATATTATCTATACTATCTCTAACGGTTTTCGAGTTATAAGTAAAAAAAAACATTTGACGACCGCCATTTTGGCAATGGTAAACGCAAAAATTTTTTGACCACAGATTCTTAATCAGGACCCTCAAATCTACCTAGAAACCAATTTTCATCAAAATCGGACAATTTTGACATTTTGCGCCAAATTTGCGCCATATGCGTGCAACCAGGAAGTAAATTACAGAATTTTTTTTGCATGATAAATCATCACCAGGATTTAAGGAACCACTTCCACCAAACAGAATCTTGATAACTATTACCGTCTCTGAGGAGATCTGATAACAAGGGTAAACAGCGTTTTGCGCAATTGCGCCGTAACTACAAATAGATTAGCGTCAGGCCCTAAGTCACGTCGATTCCAGGCAGTGCTGAATAAGTGTGCAAAATTTCATCAAAATCGGTCAAGGCAATTTTTTGACGCTGATGGCAGAAGAAAAAGAATAATAATAGGCAGAACGAAATCAATAAGGTCTTCCCTTTGGAAAGGGAAAGACCTTAATAATAAGAAACCGGACAAAAGCAATATGTCTCCCAAAACTTTGTTTGGGAGACATAATAATAATAATAATAATAAGAAACTGGGCAAAAACAATAAGTCCTCCGACACTTCGTGGTCGGGGACTTAATAATCAATGAAAGTTGCAAGTAAAATTTGAGCTATATTGGTTTAATTAATAATGATCACGATTAAATGCATTTCTGCATATCTAACATATGTTCAATGACTACTTACATTTTCAGTTCATTGAATAAAATCTCAATAAAACAATGGGAACAACATAGAAATAAAAAGCTAAAGGAAACAAGTGTGGCCACTAAAAGTATGTCTCGCCTGCCGGCACCATCACTAATATCAACTACCTAAGCTTTCATTTCTTGATATAAACACAAAAAGTGTCTGTATACCCAATAACAGATGCCTAGCTATTATACTATTCAAGCAATTCATTGTCCACACAAGTACAATGTATTACAATGTCTGAAAAAAAGACCTAAGTTCACAGAGTCACTGGAGCGTAAAAAAGGGGTCATGGTCACATGGCATGGTGACAGTTGCGTTGTCCATAACCGCAACTGTCTGTATACTCAATATCAGATGCCTAGCAATTATAATTTTCCAGCAATTCATCGTCCACAAGTCTTACAAAAAAGTTTTTCGGCTGAAAAAGACCAAAGTTCACAGAGTCACTAGAGCGTGAAAATGGTGTCAGGGTCACGCGGCATGGTAACAGTTGCGTAGACCATAACCTAAACTGTCTGTATACCTAATATCAAATGCCTAGCTAATATACTTTTCCAGCAATTCATCGTCCACAAAAGTCTTACAAAAAAGTTTACGGCCTGAAAAAAGACCTAAGTTCACAGAGTCACTGGAGCGTGAAAATGGGGTCAGGGTCACATGGCATGGTGACAGTTGCCTAGACCATAACCTGAACTGTCTGTATACCAAATATCAGATGCCTAGCTAATATACTTTTCCAGCAATTCATCGTCCACAAAAGTCTTACAAAAAAGTTTTTCGGCCTGAAAAAGACCTAAGTTCACAGAGTCACTGGAGCGTGAAAATGGGGTCAGGGTCACACGGCATGGTGACAGTTGCGTAGACCATAACCTGAACTGTCTGTATACCAAATATCAGATGCCTAGCTAATATACTTTTCCAGCAATTCATCGTCCACAAAAGTCTTACAAAAAAGTTTTTCGGCCTGAAAAAGACCTAAGTTCACAGAGTCACTGGAGCATGAAAATGGGGTCAGGGTCACACGGCATGGTGACAGTTGCGTAGACCATAACCTGAACTGTCTGTATACCAAATATCAGATGCCTAGCTAATATACTTTTCCAGCAATTCATCGTCCACAAAAGTCTTACAAAAAAGTTTTTCGGCCTGAAAAAGACCTAAGTTCACAGAGTCACTGGAGCATGAAAATGGGGTCAGGGTCACACGGCATGGCGACAGTTGCGTAGACCATAACCTGAACTGTCTGTATACCAAATATCAGATGCCTAGCTATTATACTTTTCAAGCAATTCATCGTCCACAAAAGTCTTACAAAAAAGTTTACGCCGCCGCCGTCGCCGCCGCCGCCGTCGCCGGAAAGTAATACCTATGTCTCGCCTTCCGCGACTATTCGTCGCAGGCGAGACAAAAATAAAGCTAACGAAATATGGTGCAATAAATTAACAACTAACTCAGCAAGAGAAGCCTTACTCATTGCAAAATTGAAACACTTCTTCTCTACACTTAGGGCCAAATCCCCTTCTCTCTCAAAACCTAAACTTCAAAAATCCTCTAAAGCAATAGGTATGTACATTCATAAAATAATAATAACAAATAAACTGTTAACACAGAGACATGTCTCGCCTGTCGCAACTGGACACAGTATAAAATGAAGTAAAAATCCTCCTTAAGTACATAAGTAAAGTAAAAAAGTGTAAAATCTCAAAGTCAGTAGACTGTGACTGCAGGATCATACAGGTGAAATCCTTTAAAAACTGACCTGTACTGATGCTGATGCAATTGCATACCAAATATCAATGGTGTAACATAACTGCTTCATATTAAACAGACTTAAGAAAAAAGGTTAACCTCGGCCAAATCAGTGTAAAATTTCAAAGTCAGTAGACCGTGACTGCAGGAGCACACAGGTGAAATCCTTTAAAAGCTGATCTGTACTGATGCTGATGCAACTGCATACCAAATAACAATGGTGTAACATAACTGCTTCATGTTAAACAGACTTAAGAAAAAAGGTTAACCTCGGCCAAATCAGTGTAAAATTTCAAAGTCAGTAGACCGTGACTGCAGGAGCATACAGGTAAAATCCTCTTAAAACTGATCTGTACTGATGCTGATGCAACTGCATACCAAATATCAATGGTGTAACATAACTGCTTCATGTTAAACAGACTTAAGAAAAAAGGTTAACCTCGGCCAAATCAGTATAAAATTTCAAAGTCAGTAGACCGTGACTGCAGGAGCATACAGGTGAAATCCTTTTAAAACTGATCTGTACTGATGCTGATGCATCTGCATACCAAATATCAATGGTGTAACATAATTAGTTCACACAAAACAGACTTAAGCAAAAACTTTAACCAATTGTGGACGCCGCCGCCGCCGCCGCCGCCGGAATCACCATACCTAAGTCTCGCCTTTTGCGACATTCGTCGCAGGCGAGACAACAAAAAACAAATAAATGCAAAAAAGAAATGAAAATATCTTGGGACCCAACATAAATGCATTCGTTGAACACTAATGTTCCCCGTTGCACACTAGATCTATAATTGATTATATCTCGCCGTAAAGTTTGAGTGTACCAAATTTCAAGGAGATCTATTCTATTGTTCTGAAGAAATTTAAACAGATGTTAATCTTAGCATGATAAACAAACAAACCAAAATATGTCTTGCAGCAAGTTGGAGGAGCTTAAAGAATTGATTATCATTGCACAAAAAAACTAGAATGGCGGTCTTCCATGGAAGACATATTTTGCCTGCAACTTGAAATTTTTGAGTATACAGGAAGTAGATGAATTACGGGCATAAAATTGCCTAACATCATATAGTACTATAGAAGGAAGCTTCATGCTAAATATTAAGAGGCTGTAACATGTAGTTTGCCCAGAAAAATGCAACGAAAAATTTGGTGACGCAGCAAGACCAGAGAGAGCCTTAAAGTAACCTCCATATGTTGCTTTGCAGCATGTTGCAGGCGACATAAAAAAGAACAAATTTTTGTGAAATTGAATGTTCTCTTGAAAGTACAACAATTAAATATAGGACACATTCAGTAAATTCCTACGACGAAAGACAACAATGAAATGCAGGACATGTTCATGCTTGCCAACTCACCACCGGGCCCTGGATTCCATCCGCGCCTGCTGGGCCATCATCACCTTGTGGCCCCTGTGCACCCTACACCCAAGCAAATAAATAAAAAAGCAACTTAAAACATAAACATGCTAAGGATATGAAATGTAAGATGTCTTAAATTTGTGATTATATCATGTTCTAAGAAATCTTAAATCTTTTCTACTAAAGCTCTATATGTGAAAAGACAGAATTTTTTTTACAGATATAATTTTGTTGTTACCAATGACACATGCATGATCAAGTTGTATTAAAAGGGAGGTTTTTTGAAAACAAGAGGCTCCCAGGAGCCTGAATCGCTCACCTGGTCTTGATGTCGACCCTATAAAGACTTTTCTAGAGCTATATGAGCTGATCATTTAAGCAAGTAACAGCTTTTCTCTATCTACTATAGTTTTCATTCTGTAGCCTTAGGCCCAAATCATTAAAAAAACGTTATTCTAAGGGCCCTAACCCCTATAAGGAGATATTTGACAATTTTGACCCTATGAAGACTTTTGTAGAGCTAAATGAACTGAACATTTAAGCAAGCAACAGATTCTCTCTATCTGCTATAGTTTTCATTCTATAGGCCAAAAACATGAAAGAACGTTATTTTAGGGACTGTAACCCCATTAAGGAGACATCCGACAACTTCGGCCTTATAGAGACTTTTGTAGAGCTAAATAAGCTGAACATTTAAGCAAGCAATAGCTTCTCTCTATCTGCTATAGTTTTCATTCCATAGGCCAAAAACATGAAAAAACGTTATTTTATGGGCTGTAACCCCTATAAGGGGTTATTTGACAACTTTGACCCTATGAAGACTTTGTAGAGCTAAATGAACTGAACATTTAAGCAAGCAACAGATTCTCTCTATCTGCTATAGTTTTCATTCTATAGGCCAAAAACATGAAAGAACGTTATTTAAGGGACCGTAACCCCATAAAGGAGACATCCGACAACTTTGACCCTATGAAGACTTTGTAGAGCTAAATAAGCTGAACATTTAAGCAAGCAATAGCTTCTCTCTATCTGCTATAGTTTTCATTCCGTAGGCCAAAAACATGAAAAAACGTTATTTTAGGGGCTGTAACCCCTATAAGGGGTCATCTGACAACTTCAACCCCATGGAGACTTTAGTAGAGCTAAATGAGCTGAACATTTAAGCAAGCAATAGCTTCTCTCTATCTGCTACAGTTTTCATTCTATAGGCCAAAAACATGAAAAAACGTTATTTTAGGGACCATAACCCCTATAAGGGGTTATTTGACAACTTTGACCCTATGAAGACTTTTGTAGAGCTACATGTAAATGAACTGATCATTTAAGCAAGCAATAGCTTCTCTCTATCTGCTATAGTTTTCATTCCATAGGCCAAAAACATGAAAAAACGTTATTTTAGGGGCTGTAACCCCTATAAGGGATTATCTGACAACTTCAACTCTATAGAGACTTTAGTAGAACTAAATGAGCTGAACATTTAAGCAAGCAATAGCTTCTCTCTATCTGCTATAGTTTTCATTCCATAGGCCAAAAACATGAAAAAACGTTATTTTAGGGGCTGTAACCCCTATAAGGGATCATCTGACAACTTCGACTCTATGGAGACTTTAGTAGAACTAAATGAGCTGAACATTTAAGCAAGCAATAGCTTCTCTCTATCTGCTATAGTTTTCATTCCATAGGCCAAAAACATGAAAAAACGTTATTTTAGGGGCTGTAACCCCTATAAGGGATCATCTGACAACTTCGACTCTATGGAGACCTTAAATAACATTTTTGGAAATTAAAAACTGGCTTAAAAACTTTTGAAAAAAGGATACGAATTCAATGTTTTAGTAAAATCTTTGCATTTGGTATGTTTTGGCAGAAATATTGATAGCTTGATAGTAACTTTAAAACGTTAAATTTTCACTTTGTATCCACTGTATTATTTATAAGCACCACAGCGATCAAGTATGTCGGTTCTGTATAGTGATACAACTCTTAATCATTCATTGTTTTGACGTGGGGTGTCGGATTTAGAACTGATGTATTTGATTCTTTTACATCAATCGATAAATGTTTCTTAGCTAGTTGTCAGTAACTTCGAGTGTTCTCAAGAGAGTTCCTCCTTGTCTTGTTGTTTTCGTACAGTATTTTGTCTTAGGTTCTCTCTTGTTGAATTGAGCTTTTGTCGATTGAGTTTTACAGTGTGTATTATATGTAGCTTTGTGCAAGCTTATCAATAGGGGGAAGGTTGGATCCAAAAAACTAGTTTAACCCTGCCACATTTTATATGTGCCTGTCCTAAGCCAGGAAACTTTGCCAAAGCCTTTGTTTGTCCTTGTCATTCTACCAGAATTGAGTCTTTCGTTGATGATTTAGGGATTGGTTTTGATACTTTTGTATTGCATTATAAGTCTTGGGCCAATGCAAGACGGTAGGCAGTGACCTATGGTCATGTTGAAGACTGCTTGCTGTTTTCCGTTGTGATTTTTTGAATTGCTGTTTGTTTATGTTTGTTGTGTCGCGTACACTTATTCCACATTTCAATATCGTATATTTAGTAGAACTAAATGAGCTGAACATTTAAGCAAGCAATAGCTTCTCTCTATCTGCTATAGTTTTCATTCCATAGGCCAAAAACATGAAAAAACGTTATTTTAGGGGCTGTAACCCCTATAAGGGGTCATCTGACAACTTCGACCCTATTGAGAATTTTGTAAAGCTAAATGAGCTGAACATTTAAGCAAGCAACAACTTTTCTCTATCTGTAATAGTTTTCATTCTATATTCCAAAAACATGAAAAACTGCAATTTTTCACCTTCAAGGGGCCATAACTCCTATAAGGGGTCATCTGACAACTTCGACTCATTAGAGACTCTAGAAGAGCTTTTGATGCTGAAGCAGTAGCATGGCATCAGATTTCATCTATCTCTTAAACTTTTTGATTTACAAGCCAAAAACAGTAGTCTGACCCCCCTGGTCTATTTTTAGTAACGGCAGCCATGTTGTTTGGATGGCGGTCACCATTTGTGCAATCTTGGTAGAGGATATCCCATAGATGAAGTGTGCAAAGTTTCAAAGCAATCCCTTCAGTCGTTTCCGAGGAGAAGATTTTCAAAGAAAAGTTAACGACGACGACGGACGCCAAGACAGTGATGGCAATAGCTCACCTGGACCTTTGGTCCAGGTGAGCTAAAAATGAACTTTTAACAATTCTGACACAACCAATAATTCCTAGCTAAATCAAAAACATGGAAATCAGATTATTTTAGAAGCAAATGGATACATTGTCAAACTTACAGGCAGTCCAATTGGTCCCATGCTGCCTGTATCTCCCTTAGATCCCTGAAATAAAAACAAAGATTTAAAATATGTAGGAAAGAATTACCATTAAAAAGAAAAAGGAGTCACATACAAATGAAGATCAAATGCTGAGTTTAATTTGGGCTATTTGATTCATTTCTGAGAGACAATGTCAGTTGCCAAACAATGTTTCACACAAATGTTTAAAATTGTTTAAAAGACAAATCATCAAGGCATCTGGAGGAGTGTCGGAAACAAAAAATGGGACAAAAAGATGGCAGGTGGTATACAAGATTTTAGTTTTTTTTTTTTCAAAATAGGAAGCAATTGCACCCAATGCACCCCCTTCCAATTGCCTTAGATTTACTTACTTCAGCACCTTTTGGTCCTGTAGGTCC
Organism: Arcuatula senhousia; assembly: GCA_963971305.1. NCBI lineage: Eukaryota > Metazoa > Mollusca > Bivalvia > Mytilida > Mytilidae > Arcuatula > Arcuatula senhousia. Next base: position 27,746,071 of record OZ020307.1, on the reverse strand, counting down.
AGTTTCTCCCTGTAAGAACAAAGAATTAGGAATTATAATAAAAGATCAGACCAGTTTTTAGCTTACAAGAAACTTGAGATCAACAAGTCTTATTTATAAAATTCATAGTGCACTTTTCATTTACAAATGAACACATTACACAAAAGTTTAAACTTTTATTTCAATACTGTTAAATAAATTACACATGAAGCAAATTTCACATAGTTGTTTTTTATGAGATCTTGATGCAGCAATAAGTGATGTGTCTTACTTTAAAGGTAAAAGGGGAATAACTCTATTTAAAAAAAAATACCTTGATTCCTGGAGGTCCGCGTAATCCCATTGGCCCCTACAAATAACAACAAAAATAATTGTAAACATTAGCATATTGGTCAAAGTGCTATGTAAGATACCATTTGAGTTTACAAGACAATCCAAATGTATATAAAATTGAAGTTGAAGCTGACTGTACCACTATGGCATAAAGTATGACATGTTCAACTTTTTTTAAAAATTCAAACTGAATAAAGTAATAACCTTTTTTATTCACCACAGGGTGGGACAAGCTAATGTGTCTGAAAAGACAATTTTAGCCTGCTTGACACATATTTGTTGCAATTGCATAAATTTTGAAGCATTGTGTTGTCCCTGTTGTGGGAACTACCAAGTTAGTGTATATATTTCATAAAAATTCAATTCTTGCGCAATTTTTAAGAAATAAGTTATAAAAAAAAAAAACCAGAAATGTGAAAAATAAGTGGAAAGTAGAAATTAATATGTCTTGCAACTTTAAATTGGGTGGAGGCATAAAACAACTAACCATTGGCCCAGGGGGTATAAAAAAACTTACCATTGGCCCAGGGGGGCATAAAACAACTAACCATTGGCCCAGGGGGGCATAAAACAACTTACCATTGGCCCAGGGGGGCCTGGAGGTCCTGGAATCTGAAAAAAAATCAAATGTTTGTTTATATGAGGGTCAGTAGTACCTTTAACATAACAGCGGGAAAGGTTTATATATTTACTGGGAATTCCAGATTTAACCTTTCAAACTGTGGGAATTCTAGATTTTTTATTTTTTTTGTTCATTATTTTGTTAGGAAAGTGGGATCAAGTATCTATTTTCACAGGAGTGCGGGATGACACCCCTCCTGCCCACCCCTTGATAAACAGGGGTAACTTATTACAAACATCATTTAGAGATAGGTTGTTTCAAATAGAATATAGGACTTTTAACTCCTGAGATCGAGTTATCACTGGTTTATGGTGAACTCAAAGGGTGAACCATAAACCAGTGATAAACTCGAACTAAAAATTTGAAAAGTCCTATATTCTTATTATTGGCAATCCCAGAGTGACATAATCTGATTTTTTGTTCTAAAGTGTTTATTTGTAATGTCTTTGTGTGGACTGATCATATAAGTGCTACGTCACCATACTGACCCGATAGATTGGGTGATACACCTGTTCATGATATAGGGTTTATCAGCTGCATTCAGCAAAGTACTTACCATTTTTTAAATTTTTTATATATATATTTTAGGATATTTAATGTATGGTCTTATGTTAAAATTATTATATAAAACTAAAATATGTCATGTTTCTGCAATCCAAATATTCAACACTGCACAAAGAGGGATAACTCTAACTGACTTGTGATAATTTTGTGGAATACAATAAATTACCGGTGAAATTACCATTAAATCTGTGCTATCTTCACCAATAGTTCCCCCAGATATTCCTGGCTTACCCTACAATAATGAAAAATCTCATTTATAATTCTATGAATGAGTGTTAAGTTGTTGTTGGTAAACTTCCAGTAGAAAATGAACTTAATGTGCAATAAATTCACAGGAATGCCATTTATATAAAAGTAGGCATTTGAAATCCCATAAATTATACGGGAAATTTGTAGTATTTCATGCACAAGCATGCCACCTCTATAGCTTGCAAAAGTAGTAAATGTTGGTTCAACCCAAGGTGTTAATAAGTATAATTGAATGATCAAACAGGTTTTTTTTTTTAGAAACTTGCAACTAATTTCTATATTACAGTTCATGAAGAACATCTAATTTCCAAAAAAAATTCTGAAATCAAATGTTCTGAAAGAAATTCACCATCTTACAGATTTTCAAATTCAAACCAGCACATAGAAACATGAGAAGGGCTAAATATCAATGTTTTTAAAAATTTCAAGCAATTTTTCATTGCTATCGTTGAAACAAAATAATATTTTTAACTCTTTTGATTTAACAATATGTACTTGCAATAGAATATTTTTCAACTTTTTATCCTTTGTTATGCTTCTTAAAAATTACTTTCAGCTCTTTAGACATTTTGACACTTTGATGAATGTTTCCTCAAGGCAAGTCTTATATAATTGAAAATATTGTTTTTATATTAAGACAAAATAAATCAGAAAATTTATTTGTCTAAAATGACACATCTAAGAAGATAATGCATTAGAATTTATGAATTTGCTCTTCAAAGCCCTCTTCTTACAATCTTGAAAAAACTTTTGAAAGAGGTTCTTTCACTTAGATAAATATGTCAGATAGATAAAAGATTTAATTGCAAAATATTGTTATTTGATTTCGATGTAATGAACACAAAATTTATATGTCTGGAAAGACAAAGTTCATACAATGAGGATATATATTAGTCTAGGAATATACCACACATTGAGACCTTATTATAACTGCATCATAATGTCTGTTTCATTTAACACCTGTTTTTATAGACAAATTATTTTCTGATGAAAATTGGTCTGTAATTTGTTTTCATGCTATCAAAATCTGAGATAATTTTTTTCTAGGTTGCAGTGCATCTTTTTCAAAGATTATCAGCTGTCAAGTACTCTTATTTATATTTAATTCATCAAACTAATTTAAACAGTATATGGCTCAGAGTCAGTATACTCTGAAAGTACTTAAATTTATATGCATTAATTTTCGTTGATTGGGAGTAAATTCAATATTCACGGATTCATAAAATTCATGAATTTTTAAAAAAATTATCTATTATAAGCAATATTTTAATTCTCTATTTGTTGTAAGTTTCTTGGTTTGCCTGACCCACAAAAACATTCATACTTTCACAGTAATATGATTAGATAAAAATGTTGTTTGAGGGATTCTGTATTTGTCATCAATATACACAAAAAAAAATCCATTTTCATTTTTGATAAAAAGAAAACCTGTTAATTTGTGAACATTTTACCTAATAAACACAGAAATTGTAAAATTCAAATCACACAGAAATATTCCTGATTACATCCTACTTTTTTCACCCTTAAACCCTAACAAAATATTGACATGACTAATTAAATTCATATACCATATAAAATATAAGAAAAAGAAGAATCTTAAATATAATCCATGCATAAATTAACCTCATTAACAAAGAAAGAGAAAAATATACAAGCATAGAAAAAATAAGCATACATCGTATCTGAATGCTTTATGAAGATGCATCATAATGCACTGAAGCAGACAATTTATGGATACAGATGTTAAAAGTACTTAGATCAGTAGTATTTACACACAGACATATTATATATGTACTTACACCATGCTCACTCTTTCTCCTTCAACAGGCAGCATGCAAAGAACTAAAACATTTGGTTACATAAGTATCATGCTTTTAAACATTAGTTTCAATACTTTTTGGATCAGAAGGATATGTAGAAACATGTGCTTAAACACTAAATTATAAAACTGTGGTTCATTAAAATGTCATGCACATTAATTCTACATCTCTATTCCTTCACTTTTTATACATTAACATGTCATAAATCAAAATTCTTATTTTTTCTATATAATGTGTGTAAAACTTATTTGAAGATTTGACTTGATATGTATTAAAACGTAAGACCATGTGACAGCTAACAAGACCAACTTATGTCTGAATCTGCATCACACAGCAGAAAACAACTTAAACATGCCATTAAAATCTTCTCTTAAAAAAAATTCTGAGAGGTGCACATCTTCAATTTCATTACTATCTGTTGTACTTTTTAGTGTTTCACATTAAACAATGAAGTTACACGTGCCCCTGTTGACCTTCTTGCCATGTTTGCACCTTTAGAAAAGCTTGTAAAACCCCATGTACTTCACAGTAGACCAAACTTACAGGAGGTCCAGGTAGTCCTGGGGGACCAATCAGTCCATCCAATCCTGCTGGACCCTCAGGTCCTCGATCTCCTTTATGCCCCTTCTCACCCTGAAAAAAGGTCAAAATGATAATGAGAAAACAAGTATATCTGTGAGCTTATGCTCACGAGTGATACCCCCGCTCCCAAAACCTAAGTTAAACAGAATGTAGACTACCTAGGAGCATGAAATTGGTATACACCACATGGTACTATAGGATAAAGCTGTTTACAAAATATCAGACCTCTATCTCATGTAGTTGCTTGGGAAACTGTGACGGAAATTTTGCATTTATGTCGGTTATGTGTAAAAACCTAAGTATTCGGTTAACAGGAAGTAGACTACCTAGGAGCATAAAATCGGTATACACCATATGGTACTATAGGATAAAGCTGTATACAAAATATCAGACCTCTATCTCATGTAGTTGCTTGGAAAACTGTGACGGAAATTTTGCATTTATGTCCGTTATGTGTAAAAACCTAAGTATTCGGTAAACAGAAAGTAGACTACCTAGGAGCATAAAATGGGTATACACCATATGGTACTATAGGATAAAGCTGTATACAAAATATCAGACCTCTATCTCATGTAGTTGCTTGGGAAACTGTGACGGAAATTTTGCATTTATGTCCATTATGTGTAAAAACCTAAGTACTCGGTTAACAGGAAGTAGACTACCTAGGAGCATAAAATCGGTATACACCATATGATACTATAGGATAAAGCTGTATACAAAATATCAGACCTCTATCTCATGTAGTTGCTTGGGAAACTGTGACGGAAATTTTGCATTTATGTTCATTATGTGTAAAAACCTAAGTATTCGGTTAACAGAAAGTAGACTACCTAGGAGCATAAAATCGGTATACACCATATGGCACTATAGGATAAAGCTGTATACAAAATATCAGACCTCTATCTCATGCAGTTGCTTAGAAAACTGCGACAGAAGTTTTGTTACGGACGGACGGACGAACGGACGGACGGACGGACAAGGGTAAAACAGTATACCCCCCTCTTCTTCGAAGCGGGGGTATAATAATAGGCTGCAGGCTCTCAATATTACTGTTTTTTTTTGTTACTATATCACCCTAGGATTGCAATAAAGCGGTAGGTTTGGTGCCATACAATCTGGTTCAACACACCATTTCATAGGAAATACATGCACTAAGTAAGTACCAGTACCAATGTGAGCCTCGGTTTCTCTAATATGTACTGTTAATACATGTACCAGTAACCTTATTTTGTATCCTCATTTTATATACTTGAGATTGATAATCTCTGTTCAGTAATTTTGTTGCTTCTTTTATCTTCTGGTAATTTATGGTGGACATAACCCTCTAGATTTCCATCTCTCTCTCTCCTTCAAATAAAATTAAATCCCTAACCTTTCTACAGTTAAATCAGAGTGTACAAGATGACAAACAGTCAGTCCAATAGGCTCTGGTACCCTGTGTTACCTGCTACCCAAGGTCCCTCTTTAATCACACCACTAACCCCTAATGCAGTAAGAGTAGAATGTACAAGATGACTTACTGTCAATCCTATAAGTATTGATTTTCCTGTGTTACCTGCTACTCCAAGTGTGCATCAATCTCTCTGGTTCCCCCTAACACCCTTCTGCAGTTAAAATAGATTGTACAAGATGACCTACTGTCAATCCTATAGATACTGATTTTTACTTTTTATCCTTAATGTTTTATTCACACCCCCAATTCCCCTTCCTGCAGTTAAAGTAAGACGTACAAGAAGACCTACCGTTAATCCTCTAGGTCCTGGTTTGCCAGTGTTACCTGCTACCCCAGGTGTGCCTCTCTCTCCCTACATAAGACAAGAAAATCGGTCAAAGACAGAAATGGCCGGATTTTGTTTAACAGGAATTAGGTGAGCGACAGACCTGAAATCAAATCCCACGTTATTGGAGCCCATGCTAATGCTGCATACCAGATATCAAGTAGTTGATGAGAAAACTGTTACGGAAATTTTTCCCCGCCTGAAGACATTCACCAATTTATAACCCGAATTTTTCACTCCATAAAATCCGTCCAAAAATGTTTTGAACAGAAACAACACTCAGATATTTTTGTGCCTTTTAATGCTAGTACTATGTTTTACAATCATAGCAATACTTCCTTAATCAAAAAGCAACTTGAACCTGAAAGTTAACTCTTTATGTTTCTCTCCTTCTGTAATCCGGGTATAAAAACTTGAATGTTGAGGTAAAGGGTGTACTTTGAACATGTAGCATGCAATGTGAAATGTATGAGCAAAAAGTTAATGGAAGATTTATAAAACAAAAGTTGACACTAAAGTATATGTCTCCCCTTACGGCACCATTACAGAACTCATTGAAGGTCTAGCTGGTCCTTCAGAAAAGTTAAGGTCAAGTTCATGTGACAGAATTCCATTTAACCATCACAAAGACTCAAGAAATGTTCTAGATACCATAGTTATTGAGAAACAATGGCAAAAGACCGACATTCACAAAGTCATTCAACTAGGAAATTGGGGTCAGGGTCACATTACATGGTGACATCAGCTGTGTATACTAAATATCAGATGCCTAGCTATAATATTAAACTTTTCACTTAACTAATTTTCTACCCGAAAATCACAAATTTTACAAAGTCACTGTACCATGAAAATTGTGTCAAGGTCACAGGACATGGTGTCAGTTGCATAGACCATAACTCCATGTGTCTATATACCAGAGGTGCCTAGACGTTATACTTTTCACTTAATTCATTTTCCACAAAAGTCTTTCAAAGAGGTTTTTTGGCCCCAAAAATCATCTAAGTCCACAGAGTAACTGAACTATGAAAATGGGGTCATGGTCAACGACATGGGGCCAGTTGCATAGACCATAACCCAAAGTGTCTGTATACCAGATATCAGATGTCGAGCTATTATACTTTTCACTTAATTCATTTTCCACAAAAGTCTTGCAAAAAAGTTAATGCCACTATCGCTGTTAAATAATATTTATGTCTCGCCTTCAGCGACTAAAGTTGCAGGCAAGACAAAAATAATACATCTTTAAGAATGGTTCTCACCATAGTTTTCACTCTGTATATATTCTTTGTACAAATACATTATGTACTTACACTAGGATATAAAAGTATTACCTGATCCCCTTTTGGTCCTTGTGAGCCAAAGTCTCCTCTGTCCCCTTTCTCTCCCACCTGTCCAGGTAAACCATTAGCACCTGGTCGACCAGTCTTACCCTTTCTTCCTCGTTTACCCTGAAAATATTCAGCTATTAATTCAGTCTCAAAAATTACTTTAAAGCAAATAAATAGCAATAGATCAAGATATTTTTCCTTGATGTGTCAAAATGGAAGATTGAAAGATTCAAAAACTTTTGCACTTTTACAATTACATGTAGAACCAAGTAATTTTTAAAAACACATTGGAGAAATTATTTGATAAGGTAAAATAATGGAATTTGCAACAGCACATTGCATGCATTTCTTAAATAAGGCATCTGAAAAGACAAGATACTCTTCCGTATGTTTTATAATAACAATTTAACTTCCCATCATTTTCCTGTGCAAAAAAGATATCCCCCCACCCCCCTCCCGGTATGTAAGAAAGGCAGACAAACAGACAAAACTGAAGGTATAACAAAACCTTTTTAAAAGGCTAGATTTATTTTTGAGGAGGGGGTATGAAAACAAAGTTTAGTTGCACACCTTTTTTCCTCTGCTGCCCTTTTGACCCTTAGCCCCTGTATCACCATGGTTACCAGGTAAACCAATTTCTCCCTGAAAAAGATAAAACAAAAGAAGAAAGCATATTCTAACCAAGTAAGAACACTTTAAGATTTTTTCATTACCACACAATAACAGAAACATCTCAATTATTGACCAATTATTGAAATATGTGTTCATGTAACTAGAATGGCAGTCTTCCATGTTAGACGCATGTCACCTGCAAATTAAAATATTCAGTAAACAGAAAGAAGATGAGTTACGGGCATTAAATCGCTTTGCACCATATAGTACTATAGGAGGAAGCTACATACCAAATATCAACAGCTAGGTTGTGACACCTAGCTGCCCAGAAAACTGCTATGGAAATTTTTGTGACCCCGCAGGACGACAACACAGGATGACACAGGACAACAGATGGTACCAAAGTAAACCTTATATGTTGCTTCTGCAACACCTTGCAGGCGACATAAAAATAGAATGTTGGTCATCAAAGAAAGGGTTATGTCACCTGGATCTTAAAATATAAGTTACCAGGAATTATGTGAGTTAATGCCATAAATTCACTTTCACAATACAGCACCATAGGACGAAGTATCATACCATATACATGTATATTTAAAAGAGGTTGTAAAATGTAGTAGCTATGAAAACTGCAATGAAAATTTTGGATGACGCCACAAGACAAATTGATTTCTATATTTCGCTTTGCAACAAGTTGTAGGCAACATAAAAAGTCTACAAACTAAACTAAATGATACATTATTGCCTCAAACCAAAAATCTAAAGCAACCATTTTCACAATCAATATACAATTTGCCATAAATAGAAGCTTTGAACCTATACATAATTTCTTAAATAATAAAAATTTTGCACAGTCCAAATATTGAAGAAAATGCAAAAAATAGGATGAATTAAAATGATATATCATATGTGAGACCAAAAAAAAATCAAACTTATACCTCAAATCATTTGAAAAATTTGTGTTAAAATATGCATCTGACATACTTCAATAACATATAGCATGTCATAATCAGATGTAAAATTGTAAAAAATAGCATCATTAAAATAATTACCTCAATTTTTAAGTTGACCTGTAACACTAGACATCTTTCATAACACAAAATTAAATAATTGCAAAAATATTACAGATTTATAATTATATAGCATTGAAAAATAGGTAGCCAATTATTTTCTGGATGAAAGTCCAGATCAAAATACAATGTTCATGTGACACAATTATAATGAAAGTATAAAAATCTGAACATAATCTAAACCTTGCAACTTTCATTCAATATATTCATGTTATATCATATGTGTTAGTAATTTTATACTGAATAAATATATATATTTTTTAATTTGATAAGAAAACATATTCTGAAAATTCTTAAAAATTTATAAAACAAAAATGTTAAAGCAAATTTAAGCAATGCCACTAAAATAATAATGTCCTTATCTTTGCCTATATATTTTCTAAATTTAATACAATGTTAAATGATTATAAAGTTACAATGATAGCTGTTTGTATATTGTAAACCATGAAATTTTTGCCACAGTACTATAGCATGAGCCATTAATGCAGTCAAAAGTTAAGTTGAAATGAGAATGTTTCAATGCTGGAGAAAGATAGAGCAATAATGGACAATAATTTATGATTTGTGCAAAGTGATATGAATGGTGAAAAAAAAGATGGTGAGAAAAATAACTGGTTTAAAGTATACTGATACTTTGTTAGTCGATATATAAAAAAGCTTATTATGACTGCAGCATAAGTTCCCCTTCACCATTGCCAAACAGTACCCGTGGTCCTCGTAGACCTTTGCAGTCTATCTTATCAGCCCTCCGTCTACGATTAGAAGTATCTTCTTCCTTGTTCGATTGATCTTCCGCAGTTGTCGTCATTACCTGATCTTTAACTTTCTTTGATACAACTTGCAATCTGCATGTTCTGGATTTCTTCAAGGGGAGATAATCAGGATAAATTGAAATTTTGACCTCCCATCATTCATCAGTGCTTTGGATGCTGCAGTCATGATAAAAAGCTTATGTTACATATCATTGCTGCAGTCAGTTTGCAGAAAGCAAAATATACAAATGCAATGATATATAAACAAAAGCTTTTATCTGACTGCAGCAAATATTTGTTTGTTTCAACCGATGTTTTGCAAGATTTTGGAATATAACTCTGAAAGTACTAAAAGTGTGTCTAGATAGACATTTGAATTTTTTTTTACATTCTACTAAAAAACAATTTTATGAAATTTGATACATTTGTCGTAATAAAAAATAGTGCAAAAACTATCCCTTGAAACAAACAGTTCATAGCTGTGAGTTTTTATTTTTCTGTCTCACCATATCCCCTTTTGGCCCCTGAGGTCCCTGTATGAAACCTGCAGGGAACCCCTGATTTCCTGTCTGACCAACAGGACTGGTTCCACCTACAAGGGTACCAGGGCGCCCTCGTCTGCCTCTAGACCCCTAGAACCAGCATCATATATTACAAAATCAATACCAAGTCAAATTGATCTACATTTATAGTGAACTTTCATGATTAATTTGATGCATAAAATAATAAATACTTAATGATTTCAACAAACAATCAATTTTACTACAAAATCAAAGCTTAAACTGCAAGCAAGTTCACTGAGGATACATAATGCTACATGTGCAACTGGTTATAGGTTACCACTGCGCAAATGTTAACAATGCATTTTTCAATAGGGGGTACCCTTGTATTCATCTTTTTTTAAAATAGTTTTTGACCGATTTTCACTTTCTATGGGTCAAAATCTTTCAGTTTACATCCAAACGTGTATTTTTAGTCAATAAAAAACCTATGTCTATGCGGCGTTTATGAGTGTAATTTTAGGTTGGAAAAAGGGGGGGGTGATTTTTCGATTTTATTTTCAAAGATGCAAGCGCCCTGTAGGCACATGATTAGCATCAGAATATCTTTGTCAATATTTTAAATAAGTTTATTCACTCATCTATTTAAATACTATTTCATATCAACTAATCACATTGCTTTCTGTATTTTAATCCATGCTTTATCTTTGGTGTGAAAAAATACTGGTGGCAGAGGTTTGCATTTGCGTACTTGTAACCTTATACATCTATGTACTGAGACAAAACAAAATCCAATAATCTCCCCTGAATGATAATTAAGAACAATAAAACAATCTTAAGTTGATGAAATTTCTTCCTGTAAAGTTTCATTAGAATCTATTCAGCAGTTTAGCAGTTGTTCTTACAAGATATGTGGACAGATGTACAGAACAGGTGGTTCCCATATACCCTCCCAGTTGTTATTGTGGGTAAAATAAATTATTTACCATATATCATTGTACAATATCCATATGAACTTAAAATGGAATAATCAAGGAAAAACTAGAAAATGTGTCTATGAGCCACAGGATGGCCCTTCCGTTCTTGAAATATCATTGACCCTCAATGTGTATTACCTTAGATATGGACCTTTACCAAGAAATTGATTAAAAGTGTTCATGTGTAAAATAAAGGTCGCTGTGACCTTATTTCTGGTGGGTGGTGCCATGTTACCAAGACTCATTGAGTAGTGAAATATTATTGACCCCTAACATGTAGTATTCAAGATATGGACCTTAACCAAAGTCATTCACGCGTAAAATATACGTCACAGTGACCTCATTCCTAGTGGATGGTGTCATCTTACCCGAGACACATCCCTGGACACATCTAGTGGTGAAATATCATTGACCCCCAACATCTAGTATTCAAGTTATTGACCTTAACCAAGAACTTAACCAAAGTCGTTCATGCATAAAATATAGATCACAGTGACCTAATTTTTATTGGGTGGCGTCATGTTACCCAAGACAAATCTAGTGGTGAAATATCATTGACCATCAACATGTAGTATCTGAGATATGGACCTTAACCAAGAACTTAACCAAAGTCATTCATGCGTGAAATATAGGTCACAGTGACCTAATTTCTAGTGGGTGGTGTCACCTTACCTAAGACACATCTAGTAGTGAAATATCATTGACCCCCAACATCTAGTATCCAAGTAATGGACCTTAACCAAGAACTTAACCAAAGTCATTCATGCGTAAAATATAGGTCACAATGACCTTATTTCTAGTGGGTGGTGTCACCTTACCTAAGACACATCTAGTAATGAAATATCATTGACCCCCAACATCTAGTATCCAAGTTATGGACCTTAACCAAGAACTTAACCGAAGTCGTTCATGCATAAAATATAGGTCACAGTGACCTAATTTCCAGTGGGTGGTGTAGCCCTACCCAAGACCCATCTGGTGGTGAAATATCATTCACCCCCAACATCTAGTATCTGAGTAATGGACCTTAACCACCGTATGGACTCGTGAGTGGATGAAAAGGTGATTCACGTACTTTGAAATGGTTAATAACACACTTTGAAAAGGCAAAATTTTCAAAAATAGCAATATGTCATCAAAAAGGTCTATAATAAGCCCAGTAGGCATTCTTATATAAAAACAAATGCTATTGCACGGAACACCTCATATCTTTAGGTGTTTAATTTTGGTGGCATCATAATTCATTATTGAACGATTTGTTCCACAACCTCTTTACAAAATCAATACTTCATTTGAAATATGAATTTATTGACAAAAAAAATATTTACACACATTTCTGCTCAAACAGGTCAATATTTTTAGAACAATCATTATCACATGGAATGTCTTAACATGATAAATGAGTACATTTATCTTATATATCGCTTGTAAATGCCGATACACCGATAACGCAGGGCGAAAAGGTTACAAAATACGTGAGAAAAGCTAAAAAGGGTCAATGCGTGTTAAATTACAACACAATAATGCAAATAAAGCGAAATTTGTTACATATTTGTTTTTTATTCTCATCAAATATTTTTAATCAATTGTTGCATATACATGCGGCGAAAAAACATGAATAACCCAATCTTTAATTGCATAATTATACATACATCTTTACATAAATATGTGTTACTGTTTGGAAAATAAATTTAATTATCAGGTAAACGAAAAGAGGCTGTGAAATTAAAAAAGCACGCGTAGAAGTTTAATTTATTTGATTGTCTTAAATAAGCCTGCTTTTCTATCAAACATGATGTTAACGTTTGGCTATAAACTTAACTACCAACAATCAAGGAAAGGAGTTTCTTAAAATAGTTTACTGAATTCCAGCATAAAATTAATTTGAAAGTATTTTTAATGCATTTAAAATTATACTACATAGCTTAATTTCTACAAACTATCAGTAAATAAAAAAAAACCACAAACTAAAACTGCTTTTTGACGATTTTGAATTATTAAATTAATGCTTGTATTGATTGAGAAATATATCTCTTTTGTAATACTGGGCAATTCAGAGACTGATTTAATCGACGCAATTTTGATTTCGCCACTTCTAATTTGACATACAATGTCTAGAATTGAAGAATCGTCATTCCTAATATTATGCGACTTATTAGTTAAACTATATTTATTACAAATTAAAACAGTATCAAGGAATATTCTTTCAGTCGCTGCGTCAAGATATTGGGAGATACTAATTTATTTGTGTGAATCATGGTGTATGCTTACCTTCTTACCGGTGTATTGTTTAAATTTAGCCTATCGCGACTAATTATAGATTAACAAGTACGGCGCACTCGATATTGACCCATCAACACACGATTGCATAAAGACAGGGCTAAATCTTATGAATGAGGTAAGTACAAGTAATATTGATGTTTTGACTTTAGCTTATTTTAAAAAGTTAAAATCAGATACCCACGATTGCATAATAAGATAAGAAGGATTTATTTGAATTCGGATTTGTAAATAACAACAAACACAAGCTCTAAAGGGCTTTTTCACATTATTTTTGACAGAAAATTCGTATACAGTCGTGGTCATGAAAATATAGCAGAGATTATATTAAAGCAAATACAAAACACTTCAATAAAAGCTGTTTACCTTTTATTGCATGAATAGAATCTTTCATGACTATAGAACATCAAATGCATATAACATGTTTTAAATCGCCTGGCCGAATGTCATTTAAGTTATTGCCATCACTTAGCATGTGCTGTCCGTCGTCCGATTGTTCCAAATTCGTCGGCCCTGAAACCGCTTGGCCAAATGTAACCTACCTGGGTAGGATTGTTCTTAAATATGTTTCACATAGCATTTATTCAGATTTTTGAATTGGATGAAAGCATATAGCCGAATGTAGTTGAATGTCAGACAATGTGGTCGACTTTGAAGATAACTTTTGCCAAGGAATTTTCCTTCGATTTATAAGGGTCAGAGAGGGAGTTTTAAAATGGACATGTTTTGTGTTTCGGGTTCATATGTGTAAAATGTATTTGATAAATACTTTCTATTCTAAAACGTTTGTTTAAAATAAATGGTTTTATATGTCATGTTTCAATATACGCTTGATCGAAATAGTTGACGGAATAGCCGCAGACGCTGTACATGTTTTCAAAGAAGAAGTTTTCATAAATTCAAATGACAACAAAGTTCCAGACATAAGATTTTGCTCTACCAAAATTAGGATTCCCAACTTTTTATTTCATAGCAGTATTTTCTTTAAATAATGATTCAATTTGAATTGAATCGTTTTTTTTTGCACGGCGGTCTGTATGTGTTACATTGCTCTTTGCAGCCATAGTCATCAACATAGACACTGACTAGTAGATCTATAAACTGAGTAATACAGGTTGTTATTGATTATTTCGGCATGAGAAAGATTTATCGTTATATAACCATCCCCTCCAGCATTAATCATTTGTTGTTTCTTGACCATTTTTATATGCGTTACCGGTTGATAACCTTTTCAGACGGCGTTACTTTAATTTTCGGGCATAACTTTAATTGTAAGATCCGTGCCTATAAAAAAACGGTGTTTTGATATATTTCATATTCCTAAAAGCACGTGTATGCACATTATATTCTTAAAAAGGGTGATTTCATTAGAAAAAAATATGTTTTATTGTTATTTTTTTTTGTAACATCATTTTGTCATTAAGTTGGAAGAAAACTGAAACATTCTTTCGAAAAATATTATGCATCTTAAGAAAGGGAACGGTTCCAAGTGTTCCGTGAGCCATGGCATTTAATATATAATTGAAATGGGTAACGAAAAATGATACTCAAACATACCTTGTTTTGTTTTTAATCCATTTATCCCTTTTCAAAGTGTGTTATTAACCATTTCAAAGTACGTGAATCACCTTTTCATCCGCTCACGAGTCCATACGGTGTTAACCAAGAACTTAACCAAAGTGTTACGGACGGACGTACGGACGGACGTACGGACGTACAGACGGACGGACGTACGGACGGACGGACAAGGGTAAAACTATATGTCCGATCCACATACGTGGTCGGGCCATAATAAAATTCATATAATACAGTATATGTTATAGATATACATGTGACACTTACTTTTTTACCTGGCAATCCATCTCTGCCCTGGAATTCATTATAATGTACAAATATAGAGAGACATATGTATACAGACTTTTAAGCAAAAAATGAACCAAAATGTTACAATAAATGCTATCAATTACAGCAAATGCAGTGTTATACCAAATGATTAGATGTATTCTACTAAAATGATTGATTTTCCAAAATTTATGAAATCCAAGATGAACATATAAAATAATTATAATATATAATATGAAAGAATAATATCATGTGTTGTTCTAAATTCACCACAATATTTAGTTGTGGTTTTAATATTGTGGATAAAGACAACCACAAAAACCACAATAATAAATCATCAAATAGTTGCAGTCCTTGGCTCATCAAAAATAAAAAGCTTTTACTAAGCAAACAAACAAAATACAGATAATAAACACATGCCTTACAAGATCAGAATCTTACATAGATGCAATATTGAAAAATTTGCACATTTTTAGAAAATATAGTGTTGATATGTAAAAGTGTATTCTACAAAGACAGATGGACAAACATAGAACAGATTGACACAGTAAAATAATGCCAGCTATGACAACTAGAATACTGACAAAGTCAGAAAGGACCCCGCAGCAAAAAATCTAAGTGATTTCAAAATCATACGAACTTTGATTATAACCACTAAGGCATGTTCCATGGAATGTGTATGAAATTTCAGAGCTGTATTGTTAATAGCCTTTGAGTTTTAGTGTTCACAAATTCCAATTCTCAAAATCTGTGATTTTTGATAAAAAATGAAGTTTTTTGCCAAAAATATTTCACATATTTGCATGTAATTTTAATATGCAAATTATGACATGCTACTAAAAAGCTGTACAAAATTTCAGAACTGTGGTGTTACTTGTTTTCGAGTTTTAGTGTTCACAAGAATTGTTGACAAACAGACAGACGGACGGACGGACAAAGTGAAAACTATAGGGCGTCCCCATCTTCGATGCAGGGCCGTTATTATGATCAACTTCATGTTGCAAATGAAAATGTAGTACAACAGCTTAACTGAAAGGTATCTTTTTTTCTACTTTATACTTACTGGCGGCCCTCTAGGTCCTTGTGGTCCCTACAAAATACAAATAACTTGAAAAATATTAGAAAGTTAAAAGTTCTCCTACCATTTCACTGAAAATCTTAAGTTCAAAAGGCCATAACTCCCACAAAGCTTTGAAGATTAGAACACCTAGTAATATAAACAACTAAATTTGTTAAATGCTACTTCCAAAGTTTCATGAAATTTGGTTAAGTAGTTTCAGAGGAGTTGAGAGGAATAACTTTGTGATAAATAGATGGACAGACAGGACAAAAAAACCTCTCCTCTCCAAAGAGGAGGAAAACATAAAAACAGGCAGAAATGTGAACTGTTGTTGAGTGTGATTTAGGAAATAAAAGTTCTTTGGGGTGAAACATACAGTCAACATCTACTGCAATGTATATTATGGCCCTAAAACTTACAAAACGAATACCCCACTTCATCTTGAATTCTTTATCGAAAAAAACAAAACAAACTTAAGTCTGAATGATATCCTAGAGCAATGAATTTTCTTCATGCACATGTCCATTAAGGACTTATCAGAATCCACCAACTGTTTTACAAGATAAGAGAACAGACAGACAGACGATTCCTATATACCCTCCCAACTTCATTTGATATAGATATAATAACTTACAGGAGAGCCTTTGGGTCCTGGTAATCCATCAAATCCTGGAATTCCTTCTTTCCCTGGTTCCCCTTTCGGCCCAGGAGGTCCTAGTTGTCCAGCATCACCCTTCTTCCCTGGATCTCCTGGCTCACCCTACAATGTTAAATGACAATAAAATTTATAGCTTTGTGATTACAAAAACATTTATTGGGTTTACAAAGCAATGTATTTTGAAATAAAAATATCTTCTGATTTTATAGCTGTTATATTTAAAACTTAAACATGTACGTTTTCTTCCTTGTAAGTTGATTAAAAATTGTCTGTTTAATATTCAGCCCTTTCAAAGTTTTTATTTCAAGATGTAAAAAATATATTAATATCAAAATATGTTTCAAGTTATGAAAATCATTTCATTTAGAATAAAAAAACATGCAAAAGTTATAGTCTTTTGTGACACATATTAAATACTTTGCCATGCAAATTCATTCAGTTCATTAAGTACCACAGCTGGTATGTTACCTTAACGAAGAAGTCCAGGTGATTCATTTGTTCAGGTGTTAATGTGATGGGTGTTCCGGGTGGGCCTCTGTCACCCTGTACAAACATGCAATGACATGCATAAACAATCATGCACTCTACACATACTATTAACCCCAGCAACAAATGGTCTGAAATCAGCACACTTTTAAACAAAGTACATGTACTTATCACATGCAGTTTTATATATTTCTCTGCCTAAAACAAACAATATCTAATCATATTGCAAGACTTTGGTCTTACTCTAAGAGTTATTTCTCACCCTGGGACAGGAGGACAACAATACTATTTTATGCAGATGGGGTATTTTGCCTTAATAACCTGGGAAACCATCCCCCCCAAAAATAAAGTAGTTTTCAAAGCCCAATAATTGAATAAAATGAATAAACCAAGACTTGTTTTTTGAATAATTACAACCTTCTGTGGTGGATCCAAAAATTTTCAAACAGGAGGGCACGCAATTATAAAAATATCTTCTGGAATCTCTTGTTTCATACTTTCTAACCAAATTTTCCTGTCAAACTGGAGGGCACAAGCCCAGCATCCCAGTTCTACACCCCCTTTGACCTTACAATTTAACAAGAGGCTCCCAGGAGCCTAAATCGCTCACCTGGTCTTGATGTCAACCCTAAATTTGTAGAGCTAAATGAGCTGAACATTTAAGCAAGCAACAGCTTTTCTCTATCTGCTATAGTTTTCTTTCTATAGGCCAAAAACATGAAAAAACATCATTTTAGGGGCTGTAACCCCTATAAGGGGTCATCTGACAACTTCGACCCTATTGAGACTTTTGTAGAGCTAAATGAGCTGAACATTTAAGCAAGCAACAGCTTTTCTCTATCTGCAATAGTTTTCTTTCTATAGGCCAAAAGCATGAAAAAACATTATTTTAGGGGCCGTAACCCCTATAAGGGGTCATCTGACAACTTCGTCCCTATGGAGACTTTTGTAGAGCTAAATGAGCTGAACATTTAAGCAAGCAACAGCTTTTCTTTATCTGCAATAGTTTTCATACTATAGGGCAAAAACATGAAAAAATGCTATTTTTCACCTTTAAGGGGCTGTAACCCCTATAAGGGGTCATCTGACAACTTGGACCAAATGGAGACTTTTGTAGAGCTTTTAATGCTGAAGCAGTAAGATGGCATCAGATTTCATCTATCTCTTATACTTTTTGATTTACAAGCCAAAAACAGTAGTCTGACCCCCCTGGTCTATTTATAGCAACGGCGGCCATGTTTTTCAACGAATCAAAAATCCCCACATCAGTTCTGTGGGGGATACCCTAAGGTACCATCAGACCAAATTTGGTTTGAATCTGTTCAGCAGTTTCAGAGGAGAAGAAGTTTGAAGAAAAGTTAACGACGACAACGACGACGACGACGGACGACGACGACGGACGCCAAGTGATGGCAATAGCTCACATGGCCTTTGGCCAGGTGAGCTAAAAAGCAGGTTAACATTCAGACTGCACATAGCAATCTTAACAAATATTAACTTAATTCAGTAGACCAATTCTGTCAGCACAAGACAACAGAAAATCAAGGAGGAGAAATGCTTTCATGCAAAATTTTGAAACATGTACCAACCTTGATTGTAATAACTTCAATTTTTGCACCCTAACAAATAAAAATTTCAATAAAAAAAAACCATCTTTATAAAAATTTTAAAATATTAAAAAAAAAAATCAACAAAGAATTTCTATACCGTTAACTAATTTTCAGAATTTAGCTTTTAATTGATTTAAATAATGATTAAAATCAGGAGGAAAAAGATTTACTTAACTTTATTCGACAATAAAATCATAATAAAAATATTCTATTAAAAATAAAAATGAATGAATTCCATGCTGACATGCATTGTCTACCTTTAATGTTAACAATTTTTCATAATCAGTTTCAAAACCATCTTCAAATCTCCGCAAAGACCTCTTCATTCCCTATAGAAACATCATACAAGATCAAACTTATGGTTTAAACTTACATAGAAGGTTACAAGTGATATTTCTAACTAATATATAAATTGAATTGAACTTAAGCTTAAAAGGTGTGTATTTTTAAAAGTCTGTGCACAATAAGCTTCTTGATATCTAACATAACATTCCAGTACATGTAGCAACAATACTGTGCTTACAATGTATATATTCTTGCTTATGTTGCAAAAGTGGCAATCAATTTGATGAAGCAAGTGATCGACCTAATGTGAAAGTATTAATTACATGTTGATATCTCTTATGAAAATTTATTGGATCATTGACTGCACTTTTTTCTATAGTTTTAATTTTGGTGTGATAAACTAAGGTAGACAACTCTTACCTTAGGACCTGGTTGTCCATCGTAACCTGGCAACCCATCATTACCCTGCAATCCCTTCTCTCCTCGTTCACCCTACATTGGAAAAAGACACATTGCTGGGATATCATTAATACAAAAATAAGAAGGATTGTTAAGTTTAAAGAAGCCACAGAAAATAAATAAGAGTAAGACTTTATTCTCATATGACTTTTGTGCAGAATGGAAGAAGTTTCAATGGGGTATTCAAATGTCTGACAAAGACAAAATCAGCTGACACCAAAGACATCAACAATACAATGTAATGAAACATCAAACATGGCATAATTCAAGAGACCAAAAAATATGTCTTTTGTGCACCTAGACAGTCCTGTGGAGTTTTGTCACAGAAAAACAGAAGACATTAAATTTTTGATATTATACAGCTTTAAATGTATCAGTTGTGAAATGTAACAAATACTCAATTAGCCCGAAGAAACAAAATGATGCTACACAAGAAGGTATAAAACTAGAATTAATATGAACTCATGTGAGACTCAAGCACACTGTCGGCAGTTTTGCTGCGAATTTTTTTTATCTTTTTTTTTGCTTTGATCTTTCAACTTTAAGGCAAATCTCAGGTGAGCAGCTCTGACATTAGAACTTGACAGCTCTGCTAACCCTACTTCTGATTTACTTACTGGTTCCCCTTTTGGTCCTGGAGGGCCTACTGGTCCCTGAAATTAAAATCAAGCAAAATAGAAAAAAAAGATTTTTTTTTAAATGTAAACATGTTCATAATGCACTTCCTTTCTTTAGAGTTATCTCCCTTTATCATCTTATATGACTGATCCCTTTCACAATATACGAGAACTTGTCATATCTTGATGTAATTTTTTCAAACCAGCTGACATTTGCAAATAAATGACATATATGTCAGTTAAACAAAATGTTTATAAGGTCAAATGTCTTCCAATCAAAGATTGCAAAAAATGCAGAAGCAACTTGATAAACGTTTCCAATAACAAGTTTATTTCAATACATCAGCTGATTAGTTTGACCTAACCATCTGTTGGATTTGTCTACTAATTAGAATTTATGACAGACTACCACAGGTGTAACTAACAATGCTTACACCTGTATCTCGTCAGGTATAGAGAGAAATCCAGACATCAAAATGTTCAATTTACTATCATAAAAAATAAAGAAATTGCAAAATATATTATTTGGTGTAAATGTGTCTCTGAATTCTAAAACTGAGATTTTGTGCCTTATTTTTCTGCTAGTTTTTATCTAATACAGCAGGGTGATAGCTGATGAAGTATAATATACATTAAGGACCACTGAATCATTAACAGAACATGGGTAGTTGGAGAGAACTGGTTTAAGTTGTCAATGCCACCACTTGTACCAGCTTCTTGCCTAATCAGATATTCATGCCCCAACCCAAAGAACTTGATCTATACAATTTTAATGCAAAACTTACTTTTTCTCCTATGGCAACTGGTCCCTGAAAAAATAAAACATACAGAATCAAAATTAAGAATAATTTCTTTAAAGCATAATATACAGTAAAACATGTAAATTTTCAATATTATAAACTATGGTAAAGATCACTGAACAAACAAATTATTTCTAACTGTAAATACATAAAATTTCTAGAAACAGAAGTTATTCACTTCAAAAATCAAACAATAGTATAATATTTGAAAAAAATCTAAGGATGATGATGAACTTCTTCATGCATATGTCTATGCAAAATAAAAAGTGATGACAAAACAACATAACGGAATTTGAAAAAAACAAACATGCAATATTTGAAATAATACTTAGAAAAATGATAAATAAGAAAGGCTATATTATACAACTATTGCTACATATTTTAAGCTGGCAAAATAGAATATTGACAAAATAAGGATTTCAGGGGCCAATTACATCTCTACCCGGCTTCAAAGCTTATAAGCTTTTTAAGTTTAGTCAATTTAATGGACAACCCAGTTTCACATATTGATCTGGATTGAGCCCTAAAAATGTTACTTATTAAGGAAAGAATAGGAAGGGTTTTATATACAAAATTCAAATTGCTCATAGGACATCCTTTCCTCTTTTTTATTACAGATCAATGAAACCTAGCTACATGTATTAATATTATGCCAAATCATTTATACATGTATAAATTAAAAAGTTTATAAAAACTAAAAAAATGAAAATTCCAATGCATGATATTTTATTTGCAGGTGATAGTAGTACAACCTCATGTACAAAATGCCAACCAGGGTTTTATATACAAAATTCAAATTGCTCATAGGACATCCTTTCCTCTTTTTTATTACAGATCAATGAAACCTAGCTACATGTATTAATATTATGCCAAATCATTTATACATGTATAAATTAAAAAGTTTATAAAAACTAAAAAAATGAAAATTCCAATGCATGATATTTTATTTGCAGGTGATAGTAGTACAACCTCATGTACAAAATGCCAACCAGGGTTTTATATACAAAATTCAAATTGCTCATAGGACATCATTTCCTCTTTTTTATTACAGATCAATGAAACCTAGCTACATGTATTAATATTATGCCAAATCATTTATACATGTATAAATTAAAAAGTTTATAAAAACTAAAAAAATGAAAATTCCAATGCATGATATTTTATTTGCAGGTGATAGTAGTACAACCTCATGTACAAAATGCCAACCAGATCTATCAGACTCTACAGGAAAATATCATTAGGACTAATAGCTTATGATTAAAGCAAGCAGGTGGAAATTATGATTAAGTTTTACTTCAAAGTATCTGAAAATTTCTATAATTTGAAAAATGGATTTTCATATCAATTGATTCATTTGCTTAGTGGTAAACTAAAACTTTCTAGAATTTGGTCTTCAACAGCGTACTTAAAATCAGGAATTCAATACATTTTTAAGATGTGATTGCATGTACCTGATATGTCAATGTAAAAAATCAAAATGAAAAGACAGGTGATTTTCCATTAAAATGAACACATGAAAAGCATGTATTCTCTTTGTCACCTAATAAATATACAAATTAAGAAAGAGCATGGATTGAAGTCCCCACCATTAAAAACTTTTGACCTTGACCTTTTACATTACTGTGACCCCAATATCTATTGACTACTTTTCTTACCTTAATGTGCAAGTTTCATGAAATTCTAAAAAGGATGTCACTCTAAATTCTCAAAACTTATTATCTTGACCTTTTGACCCAAAATATAATAGGCTTCTTCCTTATTTAATAAATAAATATGTTTCATGAAATTCTAAAAAGCTTTCCAAAATAACATTTCAGAATCTGATCCAAATGGAGTGACAGATACACAAAAAGCCAAATTATATGCATACATGCTTTCATGAAAGATAGGGACTTTAATAAATCATATTCCCTTAAATGCAGCACCAGGACTTAAAATTGCTCTGACAAAATGAAATGGTCAATCATTCTCTTACAGTGCAGTGTAAATTTCATACACAATGGCATGCAAGAGGTAAAATAAAATGTGATTGAAATATGCAGTTTTAGATTAAAAATAACCAACCGGGAATCCGATAAAACCTCGAAAGCCTCTCAATCCCTGTAATATACATACAATAAAGAAATATATGAGAATCATCCCTCTCATTTAACTTTTTTTAAATTCATGGTTGAAAATTTGCTGAAAATTTTGAACCAAAAGTCCACTTTTCTTTGCAATGTTCTATATAATACTTATGGCAGATAGCTAGTGTATGGGCAGTGAATATGATTTTATTCTATTTCTAGCCAGCCCTGTTTAAAAGTCTCAGAAATGGAGACCCCTGTATTAAATTTTGATTTTTTTTTACCATGTTTTAACCATGGTTAACCCGAGGTAAAACTGACGAACTAAGGTTGACCAAGCATGGTTGTCAATTTCAACTGTTTATTAAATATAAGCTCATTGTTGGCTTAAATCTGTTAAGAAGACACTTTTTGCACACTAAAAAATGTTCTTTCAGGTATATAAGATACATTATTTTATTATTATTAAGGAATACGAAAGATCAAAGTTTCTGAAGAGAAACAGCTATTTTATCAATTGCAAAAAAAAATTGACAAATTCATAGTTATTATTTTCTATAAAATCCTTGTGTGCATGTATATCAACAATATCACTCAATACCTCTCCTGCCAAAATATCTTCAGGAGGAAAAAACTTCCCTTGTAATTTATTATCAAGAGATAAGGCAAATATAAGAGCTTTGAAATTTAGAAATTTTGAAATAAAATCAGTAAGTGTAATTAAACATCTGTGTTATGTGAATAATCAGTGGTAGGACATAGCCCTTGAGATGGATATCATTATAATGTACAATGATTGTAGCAGTGAATCTTATATTGACAGATAATTCCAATCAGCTTTTATGATTTATTAAGATGATACATGAAAGAGCAATTATAGGGCATATCTTAATGCATGGGAGGGAATTTTTAATTTATGTCGAACTTTTTTAATTTTTGATCAAACTGTCAGGTGTTTTTAAAACAAAATGTTCCCATGAGCCTATATTGCTCACCTGGTTCTTAAGCCACAAGGGTCTCTTTTATGGGCAATACATGTACTAAACAAGAGGCTCCCAGGAGCCTGAATCGCTCACCTGGTCTTGATGTCAACCCTATGAAGAACTTTGTAGAGCTAAATAAGCTGAACATTTAAGCAAGCAATAGCTTTTCACTTTCAGCAATAGTTTTCATTGTGTAGGCCAAAAACGTGCAAAATGATATTTTAAAGTTCGTCTGAACAGTTTGACTCTTTATAGACTTTTGTTAAGAGCTTAATCGATGAACTGAACATTTAAGCAAGCAACCGCTTTTCTTTATCTGCTATAGTTATCATTATATATAAGCAAAAACATGAAAACATGTTAATTTAGGGGCTGTTACCCCTATAAGGGGTAATCTGACAACTTCGACCCTATGACAACTTTTGTAGAGCAAAATGAGCTGAACATTTAAGCAAGCAACAGCTTTTCTCTATCTGCAATAATTTTCATTCTGTAGGCCAAAAACACTATTTTTCGCCTACCTAGTGATGCTAAGCATAATGCATGCTTCGGATGCTGACTGTGACCTTCATTTTCCGCATGGATGAACTCTTACAGAATAATGGTTAAAGTCCATTCCCACTTACTGACAAGTGCTATAGCAACCATATTGGGATGGTAGGTGTGCCTAGTGATGCTAAGCACACTGCAAACTTCAGATGTTGACTGTGACCTATATTTTCTGCATGAATGACCACTTATAGAAGAATGGTTAAAGTCCATTCCTTCTTACTGACAAGTGCCATAGTAACCATATTGGTATGCTAGGTGCACCTAGTGATGCTTTAGTGATTGCAGAAAAAATAAATGTTGCGAGATGGGGCATTATGTCTTTTGGACATATTCTTGTTTCTTTCTGCAATATATATAATTCTACATGTACTAGCCAAAAACTTTTTAAAAATGCTATTTTTGACTTTACAGGAGGTACCCTCGTTGAAAAAGTCACCTCAGCTCACCTGAAAACTTCAATCAAATGAAGTCTAATCTGTAGAGCTTAATGGACATTAGGTTTAACAAGCAACAGCTTTTTGCAATGGTTTTTAAATCATAGGGCATTAACATGAAAAAAGCTATTATTTTACATTTTAAGGGCCATAACCTCAACAAGGGGTCCCCTGAAAACTTCAACACAAAGGGCCCAATGGAATGGGGGCTTTTATAAACCTCAAAGAGCTGAAAGTTTTAGTGAAGAGATTTTTAAGCCATTTATTAATCAAGCCTACATTTTACTATTGGCCATTCATAAAATAAAAGAAGATACAATTTAACAAAATCATTTCTCTTATAAATATTTATTTTTACTGGGCATCTGTTGACTATTTGTTAATGTTTAGCTAACACTTTGTCTGCCAATTGGCTGTGATAAAAAGTAACTGAACTTGGTCCAAAATAAGTTTTTTGTATAATTATTTCTTACAAGTCAAGCATTCCATAGAAAACAAACAGACCATTTTATTGTTTATATACAACATTAAGAAAACAAAATAATCACGTTAACAGATGTAATATGCATTTTTTGCATCTCATATTATTTCATAATCATACATTCAAGAGTCATTCACATTGCATTATTTTGATAAAATATGATATTGTAAAATCAGAAGCAATTTATGTAAGAAAGCATGTTAAAGTTTATGATTATTCATCTTTAAATATCAACTTTAAAAAAAAAAATTGTACAATTCAGTTCAAGAAGAAAATGTATACATTTTTTAGACCACATCAAATTAATTCATAAGTTCATTGTACATGACATGAAAAATAAAGTGCAAGTGAGGCATTTTCTTTTCTTTCTTTTTTTTCTTTTTCTAATATCAGCATTTTGGGGGCACATTCAATTTTTTACTAACTAGCCCACAAAATTGTGCTTCTTCAAAGTTGAAAGAGGAAGAGATTGAGAATGACTGTGTGTCAGATATATAACAAAATATTCTTCTGTTTTATATTCACAATTCTGCAAAAAAAAGAGCAATACTGGTAGTACCTTTATCTACTCACCTTTTAACTGTTTTATGAAAAAAACTTAATCATTCTTTAAACCTTGTAGAGTCAAATTTTTGTTAAAAAACTGATGTGAAATTTCTTTTAAACATAACAAAAATTTTAGACATGGAAGGAATAAGAAATGGAGCAGTTACAATAACTCCTTTTTTCAGCAGCTTCTTCAAGCAAGCTGCCAATTTAGCAAACTAAGGGCATATCCTTATTTTGATTTTTTCATTATTATTAGATGAATGGAAAAATATGTCCATTGTAGGACTAAAAATCAATACATGTAATATTATAGTTTGTCTACCAAATCACCCTGCCATATAATGCCCCCTTCCACCTTAGAAGTCATCATGAGGGAAAAACAGTTTTTGTTCTTCAAGATACAGAATAATTTCAAGGGGATGCATTTCCGATTATATAAATGTAAATTAATACTCTTTTAAAATAAAAAAAAAACTAGGTAATACACAAACCACCCCAAAATTCTACTTTAGTGCACGTATTCCATATGCAGTGGAGTCTATTTATGTTTTGAGGGAGTGAACCAATAATTAAATTTACTTATATACCTTAGCTGAAAGCATTAGTACTATGATAAATATAATATATATAGAATAATGAGCAATTCTATAATTTAATAAGGTGCTGTTATGTTACAAAATAGAGTATCTATAAACATGTTGTGTTAGATATAGTATCTGTTATAAATTAAGCTAATAAAAACTGTACCGGACGACCAACATCCCCCTGAAAAGTACAATAAGACCATAGAGTACTCTAAATCTCCACACGTTTGTGGAAGCACAACTGAAGAATATATCAAAAAAGAGAAAAAAAAATGAAGTAATAGGGAACATAGAGAGAACTTAAACTTTATATAAAAGAGTTTAACAGATGCTTCGAAGGTAATTGTTAATATATTCATAAGTTAGCCAACTTCTTTACAGTTCTCATTTCAGACAATCAAATACTACTGCATACATACATGTAAATAATTGACCACACTAGGACAAATTAATTTATACATTTGACTATTCTAAAATAACCTAGATGAAAAACACAAAAATCAAAATGTGTGATTTTTACTTTAATTCCTTTTTCATTTTTCAGACTAAGCAAATACAGAGAAGGGTGTCACAGCCCTTTTGGTACGCTGTATTTCGTGCTTTTTAAAGGGTATTCGGTACGCAATGTTCCGAATATTTAGGCTTTTGGTACACGTATGCCGTGACCTTTAGAGTATTCTGTATTCTGTCCTTTTTTAAACCGTATTCGGTATTCCGGGGCGAGGGCTGTGACACCCCCAATGAGGTGTAAAGGGTTATCTTTGTGCAACGTTTTCATTTTCCATGTTTTCATGATTTTGATTTTCATTTCTCATGTTTTCGTTATAACATGGTTATATGTGCTCCGTTTTTGCCTGTATCTTAGCCCCGTGTTTTGTGTTAGACAACACATTTCTTGTGCATCAGCATGATCATCTTTTTTGCTTCAAGGTCTAGTACATGTTGAAATCATTTTATATTCTCAAAAACTTTTAAAAATCGATGAATTTGAAAGAATAACAATTATTTAAATTCATTTTGTCATGCCTCGTTTTTGACATTTCTTAAGCACATGTTGGGGTCCCCTCTTTACCACCCTCAAAAACATGAAATACATGTATGGAACTGGAATGTAGTTAAAAATGCAACACTGACATCTATAAAGCTCATTACTCTGTGACTCCAGCAAAGACAATCCCGCACCCACTGGTGCCGGCCCACTGAGAGTCACAAGCTTCTAGGGGTTGAATCCTTGCTTTCCTTAAAAAATTGCTTGTACATGTATTGTGCAGTTTTGTTGCAAAATTAGGTTTACAAATGTATCACCGACTCTGAGTGGAACCCCCTTTAACAGAAAATCCAAAATTTCTGAATAAGCACCCACGTGTTAGCACATGAATGACAAAGAAATATGTGTCTGCCATAAACAACTTACTTGGTCTCCTTTATCTCCTTTTGGGCCTGAAAAACATGAAAAAATTGTGCTTTGATATATACATTGAAAGTATTTGCGAAAAATTGCAGGGAATAATAAAGAAGTATTATGCAACATGCATACTTGAATCATACTTTACTCTTCTGCCTTTTAATTTCAACCATAATTATTTGTTATTCTCTCACTCTCCCAAGGCAAAGCATGGCTAGTATGGTAAAAATCCGAACCGGAAGTCACAATAGTAAAATATGAAAGATCACGGTACGGCTTTGTCAAATGTTTTGCAGAAACCGCAGGCTTCAAAGATCTTCAAATAAAAGAAATGTAATTCTGTAAAAATAAAAATTAAACCATAAACAAACAACATTTATGACCAAATTTATTTGTAATCACATAAAAACAAACAAAGAGATTGTAAAAAAGAGTCATATTTCACTGGCGCCATGTGTGACAGTAGGACACGATATGGCCCCCGGACATGGCTATCGTCTAACGAGCAATACAATTTGGCATTACTCAAGTGCCTGTACCCGGACCTAGATCCAGACAGGAGGTTCTGGGTCTATCAATGGCAAATCGATGAGCCACCTAAAGTAAATTATATTAAAAAGCAACTGAGAACAGCCTGACATTTGTATGGACTCCAAACTCATGCAGTATGGAGCCCATACAAAAAAGCAGATATAGAGAGTATAGAGAATGTGCAGAGAAGAGCTACCAAACTTGACATGGAATACCACCAAAGACTGATGAAACTTAAAATGCCAACACTGAAGTATAGAAGGTTACGGGGGATATGATTGAGACATTTAAGATACTCAAGGGGATATATGACAATGAAGTTACTGAAAATCTGATAGTAAGGGACACAAATACAAGAACAAGAGGGAACAGTGTGAAGCTAAAGAAAAGATTCTGCCGGTTAAATCTTAGCAAATACTGTTTCACCAACAGAGTAGTTGACCTTTGTAATAGCCTACCAGAAAGTATAGTCCAGTCCAAAAATGTAAAGAGCTTTGAAATAACCCTAGACAAATTCTTGGAAAATCAAGACGTCAAATATGGCTTTACAAAGGACCTGGACATCCATGCAAGATCAGGAAGTTGCAAGCAGACGGGCACCAGAGAAGGAACAACATCAGCGATGGACATAGGGGCATCAGAAAGCCTGCTTCCATAAATTGTTCCTAAAGATTCCTAAAAAAAACATTGGACTAATTGACGTTCTACTACTTTAATAGGCAGATGCAGGGACAACAAACTCATGACCGTCAAAGAGTGCTTCAATGATATTACAGTATAGCTAAAACAAGTTTGTTTGAGCGAAGAATTTTTTTCTTGTAAAAAGATCATTCACAGCATGTCATTTTCATCATACTGAAGTAAATTAGCTGTGATTGATTTGTATATTACGTAGACATAGTGTTAATGGTACATGTTGCAATATTTGAGTGAGTGTTATTATGACTATGCAGCTGGTATATTGAGGATGTACTTTGCTTGTATGTTTTACACTTAGTATTGTTGTATGGTGAACCAATTGGGTATAACTGTACAAAGACTCACTTGACTCATACAGGAAAACACGCATGAAAATTTGTTCTAAAGATTGATAATTAAAATATATTGAATGAAAGTCAAACAAGCAAGCAAAAACATTTAAGCAGAGACAAATAGCACCAAAACAAAATCAAAAGATGCAAGTCAGAATTCAGAAAGAGTATCAAGAAAAGAAAGCGTACAACAGCACATCTCGTCGCTTTTCGGCCTTTTTTTTGCAATCTTACTCTTATTAAAATCAAAGAATGAACAAACCCGAGGGCAAACTATTTGTCATTAAGGCAGTTCCATGTAAAATGACCTAAAATGTATGAAGATACATGTAACTCTACTTGCAGTCTGTGGGTTTCTGTTTTTCTGTGCCATAAATTCACGGTATTCAATAAAAATTGACATTAAAGAGGGTTATCTGAAGGTTTAAGAACCATTTACCACTAGGTGCAATCTCCGAAATCTCTGATACCTGACAGAGCCTATAGAACCAATTCACGTATCTAACATTTGAGTGGTTTAAATTAAAACTAAATTAGACAATAATCGTTTCTTATCTTGTTCACACAACCATTCTTTATCATTTAATGTTCACGATCATTAAAAACGATTCCTTGATTGCAAGACACAGCCCCTCCTTTGCTGAATACAAGCTTTTCAAGAGTGCACTTTGTTAACTAAAGACAGCTTCATTAGCAATGCTGTTTATCAATGCCAAAGTTTTACTGAGTACTAGGACTTTAAGACTGGAAGGATTGTAGTCTGAATGCATGATAAATACATTTTTGTACCTCCTAAACAATGGAGATATGTTAGATTATGTCGCTGCTCTCAAAAGTGTCCAGCATTGTATCCAATCAAATGAATATATACTAGCCCGAAGACAAGATATCTTATGATGGCAGAGACGTGAATGAGAAAAACCGATTGGTATCCAGTAAAAAAGCAAAATAATGAACGGAAATTCTCGCATAACACCACAAAACCAAACGAAGACTTATTATTCAAGTGTTCATAGAATCCTATTTCCGACTGTCAACAATTAGTCTGTTGGCCTTCCTCTTTACCTCTTGCTACTTTTCTAAAAGATAGATAGTGCTGTCAAACGGATGAAATGGCGTGTTCCAGTGACTGATAATGAGGGAAATACCAACAATTCTGAACTTTATGTTTATTTTCTGCAATCTAACGAAGCATGAAGCAGGTTTGATACGACACCTGTTAATTTTGGCTGATATGTTTTCAGATTATAAACGTTGAATTCTTTAAAATTTTCTGTTGAAAATGGAGAGATCTAGGGCGCAATACCTGTGTTAGGCAACCAAATTAAAAGGCAACAACATGGATGTTTATATGCTTTGTTATAAAGATTATGAACATGGAAGGGGTATTGAAAACAGTTTAACATAGCAACAATTCATATATGTCTGACTGAAATCAAACCTTACAACTAAAAAACAAAATCGAAAAAGGAACAATGTTCAGAACAGCGACATAAACCGTCACCAACTTAGGTGCTCCGAGTAAGCAGCTTCATGTCTGTTCGATCAGTTGTTAATCAGTTGGTCTGAAACCTCTACCGTGTAAGGACACACATGCATTCGCATGTAAATTCATTTCCCTTTCCATTTAGTAACGAATTCTTGCACATGGAACATATCAAAGAACTTTTATACTCAGTTTAATCAACAATGAAATTCACAAAAGGGATAGAAATTGGATCCATTTATCAGTGTAGAAAATACAAGATGGTGTACTTGGTATCAAATGAAGCATAAGCGCCACTATAGGGAGGTCTGGGTGAAAAGTGGTTGATCATATTCATATGCCATTGATACATGTAGATATTTCAAAAGTGAGTTTATCTTTATTAATGCACCAGCATGCACAGGACCGGTTTTTTTTTATCACCAAACATGGTATTTGAATTTTTCATGTACATTCTACAGGCAAACTCACATTTCACTATTTGTGTTTTTTTTCTTCTAACAAGCTGAAATGTTTACTGTCTTTGAAACACATACTTTACAGGGACAAAGTAACAGTCTTACTGAACAACCTTTCAGTGATAATTCTCAATGAAATATACGTAAGCTCTATAATCATAGTACCGAATGGGTGCATCTTAAATACCAAGAACTAGATTAAATTGATGAAAAAGATTTTTTGGCAAACATTGTTAGATACAGAGCAGATACAACAGGCTAAACACGCCTGCCTCATCTGCTGAAAATTAATCAACTATTGGTATTAATACATCATCTTCACTTAAATATTAAGGTATTAAAAAAATCTCATTGACGCAAGTGAGCCATAAGCTATTTGTCTCTTGTGAGAAATTAACAAACTTCGAGTTAAACGAAGGAAAAATGCAAACAATCAACTGCATGCAGCAGACTTGTTATGATTGTACAATGGTGCAGTAAGTGTCTAACCATGGTCAAACTAAAAAAAGTCTGAGCAAAGATCGAGGTCTATTTTATATACGGTTTGTTTTCGATAGTAGAAGAATATATCGTGTACGGGTCCGTTTGTCCGAACCACCAAAATGATATTTAAGTTACTTTTTTATGACTGCCAAAAAAAAAACCCCTATTATTCATTAAAATTTGATTTCGCAATTCTATCCTTAAAAGCAGTGAAAGTTTGTAAATGTTATAAGAGAAGCCCATCATCGCTAAGTGATGTTTGTAGTCTCTTTATCAACAAGATAACAGTCAGTAACACATTTTCTCCGTGGTGGTTATCTAAAATTTGCTAAAAACTGACAAATCAATTTTTCAAAGTCAAAGTCTGATGTCAGTATTACTTGATACGTTATCACAAGTTAGACTGGGCTTACTCATATTAGACAAATTACAACCATGAACTTGTATGTGCGTATATGATGAGCTTATGACTCGGATTTTTTTTTGGACAGTTAGTAAAAACCAATGGAAAAAAACAACCAAACTGGGATAATCATTTTCAAATGTTCAAGAAGAAAAGACGAAACAAAGCAAAGACACACTGGAGAAATTGAAAATCGCAATGATCCGACTTGGTACAGGCATTTTAAAAGAAATGATATGTTGAACCAGGTTAAATAGCTTCAATCCGTCCTCTTCTATGGCGATGTTAGGGTCCGATAATAACACAAAACGGCGGTGAGCAAAGCAATCTCCACAAAAAGAAATTGAAAATTAAACTGATCGGCAGGAAATATAAGTAATTTGGAATAGCGAAGGGGTCATTTGTATGTCTTTTTAAGAGCCAAATACATTTTCATATTGAATTGACAAGATGGGCAATGTGCCATGTTCCTAGTCTTTTCGGTTTATAGCATTATTTTCATTTAACTTTATTGTCAGGGAAAATTAAGTTTGTAACCAAATAACTCGTATACATAGAAAACATTTTAAACTTGAAACGCAAATTCGAATAAAGTACAATTTTATAGAAATTTAACACCCATTTAATCGACAATAAAAAGTACCCAATTCTACCCCCCTCATCAGTTATGCCGTGTTCTTTGTAAAGGGAAAATTACCATCTACATATCCTATCCTTTTACACAATGTTTGTAAACAAATCCTCGTAAATTTCAAATTTAAATCACAAAAGAACGATAGGATAAAAGAAAAGAAAGACATTCATATACCTGGTGTAGCTTTCTCACGACCTTATACGCAGTACCCTGTCAGGGTTTTGTATGCTTAATCATTGTAACTGAACACCCCTTTCCTCAAACCGAGCCTTACCTGCTGGACAAAAGCAGTCCGTTGAACGTCGGGTCCGCTGATGTTTTTCTGAATCGTCACTGTATTTAAATTTGTATTTCTAAAATAGAAGAATAAATGAAAATTATAGCGTTTCACACCTAGGATTTCAAGTGTCAGCAACAATATTTAGCGTTGCTGGTTAAATTGTTATAGTCATGTTGTTTTGCAGGGTGCTGGTACCCTTCCGGGACATCCGAGTCTACTCTTATTTCGACGTGAGAATGAAATGCAGAGTTTTGTTACGTGTGCTTAATTGTTGTGTTGTGTGTTTCTCCTTGTTGTTGTTGTCTTCGATGTCTGCTGATTTTGTTTTCCCCATTAGTATTTCTTTCATATATTCATAGTACTCTCTTGAGTGACTCTTGTTATTTTTACTATTAGTCGGACGCAAAAATTGCTCACACAGGGCTATGTTGCTCCTCGGTTGCTGTCTTCACTCAAGAAATTTTACGAAGACATCATGCACTTATAGACAAATATGGGATTTCGATCTCTCAGATGAGTGTAGATGTTGGTTTGTCATAGGGTTTTGTTTTGTCTTCCTTTACCGGATTTGACACGCTGAATGGACTATTGTCAACGCGACGGATGTGCTATAGCAAGCAGGAACTGCTTACTCTTCCGGAGCACATGAGTTCACTCTTGTTTCGACTGGAGTTCGCGTTGTTGATTGATATTCAGTTATTTTGTGTTTCAATGTTTTACATGTTGTCTGTTTTTGTCCCGTTCTTGTTGGTGTTTACTGGTTTTGTCTCTGCCCTTTGAGACTTTTGACATTCGGATGCCCCATTGGTGCCTCTGATTCTTGGTATTGTAAATTCGAATGGTACTTTGATATCTCTTGCCTTTCAACAGAGCACTCCGTGTGATTTATCCGAAATACACCTGTATCATTGTGAAATCGCCGTGGGTAACAATTGTTACAAACTCAGAGTTCACATTCCTGACCAAAAGCTAATCTATGATGAAAGTATTGCATCAATGTACACGGCAATTGTCAATTTCGGAACTACGCAGCTCAACTCCTGTATCAACTATACCCGATAACTCTTACACCAATTTTGTCACTTCAGCCTACCATTAACAACTTATACCGATTTCAAAGAACTCCTCTACCAAATTACCTACCTCAACTTACTTCAGAAAACAACGCATTTACCAATTTCGCCACAATGGTCCTAAGATACTAAGATAATAACTCATATACGCATGCAATTTAAACAAAATAACAATTCCTGTATCAATTTAGCCACTCTACTTACTTCAGACATCAATTCAATTTAGCCACTTACTTTAGACTACAATGCAATTTAGCCACTCAGCCTACCTTAGATAACAGTTCCTTTACCAATTTAGCAATTTCAACCTATCTAAGACTAAATTAACTACTACTATACCATTTAAGCCATTTTATGTATCCAAGATAACACTTTTAAACCAATTTAACCACTCAATTTATCTCAGATAACAACTCCTATACCAATTTAATCACTTATTTTGCTAAAGATCATACCATTTTGGCGACCAAACTGACATAAAATAACAACTCCTATACCAATTCAGCAACTTCAACTTACTAAGATAACAACTCCTATACCAAATTTTAATTTTGATTTTTTTTTATTATTATCCTATACCAAATCAGCCAATATACCTACCAATATAACAACTCCTAAACCAATTCAGCCAATAAACTTACCAATGTAACAACTCCTTTACCAATTTAGCCACTAAATCATCATAAGACAACAATCCCTTATGGTATACTTATTTTACCTTAGATATCAATTATCATACCAATTTGGCGACCCATCTTTAAAACCTAAAATAACAACTGCTATACCAATTTAGCTATCTTAACTTACAAAGATAACAACTCCTTTACCAATTCAGCCAATAAAGCTACCAAGGTAACAACTCCTTTACCAATTTAGCCACTAAATCATACTCCGGGATCATACTAAGACAACAATATCTTATGGTATACTTATTTTACCTAAAATATCAATTCTCATACCAATTTGGCGACCCATCTTAACCAAAATAACAACTGCTCTACTAATTTAGCCACTTTAACTTACAAAAATTACATCTCCTATACCAATTTAGCCATAATACCTACCAAGGTAACAACTCCTATACCAATTTAGCCAATAAACTATTCTAAGACATCAATCTCTAAGGGAATACCAATTTAGCCACTCAACTAACTGTTAGCCCTTTGGCTACTTCAAGATAACAATACTTGTATCAGTTAAACCATTTCAGCTTACCTTAGATAACAACTCCTCTACTTTTGTCTCCACTATCACATTAATTTTTGTTTTAAAGTTTGAGCACTCATTTTCTAAATATTCCACTCTAGAATTCAATAAAACTACATGGTTATGATATGAAACAAGCGTCCACGCTAAAAATCCTAACAACAAAGCCACCAAACTGGTGGCCACAACACATATTATCCACAGGTGGCAACAAGGTTTGCCACCTCCCGATTTCTTTTTAACCCTCCCTTGGAGAAGTGTATCCTGTTTCTCCATGATTTGAAACTTTAAAATGGAATGAATATAAAATTTAAATTAAACACTTTTTAACTCATAGTTAAAACCATTTAAAAATTTTCCTCACGATTGAATACGTCCAGTGAATGTTGAAAAATATTTAATCCATGACGGTGGCCTAGTCGCGTGCTGATGATACGCAATAGAAAATCATTATGTATATCATATCGCTATTAATCGCGCTAATTTATTTCACTCAAAAATGCACATTATTTGACTAAATGTCATGTCGATTTATTTTCAAATTGGAATCCATCAACACAACATTAAATCCATTGTATTATCATAGATGAGATTAAGAGGAGTATCACAGAGATGCCAGCGTCTGTTGATATTAAGGAAATTATTGTAACACTATAGACTAACGATAAAGCAGCATTAGATTGATGCTACTACTACAGGAATATAGTGGGTATATAAATTCATTTCTGGATGAAAGTTTTAGAATGAGCATATCTAAGATTTATCAACTTTTTACAGGAAACTTTCCAAACTGTAATGATAAACTCTCTACAGATGTTTTATATATTATCATTTGCTCAGATCATAGATTTTTCTACATGCATATCAGATTTACATGTTTTTCATTAGAACAATAGTTATTAAGAAAACATTCTATTACTTTGTCGTCACTCTCTGTTTACATGGGTTTGCGATTGAGAAATCTTTTCCTACTCATTTTTTGTTGCCGAGCGACACTAAGTTTAATGCTATTGTATGTGTTTTTAAGCAGTTTTAGTTGTTTTAAATGTGTTTATAGATATGAATATCTTAAAAATACTGGTAACTATGAAAGATAATGAAAGGATTATCCAGACTCAACTCTTAAAATCATAAATTTTGTGACTCATTTCATGGACCTCATACATGTACTATCAGCGACTTAAGGTGTCTTTTGACACAAAAAATGCTAACACACGGTTATGTTGCCCCTCGGTTGCTCTCAGTTTACAGTAGACATCATATCTCTCAGATGAGTGCAGATGTTGGTTTGTCATAGGGTTTTGTTTTGTCTTCATTCACCGGAATTGACACACTGAATCAGAGATCGGCAGCGTGACGGGTGTGCTATAGCAGGCAGGAACCGCTTACTCTCCTGGGGCACAACTCGAGTTTGCGCTGTTGATTTCTGTTGTTGTTTTTTTCGTGTTTCCTAGTGCTGTTCTTGTTTACCTGTTTTGTCGTTGTCCTTTCGGACTTTTGACACTTGAATGGCCCATTGGTGCCTATTTGCTTCTCTCACTTGTATTGAAAATGTGACTTTTGTATTTTCGATGAAGATGCAGCTAACATACAGATAAAAAACAATCTGATTAGATTAGTTTTTGTTTATTTCTATCCTATTAAAAACCAATTCATTTTAATTTGACACCGGGGATCATACTGATTCCATGCTGCCTATCGCTTAAAAAATCTAGAGCGTTGTGCACTTGAAACTGAAGACAACACAGAAGCCTTAACTGAACCCAGAGCCATGGTTCTCATTAGGGCTGTATGTTGTTTTGTGTCAATCCATTACGCTAATGACCTCTACCACAAATATATAGGTATGTTAATAGGTACTGAGAGGAACTGCAGCTTTAGTGGTAGTTGACCCATCTGGGTAATTACTCTACAGAGAATGAGCATTCCTTGTCATTAGCGGGAAACAGATATCATTACAATATGGGGACATAGGAATCGTAGTTTGACATCTGTGTAGTTTGCTGTCTTATTCATGTGGTTCTACTTGTTTCTAAAAAGCAAACACATTAAGCTTGATTACAAACAACGATGCGATATTGCAAATGAACATATTGAAAAAATAAGTTCAATGAATGGTGATTGTTGGTAGCTCTTGTTGTACAACAGTACAATTGGGTAAATGGTGATTTTTGGTAGCTCTAATTGTACAGAGAGTAGAATTGAGTAGATGGTGATTGTTGGTAGCTCTTGTACAACACAGAGTAAAATTGGGTGGTGATTGTTGGTAGCTCTTATAAAGAGAGTGGAATTGGGAAGATGGTGATTGTTTGGGAACTCTGGTTGTATGCAGAGTATAATTAAGTAGATGGCGATTTTTGGTAGCTCTTGTTGTACAGAGAGTAAAATTGAGTAGATGTTGATTATTGATAGCTCTTGTTGAACAGAGAGTACAATTAGTTAAAAGGTGATTTTTTTGTGGCTCTGATTGTACAGAGAGTAGAATTTAGTAGATGGTGATTGTTCGTAGCTCTTTATGAGTAAAATTGGGTAGATGGTGATTGTTGGGAGCTCCGGTTGTATGCAGAGTATGATTTAGTAGATGGCAATTGTTGGTAGCTCTTGTTGAACAGAGAGAAGAATTTAGTAAATAGTATAAATTTTTCGTAGGTCTGGTTGTACAGAGTAGATTGTGGTTGTTGATAGCTCTTGTAAAATGAGTTGAGTAAAGAGAGTGGAATTGGGAAGATGGTGATTGTTTGGGAACTCTGGTTGTATGCAGAGTATAATTGAATAAATGGTGAGTTTTGGAAGTTTTGGTTGTACAGATAGACTAATAGAGTAGATGGTGGTTTTGGTAGCTCTTGTTGTAAGGAAAGTAGAATTGGGTAAATGGTGAATTTTGGTAGTTCTGGTTGTACAGATAGTAGAATTGAGAAAATGATGATTGTTGGTAGCCCTTGGTTAAGAGAATAGAATTGAGTTGATGGTGATTTTTTGGTAGCTCTTGGTGTGCAGAGAGTAGAATTGGGCAGATGGTGATTGTTGGTAGCTCTTGTTGTGAAGAGAGTAAAATTGGGTAGATCCTGATAGATGGTAGTTAGATGGTAGAATTGAGTAGATGGTTCTTGTAGGTAGCTCGGGATGAACAGAGAATAGAATAGAAGTAGATGACGATTGTTGGTAGCTCTGGTTATACAGAGTGTGGAGTTGAGTAGATGGTGACTGTCTGTAGCTCTTGTACAAAGATTAACTTATTGAGAATAGAGTTGTGTGAATGGTGACTGCTGGTGATTTATGTTCTAAAAAGTTAATTAAGATACCCGGTATTGTCAATTAATACAGCTATGTGAGTTGCGACGGTTGGTGGCTTTTGCTCTACAAAGGTAAACCAATTTAGAACAAATTCGAGTTATTAGTAAGTCGATTGTTAATCTTGGATACCACTTTCTACAAAGATTCACAGAATGAGAATGAAGGTGACAGGATAGTGGCTATTGGTGGCCCTTGTCTTATACATATAAAGATCAGTGGATTAATTAATTTTCGTTGGTACCAATTTTCGTGGTTTGATGGTAAAGGATCAGTTCGTGGATTCTTAAATTCGTGGTTCTGCAATCTGAAGGATACAGATCAATGTTAATTTTCCTTTTCGATGGGTATCAAATTTCTGGCGTGGGTCTTGGCCACCCACGAAAACCACGAAAATTTATACCCAACGAATAATAATTGAAACCAAATGAATTGAGAGTAGAGGTGAATTATGGCAACTCTTGGTGGCTCCTGTTTTCCCTGTTATTTACAAAGGTAAACAGCAAGTTAGCACAAAGCCATCAAATTACAAATTATCAGCAACAACTACCTGAAACTACCGGAAAGCAAAAATTGCACCATGTAAAATTATGAGCAGTAAATAGACTGTCTAATGGATTAGTGAGAAAATAATTTTTGTAGATTATGTCATTCTTACGTCAGTACCTGCCAAGAAGGATTACATCGAAGGATGTTGGGATTATCAACTAGTTCAGCGAGTACTGGTAAATACATTTGACGTGACGAGTAATTTGTTACCACTCATCCAACCTTTGCCTAGTTATTCAACGTCTTTCATTCTGCTTGTATCACTAATATGTTAACCGTGTGTTATTTATCATATCATATATCTTCCTAGTTATAAACTACCAATGGAGCATGGAAACAAACTTCCGTAGTGAGTTTAGTC
The DNA here is from genome assembly GCA_963971305.1 of Arcuatula senhousia. NCBI lineage: Eukaryota > Metazoa > Mollusca > Bivalvia > Mytilida > Mytilidae > Arcuatula > Arcuatula senhousia. The sequence continues at coordinate 27,705,968 of OZ020307.1, read as the reverse complement.
CCGGTGATAATTAGGACATTTTTTGCACGATGTATTTCTTTTGTATGGATAAACAGACCTGCATATCAAATTAACGCTGTACTAATAGGTAGTTCTTTTGAAGAAAAATGTTTCACCATGTCTGGGGTTTCTTTTGCAACGTCTGAATTGTAAATTGTCCTCAAAATTAGGCTCATTTCGGTAAAAAAGCAACAAGAATAAGCTATAATTACCCCACTAATCGCTGTAGTACATAAATTAATGGGGAAATATGCAGGAAGACTAATCTATTGAAATTCTTGAAGTATCGCATGACTGGTTAACAGGAAGTAAATGAGCAACATACCCCCCACCCCCCACCCCCAACGGGAAACAGGCCAAATCTGATTAGAAACAATCACTGAAACTGATATACAATCAAAGAAAAAGACATATTGCTACATGTCAGTTGTTGCTATACTAGACAATAAAAGTTTTCTTATCCCAGACAATTTTTCAACGTTTTATAAATTCCATGTCAACAGTAACAATACTTATTCAGCATCAATCCTAAATATTAGAGCATCTTCATACAATGCTTCATATAAAAGGACATATTCATTATTTAATCAAGTAATCAAGAGAACCCTATGAGCGTGAATTGCTCACATATACTTATAATCTTTATTAAAATGGAAAGGTGCTATTACCTTACAACATATATTGGTAGAGATGTGAAAAGTGGGGTTTTTTTTAAATGTAAGGACTTTGCTCATTAAAAGGGTGACCTGACAACTTTGACCGGTCACCCAGTGGATTCTTTTCAGCAGCTTTTCTTTATCTGCAAATACTTTTCATTCTGCAAGCCAAAAAAAAACCACACAAAAAAACACACAAACAAGCCGTTTTTTAGCCTATTACTGGCCATAAACCCTAATGTTGGTCAACAAAAAATATGGCAATCTAAATCAACTTTTGTCAAGCTTTTGAAAATTCAAATAATTAACGGGTTTTCTCTATCTTCAATACCTTTTCATGTTTACTAAAAGTTAAAAATGGGGCAAAGACAGAAATGGCCGGATTTCATTTAACAGGAAGTATATGAGTCACAGACCTGAAATTGAATCTCGCGTTATGGGAGACAGTGCTGATGCTGCATATCAAATATCAAGAGGCTGTGATTAGTAGTTGCTGAGGAAACTGTTACGAAAATTTTCTATATTAAATTACAACTTTGTTGTAATTTACATTTCTAACATCCGTGATGGTAAGCGCTGCTGGTGGAGTTTTAATTCCCCGAGGTTAGCCCGCTCCGGCATTAACACTTTTGTGTTGGAGAACACACCAAAGCTTTAAATTATCCGTTTAAATTTCAAAATTGTCTTAACCCTAAGGTTCTCCCTACCCCATACATAGGTTGGTCTTAGTAATAATTTGGTTTCTAGTTTTCGGCAGTTTTGGGTATAATTCTTCTATGCTCTTCATATTTATATAGTGTTTGGCATTTTAAATTTTTGGTAGAGCGCCTCTGATGAGTCTTGAATAGACGAAACGCGCACCAGGCGTAGCAAAATTTATTTGTCTGGAACTTTGTTGTAATTTACATTGAACATTAATGTCAAAAATTAACTAAGTCGGTAAACAGGAAGTAGGTGAGCGATTGACCTGAAATTGAATCCCACGTTTTGGGAGTCCATGCTGATACTGCATACCAAATATCAAGAGGCTGTGATTAGTAGTTGCTGAGAAAACTGTTACGAGAGTATTTTCCCCGCCCGCTGCCCGACATACACCATTTGATAACCCAGATTTTCACTAGCGAAATCCGGCCAAAAATAAAGACCAATCACCCCCTTCCTAGAAATAATAATAACAAAACAACACCAGAAAACAACTAAGTTCATCAAGTCACTTCACTTTGAAGTTATCTAAAAGGGGAATTGCACTTTTTCAATATGTTGTTTCTCTGTGTACATTATCAGTAAAATCCAGTCTAAGATTTTTAAGTTTTTGATACACAATACAGGTACGGGTCTCAGTATTGAAATTCCAAACCCCTATTTTTACTTTTGCCTTCAATGTCACAATCAGCAACCTTAAACGGTAAGAACAATTTTGTAAAAGGTTTCTTGTGGAACAAATTTATATATAGGTTGCACTTGGGTAGATGCTTTAAACTTGGAAACGAAGCCAATTGTATGCTTAGATTATGGGCAACAGATAGACAAGAACTATCTGAATTGTACCATTTACTATAAAGACATGTAACACATCACTTTTTCCCCACACTTTAAATTATGACACAAACATGAAAATAAAGAAAGAATGTGTCCATGGTACACAGATGCCCCCGCTAGCCCCAAAAAGGAAGTAGAAGTCTGACAGGACTGAAAGTCACTATAAAAGACGTACAGTGTGTCATACTGAACCATCCTAACAAGTTTCAAATCATTGTCATGTACGGTTTCTGCGAAAAGCTTGACGGAAATTTTTATAGTCATGTTCACATATTTTCATATCGGCCTAAGTCCAAAACAGGAAGTCGATGTCCAACAGGTCTAAAATCGCTTAGGACATACAGTTTGTCATACTGAAACATCCTACCAAGTTTCAAATCATTGTCATGTACGGTTTCTGAGAAAAGCTTGACGGAAATTTCCAGTCATGTTCACATATTTTCATATCGGTCAAAGTCCAAAACAGGAAGTAGATGTCCAACAGGTAAAAAAAATCGCTTAAGACGTACAGTTTGTCATACTGAAACATCCTACCAAGTTTCAAATCATTGTCATGTACGGTTTCTGAGAAAAGCTTGACGGAAATTTCCAGTCATGTTCACATATTTTCATATCGGTCAAAGTCCAAAACAGGAAGTCGATGTCCAACAGGTCTAAAATCGCTTAGGACATACAGTTTGTCATACTGAAACATCCTACCAAGTTTCAAATCATTGTCATGTACGGTTTCTGAGAAAAGCTTGACGGAAATTTCCAGTCATGTTCACATATTTTCATATCGGTCAAAGTCCAAAACAGGAAGTAGATGTCCAACAGGTAAAAAAAATCGCTTAAGACATACAGTTTGTCATACTGAACCATCCTACCAAGTTTCAAATCAATGTCATGTATGGTTTCTGAGAAAAGCTTGACGGAAATTTCCACAGTCATGTTCACATATTTTCATATCGGCCTAAGTCAAAACATGAAGTAGATATCCAACAGGTCTAAAAATCGCTTAACATACTAAAACATCCTATCAAGTTTCAAGTCATTCTCATGTACAGTTCCTGAGAAAAGCTTGACGGAAAGTTTCAGTCATGTTCGCATATTTTCACATGGGCCTAAGTCCCAAACAGGAAGTGGATGTCCAACGGGTCTCAAAATAGCTTAGGACATACAGTTTGTGATACTGAACCATCCTACTAAGTTTCAAATCATCCTCATGTACGGTTGCTGAGAAAAGCTTGATGGAAATTCGTACGGACGGACATGAGTAAAACTTTATGCCCCCCGAAATGTCGTGGCGGGGGCATTATAACTAGGTATCAGCAGGGCAGGTGTGTTTCAAATGGGAACTATAAACTTTCATCAAAGTCCATTCAGCCATATCAGAGTAGTTGTGCCTACAATGTATTCTTATGACCTCATATGCAAAGTGTCTATGAAGTTCTGTAAGTTGGATAATTCAATGTGCACAATGAAAGTTTAAGGTTCAATAAACCAAAACATAGGTTATCTATCAGTTAAGAAGCTCACCCAGTTACACAGCATTGTCGATAAGAAGGAATTGACTTAAAACATTTCAAAATTTAAAGCAGTCATCCATTCTGAAACAGCCCTTATCCAAACTTTAAACTAATCTTTTTCTAAGTGGTTGTCCATGCAGAAAATATAGGTCACAGCCAGCATCCAAAGCATGCATTGTGCTAAGCATCAATTGGTGCATCTACCATACAAATATGGTTGATGTGGCCATTGTCTGAAAGGGGGTATAGACCTTAACCATTCTTATGTAAATGGATGTGGGAGCGGGTACTAGGAGTTTCACATAAACCCCACACATTTTATGTTAAAAATTCAGGAAGAAATCTAAACTTAGAAAATGAATCATCATCCTGAATGTAAACCTCATTTGGGACTGACAGACAGACAAATGAATCCAACCATTATATGCCCCTCTAATTTCATCAGTGGGGCATAAAAAAAACAACATTTCATCTTGATAGAAAATTCCTTTAATAAAAATACATGTACATATTTATTTAAATTACAATTGTATAATATTGATATAAAAATTGATATGTTTATTACAAATTAAATAGTAATAAAAGTATAATTCTACACAAACAAATTAGTTTCTCTATGTATATACAAGCACTCATCATTTTGCTGACATTGCAACAAATTTTACAAGTAATTTCTGTTTATTATCTTCATAGAGTCATCTTAGTTAGAGTAACGCCAAAATATGAAATATGTCATAACTTTTCATGTTGAATGTTGAGATAAAAAATAATTTAAATGTTTTTTTTATTAAACTCTGAATTAGGTTGATGCAAAATTTCAAATTCATTTTTCATTTATTAACATATACTTTAAAGTTTTATTGTTTATCTGCCCAAAACTTCTGAAATTAATCTATTTTTTAATCAATATGTTTCTAAAAAAATGTTTTATCATGTTCTTATTAACATTCATTATTTTTGTGTTACAAAATATAACAGTTTATATCCCTGCAATAGAAAAAAAAAGAAATATTTACAATATGAAGGAATGTTTGCAGTATGGTTAAATGGAATGAGATGAGAAATTGTACAATTATTATTTACAATTTATACAACCTTTATACATAACAATTATAGTATATCTACAATTAATTGGATTCACAATAAACAAAGTATCATTAATGTATAATATAGACCTCCTATTTTTTTTATTTCTGATTGGAAATTATTTACCACAACATTATCTATATACATACAAAAACTTCAAATGTAAATAACAGATCAGAAAAACAAACATTGTGTATTAAAACTACCAAAAAATGTATAAAAGTGTACATTGAAAAATTCGAAACCATATATTTGTTACCATTTCATAAAGATAAAGACAATCTATTTAATAAATGGATGTTCATCAACCATGACATTTTATTCACAACCATTGAATTGTTTTGTACAAAAAAAAAGTTATTTATGGCACAATGAAAACATTTTATTTTTCATTCCCCTTTAGTGATGACTCCAAGCCCATGGTTTTTGCAAAACCAAATGTATTGATCTTGCAAAAATAAATGGTTTTGAAACATTCTCTTTACAAACACCCCCTAAAAACTACTATCAATTTTAGTTATGACCATTCATGATCCAAAAGTGCAACAACATATGGGCATAGCTGATGTTCATACATGGATTATTTGCTTTGAACAGTATTTTTCTGTATGAGAATATTGCATATTGTTTTCAACTAAAAGCACTTGATTTTATATTTATAAACCTTCAGAGTATACAGTATCATTTAAAATTTCATCAATCTCAGAGACACCAAAACTGACACAAATATGAGAGTTAATGTTCTTGATGAGAAGTAGGTGTCAGCACTGTTGCAGTTATCTTTTGAGCATGTTTCTACACATGCTCTGTACTGCCTGTCATGGTCTGGGTACTTGATGATCTGACATCTGTTTCCAAGGTGTTTAGCACTACAGAATCTGTGTGTTCCAACTATTCCTGAAAAATCAAGAAGAGAAAACTTGATACAAGCTGGTTCTTATATAAATGTACTATTATTCTTTCATTAGCATCGAGCATTCCAAAGTTATAATTTCTCAACATGTACTTACTGAGAAAAGCTTGACGAAATTTTCAAGTCCATTTTTATAGATTTTTCATATCGGCCTAGTTCCAAACATGAAGTAGATATCCAACAGACCTAAAAGTCGTTTAAAACATACAGTTTGTTGCTCTGAACCATCCTGCCAAGTTTCAAATCATTCCCATGTAAGGTTTCTGATAAAAGCTTGACGGAAATTTGCACAGACATAAGTCAAACTTAATACCCCTCCCCCCACATGTTGTGTGCAGGGGCAAAAATGTCTTCACGGGGGCATATAAATTTAAGATCTTTGATGGTAGTAGCAGATCTTTTATTAATCTAAAAGTAACAAACAACTACTTCATGTACTTATGGACAAATCTGACAATTAAAGGGTTCTATAATACATGTAACTACATGTATGACTTACCTCCCCAAAGCTGTGTTATTTTGATACAGTATTGAGCCTGGTTAATTGTACAGATTTGTGGCTTGATAGGATGGTCCTCAATCGTGTGGTCCCAGTCCTCTATACAATTATTAGACAGGGTAGAATTACACTGATAACAGCTCAGGCCACTTACTGAAAAATAAGTAGAATATACTATGGTTTAGTAAATGTATCAGAGAATAATGAGAGATGGAGTAATCATTAAGTAAAAAAATCCTATCACGCTTAATACATTTTATATATCAGCATTATGCCATAGCCAGCTTTCTTAATATGTAGAATTTTAGTAGAAAGTCTTCCAGCAGGAGACATAAAATATGAGGGAAGAAAAATGGTTCTGTCACGCATTCAGAAGTTTTTGATAAAAATGGCAGAAAATGCTATCACAATGACATTGTCCATAATTATACCATCCCATTCATTGATCCAAATGGAATAGATCTATTTTTTATAAATGTCCAAGCTTTTGGGTTTAAGGAGTAATCATGCATTTTAAATTACATGTAATTTTAATGTTACTGTATAGTGGGTTATTTTTGCGGGGGTAAATTTTGTATTTTTTTGTGTTATAAGGTATCAGAAAAAAATTTTGCTGGTTTTATTTTTGTGGTTTGTGAAAGTGTTTGTATATAAAATGCACTAGATGGATATTTCTGTTGGATTCATTTTTGCGGTATCTGTCAACCTGCAAACTAAGCCAAAATTAAATCACAGCACATCTAACCCGCTTTACACAATTGATTACAGAAAGAAACTTAAGAAAAATGTCAGCAGTAACTCAGAAATAAATACCCCTCCCCAAATCAATTAGAGGAAATAAGAAAATAGGAGATCCACATGTATATTATGACAAGAAGATTGTGTGAAAGTTTCGTGATAATCCATTCAAGGGTTTAAGGAATTAAGTTGCAGATACATGTAAGAGATGGATACCCCTTGTGCTCACACATTCTGGTAAATATCAGTTTTAGTATTGTTCAGTTCTTCCCAGTTGGTGTTTCTGTGATCTCAATTCTGATTTGATCGTCAAGTGCTAGATATGTTAAATGTCTGACATTTAAAACAACTAACCATTTATTTTGATGTTTATCAAGTCCTATGGAATAGACAAGAGGAATCTTTTTAAACAGCGGTGAGCTGTATAAGACATATATCATTTCCAATTAAGGTCCCTCAAGAGGCAGGATCATTACAATGATTAATAAATAACAATTAAGAATAAAGTATACATTCGTATATGTTTGCCCCTCTCGAAACTTTTTGGGAGTGTGGTTGCCAAGTGGTTAAGGCACTGAACTTCAGATCACAGGTCAACACCTTTGTGGGTTTAAGCCCAACACGTGTCAAGGTTTCCAGGCACCTACCATTACTTGTAGGTTTCACCAATTTTCCAGCTTGGAATATCGAAAATTGTTAATCTTGACGTCGGTCAAAAGTTCTAAAGAGCTTTTGTTAATTGACTGTGTACACATCACTGATGTGTATATTCTCCGACATTTAATAAATCTTACTTTTACAAAATCTTAAAAACATTTTTTCAGGTGAATGGGTGACTCAGTATCATTTCACCTGTAATGCCTAAGAAGCCTAAAGAACAATGATATCAACGTTTGTGCCATATAATATACCCTCTTACCACTTTCTATTGACGCGTAGAACAACAGAAGTATTAGAAAATCTCGCAGCATTGTGTATTCTATTTTCAAAACAAGGTAAATCAAATGCGGAAATGAACACCTGTGATAGCAGCGACACTTTTACCTGAACTAAAGGGGGACCACTCTTACACTTTTTCTCTATCTAATAATTTCCTCCACCTATGGAGCACTTGTAAATACCATTGCTCCGGCGAAAATCATACATAAGATTAAAATCAGTGACCCATGTCAGTATAAACCTCACTTATATCGTATTTAACATTTTTAGCATTATTCATTTATATTCAAGCATTTGATTTAACTTGCTTGTCTCGACCAAAGAATTTTAACATACCAAAAATCCTAAATTCATTTTAGCCAAGAATCAATATTAAAATATTTTGATTTTTGTTAGAGCACTAAGAGGACTGGCAGCGCTTAGTCCTTATAAACTATATGCCGAGGGAATTTTTTCGGCGATTGTTGGCTGAAGTCTTGTCATTTTCCCTCCATGCGACAGAAGAGCATACTTCAGGCCACCCATCTCTCTAATAACTGTTCATGATTCACAGTATAGACCCCGGTGGCACCATGTATTTTACTGAGTGGTGTCTTGGAGTGGAGTTGTTGAGTGAAGCCATTTTTTAGAGTGAAAGTCTGGGGTCATTTTTGGAGTGAAATTCAGAATAATATGTATATATCTAAATTATGATCCACTATTATTTTTCATATGCCGATTGATCTTTATAACACAAGTCAACTACAGCAACATTCACATTTGATGCTAAGATAAATGATGAACCAATGATTATAAATTGATTGTATAATCACAGACAGGAATGTCTAGATAAGTTTTAAAACAAAAGAATTATATTTCAGTATAAGATCTGTCATAAAGCAATAGAGATATGCCCAGGATCATGAGACCAGGACAACAAAAACATTTTTATTATACAATTAAGATTTCTCTTGTTAAAAAACCCAATAAAATTGAGTCCCTTCTAATTCCTTGCTGATAATCTGTTTGTCAGTTGCTATCAAATTGTAAAAAAGAAAGCCAACGACTAATGTTACAGACAAGTTCATGCTCGTATAACTTTGATTGACTGGATATAACTTTTAACCAGAGGCCCCTAGCTCCTGAATCGCTCATCTGACTTCAATGACTGCATTTTAGCTAGCCAAGGATTACGGCGCCGGTCCCCTCTTCTTCAAGAGAATGGAATGAAGATAATTTGGGGCAATCAATAACAGCTTTTATTCTATATATCAAATACACGAAAAACAATATTTTTCACCTTTAAATCACGTACCACACTATGGCAAGTCGTTTTTACATTTATTCCTCTTAATAGATATCGCATAAACTTTGTAAGATATCTCATATACTTTATAAGATATCCTATCTTCTTAAAACAATGTTTATATAAGATATCTGATAAAGTTTATAAGATATCTCATAATGTTTATGGGATATCTTATAAACTTTATGAGATATCTTATAAAGCATATGAGATATCTTAAAATTTTTATGAGATATCTTTAAAGAGGCCTAATAAAAATATAAGATATCTTATAAAGTTTATAAGATATCTCATATACTTTATAAGATATCTTATTAAATATATAAGATATTTCATATAAATGGGAATTTATAAGATATCTTAACATATAAGATATCTCATAAAGTTTATTAGATATCTAATAAACTTTATGAGATATCTTATAAACTTTATAAGATATCTTATTAATTTTATAAGATATCTTATAAATAAAGGTAATAACAAAACTACCGAACTTGAATGATCAATCTCATAGTCCAGAGAAAATGACAAAAACGAATCAGTCATACCGGAGAACTGGTGGATGATTTTATTTGAGATATCTAATAATCTTTATAAGATATCTTATAAATTTTATGAGATATCTTATATGTTTTATAAGATGTCTTATTTGTTTTATAAGATATCTTATATGTTTTATAAGATATCTTGTAAACTACCATTTATATGGGATATCTTATATATTTGATAAGATATCTTATAAAGTATACGAGATATCTTATAAATTTTATGAGATATCTTTAAAGAGGAATAAATATAAAGCCCCGTTTACACGATCAAAGTTTTCCATCAAAAACTTTGTCCAAGTTTTCTTTGACAAACTTTTTTGACCATGTAAACCTGCATCAAAAACTTTGACAAAGAAATTTTAAGGACTTTGACGGACTTTGACAGAATAGAACCTCATCCTATTTTTCTGAAAACTTGGATGGACTTTGACGCGAATTAACCAATCAGAATATGTTATTGAACTTATCAGCATATTTTGTAAACAAAAGCACATGGCAAAATGACTGGAAAGAAAGTAACAACAATTACAAAATTTCAATTGTAAAAATATTGTTGATGACTTGATGGATTAAAAGAAAATTAATGACGGGTCAATTTCTTTTAGAAACGTGTATAATCGTAGTCATCAGGGTTGGCAAAAACCCGGGTTTTAAGAGTATTTCCCAGCCCAGCGGGAAATACTGGGAAAACCCGGGTTTTACTGGGTTTTATTGGGCAATACTGGGCATTACTGGGAAATAAGTTTTTTCTTATTAAAATATCATCAAATACCTGCATAACAATCAGTATTAAGATGTGTATGTACACTTTTTAGTAAAATCTAAACAAAAACACTATTAAAAACAGAGTTTAGAGAGTGAAAGATTAAATTTTAATTAAAAAGATATACATGTAGTATATGTGATAAATTTTCCATGTATAGAAATGCAAAATGATCTATAAATAACCTGATATGACCTTATACAAGTTCAATGTTCTTTTAATGCATGTATGTCTCATTCTTATAAATACACAAGCCCTACGTATTAACAATTAGACAAAAATATGATGTTTTGATTACTAATCCTTATTTAATCTTTTCATGTATATGGTTTCACAATTCTGTTTTGTTTTATAGCCTGGGGTTTCATAAATAATTAGCATAGATTAAACAACATGTATTGTCATGATTGTCAAAATTGTAATGACAGTGAAAAAAATTATAGCAAAAAAGTAGTGCAAATATACAAATTATTGAAGTAATGCATGAAAAGTAATGTCAAATACAAATAATTTATGAATTTTGTAGATGAGGAAAAATTTTGAAGCATATAATACTATTAAATAGGCTTTTTTTCATTCTTATTACCCAGTATTGCCCACTTTGATGATTTTAAGGATATTGCCCAGCCCGGGAAAACCCGGGTTTTCCCGGGTGGGAAAACCCGGGCGGTCAATACTTTGCCAACCCTGGTAGTCATGTAGCTTTTGCAACAGTACAAATATTCATTGGCATTATCAACAATTAAAGTGTTTGAGCAACCAGGCTGTGTTGGTCTGATGCAATTTCTGCAATCTGCACAGTAACTGCATATAAAATGATTATGCATTCACATGCTACAATATAGTCCCCACACTTAATAGACAATAAAGAGATGTGGAATAAGTGTACGCGACACAAACAACATTAAAGAAAATTAAGCCACTATAAGTAGCAGAAGAGCATCAAAAAAGTTTGATCGTGTAAACAGCTACTTTGACAAAGTTTTATTTGTCCAACTTTTTCATCAAAAACTTGGACAAATATTGTTGATAAAAAACTTTGATCGTGTAAACGGGGCTTAAATATGGCGTGCCATACCACACACGTGTTTTGAGATTTCAAAAACAAACAGTTTTAATCTATAAACATCCATTTTATAAAATTGTGTTCTATATGGTATATTTAAAATACTTCTTCACGGAAGTTTTCCTCAGCTGAAGTGTGGAACGTTTTTGTGTAAAAGCAGACTTCAGTGTCAGTTGCAGAACTGATAAAAATAATCAAATAGAAAATAATGAGATGTAGAATGAGTGTACGCGACACAGCCGACAATCAAGCGGCAATTCAGAAAAACCACAATGGAGAACCGCCAGCAGCCTTCAGCCTCTTATTATTTTTTTTTTATTATTATTCATTTTTATTTTTTATTGTTAATTACTTTGATTTGATAATAATTTTGGACATATAATCTTCTAAATTTTCTTTATGCACCGGAAGCATTGAGTAATTGTCAAGATATTGACGGATCAACGTACCATGTAGATGTAGATGTAGACGAGGCCAGTAGGCGCTTCTGGCGGTTCTGCAATTGGCCCATGGTCTAAATAAAATGCATATAATTCATATAAAAGTTTCTTTTCAATGCAAAATATGTACAAATGAAGTATTCAAATACTGAAATATTTGACACGTGGGGTTAATTACAAAATAATTATGAAATTTAAAACCTTAATCAAATTGGAAATGGCAAAGGACAGTATAAATTTGACCAAGTGATCTTTGCACACGGCGAATGAGAGCAGCCATTTAATTAATTCTAAAATGGGAAATGGAGTTTTTTTCCCATCTTGACTTTTTATGCAGTTTGAAATACTATTAGCCTGGATTTTTTCCTGGTTTAGAAATATATATGATTTAATATTTATTGGACACCATTTCAAAAAGGCTATGCAAAATTTCTGGATAAAAACCGTGCCTTGTATCACCGGTCCTTACCCCAAGTGACAGTGGAATCATCAAATGGTATGGTGACATTCTTAGATTTTTATTATTTATTTGCTGTAAAGCAACACACTGGGTCACAATATATTTAGACATCTTTCCAAAATAATGATTATGGGCCCTCTGCATCACATCCGGGTGTTCCTCTGAGGATTTTTTTTCGTCATAGCATTCGGCTGCGATTTGGATTGATTTGTAACCATGCGTTCAATGTATACAATTTGCGAAAAAAATGTATTAAAATTAATATTAAATTCAAGTTCAAGTGTTCCGTCATACGGAGGAATTTAATGGAACAGAACTTATTGACCGTTATATCGTATCGTTGAAATTACAATATTTTGGTATTTAGATGGATTTTAAGACTTGTCGCTTGTGGATCTGAAAATTACTTTCAACGTCGGCAGCGGCCTTTCGATTTATTTCAAGCTGTGAACAAAAGTAAGATGCCGTTTTCACAAAATTTATCAGTAATAGAATGAAAATAGAGACAAAAATAGCATTGATGAACATTCATTTACTTCCAAAGATAAATTTAAAACAATATTTCCTGCAAATTAAACTATCCATGTGTTTAATTTCTCAAGGTCATTTATGTGGCTCACAAGTTGTGAGATTTGGTTATAAATATTACATTTAGATTTGACGATGTTTCTAATCTATAGATTTAATATTAACAGGTATGAACACTTAAACAGCTACATAGTAAGTGGGCAATGTGTTTATCCAGAGTTGAAGAATGAGCAGGGTGGTGGTAAACACAGTACATGTACACATGTTTACATGTAGTTATAACCTAGCTATAGGTTCCTGCCATCCTGGTTCTTTCAAATTCCTTGTGTAGATGTCAGGGGTGAAAATTTCATTTGTCTTTTTTTTTATTGTCTCTTTAATCCATTAGCGATGATGATCGATCTTCAGGAATGATGCTATGCCTTTGCCTTTGGTTATCTGTACGTGTCATAAACTTAAGACACAGGTACAGGAGTTCTCTAATAATCTCTAAAAGAATAAAGGAGGTGGGTCCACATACAGTCCACTGGGGATGAAAGGGAGGTTCCAGAACGTTAACTGGAAATCTACAAGAAAATAATCAAATTTTTCAAAGGATAAGGTTGGCTTTTTGAACTTGATTGAATCTCAATCTATATAAATGTAGGTTCAATGCAGTCAGTAGCATGGCTGCACCTGTCTAATTACCATAAATATACTTACTTACTGAAAACCAGTAATAAGGGAGGGGATAGGACTAAAGCTCTTTGTGGTAGAAAATCTGCCGAATTTAATGAGATTTAATATATTCATAGATGCAAGACATACATGTACATGTACATTGTACTTTCAGAATAATTTCTGTCACTGCTACATTATTGCATTGTCTATAATGAGCATATTTTTCTTTTATTTTCACAGACAGAGAAAATGTCTAAACCAAGGCTAGACTGGGAGAAAGTAAAGGGCATGTCAGGTAATTATATTAATAGTTCTCATGATATACATGTAACTTTTGATGTGATTTTGTAGCTTTTTCTTAGTTTTTTTTTCGTGACATATTGTCTATCGATAATTTTAAACAATTTATTGTGTCTCCTGCAACGTGTTGCAATGCAACAAATATGAGTCACTTTGGCACTTTACACAGTCTTGTGGCGTCATTAGTCTTTGGTCTTGGCTCTTGCAGCATCACAGTTTTCTAGTTGGTACATTGTACTATATGGTATAGAGAGATTATATGCCTGTAACTCATCTACTTTCTGTTAATGCAGAATATTTTAACAATGTTTAAGATGCATGCAACATAGGTCTTCTAGGGAAGACCACCATTCTAGTCATGCAGTAGAAAATTTAATACATAGATGATACTTTGCATTTGTATGCATACAAAACGTATGTACAAACATTTATGGTCACATGTTAAAAAGATTATACAATTCATGGAAGGAAAACATGTATGTACCTTTTTATGTATATTAAGATATTGAAAAAAAAATCTTGAGAATTTAAAATCATTTTAAATGTTACATGTACCTGAACCAAAAAGGAGAACAGGCCCATTTGCAGGATCTCACCAGCTAAAACAAATCATTTCAAACCATTTCAAAATACTACATGTATGCTGTATTGTAAGGCAAATAGGTGTATGATATATTTATGTGAAACCATGAATACATGTATGTACATGTATCTTTGATTTATAGATAGACATATTTTCTCCTTTAAGATGCTGAAGTTTTGCCTAAACTTGGCCCACAGCCTTACTTTGATGCCCGTTTCCCAAATCAGAATCAAGAAAGGTAAATATCTTAATACTTGTATGATTGTAACATATTATTAAAAGAATAGCACTAATTAACATTTTGATATTTGAATCTGAAAGGCTACAAAAAACCATTTCAATAAAAAATAAGATACCAACAGTAGCTTCAGACCACCCTTTTGAAAAAACCAACAACCAAACATTGACTACAAAAAAAAAATCAGGGGACGAAAAACAGATTTAATGAAGCAGGGTCATATTTAATCTCTGTTACCTGGACCCTGGTACATTTTGTCTTTGATATAGAATTTTGTAATCATAAATTCAGACAGTGTAAAGGATGATATGCTGAGAGAGTTTTGTGTAAATAGTGCCAAGTTCTTTATAATTTTCAGGAGTCAGAATTTAGTTGTATATGTACATTCCTTAAATTTAAAATAATTACATTCTTCTTTATAACGAGGATTTTAATTGGTTAATAGTTGAGTTTTATTTCTGTATGAAACTCAACAGCACGTGCTTCCTTGACAACGACTTGCGCGGAGTAATTTAAAAAACATAAACCATGCATTTCGTGTAATTTTTTCGTGCAAATATTTAATATATTTGATTGGAATGTAATTATATACAATGAATGCAATATTTTTGAGTTTTATTGGTGTGTAAAAGCGTGGACCTTGGCGCACATTTTCAACATGAAGCGCTACTGCGCTTCATTAAAAATGTGCTTAGGTCCACGCTTTTACACACCAATAAAACTCAAAAATATTGCATTCATTGTATAATAGTTTGACAATGATATGTTTTTCATTGATGTAATGATTGTAATCAAGTGTTTTAATTCAAGAAAATGAATTCACTTTGAAGTCCTTGACCTTATTAATTGTCAGATCAGATTATAAGGAAACTTCTTTTTGTTAAATGTGTGCAACATCATTTTTAATGGGAAAAATTCTCTTTTTCTTTATATTTAACAAAATAATTATGTGCAATTATGGTAATTTGTGATACAAAAAAAAAGTTTACACATATATGACCATCTACATTTTGTAGCATATCAATTTTAGGTAGCAATTTGACAAGTACATGTACATGTATGTCTAAATAAATGTATTTTGCATTTTCTTTGTTGTTTATTTCAGAGCATGTTACCATTACTTCATGGATTTTGTCAAATGCCAGAAATTAAAAGGCGAGGACTTTGAAGATTGTAATTACTTTAAAGGAGTCTATGAAAGCATCTGTAATAAGAAATTAGTAAGTTACATTTATACAAGATTTTGAATAATGTGTAGCTCAATAAACTCATATGTTAAGAAATTTATATTTGGTTTAACAAGATTTTGAATTATGTGTAGCTCAATTGACTCGTATGTTATGAAATTTATATTTGGTTATACAAGATTTTGAATTATGTGTAGCTTAATAGACTCATATGTTATGAAATATATATTTGTTATAAAAGATTTTGAATTATGTGTAGCTTAATAGACTCATATGTTATGAAATTAATATTTGTTATACAAGATTTTGAATGCGGCTTAATGACATGAATTTCTATTCTTAAACTAAATCATATGTTTCACTGTATTTTAATAATTAAGTAACAGTTTGGTGTTTTAAAATATGGTAGCAATGAATGACTAAAGTTGTTATCAAATGGTTAAATCAAGAGGTTACCTATTACCAAAACATATGTTTATAAACCTTTATGATAACATGGAAGACAAAATATAAAAAACAACAACCAAAGTTAGCAACAAAATTATCACTAGTGACTGCTTAGTTTTACAATGGATATTGACCATCTTCATTTGTTTAAACATTGGGTTTATTTGATCATTTACTAAAACATCTTGATTGAGCTTTACATTCATGCAAAATTTGACTGTAATTAGAAAACTAAATAAAAAATTACTCAAATGATTTTCTTATATTATTATAATTTACATATATCGGTATATTTGATATGGACATTTGTTTTATTTCAGATTGAGCAGAGAATAGAGGCTCTACAGTACAAAGAAAATTTAACAGAGAGACTATAGGAACTGTGTTTAAGTGTGTGAAGACCAACATTGTTGTTTTACATAGATTTGATAAATTGCATATTGTCATTCCAATCTTAGGAATGAATTCAGATTTAAAATAAAAAAAATATTATATAATTATTATAATTCTTTAAAAAATTTGAAATAAGATTCCATGTGTCTGCTAATAAAGTCTCTGCTTTTATTTCCTCACTTCTGATCTAATACTCAGTACAAATAGCTACAAAATACTGCACAAGGTCAATCTCAAATGTCCAAGAAGAGGTTTCAAATTTTAGTAATTCAAAATAGACGATAAAGAGATGTGAAATAAGGGCACACAACACAACCAACATAAAATACTGCAATTTAAAAAATCACAATGGAATACTGTAAGCAGTCTTCAACAAGACCAGAGGTTGCTGCTCACTGTCTTGCTTTGGTGGAAGACTAAAAACATAATACATAAGATTCAAAACTAATACCTAATCTATCACAAAAACCAACCATGTTGACGACAACAACAGTCCTGACTTGGTAGAGGCATTTCAAAAGAAATGATGTGTTGGCCAAACCTGACCCTTTCAGCGAATTTGTAGTGTCCAGAAGTATCAAAAACACAACACACTGAGACATGATTAGGAAATATTAAGTACTAAAGTGTGTGTAGAAAGTGATCAGCACCCCAAGATCTGCCAGCTCTGAAATTTTGAAGATCCAACAACCCATGTAGGAGTAATTGCCCTTTTTGTGGATTTTTTGCAAATTTTGCACCTGTTTAGCTCAATATCTTGAAAACTATACAAGATATTTGAGAAATTTAAATTGCATATTGTTAAGCACATCAAGATCTACAAAATATGTTTAAGGTCAACGTTGTAGGACCTTTCCTTTGAGGAGTTATTGCCCTTGGAAGGTCAAAATTTAGCTTTTAAAAAGCATTTCCTCATTACATTGAAACCTTAACTCCTCTGAGACTAAGTCCAGTTGGAACCAAACTTGGTATTGTTGTTTATTAGCATTAGGTGTATAGAACTGATGTGTGGATTTTTGATTGGCTGTAAAACATGGCCGCTGTGGTGGACCTAATAACCTTTACTTCAGGCACATATGTCAGGTGAGCGATTCAGGCTCCTGGGAGCCTCTTGTTGTGGGGGGGACATCGTTTTTGTCCTATCTGTATGTCTGTCTGCCAGTTACAAAGTTTATTAGCGGAACTCCTTTTAAAGTACTGAATTACCAGGAAATTTTGATCCTCTAGGTTTTGTGGGAGTTTAAATTTTTTGAAAATCCTCATTTATCATCTTGTTAGCCGAACTCCTCTGAAATCAACGAAATTTCATATGTTAAAATTTCTAATATATTGTCGCTGAAATTTCCGATTGTTAAATTCAAAATTGATGAAAACACAAGGTTTCTTTCCTAGTAATGCACATGGTCGATATCCTCGGTGCTGGATTTGGCTTCCTTGTTCGAACGTTTTGGTTTTGAGTACTTTTCGTTTTCAACTGTTTTGGATTTTGACCTTCCAATGTTTTGGTTTAAATGCTACTGATGAGAGGTTACTCCTTGAAATATCGATATATAGCATATTCAAATTAACCGTTTATACCCGCGTTTTGGTATTTGTAATTTAGAAGAAAAACAAATGTAGTTGAGCATGTAACCAAGAAATTTTGATCCTCAATCTTTAGTGGGAGTATTGGACTTCCAACCTGAATTTGATGAAAACCCTCATTTATCATCTTATCAGCACAACACCTCTGAAGCTACAGAACTGAATTAAAAGAAACTTGGTATATAGAAAGGACACCATATCATATGTAGTTGTGCATTTTACATGCCAGAAAATTTTGATCCTCATTTTTTTTTTGATTTATGAACTTTTGAACTTAAAATATTTGGGGGAAACAGGGGAGACATCGTTTTTGCAGACAAAAACAAACTTAATTTGGTTTGTCAATAACTTACTCATGGTTGGTGGTTTCCTTTTCTTAAAACAAGGTATTAAATAAAACTGGAATTCAATATGAAATAAGAAAACCTATAGACTTTGGCTATTGTTTATTTATAATAAGACATTAGCACTGTATTTTCATAAATTTTTAATGTGTACATATTTTCTATAGTCTCTTTTGAATAATTCAGTTTCTGACTTTCAAAAATATTTTTCAAGATATTGTCAGTCCAAATTCTCTTCCCTTGTATATACTGCTTAGTAAACTAGCTCAAATGTATGTAGGCTTAGTTCCACTTACCCCATGCATGCATGGACTAAGCTGCACTAACCCCATGCATGCATGGGGTTAGTTGAGCTAGTTGAGTTAATTCATCTAGTTGAAAATACAGTGCTAACATCTTATTATAAATATCAGCAATTTTTTTTTAGGTTTTCTTATTTTAATATTGAATTCCATTTTTATTTAATACCTTGTTTTAAGTACTTTTACTTCCTCCTCTAGTTAAACTGGCTGCCCTATAAGGCACATGTGCATTGAACTCCACTAATACCAAATTTCATGCTTATATTTTGGTTGTAAACATTTTTCAACATGGTCATACTGCTAAGTTAAATGAGTGTTTTGTAACTTGTTGTGTGACAAAATGCCAATAAGTTTTTCAAAATTATAATTATACCTGTCATAAAGCATTGAGACATCACATTGTTTTCAACATTTTTAAAAGTATCAAAAATTGCAAGCTTCAAATAGATAATGATATAAAATACTATCAATAAAAGAAAACGACAATGTAGAAAAATGTCAACAGATTAAAATTCAGAAGTTAATGCTCTTCAATGGCAAAGTCACTGTTATGGATTTAGGAAACCTAAGATCTTTTTATAAAGCAAAATTTGTAAAACAGGAAGTAAATTACCAACTGGCCTGGAAAGTGAAGGTACAGTACACTTCCTCATGAAATCTGTTTAAATTTTTTTTTTTTTACCATAAAATGGTCTTAGTTGGCCTGGTAAACATTAAGTAAGTGATCAACTGAACTGGAAAGGGAGGCACCACAGTAAAACTCATATGTTAAAGTTGTGAACCAAATTTAAAATCAATCTTATAAGTAGAAGCTGAGATATCTGTTCTGAAAAATAACCCTTTTGACCTTTAGCATTATCCAAGTATAACAAAGATTGTGTGAAAGTTTCAATAAAGCCCAAGCAAGTTGATTCATAAGAGTTTGGGAGAAAACCTGTTTATAAGGGATGACAGACAACCAATCCTATGCTACAAGGTAACCTGAGTTTAAAGGTAGGAATATGTTTTGGTACTAGATAATCAAACATAACGAAGTATACGCTCAGACACTGAATATGCTACTTCTATCCCCAAAATAGTTCCAGTAAAATCTTAGAAAACCTTTGAGTTACCATATGAAACAAAACAGAATACCATTATTATATTTTTTAATATAAAATATTCATTTTATTCATGTACAATAAATAACTTGTACAAAATGTTCAATAAATAATGTGTACAATAGTGTACAGGATATGTACAAAATCTTAACAGTAAAAATTAAAAACAGTGGACGGACATTAATAATTACAACAATGACAGATCTCTGCAGCTAAGCTGAACATAAAAATGATTATAAAACAATAAACTCATTCAATAAACAAGTAAGTTCAAAAACATACAGTGATGTCTTATCTAAGACAGTGGCCTATGTCCAAAGATGAAGAAGGATGTAAGTTAGGTCATCATAAGCCAAATAAATTTGTTTTTAGGCAAGGCACAAATGCCCTAATAATTACTAGTAGATTTTGTAATCTTTCTGTTAATATAAATAGTAAATAGTGTTAAGGAAGAAAAGACATAATGTCCTGCAAAGCAACATATTCTTTTCCATTTTTAGTAACCAGGCATAAAAAATAACTTACAAAATTGAAATTGCATAGTTATAATTTTCTTACTTAATTAATTAGTTGACCTGTAAGTTTTTTTAATTTTATGTTAATTAAAACTACTACAATTGTTATGAAAATTAATTATATTGCTAATAAAAGAGATTTAATAAAACATCCTTTGAACCAGCCAAGTATTCTTATTTATTTCTGTAAAATGAGATCATTATTTGAATTCTATCATACAAACGGTAAAATGTATTACAATTATAAATGTTCATTGGTACCCTTTAAATAAACAGCTGTTTAATATTTTGTTCATTTCTTTCTCTGCACAATACTATAAGACAAATAGAATAACAAAATAACGCATAACTGCAAATAGATTTTGATGTTAATGCTTTTTAAGAGTAATATATGACAGAATTCTTAACTGCTTTTACGTTTCCAGTTATATCCCAAAATACAGCTATAAATACACTTTGCGCAGTCTCGGGCATAGCTGCATATATTAAGGAAAAACAGAAAATAGCAGCTAAAATTTGGTTCAATTGAAAATCAAAAAGGAAAACCTGTGCAAAACTTAATCAGAATTTTCAAAATTTAAAAATAGAGTCATGAGACACTGCTATTAATACCTCTTTTTGTAATTTATGTGCAGTTAATGTAGTTATCTAACCTTTGATTAAAAATGTAACATTAGATAAAACTTTGTTCAAAAGGGCAACTATTAAATGTTTTTTTTAAGAAAAAAGGTGTTTGGCACTTAAGAACCACAATCCATATAATTTATGCACATATTCCTAACAATCAGACATGTAATAGAAATAGAAAAGTTAATAAGTTCTTTGAAACATTCATAATTTTATGCTTTCTTACTTAAGATATGCAACAACATTTGATTTAAGATAATTAAATAAATTAAATGATAATGTTCACCCATTACATAATAATAAAATGGCCTTTTGTGACTTTACTAGGATTTAATTTAACAACCATTCATAATATATTTATACGTGAATTATGTCTTCTTAATATTTCTATGAAAACATATAGGAGATTGCAATATAAAAAGCACTTAAATATAGAAAAAATAAAAATCAAAAGATGATGATAAGCACTTTATGGACGGATGCACATAGTAAGATTAATCAAACAATAATAAATAATGTGAAAAGATAAAACAAAACTACGATGGAATGTTGGCAGTGGCAGATCCGAGAGTAGGAAGTCTGGTTCAGACGTTGGAACTCCCCTTATTTGTGCAGTTTTGGGGCAAATCTAGACTCAAACACTCCCTTTTTGTCCTCAGATGACTATAGAATGACCTCTCACTTTCAAAATTTCTGGATCTGCCCCTGTTTGGAACGATTGGTACAAAAATGTAATTGTATTAGCACCATAATGCTGGCATTATTGTTCAATAAAAGGCAGGTACTATCTTTTCTTTTTTGATACAACAAGGCTGGTCTTTGGTCGCAAATCTGAAATGAGTTAATACAAAATAAATCAAAATCTTTGAAAAAATGTATATTTCAGAGAGACATCTATATATGAATCTTCTCAAACAAAGGGATGCAATCCTTTTACTCCTAAATAGATAATACAGAATGAGAACTAATGCTTTCTGAGATGCTATACATGTTCAATGACAATTGTGCAATTTCAGTTAGTTGTTTAAAAAAAAACCTCTTTTTTTTTTATTTATAACAAAACATTCATACTTTTTTAACAAAGTCTTGGGTGGAAGATGAACAATAATTTAAAGACACAGCTTGCAAATACTGTGAATGTAGTAGTTTTTGATTGACAACCATTACACTTCATACCCAACTCTTAACCACACAAGGGGTATAATAAGGATGTTATATACCTTGATTAACAGGCTTCCCTGATTCAGCTTTCTTTGGATCATTATAATCTTTGACAACCTTCTTATCATTGGTCAGCTGTATATCCTGTTCACCAGCCTGGTTGCTAAAACATAACAAAGGTTGAATAATTGTTATGGTAAAAATGATACATAAAAAAGAACAGAAAAGAGGTAAACAATTTATTTTTGTCCCATGAGATGGTCTGCATCTGGTTCTAAATCTTTTTTTTTAATTACGAACATTGGACAAATTCTTTCTTTTCTTTGTATACTAGTAGCATAAATAATTCATTTTAATGTACTATTTTCACCATCAATATATAGAACTTCCAAAGTTGGATTTCCACAATATTACTGCTCCAGTTATAGGCTCTTCACACACACTTTCAAGCTTTGTTGGTAAAGTATTACTTCATCAATTCAATCAAGAATGATTGACTTTTATATTTTTCCTACCTTATCACAGTATGCTTTTCTTTTCTAAGGATTTCTTTATTATCAGTAAACAATATGGTATGGTATTTCTGTGGAGCATTACATGTAGGGATTATCCCCCTTGCAGCTTGAGTCACGCCTTGTAACATTCCATTGTATACAAGTAAATCGTCCACTAACAACTGAAAATTACAATCAATATCATGTAAATGTGTACGTTGCTAAACTTGACTCCATCCACTTTGGCTAAGGGTGACATTGGGCAAATCTTACATGTATTTGTAGTGTACAAAAATCATTCTGCAGTCAACTGCTGCATTTTTGTGCAATACAACAGGTTTCATTTGTATCAACTCACTGAACTCAGATGTATTCATAAACAAGAATTGAATGAATGAATGAATGAGTTGGTGTTTTACATCCTTGCAATGCTGTATGGGTTATCTTAAGGCGATAACATGAAAAGGATGGTAAAATGACTGCATGGAATGATGATGAGAAATGAAATATGGGGATGGGATAGGAAACAAAAGAACAGTAAATTTTTAAGACCAAAGAAAAGGGTAAAGGTGGGAAGGGGTGGAATATTTAACCAAAGTGGTGCACTATAGGGATTATTCAATCTTCAACTTATAAATTTCACAGCACAAGCCAAAAGGGCTTGTTCATTTTTCAAACCAGCAAGCCCTCAGAAAATTTTAAAAAGCCTACTAAAGAAATATACTAAATTTTTGAAAATTTTACAAGCCAGACGGGCATTCAACTACACATATTTTACACGCCCCCAAAGCATTTTAACAGCCATTGCTGTAAGGCTGATGGCCAATTTCGTAGACTGGGGATTTTTTACATGCTCTCCACACATGTTTGCCCATTATGGTTTGCAGTTAGGTTTAGCGCATTATAGCCTCTCAACCCCGGCATTCATTTTGACAGGGCTGCCCCATTCAACCACTTGGGGCACACATCCCAATCACTTTGTGGGCTACCAAGCCTGACCCGATGTCAGGTTTCTGAGCTCCTTTAGTAGACTTTTAAAGACAAGCTCAGCACTGCTGCGGGCCTATTTACCACCTGGAACCCGTACAGGTAACAAGAATTGATGAATCTTGCAAGTTAATGACAGGGAAAAATTCTAAGGAGAATTAAGTGATGGTGTCAAGATTGATATATCAATTATCTAGTTAGAAGTTGCATAGAAAACACAATGTGTATATTTCATCTGAAGTGGGGTAAAGAAAATCCTTAATATGACTGAGACATAAAAAAATTAGTACAGGTCTACAGTTTCAAGGGATAAAGAATTTCATTCAAATCCATAACTATAAGCAAACATATTTGTGATAAACAATACTGATTTGTAGCAATTATCCAAACTTACTGCAAAGTCTTTGGCACCTCTGTTAGGAGTCTTGCTGTAGTTCCATAACTTGATCATTGAAACAGAAGTTGGCTGATCAAATATAACATATACTCTGTTCAACTGTAAATAGAAATATAGAAATAACACATAGAATGACTCAAAGCATGAGGAAATACAGTTGGATGTTTGGCTTTTATTCCCTTTATAATGTGCAACATTCAAATTGGTCTGTAAGTTTTAGTATAAACATATCTATTCAAGAAACATTGTACATACAAAATATAAATACAACATATTTTACAAAAGAATCCAGAAACAAACAAAAATGCTTATACGTGTATTAATCTGTCTCCTAAGTAAGCTTTAATGGTAGAAGAAAGTAATGAACCTTATTCCATGAGAAAATATGATGTTTATAAAGTAAAAGAAGAACCCATGTAAGCAGAATATCTATAAACAGTTTATAAAGTTTGACAGCTTTAGCACATGCCTGTTTAACATTTTCTGACTTTTCAAGAGCCTGAATTTATTTTGCTATATCAAAACTTAACCAGTTAACCTGTTAATATTGCTTTTTTGTTGGTGCTTTGAATGGTATCTTTTTAGTTGTTAACTTATGTATTGATGGTTAAATTAATAAGATCTTTTATTTTCCAAAAAGTAATATATAAAAATATAATCTTTAAACATTTATAAATTTATCTTTAAGTCAATTACAGATATGGGTTTGTCATAAATGTTTTGTATTGTTATCAGTAACAGTGATCAATAAATTTATCATTGGCAGTTTGATCAGTTTGATATAACAAACAGGAACTGTTAACCCTTACTAAAACACCTTGATTCACTCTTTATTTTTACTTCACATTGCAGTTTCATTTACCGGTATTTGAGTCTGTTCTTTGTTTGTTTCAACTGGTTCTATCTGGTTTTATCTTGGCCTTTTTGAACTTACTGTGAATGCCCCATTTGTATCTCTATGCTTTTTCTGTGCAAGTTTACATTGCCCATTGCATTTTGGTTTGTCGGTGGCTCTGTTTTGTATGTATTTCTACTGGCTTTGTCTTTAATGAACAGAGTCTGCCAAATTGCACAAGACCTATGGAAAATCGTTCTGCCTCATTCGTTTTTTCAGAAGTTTTCAAAAAATTGGCGGGAAACAAAATCACATCATTCCACTTATCTTGCCCCATCAACTTATGGAATGGATTTTATTTTCTTAACTTTGCAAGCTTTTAGGGCAATGTCGTCTCATCTAAACCTTAAGGTTCTTCCTACCCCAGACATAGGTTGATTATCTTAGTAATAATTTGGTTCCCCAGTTTGGTGATTTTGGTTTTCTTGTTCTGTGCTCTTCATATTCATTAGTGTTTGGCATTTTCAATATTTTTGGTAGAGCGCCTCTGATGAGTCTTGAATAGACGGAACGCGCGTCAGGCGTAACAAAATTTATTGTCTGGAACTTTGTTGTACGGTAATTTGTATTACAAACACACGTGAAGGTTAGCACTGCTGGTGGAGTTTAAATTCCCCGAGGTTAGCCCGGTCGGCACCAACACTTTTGAGTTGGAGAAAACATCAAAGCTTTAAATTATCTGTTTTAATTTCAAAATTGTCTAAACCTTAAGGTTCTTCCTACCCCAGACATAGGTTGATTATCTTAGTAATAATTTGGTTCCCCAGTTTGGTATTTTTGGTTATACTGTTCTATGCTCTTCATATTCATTCAGTGTTTGGCATTTTCAATATTTTTGGTAGAGCGCCTCTGATGAGTCTTGAATAGACGGAACGCGCGTCAGGCGTAACAAAATTTATTGTCTGGAACTTTGTTGTACGGTAATTTGTATTACAAACACACGTGAAGGTTAGCACTGCTGGTGGAGTTTAAATTCCCCGAGGTTAGCCCGGTCGGCACCAACACTTTTGAGTTGGAGAAAACATCAAAGCTTTAAATTATCTGTTTTAATTTCAAAATTGTCTAAACCTTAAGGTTCTTCCTACCCCAGACATAGGTTGATTATCTTAGTAATAATTTGGTTCCCCAGTTTGGTGATTTTGGTTTTCTTGTTCTGTGCTCTTCATATTCATTAGTGTTTGGCATTTTCAATATTTTTGGTAGAGCGCCTCTGATGAGTCTTGAATAGACGAAACGCGCGTCAGGCGTAGCAAAATTTATTGTCTGGAACTTTGTTGTAATTTGTATTACTTCTCTCTATTGTTTTTAAGCAAAGATATCTAATAAAAGAAAGAGTTACTGACTATTCCAGGGAGTATAGGAGCCACCCACATATGTGCTCCATCCATTGTATCATTGACACCATCAATAAGTTTATCTGGAGTTCTTATGTCATGGGCATTGTTCTCTAGAACATTAACACTGTCAGGGTAGGCAGCTATGTCTGAAATAGCATAAAATACACAGTTTGTGATGCAAGATTTTGGAATTAAATTATAAATATATATTAGTTAAATTATGATACAAATTTAAGATTTTTATTTATGAAAAAAGAAACTTTATAAGAGCATGACCTGAAGTCCAGTGACTGGCAAAAGTTTTAACCTTGATCTTTGACCTCGTTTTCAATAGCTTTTAATGTGTGTAAGTCTCATGATATTATATCAAAGCATTCAAAATTTATGCTCTGGATATTTCTAGAATGACAGACAGGAAGCAAAGTTCCATACTTTCTGGTCGTTATGAAAGGAGGGAGACAATAAAAGATTCATCTGATAAATTGTTTGACATTTACAAAGTGTGCATGTGTAAGTACAAGGCACATAACACAGGGTTTCCACTTTTTATGACTGAAATTTCAAGGGTTTTTCCAGAACTTTTCAAGGGTATTTAAGTCATTTTCAAGGATGAAAATAATCGTCAAAATGATAGATCCTGATGTTTTTTATACCATTTTTCCAAAACAGCCAACAAAGTGTCATAATATAAAATTCAAGGGTTTTTCAAGGATATGTTTTGATTTTTTTAAATTCAAAGACTTTTCCAGGTCCTTGAACTTAAAAAATGAAATTCAAGTGATTTCCAGTTTTCAAGGATGTGTGGGAACCCTGATAACAGATTATAAATTTAATAAACAACATTAAGTCTAAACTATTAAATTATTGATTAAAAAGAGACAAACAAATCTCTTACACTTGGAAGTTAAGGCATAAATGTATTACTTACTTGATTCTGTCAGATCTATCTTGTTGTGTTGAGCATCATAGAACTCTAAACCATTAAGTCCCACATAGTAAGGATCTCCCCATGTGGTGATCAACTGTAACTGGTAGATAACTGATGAATGTCAAGGAATTTTATATATTGTACTGGTTTATCATACTTTCAGAATTTATTAGGAGGGATGTCTAACAAATAATTTTAACTTTTTACACATTTAAAAGTTACATGCACATTTTATGTTTTAAGAATGAATGTTAGCAAAAATGTGTGTGTCTGTGTGTGTGCGTGTTTGTGTGTTGGTGTTTAACGCCATTTATCAAGGCACCTGAGATATGTAGAATGGTCATTTTAATGGTGGAGGAAATCAGAGTACCCTATGAAAACAACCTATCTTGGGCAGGTAACTGACAAACCTAATTACATTTAGGTGGGAAAGTCTCATTTTTGTAAATTTCAAACCGGGAGTTAATCCAACAAGCTGAAGCAGTAACTGACTAGAGATCAAAGGTCCAGTTTTTAAACCAGTGCCTAAGACAATTAACTAGCCAGGCCAAGCAAAAATGTGTGTCTCACCGATAAATTATGAGGGTAACCAGATATGAAATTAGATTTTATCCTATAAATCCTATCTCTCAGGCTAGATCAGGGTAGATTCATAAGGGCCTTCCAATGGCTCTGTAAAAGAGCTCATTTTTAAAATTACAGCAATTTACATGGATGCTATTAAAATAGGTAAAAAACACCTGACCAATGACCCATAACCCCCAACCCCACTATCGGAGAAGTTTCAGGTTAAAGACCAGTCCATATTGTCCCTTAGTGAAAGACCTAAAAGAGAAATGAGAAATCAATTTTTTATTTTTTTGTTCACCCTTTTTCATTAATTTTTTGTCAAATTTAATAGATGTCGCATGTCAATGGAAACTAATAGTAAAAGTGTCACTTTTGAATACCAGCACCCAAAGACAAATAAATAAAGGATACATCCACAAGGCATTTGCATACTTTCATACTCTTGACTGGCTTCATCTGCTGTAAAGGATTTCCTGTAAATACAGAGGATCTTGTTTAATATTCATTATACAACAAAATGATAAACTCTTTAAATATTTTCTTCAGGGTTCCCACTATTTTGTGGACACAAAATCCAAGGGTTTTTCAAGGACTTTTCAAGGGTATTGAGGTCATTTTCAAGGATTAAAATAGTCTGCAAAAAATTAAAAAATCCAATATTTTTCGGCCTTTTTTATCAAATGGTCAACAAATCTGCATATTACAAAATTCCAGGGTTTTTCAAGGATATTTGATAAAATTCAAGGATTTTTCAAGGTTTTTAAACATTGAAATGAAATTCAAGGACTTTTCCAGGTTTCCTTGAATTTAAGGATGGCGTGGGAACCCTGTTTCTTATCATGGCATTAGAACCTACACATATCAATCCTTCAGTTATCACAAACTTTGTGCAAGAAAAATAACGGGTATTTAGTATTACTTTCTCAATTCGAACAAAGGACAAGGTATGATAAGGGCTATTTTTGGCCCCTTTTTCAAAACTGAAATTTTATGCTAAAATGTTGATTTATATGATAAAAAATAATGAAAGTTCATAAATTTAAATATTTTGAAAAAAAAATAGGTCAAATCTGATTTTACCATTTGATCAAACTTGATGAAAAAGTGCCTTTTTCTCAAAATTACTAAAAATTTGGTAGATATTTGTATGTTTTTGGCTAAATTAACTATGAGCGGACAAGCGGCCCACAAAAATATTTTAACTGTGGATTTGGCATACGAGAACTAATGTTTCCAGAAATTATCTTTGTGGGCCGCAGGTCCGCTCATTTTTAAATCTTACAAAAACCGTTGTCATTTTAATAATTTTAAGCCAATTTTGCTACATTTCATAGTTCTGTCATTTTGTGCACATGCGTAATTATGCAATATGTCAAATTTTCAATAAAATTTTGCCTGTTCCAAAAAATATAACTTCTGAATCACAAAATCACATCGTTATAAATCAATATTCCAATTTTGGAAAAATTGACCAATTTAGGGGGCCAATTCGTGCTCTTATCCTATCTTGTCCTTTTCAGATCAAAACTTAAATTAAACTATGCTTTTAAAGCATTGATTCTAAATAAAATTATCAAGTTTTTTTCGGTAAAAACAGATATGAAGAATTTTCATGTCTCTAGTGCAAAACGTAACGACGACAATAAAAACAGCTTCATACCATAATACGTCCATAAAGTGCAGGGCTGTTAAATCTTAGCCTAACATAGATTATTGACTGTTTAGCTGACAAATCACTCAAAGTAACACAGTTAATTAAATAAAGTTAACAATAAAATCAATAAAAAAACACAACACTTAGTCAAAATAGAAATATTCATATGCTATGTTATAATCACACATTCATACATACTCTTCCTTGCTAAAATGTACAATAAATACTAGTATGAACAAGGAATCTCATCTTCACAGACCAAGGGTTACAATCTGCTATCACTGAAGATAAGAGATGATTGTAACCCCTGGCTAGAAAACATGGAATCTGTGAACCACTGGTAGGTCAGTATACCTCTGATGAGACTTTTTTTAATGAAGTACATTTCAGTGAAATTAAGATGTAAAAATATTTCAAAGGAACTTTGTCTAGGATTCTTCTTTCCACAGACATAGGTTGATGATCTTAGTTCTAATTTTTCCCCAGTTCAGTATTTTTTTATTTATTGTTCTATGTTCTACATAATCATAAAGTGTTTGGTCTCTTCAATAATTTTGTTCAAGTGCCTCTGATGAGTCTTGAATAGACTAAATGCATGTCAGGCATAGCAAAATTTATTATCTAGAACTTTGTTGTTATTTCAATTTCAATTAGTTTAGCAGAAGGTAACTACTGTTATGATTTTCTTGCCAAGTTTAACCAATAATGGCAACAAAACTTTTGTGGTAGAGATTCATCAATGCTTTGAATTTTCACTTAAAATCTATAACTGGCTTAGATTCAAAGTATGTTTTAAGGCCATATGCTTATTTCATATATTTTCATTTTTTGATACCAACCTAACCATAGGGTCCCCAATGACAGCGGTTGGTTGTGGCATCTTAGGTTGAGGAGCAAAACTAATTTCTTGAGCGTAATCAAAGTGACAGACACCAGGTCCTTTCCTAATAAGATAGCCTTCAGGAGGGGAGACCTGCTTCCCATCTATTGTAACATGGACTATTCTAGCCTGAAAATAAAAGTGTAAGACAGTAAAGACAGAGCTGCCCTTGTGAGAATTCAAAGTTGTCACTCAATTTGAACTTGCAGATGAAAATTCAATGTTTTTTCCCTACACCTTTTTAAGGTTAATTGCCCCATTTTCAAGGACATAAACTTAAACAATTTCTTCAAAAACAATGTGTGAGTCAAATTCATTTCAAACTTTGTTTGCAGGAAGTATACAGACATTTTCTTACCAACTGACATTCACTTAATTTTTGTTATTGAGGAAGAACACATTCATTAAAATATACCATTAGTTCATTGCTTTTTACTCACCCCTCTGTATGTGTCTTCCCTACTCTTATTATAATTCCATATTCTAAGACCAGATATCATCTGAGTCTGTGGAAAGTCTACTGACAAACTATGAACACCCCCTTCTGTAAATGGAATCATCCACATGTGCTCGTCAGACATGGTCACATTGGTATTGTCTATCAATCTGAAATATAAAATATACATAATTTTTGAAATTCAAATATGGTGACCCTCCTTAGTTACAGCATGATTATTCTCCAACCCCTCCAAACCTATCTAGTAATCACAACTTTTCCTTAACAACTTCGTAGATTTCCATGAAACTTTGAATGAAGGAGTTTTTTTTTCAATTTTGCTGCTTTTAGATGCCATTCAGGTGAAATATTGGGACTGAAGGGGTCAATGTGAAGCTGGGGTATTCTTTTGGAAGCTTGTTCACAATATTTCTAGTTAAAACTGACCTTATACATGTATTTATTCTGTTATCATGGTTTTCTAATTCACATTTGTTATAAATGATTTATAGTTTTGGGCCTAAACAAAAATGATAGCTTGAAAGGCTTTTTCTTCTTTAAATAATGTAGAAGTTCATTATCATTTTATCATTATTTTATTCCTTTACTAAAACATGGTCACAAAGACCAATCATCTTACTTGTCTAATGTCCTATCATCAGATTCATGGCCAGGTAAGGAATGAAGATCTCTGGGATTGGCATTCAGGATCTCCATGGAAACAGGCAATGCCTCTCCATCTTTGCCCACAACCTCTAACCCTGTTAAACCTAAGTAATGCATATCTCCCCAAGTGGCAGTGAAATTCAGCAACAATTCTGAAAAATAAAGAAAACCATTGCTCACGTTGAAGGCTGCTGGCTGTCTTCCTTTGTGGTTTTTAAAATTACTGTTTTTTAATGTAGGTTGTGTCACATTCACTCATTCAAGTGTGAGACTAGTTCACAAATAATACTTATTTTCATAACAATTCTCTCATTGCAAAGAAAGATAATCCTGAATAATAATATTGTAAAAGGAAACCAAATGTTTTTTTGGCTCTAATTTTAAAGTTTCAAAGTATTTGTTTATAATTTGTACAGATTTTAACATAGAATAAGTTTTTTTTTATCAAAGATAGATAATAAATGTGATATAAAACATTCAAATTTCCACTCCTTACTTTTAATGTAATAAAGGAAAAACAGATGTTGTCAAGCATATCCATTCCAAAATCTAACAGTTTTTTTTTTTTATCTCAATCTGACGGTTTAAAAATATAAACTTAAGATAATGCAGCTCCTCACAAAAAACAGCATGAAATTATATTACAGTTTGACTTACTTTTCCCTTTGAACACAAGGACATCTCCTTCTGTCACCATACTTGTAGCAGGTCTGGGAGGTAACGGAGAAACAGAACCATCAATGTTACCTACAGCCCTGGTAAATGGTCGCTCCTGTTACAAATACAGAGATTATGTTCCAAAGTAGATATAAAATCTAGTGTAAATTACAATTCCATGCATCCTTTATATTTCTTTTGACAGAATTGAGAAATTAAGTTTATCATTGTAGTTTTTGTGGATACTTTAAAAGTCTGTGTAATAAAGGTTTAGTTTAACAAATTTTTTAGCTTCCTTCATATGTAAAGAAATCAATATTAAGTTTGCAATATTATCTAAAAACAATTCTTTTTGATAAACTTAGAGATGTAGTGAACAAACTTGTTTGAAAGTATAAACTAGATCTTACATCCTCTCCAGCATCAGCTGTTCGAGGTCGTTCAAATGGAACATCATCAGGTTCATCACTGTCAAACATCTCCCCTTCATAGGCATCATCATTGCGTGATACAGCCTCTAAAATGTTCTCATCTGTCGTAAACAGGATTGTCTACAAACAAAAGCATTTCATCTGACCTTGTGATTAATATTGGTAAATCACATTACTTTCACTTTATTTCTTTTATAGTAAGTTAAGCTGAATATAAGTTTTTGCAATATAATACTTTTTAAATTATTGATGGTCTCACACACATTAACAATAAACTAGGAAAATTTCATTCTTTCTTAATTTACAATTTTGAATATGATCTTCATTTTGAGAAGCAATAGATGCATGGTTGATACTTTTACCACTATATTACATCTTATCTATCTATTTTGTCGTTTGTCTAAAGTCCAGAAACATATTGAAAGTAATGAAAACTATACATTAACAAATAAGCCATAGAAAAAAACGACTAAGAACACAACATATAAGCATACATCTCCAAAAGCTTCAGTTCCTCCCTCTATACCCCCACAAGCTCTCTCGATCTCTCCTTTAAATATCTCTGTCTTATCTAGAGTGATTATCACATCTTTGGCACCTCTGTAGGAATGGATTCTGGATTTATTATAGTTCTGAAATATTTAGAAACATGTTTTAATTTCATTAAAAGTACTGTTGCATAGTGTATGAAAACATTTTATTGAAATGTTCAAAAGTAAACATGCTATGCGTTTTTAAGTGTGTGTGTTTGTGTTGGGGTGTAATGCCCTTTTCGACTCACCTAGGCCATACAGGGCTGTCAGTTTTAATGGTAGGAAACGAGTACTCGGAGGAAACAACTGACCTTGGGCAGGTAACTGAAAAACCTAATTACACACAGCAGGTTGGGAAGTTCATTTTTTGTACTCAGAGGAAACCACTGACCTTTGGCAGGTAACTGACAAACCTAAGGGCTGTTCCAGAATAAAATGTGTGTGTGTGTGTGCGGGGGGGGGGGGGGGGGGGGGGTCACTTTTTTCTTTTCCCCAGCACCCATTAAAAAAAATTTATTTTTTATCATTGTTTCTTCACAAAATATTTCTAAAACACCCACCACCCACCATACATGTAATAGAAGATCCTCCCAACCCCCCATGTTTAATGCAGGAACAGCCCTAATTACATTAAGGTTGGAAAGTTCATTTTTTCAATTACAAACTGGACTCCAACACCACCTGAGAGGTGAACAGCTCGTGATCAATAGTGTGGTACCGTATAGCAGGTTATTTTCCAGGTGTTTAATTTTCCCTTATTTTCGCTGGTTAACGGGAAAGCAAAACAAATCCCGCGAAATGATATACTTAACACAAATCATATACAAACATAATAACAAACCAGGAAAATTAAACCCGCAATTTTTTTACACATACCTAATGACACCAAAACCATGCAAAATTTACCCCCCTCAAAAATAACCTGACATACAGTATTTAAATAAGCGTCTTACACCACACCACCACCCAGGCCATCAGCTATGTGTTTTTACCAGCTATTTTAGTTGGTATCCATTACATACATCTTAAACGTTTTATATAAATTCTAATTTTTTTCATGGAAAATGCTAAACAATAGTTGCATTAATACAAGTAATTCTAAGTAACTCTAGACATCTAAATACTAGTAAAAACAGCTGTACAAGGTGATTGCGACATAGATCTTTCTCTAAATAGTGGGTAAAAATCTACTTTAAAAAGTAAAAAATACAAACATTTACTTACCCATATTCTCATTAAAGCTATTTTACATGGCTTATCAAAAGTAAGATAAATATAGTTGTGTTTGCCTTGAGTAAAGGGAGCTAACCACATGTGAACATCATCTCTTGTCCTATTGACTCCATCTAGTACATTTGTAATGACACGAGGGTCCTTGTTGTACTCATCTAAAACATTTATATCTAAAGGTTCGGCAGAAATCTGTAAAGAAAAACAGAATGTTCTGACAAACATTACTTAGTAGAAGAAATGCCAAGCTTGAAACTTTTTTCAAGTACTTTTCAAAATGTATATTGCAAAATGCCTTCAAGTCATTAAAATGTGTTTTTTTAGGAATCCATTTTTTCATTGCTTAAAATTATGCAATAAATATGACTGGAAAGAGTAGCAGAGATTTTTAAATTATTGTGGCTAAAATGCTGTATAATTGATATCTATTCAACATCCCAATTATTGATTTTTCTTTTCAATACAATTTGGTATGTTTACCTTAGATATAGTTACAGCTTCCCCTGTAGACGAGAACACTTGTATCCCTGTCAGCCCAACATAATGTCTGTCTCCCCAGGTTGATAAAATATCTATTATCAAACTCTTTCCATAAGGTAGCTCTGGTATAATGAAATTATCATCTCTGAAATGATAAAAAAAATATCAGGATGCTTCAAGATCCTCAATCAATTGAATTATACTGTGTAAATCAGAGAAGACATTTTAAGTTGTAGAACTTGTGTCCTATCCCTTTGTCTTTGATTTTGACAATAAAATATGTTTAAATTGAAATTAATCAAGATTTTTTAAGGTAAGAAAGATATTTTGTAAAAAAAACATTTTGAGAGATATTGTTCTTCTATACCTCAAAAGCATTTATAAATAAAAGTATTTGCATAAAATATCTAGCGCAAATTAAGAGAGAAATCACTCAAACACAGTTGATCATAATGAAATGATAAAAAAAATTACAGCTCCACTTGAAATATGATTTTTAAGCTTTAAAGCCTTACAACGATTAAGTAAAACTACTGTAACCTACCCAGGAACCTCATTCAATATTGAGTCCACAATATCCTCCTCTTCAGGAATGGTGGCTTCTACTGGTACCTGTTTCTTGGCTGGGTTCAGATATTCATCTAATGAATCATCTACAATAGATGCATAAAAGTAGTAAAATTAATCCTGTTCATTTTATGTGATAGATAGTTTCACATTAAATTTAAATATGGCTTTAAAAGACTGAGGATATAAAGAAATGCATTTAAAACTGTACCAGGTATTATATTTATCTTCAATTTTGAATGAAAAAAATATTGTCACTTTGTGCTTAAAATAAAAAAATGTCCTATCACAATTAAAGTTAAAAAATAATACAAAATAAAATATGGATATATAACAGACTTTTATAAAAAAATAAAAAAAAGCTTTGCATTCGCTAAGATGACAGTTAAATTCAGTTGATGTTACAATAGGATAATCTTGATCAAAATTGATATATAACTAGTTCAAAATGCAAACAGTATACAGCAAATACCATCAAGATCCATAGAAATCCTTCCCTTCTGTTGTCTATCAAACATGGTCAGTGACCCCCAGGACTCCTCTAGGTTTTTCTTCTGATTTTCCCTCCATTTCGATCTCTTCTCATTGATCTTTTGCATTGGAGTGGGTTTGTTGTCTTTGGCTGCTGCTATGTAAAAAGTAAAATGAAACTTAACTTTGAAAACAGACCAAGAAAATAAACAATACTAATTTAGTCATTGACATTTGAAAATGAGGCAAATCAAAAATATACTAACCTATTACTTGACACAAAGTATTAAAAAAGTACCGGTATACGAATGAATATATCTATGTGTGCATACATAACAATGCCATAATTATTTTTCTCAATTTTTAAACTAAAAAGCATCAATTTATCTTATACTTTCACTTAAAAATATTTCAGACATTCAATTTAACAGTATTTTGATACAAAAGTAAAGCATTAAAATACCTTGTTTTTCCTTCTGAGTGTCAAAAACAGTCTTTAGTTCTGTTTTCCTGAAATGGAATAAAATAAATTATAAAGGTAATTCCCCCATGTTCATTGAGGAATAAAAAAAAAACAATCAAAACAAATGGTATTCAATACAATTCATAATTGATAAATGATAAATAATCATCCCCAAAAATCAAATTCAACTTTATAACACATGTGCAAGCATAATACATTTAGTCTCTTTAGTATATTTCATTAAGATCTTTTTGCATACTATTAAATGATATCGGTTGAACTTAGCCTGATTTTCTATAGATTTAAGACTCAAACTGGAAAAAGCAGTTGTTAATCAATCCAAGAAATGCAATGAGAAGACTTCTGGTGAGAAAATGATGTCACTTAATACCTAAATGTGACACCATTTCAACACATCTCTACTGACAGACAAAACAAGAGGCTCCCAGGAGCCTGAATCGCTCACCTGGTCTTGATGTCAACCCTATGAAGAACTTTGTAGAGCTGAATAAGCTGAACATTTAAGCAAGCAACAGCTTTTCTTTTTCAGCAATAGTTTTCATTCTGTAAGCCAAAATCGTGCAAAATGTTATTTTAAGGGCCGTCTGAACACTTTGACTCTTTAGAGACTTTTATTAAGAGTTTAATTAACTGAACACTTAAGCAAGCAACCACTTTTCTTTATCTGCTATAGTTTTCATTATATAAGCCAACAAGAGGCTCCCAGGAGCCTGAATCGCTCACCTGACATATGTGCCTGAAGTAAAGGTTCTTAGGCAAAATCTATTTTACATTGAAAGGGCCATAAGTTTAATAGGGGGGTCATCTGACAATATGGTGGATCTTAAGGTGCTATTCACTTTTGTTCTCAATCAAAATTCAAAAATCTGTCACCCTTTTGAGGTATTAGCAAAAAACTATAGTTTAAGCCAATGTTCTATTTTTAGCCACAGTGGCCATGTTTTACAACCAATCAAAAATCCCCACATCAGTTCTATACACCTAATGCTAATAAGCAACAATATCAAGTTTGGTTCCAATTGGACTTAAAGTGTCAGAGGAGTTAACGTTTTCAATATAATGAGGAAATGCTTTTTAAATGCTCAATTTTGACGTTCTAAGGGCAATAACTCCTAAAAGGAAATGTCCTACAACGTTGACCCTATAACATATTTTGTAGATCTTGATATGCTTAACAATATGCAATTTAAATTTCTCAAATATCTTGTACAGTTTTCAAGATATTGAGCTAAATAGGTGCAAATTTTGCAAAAAATCCACCAAAAAGGGCAATAACTCCTACATGAGTTGTTGGATTTTCTTCAAAATTTCAGAGCTGGTAGATCTTGCCGTGCTGATCACTTTTGTTCCCAATAAATATTTTAAAATCTGTCACCGTTTTTGAGTTATTAACAAAAAACTGCCATTTACCACTAAGTTCTATTTTTAGACACAGCCGCCATGTTTTATGACCAATCAAAAATCCCCACATCAGTTCTATAGACCTTATGCTAATAAACATTAATACCAAATTTAATTCCAATTGGACTCAAAGTGTCAGAGGAGTTAACGTTTTCAATGTAATGAGGAAATGCTGTTAAAATGCTCAATTTTGATGTTCTAAGGGCAATAACTCCTAAAAGGAAAGGTCCTACAACGTTGACCCTATTACATATTTTGTAGATCTTGATGTGCTTAACAATATGCAATTTAAATTTCTCAAATATCTTGTACAGTTTTCAAGATATTGAGCTAAATAGGTGCAAATTTTGCAAAAAATCCACCAAAAAGGGCAATAACTCCTACATGAGTTGTTGGATTTTCTTCAAAATTTCAGAGCTGGTAGATCTTGCCGTGCTGATCACTTTTGTTCCCAATAAAAATTTTAAAATCTGTCACCGTTTTTGAGTTATTAACAAAAAACTGCCATTTACCACTAAGTTCTATTTTTAGACACAGCCGCCATGTTTTATGACCAATCAAAAATCCCCACATCAGTTCTATAGACCTTATGCTAATAAACATTAATACCAAATTTAATTCCAATTGGACTCAAAGTGTCAGAGGAGTTAACGTTTTCAATGTAATGAGGAAATGCTGTTAAAATGCTCAATTTTGATGTTCTAAGGGCAATAACTCCTAAAAGGAAAGGTCCTACAACGTTGACCCTATTACATATTTTGTAGATCTTGATGTGCTTAACAATATGCAATTTAAATTTCTCAAATATCTTGTACAGTTTTCAAGATATTGAGCTAAACAGGTGCAAAATTTGCAAAAAATCCACAAAAAGGGCAATAACTCCTACATGGGTCGTTGGATTTTCTTCAAAATTTCAGGGTAGGTAGATCTTGAGGTGCTGATCACTTTTACCCTATGCCAGAATTTTGATATCTGTAGCCGTTTTTGAGTTATTTGCAAAAAACTGCATTTTACCCCTATGTTCTATTTTTAGCCATGGCGGCCATGTTTTACGATGAATCAAAAATCCCCACATCAGTTCTAAGCACCGAATGCTAATGAACAACCATACCAAGTTTGGTTGCAATTGGACTTATGGTGTCAGAGGAGTTAACGTTTGAAAAAGTTTACGGACGGACGACGGACGCCAAGTGATGCCAATAGCTCACATCACATGACCCTTCGGGTCAGGTGAGCTAAAAAGGCTATTTATGACCTTTAAAGGCCATAACCCCTATAAGGGTTCATCTGACAACTTCGACTCAAAGGAGACTTTTGTAGAGCTTTTGATTCTGAAGAGTCTAAGATCCTTTTGATTTTTTCTTTCTGTTATAGTTGCTGAGTTATAAGCCATTTTAAGTGGTTTTACCCTATGTTCTATTTTTAGTAACGGCAGTCATGTTTTTTATCGAATCATTTCAAAATGAGGATCATTTGTTGCCAACATGTCAT
Organism: Arcuatula senhousia; assembly: GCA_963971305.1. Lineage (NCBI taxonomy): Eukaryota > Metazoa > Mollusca > Bivalvia > Mytilida > Mytilidae > Arcuatula > Arcuatula senhousia. Next base: position 27,666,570 of record OZ020307.1, on the reverse strand, counting down.
ATACCATTCCTGCGAAGTTTCAGGTAAATTGGTTCAGTGGTTTCAGAGGAGAAGATTTTTTAAATTGATAACAGACGACGACAGACGCATAGTGATGGCATAAGCTCACATGGCCTTTGGCCAGGTGAGCTAAACAAACAGACCAAGAAGACCTTTTAGAGATATTGGCTTCTGCCTGTCCTTTTAACATGACAACTTCTTTTCAAAATGTAATAAGTATTTTGTGTAAGGAAGGAAGTTCCAAATATACATTATATTAGAGAGCCATTGGGGTTTGATCCTCCTCTGGGGTGAAAGTTTCAAAGACCAATTTTCCCACTCTCTTTTGATACCATTTGCGAAGATGGTCTCAAGAAACAATGCTAGTCCTTTGGAAGGGATGAAAAAAAGGTTGTCCTGTGTATGGAAAAAGCAATACCCTGTGCATGTTAAAGACCCCTTTGTAGAGTTTGATAAGAGTAGGGTCAATGGAGGCCGCTACAAAGGCCACACACGCAAACTACAAACTGGATAGGGATTTATAGAAGCAATAAGTTTGTTTCCCAATCCACTATAAATAAATATGTTTAAACTAAATATATATTATACTCACCCTGCTTTTGGCCACATGGCAAGTTCTTCATCTATCAACATATCTATATCGTCTTGTTTGGATTCTGTCATGTGGTCATCGTTCCTAGGTGTTCTCTGTTCTTGTCGACTTGCAGGTGGGTTCTCAAAAGGCCCTAACAATTAAAGAATAAAAAAAATACAAGAGGTAACTGAGCAGGAATAATAATTGATCTAGCTTACACTACAGTTCTGCTTATTGTTAAATTATAACATCTCAGTCTAATTAAAATTTTTCAAACTTTAATATTAAGATAGTATTATCTTACTGTGGATTTATAATAAAATAAAATGACAACATTCTTAAACTTTAATTTTCTGATTTTATCTTTGGCTTTTATTAAATATTGAATTTAATCCAATTGTATAATTGTGTACAGCCTAGAACATAATCTTCACTTACCTGATAAATCTTCACTCTTCAGCCAGGATGGAGTACTTTTCTCTTTCTTCTTATTTTGGTCAACTTGTTGTCTAAAATAATTTTATTTCTGCTTTGATATAACATTAGTTCATCATTCACTTTGAGACTTTCATGATTTACATGGTATTTTTCAAAACATTGGTCTTTATTGAAAGCTTACATAAGGCAATAGATTTAGATAAGTAAGTATTCAAACCTTGCAGTTATCATAAAGTAATAATTTCAGTATGTTCATATCCAATGAGATTTGTCTAAACCAAACCTTTAATAACCCTGTGTAAGGCAAACAAGTTTTTCACACTCTTCTTTTATTTAATTTCAGTACATTAGGAAATATGTAAAAGAAACAGTAAAAACAAAAATTTAAAACATTGAGCGTTTGTCAAAGTCACTCAGTGTATTAGCCATAATCCATCATGTCTGTTTGTTGTTTTCTTCTCATTTATGTTTACTGATTTTGTCTTTGACCTTTCAGACTTTTGATATTCAAATGCCAGATTGGAGCCTCTTTGTTTTTTTGCAAGCTTATGTACATAATTTTGCTTTTAGAGACTGACCTTTGATTGAGTTGCTGTAGCTTCTGAATCATGGGAATATCATCTTCACTGACTGACAGAGTACTCTGTTGTGAAGGCGGGTCTTGGCTGGCAACTTTTTCAGCAGGTGGTAAATTGTCAGATTGTGGTGGTATGCTGTTTTGGTTTCTAGTCATATCAATCTGGCTTTCGACCACATCCTCCTTCTGAGCAGATGCATAAGGGGATCTCCCATCAGCACTGTGACAAATATAACGACAATTTGGATAAAATTCATTTCTGTTTTCTTCGTCTGCCATTTTGTATTTACGAAGCGAAGAAACAAAACTACCTCCCATATACAATCAGAATTTACAAACTTGAAACTTGACTTCAGATTTTCACATTATTCATGTCAAATTTGTAACTGTGATGACAAGTTCTCTTAAAGTTTTGAGATTACTTCTAAATGTGTTTGTATCAGTAATGAACAACAATTTAGTAATGTAAGTTTTGATTTCATATTGCTATTAAGGATTTCATAAAATCTTGCTCATCAATAATGAAAAAGTCAGTTCTCATTAGAGAAAGTGACCATTATTACAATATAGCCTTAAACAGTATGTGGAACCAAGCACCTGTTTACCAATATATTTCCACAATAATTGAAAGTCTAATGGTTTATTAACTCAAATACCAAAGGACACCATGTAGAAATGAGAATTGATGCTCAAAGCTATACGGATAGATATTGAATATTACCAGAGTCAGTCTTAGAGACTGCTATATATATAGAGGGAATGTTGACTGCATCATTACAGTCTTTAATTATCAGGATGATAGAAGATTGATTTTCTTGTATTAAAAGACATTATAGAGAAAAATAATTAGTTAATACTGCATGATATCTTCTATTTAAGATAACTAGGTTTATTTTTTGCATATATTTATATTTTCTTTCATTATAAGCAAAGGTTACCCCTACAAGCGAACATACAAGTTGATAATTTCACTTTCTTGTTGATATTTACATGTAAAAGGCATTAAACACACCAAGATGGTAAAAAATTCTTAACACCGCAAGAAAGGTGATACTGATAAGTTTTATACTGTAATGTCAGAGTTGGAAGCAAGAGCCTGAGGCTGGTAAATTTTTGGCAGAGCAGGCGAAAATTTATGAAAATTTGACTGGCTATATAGTAAAAACAGGTAGTTTCTATTCAGGGCTGGTGATTTTTTCAGCAAATTTCTTACCTTGGTATGTTGGTCACTGGTTTATGAAGATTAATAATAAACAAGAATATGTCCAAAAAGCATAATGCTCATCTCACGAAGGACAGACAAACAGACAGACAGACCATAAGACTATATGCCCCTTCTTTCCTAGATGGGGCATAAAAAATATTGTATATAGAAAAGGAATATGTCAGTTGGGACACAGATGTCTTCATACAGGGCCAAAAACAGAAGTAAAGGTCTGACTGAAAATGGGCATGAGAATTGGTAACTACACAAAATACTGACCTGTCAGATACTCTAGGATCATTTTCTGTTGATGAATGGCCATCCAGCTTGGCTGCCATACGCTTAGACTTCCTGGGTGTCCTGGACCCCTTGTGTTTACCTGGAAGTTTGCTTTCATCTATAAAGAAATTGATAAAGGATTAACAAACATATATATGTCCCATCTTGCAACATTTGGGACCAACAGATGGACGAACGGATGGACCAACAAACAGACCCAAACACTATATGCCCCCCTACTTTCATAGATGGGGCATAAAAATTTTGCTAGCATTCAATTCAAAAGGTGTTTGTGAAATAATACCAATGACAAAAGAAAAACAAGAATTTGTCCAAAGGACAGGATGCCTCTCCTTGCAGCATGGAAAAGTAACTTAAAACGGAAGGTTAACCTGATTCGGAATATACAAACCTAAATGTCCCTGTAATTTTGAAGGTGATGCATACACAGAAGCAGACAACACCATAGGTGATTGGGGTAAAACCTATTTCATTCATTGATGATACGATGCAAACAGAAAATGGATCCTGCTTTAAAACAAATGCCTAGGTGAGAAGTAACATAATTTTCTTGTCTATTGTTACATGTAAAAATGTAATAAGATTTTGGTATTTCTCTAAGTGTGACATGTGAGAAAAAAAACAAGAGAACCTTACTAACATCCTAATGCATCCTAATGTCCCTGTAATTTTGAAGGTGATGCATACACAGAAGCAGACAACACCATAGGTGACATTTACAGGGACATTTAGGTTTGTATATTCCGAATCAGGTTAACCTTCCGTTTTAAGTTAAGTTTTAAGCAACAAATTTAGAGGAAACCTTGCTTGAATCAATCTAATTAGGTATTAATTTGTCTTGTAAATCATTACCATCTATGACAGATCATTACTTATTCAATAGAAATTGATTCTGGTATAATTAATTACTAAAGTAATGTACAGAATGAAATAATTTTCCTTCTAAGCTTAAGATAATAATTCAGAAAGAACATCAAATGTATCCACTTGATTTTTTACTCTGTTAAATAATTTTCTTTGAAATGCATGTAATTGATGTGTAATTAGTAAGTCTGAAAAGGCAAAGACAAAGTGAGTAAACAACAGGGTTGCCACTACATGTATTTAGTTGAGGGTTTTCCCAGGACTTTTCAAGGGTATTTAAGTCATTTTCAAGGAAGAAAATAGTTTACAAAATTTCAATCCCCCATTGAAATTTTCTGTGAAACAGTTCAATCATGAACCTTTGATTGTGGAACTATAAAATTCCAGGGTTTTTCAAGGATATTTTCATGTTTTCCAAAATTCAAGGTCTTTTCCAGGACCTTGAACTGTCAAAATGAAATTAATAGATTTTTCAAGGTTTCAAGGATGCGTGACAGTCCTGAAACAAGAACAGGACAGCACAAAGAAACAGACAACAACAAAACACTAACAATAACAACTCAATAATTCCTTGCGCTCATGTTCCCCCAAACTAAAATCCTGGAATCGTTCCTGAGAGGAACAGACAAACAGATTGAACACGATAAAACAGTATAACCTCTTCTTTTGGGAAGCAGGATATAAAATATGCAGATCTTACCATAACTTGTAATAGGAGTTGCCTTGAGTATAGGCCTTTTCTTATACATCCTTAATTCAACATCACATCAAATATGAATATGTTATATTTTTCATACAATTTCCATTTTTAGCGAATCTTCAGCACAAGGAAATCAATTGTCAGAAAAAACTCAATATGTATATTAATTCCAAAGTACAATCATTTTTTTTCCCCTTAGGTTAAGCTAAAGGTTCATATAGTCACATATAACCAATAAAGTCATCAGTCGATTTAAATAAAACCTCCTTCTATTTTGTAAACAACCTTATTCAGAGTTCCATTGAATGCTATCAAAGCAAGATGCTTTTCAGTATAATCCAAGGTGAAAATTATAACAAAATAGATCTTTGATGGTATTTAAAATTAGTTCTTTTGAGAATCAGTATATTGTATCTAATTTTACATCCCAAAAAAATCATTGGACCTATTCAGGCCAAGATCATACTATATCAATAGTTAAAATTGTTAAAAATTTACAAAAATAATCAAAACATTTAAAACCTACATTAAGAACATGTACATATATGAAGGTCAATCATGTTTGATTTGGAGAGAAACCCAATTTCAACCGTCAATGGAGATTTGTTTAAGGCATTAGTCTGTTATCTTAAATTAATGACACATATATCTTTTGTTTGATTTGAAACAAAAAATTATCGGATATCAAATCTTTCACAATTAATCATTCTACAGGTCGATAGTTCCTGCATACATTATTTATTATATAATAAGATAAGTGGTAATCTAATTAATTAAACCTAACAGACAAATTTATGGCTCGTGTAAATATTTACAACCACTAACAAAAATTTGTACAAATACTTATATATTGACTGCATAACTGAATTTTGAACAGAAAACTACAGAAATTATTATTTACACATAAGGCCATAATAAAATAATTCTTAGATTCTCATCCAAATTTCTTGAAAATATGGAGCGGGCAGGCAAATTTTATTTTTTATTTTTTATCCATTTAGATGAAATATTCTGCCATTTAAAGAAAATTAGCCAAAATTTAACAAAATTTCCCCAAAAATCAAAATAAAATTTTTCAAGGGGGGCTGAAAAATCGGGACGGGAGGGGATGAGAATCTAGGCTTTTTTTTTAATGGCCTAAACAATACAAAAATAATTTTAATGTCATAAATTTAAAATATAAATATGCAATCAAACAACTAACTGGCATTGCTAAGTTATAAAATTCATAGCCTATTAAGATGTTGGTTTGAAACTAGTTATCTCCCCTTACCTTAATGTATATCTCCTCATGTAAGTTTCAGTTTCATCAAATTCTATCAGAAGGTTTAAAAGGAGATGTGCTTACCAAATATGTGGACAGTAGTACATTTTTGTAATAGAAGGACATAGAGACAAGCATATGCATATTTATTGAGGCAAACAATGTATTAGCTCCTACTAAAGCCATGAGAATAATCAATGAGTCTGTTTTTTTTATATCAAAAAAACATACTCAAACTCTTTTTATCTAAAAACATACCTTCATCCTCACTAAAATCATCATATAAAAACCTTTTTTATATAAAAAAAACATACTCAAACTCTTTTTATCTGAAAACATACCTTCATCCTCACTCAAATCATCATATAAAAACCTAGGATCTTCATACTGTGAGACGGGTGAAAAATTGTCTGTTTGCTGAGAAGTTGAGTAGTTTCTAGTATCATGTAGGTTATTTGTATTATTTGATGTCACATAATCATAATTCATATGTTGCTTAGTAGTCTTTGGGTCATTATGATGAATATGAGGAAGAAATCCACTGTTTTTAGCACCATGATGAGAAAACTGGTTAGGTTCAAGATAAGGCAAACTAGGTGCTGATGCATTCGATTCCAATCGCTGGAGCGAGTCATCATCATTAGAAAACTTTACATTAATATGCACTTCTTTTTCATCAAGTTCAGAGGCTAAACTAATGGTTACCTCCCTTGATTCATTCCACTGTTTCCTGTTTGAATTACTTCTAATCAATGTTCTATTTGGTAATGAAGATGTCACATTTGTCGAACCGTGATCAGAATATCGTTGGTGTTTAGAAGTTCCGGCACCTTGTTGACTTAATTGTGAATTTGACTGATCTGCATCACTTGTCTGCCATGTTTTTCGCTTTCTAGGAGAGGTTGTGGAAGGGTTTGGGTTGGGCATATGAACAAATTGCTTCTTGCTAATACCAGGAAGATGAACATGGCCCTTTTGCTGTAACATAGCATATTGCTTGAGTTTGCTTTGAGAGTTTTGTGTTGAATTGACATTTTGTGTTGACCTATTTCTAGGAGTTGAGGGTTTCAGTGCAAAGTTCTGTGGTGTTGGCAAGTATCTTGGAGATCCTCTCAATGTTGGTGTTTGATTTTGCCATATAGGTCTAGGTGATGGCTTAGAACTAGGTCTAGAAACCCAAGAAGGATGCTCTGGAATATCTCTAAGATTTGAAGGCTGTCGCTCCAACAAAGCCTTAGGTGCTGGTGTATTGCATTCCCATAATGCTCTTGGTGTAGATAGCTGATTCTCTCTTGAGGATTGAGGTGTATGGTAAAGGACATCTCTTAAGGTTGATAATGTTCTCTCCTTTATGTTCCCTGGTGTAGACATTCTATTACCTTGTGAGTATTGGGGCTGATGCTTTGGTGATTGTCTTTCTTGCATGGCCCTGGGTGAAGATAGTCGATTCTCTTGTATTGATGGTGGTTGATAATTAAACACATCCCTTAGATTTGAAGGCTGCCTTTCTTGCACGACTCTGGGTGTAGAAAGTCGATTTTCTTGAGATGATGGAGGTTGATAATTAAGGATATCCCTTAAGGTTGATGACTGCCTCTCAAGCATAGCTCTAGGGGTAGGGAGTCGTCTTTCTGGCATGGCTCTGTGGGCAGAGGATTGTACTGGTGTGATCCTAGGAGATGGGAGAGGTCCACCTGGAGAGGATCTGGGCGTGGATGGCTTTCTTAGCCACCATCCAGGTCCTAAAGACATAGTTCTTATTTCAGTAAAAACATCTACTTTGAATGTACTATATATAGCCAGCCAACATTCTCAGGTGAGATGATTGAAGTCTGTTTCCTGTCCCTGTTTCAGCATTTGTAAATATGAAAAATCTTGTTAATCCTTTTCATACAATTGTGCTAAGTTCAAATGAATGTTAGGAAAAAGCTGTTCCATTTCAATGCAATAATCTTCAACACAGGCTAATTTAAAATAATCCATAAAAATCCTGATAATTTAAATGAAACACATAAAAATTCTTTATAGATTATATAATTCTAGAGTGCAAACACCTTAAAAATCCTATAAGAATAATCTTATCCTGTGCACAAATATTCCATCTTTATAATAATTCCGTGACAGCTTTTTCATCATATTCTAGTCCATAGTTACAAGACACGCATAATATTGCATTCAATCTGGGATGAAAAGTAATCTTAACATTCTCCCTGCACATGTCTATAGCTAGAGTGTGCTAATCCTAATGACATAAGCTGATGAGAGTTTTCTTAATTACACTACATCAAATAGATGTTTTTACTGTATGTGTTAAGTACACATAATGGTCTAAATTAAGATTAATTTGATTAGTCTTGGATCAATTTAAATGAAGAAAGTAAGTGCAAGCACTAGATTTTGACCTTTAAGGGATCTATAATATGGAATCACTTGAGTTAATTTTAATATATTTTTTCAATATGTTTGAAAATGGGCCAAAAATTGAATGATTTTAAAAGGGAAGCAAGCTATCAAAGTCCATTAGTTAAAAGAAATTGACAATGTCAAAATCATTCATTATTTAATACCTTTAAATGATCAGGTATACAAGTGTATATTTCAAATCAATAAACTAATGAACCAAATTTATTTACCGTATATATCTAATAGGATTTTATATTACTTGCTTAAGCAATTTTACTTAGCTTTAGACTTTCATGACTTTGATATCATGAAAGAAAGTTTCTTACACTTATTTACTGGATTATTGGAAAATGAATAAAGAAAAGTACATGTAGTTCATAATAGATGCATCTTAATTTCCTAAAGCACATGCATGTACACACATGTCTGTTGCATTGAAACAGGTGTGGCCACTATAAGTATGTCTTGTCTGTCATAAGAGGTCTACCTGGACCTAAGTTCTTGAGAAAAAAAGGAAAATCAAGGTCAAGGTCATGTGCCAGGTGACAGAATGGCATTAAAAACTACCAAAAATATGTGGAACTAGATCTAGATATCATACAATTATCACCCTAGTTGGTGTGTGACCCAGTGTTTTCTTTCCCCCAAGAATGTAAGGTCAACCAGACGAGGGCTTGCCCTGAGGGTGACCTTACTTTAAGAGGGGAAAGAAATACTGGGTCACATATCATCTAGGGTGATTACTGTTATATTATATCGAATATTTTAATGAAATAATTTAATATTAAATTTAAAACATATTTTGGACATTTTAACCTTTTTCCATGGAAAAACTACAGTCAATACAATGTTGAAGAAAAATCGTGGGGCTCAGCATCATTATCACGAGAGGGTGACCTTACCATGCAACACAACAATTACCGGTTGACCTAGCGAAATATCACATGTCATGTGACAACGTCTAAGCAAATCACAATAAAGATTTTTATCTGAGAATATAATATCAGGCAGCCACTAGTTGAATCCTGTACATGTACTTCAGGGACTAATATGAACCCGGTATTTATCTACATGTTTAGTAGCCTATATGGTAATGCAATGTAAGTCTACTTCAGGTGTTCAGCAAAAAGTTTAGAAAAAAGCTGGCAAATAATTTCAACTAAACATCAGGAGTTTTTTCTTAAAAACTCCAACTTTAGATCTGTGACTGCGACACAAAAATGTTACAAAACAATAATGCTGTACAAGTGACAGTGTCCATATGTAACCACTTTTTTAAAACAAAAGCTCTTTATAGCCTGAATCATTCACCTATTTGTTTTAGCTTCTTATCTAGATTGATAAGTAGCATACTACAATCTGGGTTAAGCTAAAAAAAAAAAAAAAATAGAATGATCAAGTATACAAACTAAGAAAACATTCAGAAAATTGATTTATAAAACCAGTTAAATTTCATAAAAACAAGTTTGGCCACTAAAAGTATGTCTTTATATAATCACAAAAAAGTGTCTGTATACCAAATATCAGATGCCTAGCTATTATACTTTTTGAGCAATTCATTGTCAACACAAACAAGTATTACAAAAAGTTTTCTGCCTGAAAAAAAGACCTACCGGTAAGTTCACAAAATGACAGTTGCATAAACCATAACCTCATCTGTCTGTAAACCCAATATCAGATGCCTAACTATTATACTTTTCCAGCAATTCATCATCCAGAAAAGTCTTAAAAAAAGTTTTCTGTCTTTTCACAGGGTCACTAGAGCATGAATATGGAGTCAGGGTCACTGGGCATGGTAACATATGCCTAAACCATAGCCTGAACTATCTGTATGCCAAATATCAGATGCCTAACTATTATACTTTTCCAGCAAATCATCCTCTACAAAAGTGTAACAAAAATGTTTTTGGCCTGAAAAAAAAACCTAAGTTCACAGGGTCACTGAAGCATGAAAATGGGGTCAGGGTGACATGACATGGTGATAGTTGCATAGACCATAACCCCAACTGTCTGTATACCAAATATCAGATGCTTAGCTATAATACTTTTCCAGCAATTCATTGTCCACAAAAGTCTTACAAAAAAGTTTATGTCCTGAAGAAAACCCATGTTCACAGAGTCACTGATACATAAAAATGGGGTCAGGGTCACATGACATGGTGACAGTTGCATGGACCATAACCTGAATTGTCTGTATACCAAATATCAGATGCCTAGCTATTATTCTTTTTGAGCAATTCATTGTCAACACAAACAAGTATTACAAAAAGTTTTCTGCCTGAAAAAAAGACCTACCGGTGAGTTCACAAAATGACAGTTGCATAAACCATAACCTCATCTGTCTGTAAACCCAATATCAGATGCCTAACTATTATACTTTTCCAGCAAATCATCGTCCACAAAAGTCTAACAAAAAAGTTTTCGGCCTGAAAAAAAAACCTAAGTTCACAGGGTCACTGAAGCATGAAAATGGGGTCAGGGTGACATGACATGGTGATAGTTGCATAGACCATTACCCCAACTGTCTGTATACCAAATATCAGATGCTTAGCTATAATACTTTTCCAGCAATTCATTGTCCACAAAAGTCTTACAAAAAAGTTTATGGCCTGAAAAAAACCCATGTTCACAGAGTCACTGATACATAAAGATGGGGTCAGGGTCACATGACATGGTGACAGTTGCATGGACCATAACCTGAATTGTCTGTATACCAAATATCAGATGCCTAGCTATTATTCTTTTTGAGCAATTCATTGTCAACACAAACAAGTATTACAAAAAGTTTTCTGCCTGAAAAAAAGACCTACCGGTAAGTTCACAAAATGACAGTTGCATAAACCATAACCTCATCTGTCTGTAAACCCAATATCAGATGCCTAACTATTATACTTTTCCAGCAAATCATCGTCCACAAAAGTCTAAAAAAAAAGTTTTCGTCCTGAAAAAAAACCTAAGTTCACAGGGTCACTGAAGCATGAAAATGGGGTCAGGGTGACATGACATGGTGATAGTTGCGTAGACCATAACCCCAACTGTCTGTATACCAAATATCAGATGCTTACACATGTAGCTATAATACTTTTCCAGCAATTCATCGTCCACAAAAGTCTTACAAAAAAGTTTTACGGCCTGAAAAAGACCCATGTTCACAGAGTCACTGATACATAACAAGTGTGGTCACTAAAAGTATGTCTCGCCTGCCGGCACCATCACTAAAATCAACCACCTAAGCTTTCATTTCTTGATATAAACACAAATTGTGTCTGTATAACCAGTATCAGATGCCTAGCTATTATACTTTTCAAGCAATTCATTGTCCACACAAGTATTACAAAAAGTTTTCTGTCTGAAAAAAAAGACCTAAGTTCACAGAGTCACTGGACCCTAAAAATGGGGTCATGGTCACATGGCATGGAGACAGTTACGTTAACCATAACCTCATCTGTCTGTATACCTAATATCAGATGCCTAGCTATTATACTTTTCCAGCAATTCATTGTCCACAAAAGTCTTACAAAAAAGTTTACAGCCTGAAAAAAGACCTACGGTAAGTTCACAGAGTCACTGGAGCGTAAAAATTGGGGTCAGCGTCACACGGCATCGTGACAGTTGCGTAGACCATAACCTACCAAATATCAGATGCCCAACTATTATACTTTTCCAGCAATTCATTGTCCACAAAAGTCTTACAAAAAAGTTTACAGCCTTAAAAAAGACCTAATTTCACAGAGTCACTGGAGCATAAAAATGGGGACAGCGTCACTCGGCATGGTGACAGTTGCATAGACCATGACCTGAACTGTCTGTATACCAAATATCAGATGCCTAGCTATTATACTTTTCTGAATGGCCTTAATCATATTAAGTTGTATATGTATAAACCTAGCAAAGAGGTACCAATGGGGCATATTCATGATGATATCATACTTCTTTTATAGAAGAGTAACTTAATCCCATATGTAAACCTAAGTCTTACACCTCCCTTTTTCTGTGATCCAAGTTGACAAGACATTCACAGGAACAATATTTTAGTGATTTTTGTTTCTGCATGTCCTAAGGTATAAGTGTACAAAGTTTCATGATAATACTATATTTCCTTAATGGTAAAGTAACTTAAACCATTAGATAGGAATAGATGTCCCACAACTTTTGTAGATGTACATAAAAAAACATTTTTTAAAGAGTTGAGAATACAATTTTGAGCCAGCAATGATATTTATAGATCTCAATGAGCTTGACAATTTGCCTAGTTACTTTTTCTCTAGTACTTATAGATTTCAAGATAAAGTTTGAGAAATGGGAAAACTGTCAATTATGCTAATTAAGGGGGAATAACCCTTTTAAGGAGACATCATATAACTTTGACTCAACAGAGAGTTTTGTAAAGCTTTTGATGCTGATGAGGGAAGTTTTCTCTATGTCCTATACTCTTGGAGGTAAGACTATGGTCTGACTACCCTGTTCTAATATTAGCAAGAGCAGCCATGTTAGTTGATTGGCGACATAAATTTTACCAATTGTAATAGTAAAGGCATTCTAAAGATCAATTGTACAAAATTTATAAGCAATCCCTTCATTTGTTTATAAAGAAGAAGAAATTACCATACAGACACTAAGTGATGCAAAAGCTAAAATTATCGTTTGAATCAGGTGAGCTTAAAAAATTCATGCAACAACAAACACTTATTTGACACTAGAGTATCATAACAAAGATGTGAATCTGGCACTAATGACTATTCCATTATGCTGTTGCTGCTAAGAGACAACATATGATGCAAAGCAATTTACTATTTCTTAATTCAATATCAAAAAGCCAAGACATGTTATTAGCATTAAATTATCAGTTGCAGAACAATATTTACATGATCTGTAACTGTAACTTTTTCATAGATTTTATAAAACATATTTGACAGTGATCTTTGTTTGTTCATATTTACCTATAGATGCATATCTGTATGTAAATATCATGATTATATCATACATCCCTCATGGAAAAGGAACTAATATCTGAAGGTAAACCTGATTTGGGTTAGTTGGTCAAACGCACTGGGTAAAACATATCCTAACACTGATTGCAGTATATGCCTCTCCACTTGCATAGGTGTGGCATCATAAATACCTGTGAAAGTTATATACAGTTATTGCATCATTTCTACTTACAGAACTGACCTTTATTTTGATCTTCATTTTCAGGACTTTGTCTATCTGGTATCACAGGTTTAGAAAGACTTTTATCCGAATGATTCATTGTCCTTGTTTCACTGCGTACAGATGCTGGCAGAGATGGCAAGGGTCTAGATGGCTTCTGCTCCTTGGAGGCACTCTGTGGCCTTGAAGGCTTGGTGGCATTAGGAGTGTTACGCTTCACTGGTTTAGGTTTAGAAATGCTATCTTCAGTCTGTGCAACAGGGGATGGTGAAGAAGGAACTTTTTTCACCTCTTTCCGAGGCTCGTTAGCAGGTGAGGTAGACTTTGTAGAAATGTTCCGAGATGGTTGAGAGGAGATATTTTTAGGAGGGGGAGGAGAAACAGAGGCAGGGGAGGTAGGTTTAGGACTCCTCGGTGAGGGTTCTATCTCGTGTAAGTCCACATTGTGTCCATAATCAAACACCTGATTGCCACAACCTTTTTCTACTATTCCATCGAATACAATCTCTCCACCAATGAATATCCTAGCATGTTTAACTCCTAAGTCTAAATCCTGTAAATTTATAGAAAACAAAAAATATGATTAAGGTTATTAGAATTAATTATGAAAGGCTTATTTCATATGAAAATTGTATTTTTTTATGGCCCGACCACGTATGTGGATCGGACATATAGTTTTACCCTTGTCCGTCCGTCCGTCCGTAACACTTTGGTTAAGTTCTTGGTTAAGGTCCATTACTCGGATACTAGATGTTGGGGGTCAATGATATTTCACCACCAGATGGGTCTTGGGTAGGGCTACACCACCCACTAGAAATTAGGTCACTGTGACCTATATTTTATGCAAGAACAACTTCGGTTAAGTTCTTGGTTTTAGGTCCATAACTTGGATACTAGATGTTGGGGGTCAATGATATTTCACTACTAGATGTATCTTAGGTAAGGTGACACCACCCACTAGAAATTAGGTCACCGTGACCTATATTTTACGCATGAATGACTTTGGTTAAGTTTTTGGTTAAGGTCCATATCTCAGATACTACATGTTAATGGTCAATGGTATTTCACTACTCGATGAGTCTTGGTAACATGGCACCACCCACCAGAAATAAGGTCACAGCGACCTATATTTTACACATGAACACTTTTGATCAATTTTTTGGTAAAGGTCCATATCCCAGGTAATACACATTGAGGGTCAATGATATTTCAAGAACGGGAGGGCCATCCTGTGGCTCATAGACACATTTTCTAGATTTTTTTTTTTAAATTCATGTTTTATTACCTGTTATGCTAGAAAAGGTTACACTTACTATGACAGACACTCTCTAAACTTGTTCATTTGAGCATAATACAATAGCTAAGTAAATGTTTTCTGCATATTTTTTTTATTACCTGAATACTTTTGTTGAAGTTCCAGATTTTGACCCTAGCTATCGGAGGGTTGGCAGGTAAGGTTAAACAGATTTCTACTGGTATATCCTTTCTGTATCTGCAACACCACATGTTCCTTTCCTTGTTTGTCTGAAAAAAAAACACGACATTATTCAAAATGTACTTGTTTAAGCTTTTTTTTCCAGAGTGCAAATGCATTAAATAATGATCAAATATTAATTTGACTGGGTCCAACCAAATGTGTTGCCAAAAATGTTCAACAAAAACTATTGTTTGAATCATTTTTCTTCTAATAAATATGTAATTCTGTTTACTAACTCCGAAACAGGAATCAAAATAGAAAAACGTTGAGCTCACAAATAAATATCCCCCAACCGCTGATCTAATGCCAATTTGAAAAAATAAAATAAAATAGATTGTGCAAATCTCTATTATTATTGCACAAAGATTGTGTAAAAGTTGCATGAACATTCATTCATTAAGTGATTAAGATTGAGCTGTGGATAAGAGATGGGTCCCCCTATGTGGTCTAATGGGTTAAGTCCATGATTTGGAAAACACCAAACATAAATCAGACCAAATCTTATAAGAAGAGGTGCAAATCTAAAATATGGCATAATGATTGTGTGAAAGATTTATGAATTCATTCAGGGTTTTAGGAGGAGCTTTGGATAAGAGATGGGTACCCTAAGGTGTAACAGGGGAGGCACAGATGCAGGGACAGACATCCTTATTACTTTATACCTCTACTATTCTAGCAGGGTGGATAAAATGAGAATTACTAAAGCATAACTATTAAAGTGTAAGTTCGCGATTTTTGAGTTATTAGTTTATTTGATTTATTATAATGAGAGTAGGCATCACGCCGGGTTTGGGCATTGAAAACGATATATTAAGAAAGATATTCGTAATTTTATTCCAATACACAAGACCATATGGGCGCGTCCATGCTATGAACAATAATGAATTATGGGATAGCTCAATTGGAGATGTGACGTCACATCTCCAATGATAAATACATTAACCAAATGACGATATTTGTAACATAAGACCAATGTTGTCTATCTTAATAATGATTTGAAATATGAATAATTTGGCATTGATATTTTTTTAATCCCGCGTTTTTTTTTTATCGAAATAGCTAGATAATAGTTTACTTAAATCTGAAATCGTTTTAAGATAATTAATTATAATTCCAAATAGTAAATAATCTGAAATATTTATTGACACGGTAGCCCTAGTTTTCAATCCTTTTTCAAATATTTAAGACGATATTAAATTCAGTTCTTCGTGCATGTACAGGTGTCAATTAAAATCATTAACCTTTACGATCATTAACCATGGACGATCTGCCACGCCCCGTTGGTTAATTACAGGTATAATTGACAGATATCATAGATCAATTAAGGTGCTCCTCCAATCAAAGACTTCCTTGCAGCACTCAACCCGCTTAAGACACACCCACCACAGCTCGATTTTAAGAATTTCGACCGGCACATCTTTTAATAATTTCTTAATTAGTATACGGTATAATTAATCAGCAGGTGTCAATATCATCTGCCCACTCCATTGACTACCTTTCTCTTACAATTATCAATCAGCCAAAGCGTGGTGCTACATCGTGCATGGTTTGTGTAATACTAGTACCCAAATTAAAAATGTGTTTAAAGAGTTTTAGTTCCCACTTTTTTCGCTTTTGAAGTGTTGGAAAAACAATTAACTACATATTTTTTTGCAAGACAAAAAAAAAGATTCCTACAGTTTATTCTTTTTATATGTTTTTAATTAGAAAGGGTATTTTATTAACATTTTCGCACTTCAATGTTCAAACGACACTGGCGGACCAAAGGGGTTGATTTTCGTTAAAAGAAAGTGTTCTAGAACCCATTACAACCAGGTAAATGTCAACTTCTAATACACAGGAAACAATATTAAACCCCTGTGGTGCCGATAGTTTGCACAGGGGACCAAACATACACAGGAAACGGCAGGTGAACCCCTGTTGTGCCAGTGGTTTGTAGAAGGGAATAAAGTCTTATACACAGAAAACGATAAGTAAGCCCCTGTGGTGCGATGGTTTGCACGGAAGGACTAATTATCATAATATCACTTCAAACGAATCATGCAACGTAATTCCAGTAGGGTGTCAGGGAACCATGAATTTTAAACAGAATGTATAAAGGAAATAGTATAGGGCAATTCTACATACTGGAAATTAAAATATATATTTTCCGAAAATGTCTGTACGGCGAATCAAAAAAAATATTTAAAAATTCTATATTTTTCTACGAATTAAATCTGAACTTAACGATTGGTTCCATTTTTAAACGTCTCACAATCAATCATTAGACTGACTTTTATCATTCCCGACTTAATTATAATTATTTCAAATTGTCCGTTGTGGTACACATCGGTAAATACCACATGGGTATAGGATGCAACATTCAGGCTTTGAGCAGCGCCATCTAGTACAAATCACGTGACCCTCCATGGATAGATTTTTTTTACTTTCAAAAGCCAATTTTATCCTAACTATGCATATTTGAGCACTAGGAATTTCACCAAAGTTATTTTTATATGATAGTCTTTCAATGTACAAAATTTGAAAAAATCGCGAACTTACACTTTAATTTATTACCTTTCCCTTCCCGTTGAAAATAACATCAACAATATTTCTATTGTCCCTTGCTCCATGAACGGTAACAGCACTACTATTGACTGGTATCAACTTCCTGTGTTTATCAAAGAACTGTAACTCTGTCAAACCAATTAAGTCCTTGTGTCCCCAGGTAGATAAAAGTTCTATGTTAACATCTACAACATCATCAGGACTTCTGGATTTTGATGAAGGTGTATTCTAACAAAAGAGAAAAAAATATTTTAAATGATGATATACACATCAAAATGTGTTTGATGTTAAGATAAACATTACAATTTTATAGCATATATTAAGAAATAAGTCCATAAGAAAACAGTGATGAATTTTCAACTAAGTTGTTGATGTATCAAAAAGAAATGATATGATTAGAGTTAAGATTATTACCAATATGGCATTTCACTTACTTTTATTCAAATCAAAAACAAAAAGAGAGAGAAAAAAAACAATTAACAGAAGCTATTTCTTACTGTAAACATTTCAGTCAGTTAAAAGATACAGAGTTTTAGAAAACAAACCTTGGATGAAATAAGCAAGACCCATGTGACAAAATAAGATAGATAAATATCTAACCTTTGAACTTGCTTTGTTGACCATATTATTCACTGGTTCAGTTGCCTTGATTGGTGTGCTGGGTTTTGTTTTCGTGTCATTTTCTACAGAGCTTTCAATCTTAGTTAGTACAGTCATCAATTTCTTTTGTTGTCTAAAAATTGAACAAATATGGTATGCAATGTTTTTATTCTTTCTTTTTCATTGAATTGGAAAATCCGTCATAGTTAACAAAAAATGGCTGCATTTCGTTTAACAGGAAGAAAGTGAGTGACCGAACAAAAATTGATGCCTAATAAATTAGACCCAATGCTGATGCTAAATACCAATTATCAAGAGACCATGATAAGTGGTTGCTGAGAAAAACTGTAAGAATTTCTTTTCCCTGCTCGCCCACTGCCTAACATTCACCATTTTATACCAAAATTTTTCACTCCATGAAATCCAGCCAAAAATATTTTTATAAAACCCAAAACTAACGGGATAAAATTTAATACTAACTCTTTAACTAAACTTTTCCGAATGTTTAAGCAAAATTTATTTGTTACATATAAAATACAACAGATTTGATGAGCAATACCCTTATACTCACTTTGGTTGCATGAGTAAGACTTTTTTCATTATTTCAGCCAGTTTATCATTCTTCAGGAAGCTATCACTATCTTGTGGAGTATTGGATTCCCGTCTAGGAGAAGAGGGAACATTTCTTGATTCTCTCCCTTGGGTAGACTCTCTAGTCTCTGACTTTCTCATGGGACTTTCTTTTGACCTTTGAGGTCCACCAACATCAGGACGATTTTTTGTTGGAGTTTTGACAATTCTGTCATCAGTTGATTTTCTTTGAGGATTCAAACTTGATGGTCTTGGTTTCTAAAAAAGATCACAAGAGTCATGAAAGTAGATACATAAGTTTAATAATAAAAAAAAAATATATATATTTTTAAACATGTTACACCAATAGGTCAGATCTATGTTTGCTATAAACAGTCAATAGATCATTACTATTCTTGATTTTTTTTTAATTTATAAAAGTAAGTCTAATTACATTTTTTCAGTATTTTCTTTATTTTCTAAATACATTGTCTTTATAGATTGAAGGTAGAAAAAATACAAGATTATTTAAATGATTTTGAAAAGTAAATGAGAAAAAAAATTGTACAATTTTAACCTACTAGTATTTCAAACCCAACCAGTCATTCTCATGCAATTCTGAAAGTATGAAAATTTGTGCAGGGATATTTTCATAATTTTGTCATGGTTACATTTCACATAGGGTATAATTTAGCATTTGCTGGGCAGTCTAATATCTAGTGGTATTCAATTATCTCCCCTGCGGAAAAAAGCTAATGTGTTTTTAAATTTTTAACGATGACAACGACGATGGCGACGGCATGTAAACAATCTTCAACTTTCATTTATTGCGCATGGACCTGACTACTATCATATACATTGGACATGTCATGTTATTAAAGAATCTTTTCTGTTGCGTAAACAGTTGTTTATAAGGTCAACAAAAGTGCATATTTTAACAAATCGAGTGAAACTTGCTGGACGTTGGAAAAAATTAAAATGTCTACTCAACCTTAAAAAAATCACACTAGGCGTAATACCTGCAGTACATTCTCGAAATTTGTGGGCATGTTAGGTTATTACCTTTTCTTACGACAGATATTAGTTTGGAAATTATATTTTACTGTTATCACTTAACGATCCATTTGAATTCAATGTGTAACTATGAAATACTTTCAAGGGACACAACCAAGTTCTATCGTTCATTAATAATAAACATGATAAAAGGGGGCATTCCTATTTTTAAAACGGATGACTGAAGATTGAATTGGACATTTAATCCAATACAATGCAAATTCACATGTTGTTGAACCCAATTTACGGACACCGGTCAACAAGAGGCTCCCAGGAGCCTGAATCGCTCACCTGACATATGTGCCTGAAGTAAAGGTTATAAGGCAAAATTTATTTGACGTTGAAAGGGTCATAAGATTAATAAGGGGGTCATCTGACAATATGGTGGATCTATAGGTGCTGATCACTTTTGTTCTCAATCAAAATCTAAAAATCTGTCACCCTTTTTGAGTTATTTGCAAAAAAATGCAGTTTAACCTAATGTTCTATTTTCAGCCACAGCGGCCATGTTTTACAACCAATCAAAAATCCCCACAACAGTTCTATACACCTAATAATAATAAACAATAATACCAAGTTTGGTTCCATTTGGACTTAAAGTGTCAGAGGAGTTAACATTTTCAATATAAGGAAATGCTGTTAAAATGCTCAATTTTGACGTTCCAAGGGCAATAACTCCTCAAAGGAAAGGTCCTACAACGTTGACCCTGTTACATATTTTGTAGATCTTGATGCGCTTAACAATATGCAATTTAAATTTCTCAAATATCTAGTATAGTTTTCAAGATATTGAGCTAAACAGGTGCAAAATTTGCAAAAAAATCCACAAAAAGGGCAATAACTCCTACATGGGTTGTTGGATTTTCTTCAAAATTTCAGAGCTGGTAGATCTTGAGGTGCTGGTCACTTTTGTTCCTATAAAATTTTAAAATCTGTCACCGTTTTAGAGTTATTTGCAAAAAACTGTCATTTACCCCTATGTTCTATTTTTAGCCACAGCGGCCATGTTTTACAACAAATCAAAAATCCCCACATCAGTTCTATACACCTAATGCTAATAAACAACTATACCAAGTTTGGTTCCATTTGGACTTAAAGTGTCAGAGGAGTTAAGGTCTTCAATGTAATGAGGAAATGCTGTTAAAATGCTAAATTTTGACGTTCTAAGGGCAATAACTCCTAAAAGGAAAGGTCCTACAACGTTGACCCCATTACATATTTTGTAGATCTTGATGTGGTTAACAATATGCAATTTAAATTTCTCAAATATCTAGTATAGTTTTCAAGATATTGAGCTAAACAGGTGCAAAATTTGCCAAAAATCCACAAAAAGGGCAATAACTCCTACATCGGTTGTTGG
This sequence comes from Arcuatula senhousia, assembly GCA_963971305.1. Classification (NCBI taxonomy): domain Eukaryota; kingdom Metazoa; phylum Mollusca; class Bivalvia; order Mytilida; family Mytilidae; genus Arcuatula; species Arcuatula senhousia. Next base: position 27,645,488 of record OZ020307.1, on the reverse strand, counting down.
ATTTTCTTCAAAATTTCAGAGCTGGTAGATCTTGAGGTGCTGATCACTTTTAATCCCTATCAAAATTTTAAAATCTGTCACCGTTTTAGAGTTATTTGTAAAAAAACTGCAATTTACCTCTATGTTCTATTTTTAACCACAGCGGCCATGTTTTACAACCAATCAAAAATCCCCACATCAGTTCTATACACCTAATGCTAATAAACAACTATACCAAGTTTGGTTCCATTTGGACTTAAAGTGTCAGAGGAGTTAAAGTTTTCAATGTAATGAGGAAATGCTGTCAAAATGCTAAATTTTGACGTTCTAAGGGCAATAACTCCTAAAAGGAAAGGTCCTACAACGTTGACCCTGTTACATTTTTTGTAGATCTTGATGTGCTTAACAATATGCAATTTAAATTTCTCAAATATCTAGTATAGTTTTCAAGATATTGAGCTAAACAGGTGCAAAATTTGCCAAAAATCCACAAAAAGGGCAATAACTCCTACATGGGTCGTTGGATTTTCTTCAAAATTTCAGGGTAGGTAGATCTTGAGGTGCTGATCACTTTTACCCTTTGCCAGAATTTTGATATCTGTAGCCGTTTTTGAGTTATTTGCAAAAAACTGCATTTTACCCCTATGTTCTATTTTTAGCCATGGCGGCCATGTTTTATGACGAATCAAAAATCCCCACATCAGTTCTAAGCACCGAATGCTAATGAACAACCATACCAAGTTTGGTTGCAATTGGACTTACGGTGTCAGAGGAGTTAACGTTTTAAAAAGTTTACTGACGACGGACGACGGGCGGACGACGGACGCCAAGTGATGACAATAGCTCACATGACCCTTCGGGTCAGGTGAGCTAAAAAGGTAAACATGTTCTATGATGTAATCAAATTCAACAGGTAAATCGTGTACTTTTAACAAATAGTGTGTTTTTTTTCAATTTTTTATATAAAAGTTAAAGTTGTGCGATCCATTTCAGTTTGCACCGTATGCATTTCATAAATATCCACATAATAACATGCATAAAAATGCAATCTGTTACTTTTAAAAACTCTTTTTAATTCAAAAAAGTTTATTTTATCAGCATAACCTAAAATTGGAAGAAATTTTGTACTTAAAAGAACTTTTGATTCACTTGACAACCAGGATAAACATTCGAATTGACTTTCCTATCTTTTCCGATGGAGAGCTCACATTCTATTGTTTAAATACCACCGGTTTTCGGACTGTGGGATAATTATTTATTTATAAATAGGAATTACAGCATTTGCTAGGATTATTCATTACATATCTGTTAATAAGAATTAGACTATACATGTGGGGATATTTTTGCAGATGAAGCAAAATTAGTCTCAAAATCAAAAACTTTAATGTTATAGTATTATTGAACAACAAGCTCTATAAAATGTCTACATACAGGTTTGTCAGGAGTAGTTGCCCTGACCAGCTTTGATGCTTTCTCATTTTCTGCTTTCAGAGCAGCCATGACAGCTGACGCCTCTTCAGTAGAGTCGACTTTCTCTGGTTTGTTACGTCTGTTGGCTGATAATGGACGCTCCTGTTTTGACCTTGAGGAAACATCTATAAAGTACAAAACACTAGGTTTTTATCAAAAATGCAAAAAAAGTCATTTCATTGAGCTTTTACAAAAGCTTAAAACATCATAAAGTATAATTTCTTTGTTTTTATTACCAAATACATAATAATCATTCACATTGATGTTTTCTAGAAGTTTTTTTTATAATTAACTTTTAACTATAATAAAAAGCTTCGCCGAGCGCAGCATGATACGACCGCAACATGTTGAACCCTGTACGTTTTAGGCCCAATATGGATAGTCAATTGCTCTGGACATATGCAGCCCATGGTGGACTGACAAAGGTTTTTGACACATGCAGCTTTTGGTGGACTTTCTAAATTCACATTTTAAAAGGAATTATTTTTTTTTCCAAAGGAGATCAAAATCAGACCACAAATAAATAAGTTTCGATTTTGGCCCCTTAATTTCATAACAGGGGAAAAGGGGGGGTCGCAAAAATTAATTCTCAATTTTGTATCCACTATTTGACAAGAACAAACATGCAAAAAAAAATTTCAAAATCGGATCACAAGTAGAAAAAATTTCCATTTTGGTCCCTTTTGGCCCCTAATTACATAATAAGGGGGGAAAGATAGGGGTAGCAAAAATTAATTCTCAATTTTGCATCCGCTATTTGACAAAAACAAACATGCAAAAAAAAATTTCAAAATCGGTCCACTAATAAAAATGTTTCAATTTTGGCCCCTTTTAGGGCCGTAACCCCTATAAGGGGTCATCTGACAACTTCGACCCTAGGGAGACTTTTGTAGAGCTAAATGAGCTGAACAATTAAGCAAGCAACAGCTTTTTGCTATCTGCAATAGTTTTCATACTATAGGGCAAAAACATGAAAAAATGCTATTTTTCACCTTTAAGGGGCCGTAACCCCTATAAGGGGTCATCTGACAACTTCGACCAAATGGAGACTTTTGTAGAACTTTTGATCCTGAAGCAGTAGGGTGGCATCAGATTTCATCTATCTCTTATACTTTTTAAATTACAAGCCAAAAACAGTAGTCTGACCCCCTGGTCTATTTTTAGCCACAGCGGCCATGTTTTTTGACAAATCAGAACTTGAAACACATCTATAGTGCATGACACCCTATTGATCAATCATACCAAGTTTCATTGAATTCTGTTCAGTAGTTTCAGAGGAAAAGATTTTTGAAAAAGTTATTGTAAGAACAAACTAAAAGTTGCAATTTGGCCCCTTTTGGCCCTTAATTTCTAAACGAAAAAAGGGGGGGGGACTCCCAAAATCAATCCCATCCATCCTTTAATGGTAAGAAATATCATTGTCAAATTTCATTGGATTTGGATAACTAGAACTAAAGTTATCGTGTATACACTAAAGTTAACAGACGACGACAACGACGACAACGACGACAACGACGACAGCATCATACCATTATACGTCCGCAATTTTTTTGCGGTCGTATAAAAAATGGGTTTTGGATAAGACCATGCTGTATACCTTCTCATGTTTACCATCAAATTGTTTTGAATGGTTGATATTTTTTTGAATTTATTATCTGGAAGCATTGACAAACAGTTCAAAGGCCATCTTTTTAAAGCAAAAAAAAAGAAATGTCATCATTGCTTGCAATTAAAATATGACTGATAACCTATAGCAACATAGACATTACTGAATGTCTATAGTAATAAATACATAACTGATTACCTATAATCAGTGTACCACACACTTACTAGCTTCTAGTACATGATCTTTTGTAGGTTTTTGATTCCTAAGACTAGCAGGGACTGGAGCTTTACGATTAGAACTATAGCCATTGGAGTCTTGATCAACATCCTTCTTTCTAGCTGCTGATAAGTTATGCTGTAACTTTTCTGAAATGAAGATTCCCAATTAGAAAATTTAGCAAGCATTAAGCAGTTATTTTATATATTTTCATTTTCTAAAGCAGTTTTTCTATGTTTTAGATGGTAACGTAAATTCTGAAGCTAATAAAAAGAACCTTACCAGTGTTTCCATTAAAGCAGAAATGAGGATATTTTACCACCAAAATATCTCACTGACCCCCAGATTTTTCTAAATTTTCTATATAACCATTAAAATTTGACCCTTTCAAATGTTAAACTTTTGCCTATTTTACTCTCTTCTCAACATTTCACCCGAAACACTTCTTACAGTAACATAATGCTTCTTTACAATAAAACATGTTCAGGTTGTACCTAGACCATTTTAACCACATTGGTATTTCTAACAGATCTGTAAAGCTATTTCAGGGTTTAATGTGTTCCCTAGGCTTTGTAAAAATTGTTTTGTACCAGTTTTTAACAAATTTACCATAGCACTATAAATCTTACTCTGTTGATGAGGAGCAGCTAGCTCTAACACTATAGTGTCTGTATGTTTGAACACAGGAGCTTTCTTTTCTTCCTCTAAACTGTCTGTAGCTTCAACGTAATCCTCATCAATATCCTCTTCTTCCTCAGGGATGGGGGACTCTCTGTCTGATAACTCCTCCTCCTGGTAAAATATACAGTGAAATCAGTATAAATCAAATGAAATTTTGTTTAAACCAAAACTTGAAAGAACTGAACTTCTGTATTAACCATACACTGGTTGAACTAAATTCATGTCCAGACCAAACACTGATTTTCAAAAAAATACTACAATCTTTAGCTTCTTTTCTTGATGATTGTGTTATTTGTTAAGTAATAAGCAAAGATTGAGGGTGTTATGGATAAGATATTTATGAGTTAAATACCAGGGTATATGAAAACTTCCCTTAATTCCTATAATTTAATTTTGAGAGTAGAAACATTTTGGGAACAAGTCCTATGAGTTTATACCGTTTTAGCCTAAATATTCAGACAACAATAAATAAAATTTCAGTCTAAACAACAACAAGAGGCTCCCAGGAGCCTGAATCGCTCACCTGACATATGTGCCTGAAGTAAAGGTTATAAGGCAAAATCTATTTAACATTGAAAGGGTCATAAGATTAATAAGGGGGTCATCTGACAATATGGTGGATCTAAAGGTGCTGATCACTTTTGTTCTCAATCAAAATCTAAAAATCTGTCACTCTTTTTGAGTTATTTGCAAAAAAATGCAGTTTAACCTAATGTTCTATTTTTAGCCACAGCAGCCATGTTTTACAACCAATCAATAATCCCCACAACAGTTCTATACACCTAATAATAATAAACAATAATACCAAGTTTGGTTCCATTTGGACAAGTATGGTTCCATTTGGACTTAAAGTGTCAGAGGAGTTAACATTTTCAATATAAGGAAATGCAGTTAAAATGCTCAATTTTGACGTTCCAAGGGCAATAACTCCTCAAAGGAAAGGTCCTACAACGTTGACCCTGTTACAAATTTTGTAGATCTTGATGCGCTTGACAATATGCAATTTAAATTTCTCAAATATCTTGTATAGTTTTCAAGATATTGAGCTAAACAGGTGCAAAATTTGCAAAAAATCCACAAAAAGGGCAATAACTCCTACATGGGTTGTTGGATTTTCTTCAAAATTTCAGAGCTGGTAGATCTTGAGGTGCTGATCACTTTTGTTCCCAATCAAAATTTTGAAATCTGTCACCGTTTTAGAGTTATTTGCAAAAAACTGCCATTTACCTCTATGTTCTATTTTTAGCCACAGCGGCCATGTTTTACGACCAATCAAAAATCCCCACATCAGTTCTATACACCTAATGCTAATAAACAACTATACCAAGTTTGGTTCCATTTGGACTTCAAGTGTCAGAGGAGTTAACGTTTTCAATGTAATGAGGAAATGCTGTTAAAATGCTAAATTTTGACGTTCTAAGGGCAATAACTCCTAAAAGGAAAGGTCCTACAACGTTGACCCTGTTACATATTTTGTAGATCTTGATGTGCTTAACAATATGCAATTTAAATTTCTCAAATATCTAGTATAGTTTTCAAGATATTGAGCTAAACAGGTGCAAAATTTGCAAAAAATCCACAAAAAGGGCAATAACTCCTACATGGGTTGTTGGATTTTCTTCAAAATTTCAGAGCTGGTAGATCTTGAGGTGATCACTTTTGTTCCCAATCAAAATTTTGAAATCTGTCACCGTTTTAGAGTTATTTGCAAAAAACTGCCATTTACCTCTATGTTCTATTTTTAGCCACAGCGGCCATGTTTTACGACCAATCAAAAATCCCCATATCAGTTCTATACACCTAATGCTAATAAACAACTATACCAAGTTTGGTTCCATTTGGACTTCAAGTGTCAGAGGAGTTAACACTTTCAATGTAATGAGGAAATGCTGTTAAAATGCTAAATTTTGACGTTCTAAGGGCAATAACTCCTAAAAGGAAAGGTCCTACAACGTTGACCCTGTTACATATTTTGTAGATCTTGATGTGCTTAACAATATGCAATTTAAATTTCTCAAATATCTAGTATAGTTTTCAAGATATTGAGCTAAACAGGTGCAAAATTTGCAAAAAATCCACAAAAAGGGCAATAACTCCTACATGGGTCGTTGGATTTTCTTCAAAATTTCAGGGTAGGTAGATCTTGAGGTGCTGATCACTTTTACCCCCGCGCCAGAATTTTGATATCTGTAGCCGTTTTTGAGTTATTTGCAAAAAACTGCATTTTACCCCTATGTTCTATTTTTAGCCACGGCGGCCATGTTTTACGACGAATCAAAAATCCCCACATCAGTTCTAAGCACTGAATGCTAATGAACAACCATACCAAGTTTGGTTTCAATTGGACTTATGGTGTCAGAGGAGTTAACGTTTGAAAAAGTTTACGGATGGACGACGGACGCCATGTGACGCCAATAGCTCACATGACCCTTCGGGTCAGGTGAGCTAAAAAGGATGGATTTGATTTACAAACTTTTAGAAGCAAAACGATCTGTCATGCATATAATAAATTCTACTTTAAAAATTAAAATTCTTTAAAGAACCAAGTTCATTTATGACCAAAGCCAACACAAATGGTAAAAAGTCTATAAACTGAGCTATTAATCAGAACAACAAACATAGCATGCTATATTAACTGTCTCTTATGCTACCTGGCTAGAGTAATATAAATCTTCCTCAATATCAGAGTCATCACTTTCCTTTAAATAATTATAACTAAATAATATAAAACAATGAAACTTTAAAAAACTAATACTATGTGTAATTACGGATTTACCATTATCATCATCAACTTTCCATTAGAATCAAAATGATTTATCATAACTTGACATCTATATAAAAATATAGGCTTGAACAAACTTTATGAATCTCAGCAATAATTGGTATTTCATAAATTTCACTAAATTGTTAAAATGAACAACAAACTTACAGAGCTCACTTCTCTTGCGATGCTTTCACGAATGCTAGCATTCATACACAAACTTTGTCTAAGTTTCTACAAAACATTATTAGTAAAAGTTATACAATAAGTAACATGCTTGAGACATGCTATCAAAATATGCAATTAATTCAATTCTTGATTACCAGGATTTATTAATACATGTGCACTAATAGGCAGTATGGGATAATCGGGATTCTCAGATCATTCTCCCTAACAAATTTTACATCAAAGCCTTTCAGACTAAACTCAGTTTTTTATATACTGATATCCCACCTATTTGAGATATATTCTGATTCATACACAATCTTAGTCTATGACAAAAATCCTCAATTGGTTGCATATTGTATGGGTGTAAAAAATTCTGTACTGATATAGTACAGAGTTTCTAAAAAACCAACATTTACAAAAGTAAACAAGGATATGTTGGATGATCCAAACAAACTCATAGATAAAATGATGATCACTTAAAAAAAAGTTTCCATACCTTGACATCAGATATACTGAGTTCTAGCTTTTCATTGATCTCTTCTGTCTTTGGCGAAGGTCTCTTCTTAGAAATCTCTGATCCAGGCGATGATTTCTTGGGTGAGGGTTTAAATTTATTGAACCTGTTGTGTTTGGAGGCATCAATTTCAATAGAGCTATCTGAATCATCATCAGACAAATACTGAGACATACTGGCTCTCATCTACAAAGGATGTAAATGAACAATATACATGTAACTCTTAAATCTTAAGGAAGTTCATAAAAAGAAACAATATCAACACAAAAGTTGTGAAAACCAGGTTAACAGTTAATTCATACAAATGGGATACATCTTAAAAGAAGGTAAGCTGTGACAGTTTAATTGATGCTAATTTAATTTTTTTGAACAAGTTTTTTTTTATATATCTAAATAAACAATGAAAACAGCTTCTAAAATTTGTGATTAATATTTTTAACGAGAGTTTAAACAGTACATGAACATTAATGTCTATTTATTTTTTCTGTATTATACATGTTATAAAGAAGTTTTGGACATTTACTTGTTCTTCTTCTGAATCTTCATCTTCAAAGTCATCTTCATAGTTACCAGTTATTAATTCTGAAAGAAGAAAAAATAGATATACCTACCAATCATTTTTCTTAATATCTTGGGAAATAAATAACCTAAATAAATACTTCATACAAATTTAATACTTGCTTGTTTAAAAATTTGAATATCAATTATAATTAAATTTGCAAATTTGCATACATGATGTCTCTTATCACAAAAATTAAAAGATCAACACTTTTCTCAAATAATTTCCAAGTTTCAGCTGAAAGAGAGTTGAGATATAATGTAAAAGAGTACATAATTTTCACTAATTTCTCGACATTCATTGACACACAAAAATTATAACGCTTGAAATGTTAATCAATCATATTAAAATAACAATATGGAGATGAAACTGCAAAAATGACATTACCCGAAAATAAAAACATCCCTTTTTACACCATGAAATTTTCCACATGCGACAAAAAAAAAACTTATAGGTATATTTACAAATGAGTTACATCTATATGTATATTGTCAGAATATGTACAATATGGATCATTATTTACCATTTTTTTTCAAAGATTTATTTGTATACCTGGAGCTCTAACTCTCCTATTTTCTCCTCTCTCTGTTTTGATTTCTACAGAGGCTGCGTGCCAGTTCCTTCTCCTTTCCCTAGCAGGAGCTGTTTTAGCCCTCCGTTGTTGTTCAGCTATTCTTTCTTTCTCCATGTTTGATATTACTGTCAAATCTTCCATGTTAAGTCTTCTTTTGTTAGCCACATCTTAAGATTTTTAAAAATATATAAAACAATTTAATGAAGGTGTATTTCATTTAATAAATACATCTTAAACAAAACATGTTAAAACATTTGAAAAACATTGCTTATTTTTTTGGTAAATATATAAAAAAATTTAATGAAGGTGTGTTCTATTCAATAAATACGTCTAAAGCGAAACATGTTAAAACATTTGAAAAGTATTGCTTATTTTTTAGTAAATATATAAAATAATTTAATGAAGGTGTATTTCATTCAATAAATACGTCTAAAGCAAAACATGTTAAAACATTTGAAAAATATTGCTTGTAAATATATAAAATAATTCAATGTGTATTTTATACAATAAATACCAAACAAACCAAAACTAAACATGTATTGAAACATTTGAAAAATGTTGCTTTATTTTTTAGCAAATAATGTTTTACTTATTTTACATGTTAATGTAAATACATATAAGCCCCATTTACATGCACAGTTTTACATATGTATGCATTTTTACATAGGTATGTAATTTTACACATGTGTGTAAATACTGCATGTAAATGCAAATACATGCGTATGTAAATTTGCACATAGTGTAAATTTACATCACCTCAGGACCAGATGTAAATCTTTACGTGTAAATTTACATATGCTTTTAAATTAAATTTTGTGCATGTAAACGCAATTCTAACAAATGCATAGCTCGTTTTTTTTCCTTCCTGTGGACCTTGTGACTTTGACCTTAAAGCTATGTACAATAGAATCCAGATGCATCTTTCGTGCATCATAAGCTCTACGACGTGTAATTTTTATGAAATTATACCAAGGCGTTTGGAAGTTAAGCATGGGAAACCAATACCATTCTACAATATAATTTTTTTTCTAAACTTGGGAGCTTAATTCCTAATTCCTCTAACACTATTGGCATATTTCATACACCATAAGCTTAACTATGCGTATATCTGAGTAAAATTATGCTTTGGAACCAATAATACTACTTTTTCTAAGTGTTTCATAACTTGTGACCTTGGCGTTTGACCTAGCTTTTTACCCAATAGCTAAAGGCTTCTTCCTAATTTCTTAAGTCGAAAACTACGATTTGGATTTTAGAGGACGGACGGACGGAAAGCTAAATTTTATATTCTGGTCTATATAATTCGAAATTGTATGTTGAGAAAGTCTCGGGATAACCATGCAGAGCATGGTCTTAGTTGCATCAAAGTGACTTTCACTTTTAATCTTTTGACACCATAAAGAACAGAAAGTTGTTGTATTGCTGCATTGGTCTTTATAGGCTTGTTCGTTTGTTTGTTGTTTGTTTTATGTCCAGTCAACAATATTCCAGTCATAATCAGGACAAAAACTAATTGAAACAACAAAATGAATTGTGTGACCCACCCAAAACACAGCAACCATAACACAGACCCATGCATGTCATGCAAAAAGGGGTAATGTACAACCACAAACCAGAAGGAAATCAAACCAACTCACAAAACAGGCCAGTATATACCTCAATGCACCATTATAAATAAGGCTAATGCACCCAGAACGTGACGAAAGCCTTCCCTAAAAAATTCACACAATCTGGAACCCATACCACCACCTATGCCATGGTGACTGACAATGAAGAACCCTTACCTGAAATAAGGTCATACTACTATGAACATTTGCCTCTGTAGGATAAAGCCAAACCCTTACCCAGTTTCAAATAAGCAACCCTTATCTGTCGAAAATACAATACTGAATTCTGGTTGAACCTACACTCACTGAGAGGGAAAAACGGGGTGGTGTGGGAAATAAAGGGACTGTAAATTTTGAAGACCATAAATTTATGACAGGGTTTCATAAGCAAAGCTAGGGGTATACAGAATGACAGTAATGAGATTACATACCGGTATACGTTTAGTTCATATTGGTCCAGCCAACTCTTTTGAATTAATTTATAAAAATACACACTAAGCGTAAAACTCATGTAAATGCTTAGCAAATTTGCTTATACATACGTGTGTAAATTTGCACATGTGTATATTTACTTACGTGTGTATAATTTGTGCATGTAAATGGGGCTATAGCTTCTGTTAATCTTGATCATCTGTTTTTCCTTTAAATTTTCTCCAAAGAGAATGAAAGACATTACTGCAAGACTGTTTTCTTCAGTTTTTTGTCTTGCAAATTCTACATCTCATTGTTTTCTCTAGTTTTTTCAGTAACAAATTTAAAAAGACTTGAGAGGAGAGTTTTTACTTTCCTTAACCAATGTGAACAGCTTGCTTAAGTACCTACAAAATCAGGAGAGGCTCAACTGGTAAATTTTTAAAAAGTTTTTGTTTAAGAAAAATATTTGACAATTAACCCTAAATCCAATATGCAAATCCTCAAATAATACTTAGGCACTGTGTGAAATATCAGATCTGTAAATTTTTAGTGTTGGAGTTTAAGCATTCACAAAAAAATATGGACTGACAGACAAACTGAAATTTTCACTATAGGGCTTCCCCATCCTACATGTAGGATGAAAAAGCCTTGGTGAACCACGCCTTCTTTAAGAAAGGTCCTACCTCCTGCAGTTTTCAGTCGACCAGATGTATGCTGAATATCTCTTGGTGTCTTATGGGGAGGTGACTGGTTCTTTACTTTGGCAAGGTCAGTATTGGCTCCATTTACATAAATAGAAAATCCTTGTTCTTTCCTTTCGATATCAATCTGTTTTTTAGATTTCTTTCTTAGTCTTTTCAGCAATCTACAAAAAATACAAAATTATAAAAAATAAAAATTCAAAAATGTCCACCCGGTTCCATATGTATGAATACAAATGTACCTAGCATAGTTTATCAAATTAATTTTAACACTTTGATAATGCACAGGTACATCATAAATACCTGTTAGTTTACCTTACCCTGCACTTAAAAACAAAAGTATTTTCAGTAGGTACATGTGTAAATTGTAAGTAGTGAAATATTTTTTCTATATAAGTTTTGTTTCATAAACAATTCATGATTCTTTGTCACTACATGTAAATTTGCCCCAGGAAATGCAAAAATACAAGCTTTGTTTAACATCTATATTTATATAAGAATTGAATGTTTGCATTTTGATTCTTCATTGGCATGTAAAACTGATGACCGTAGCACATTTTGAAAGAAGCGCGCTATCGCTTCATGTTAAAATGTGTGACCGGTCAAGGGTTTAATAACCCTATGAAGCATCAAAATACAAACATTCAATTCTTATAATTACATTTTAATGTTTTTAAATTTGTTTCTGATTTTTGGTTCTGTTTTGTGGTGTATGTTTGTGTATTTTTTATTTGCGCATTAATATCCAAATGCGAATTCAAGTTGTGAGAATTTACCTGGATAAGAACAAATTTTAGTTGTGCATATAGTAACATATATGACTACCGCCATGTGATTCAAGTGACATTTCATCGAGGTATGAAAGACGATTCAAGGTGTCAATTAACCAATAGAATTACTGTATTTTAATTATATGCATGGTAAATGTAATTATTATCTTAAAATCTCTGATTTACTCAAACCTGTTTCTCTCTTGAAGCAGGACCAAATATTCTTCATAACCTGGTAAAACTTCCTGCATTGCTTCTGCCTTCAAATTTCTTTTTGTAGCTTCATCTGATGGTTTCTTTTTATTGTACCCTGAAACAAACAAAAAATATATGGTTCATTTTGGTTTTAATCATATGCGAGCGTAGCGAGCTCTTTAACATAGAAAGTATGCCAAATTGCACGAGACTCAAAATACTATGGAAGAAAAATCGTTCTGTAATCGGAAACATTCGATTTTCAGAAGTTTTCGAAAATGTCTGCGTGTGCTGAAAAATTGCGGGAAATAGTAATACATCGTCCCAAATTATCTCGTCCCAGGCATTATTCGAAATTATCAATGGAATAGTCAGATTATATTTTTGTATCTTCGCGAGCTTTTAAGCAATGTCTTTCTCATATTACATTGTATTTCTTCTAATAAGTAAACATCAATAAAAATGCTAATTATTTAGTCTGATTGACAACTTTTGGTCAATATGCCTATATGGCAATATCCACATTTTCTTGGGGGAGGGGGATATGTGACATTTGACAGAGTCACCTCTTCTTAAAGCTTACTTTTCTCACTAATATTTAAACCATCTTTCCAAAACTATTCCCCCCTCATATTTTTCTCGAGAAATTTGACAAACAATGAGAGCTTCACTTTCTAGTTTTTAAGCGAGCAAAGTGAAGCTCTTAAATGAAGAATGTCTGCCAAATTGCATGTGACTCAAAATAAAATGGACAAAAAAAGCTTTACCTTAGGAGGCTTATATTTTTATAAATGCAAATTTTTATCCCGTGCAGGACCCGAGTAGGCTGTAGCAAATAGGCCCACAGAAGGGCCTAGATTGTCATAATAGCCGACAACCTCCCCCCCCCCCTCCCCCCCAAAAAAAAACATTGGCTGTCATGAATTAAAAAAGAGTAACAATGAGATATTGCAAGCAAAAATATTTGATTAGAAAAAAGTTTAACAGGAGGACAATATTGTTTGTATCATTAGCAGCCCGATCATATTGAGAATGGAACCATTGATCAAATACTGTGATTTCGGTACATACGGTGTATTGTTTACAACCCCTGTTTTCACCAGGCCCTTATAGCATCCTGCCAATGTGATGGTGGCGCTTTCTGGCTCAAATATGATGCTATCTAAAAACGTACATACTGTATTTAATATATTCCATAGGGAATATGATGCTATAATTTCTAACCAAGAAATATTAATGCTATTGTAAAAACTTAATATCAGGATGCTTTAAAAGATTTCTGGGGTGAACGATGCCCCCTTTTGGATTTCATCTATGCAAGATTTTACACAATGTTTTAAGGCATTGCTTTTTTGTAGTATTGAAATGGTATGGCTCATTTTAAAAACCATTTCTTCTTCTTACAAGATCAGGTTTTATTTCCGATCTGTCTGTCCAAATTATTTCACAATTAATGTTTGAAAATTGTGTGACGAGAATTACTATAGCGAGATCTACTCTGTGGCCACTATGCATGAAAAAATTCTATGTTAGCAAAGCAAAGCTAGTTTAGGGGTATTCTTCTGAGGTTTCAGTCTTGTTGAAATCTTGTTTGTGAATAATTTTTAAACATTGCCTTATAATTGAAAACTTTTGGTGGATATATCTATCAAATGATGATCCATCTAAATTTTGTCAAAAAATTATGAAGATATGATTAGTAGCTTTTGAGATATGCAACATTTTAATTTTTGACCAAATTTGACCATTGATCTCAATCTGAATTTAGCCAATTTCAGGGTAGGGGTAGTAAAATTCATTTTTCCAACAAAATATTCATGCAATTCATATAATTTCGTTTCTAAATTCAAAAAGATATATTTGTCCAATTATTTCAAACAAAAATGGAGAGTTTTGAGGTTTTGGTATGATAGAAAATTTGAAAAATCTCGATTTTTACCAGTTTTATGGTGTCTTGAAAATGACCTAAAAAGGCACATTTTTGGGACTAAACTTTCTTATATAATCATGGACATATACTTTTTTAGGTTAAATTTGTTCAGAATCATAGCATCTATCAATATGGAAACTTTGAGAGAAAACTTGATTTTGAAACTTGATATTTTAAAGAAAATTACCTCAAAAAAGGCAAAATAGGCCCTTTTTAAATGGTTGTACGGAACTAAAATGCACATGGACATATTGTTTTCTTAGTAAATTTGATTTTCTCAGGGTCTTAGCATTTCAAAAATGTAGGTTTGGGAAAAAAAACTTGATTAACAGAAAAATTGACCCCTCAGAAGAATACATCCTTAATGTACAGAGTCTGCAAAATTGCACGAGACCCAAAATATGATCAGACAATGTCAGAGAAAAATCGTTCTGCCTCATTCGGATTTTTTAAAGCTTTCAAAATGGCAGGAAATACTAACACATCATCCCTAATTATATGGCACCATATATTTTATATTTTTACTTTGCAAGCTTTTAGGGCATTGCCATCTCATATTATTTCATTATGATGATTTGCATATATAATTATGTCTTCTTATTCTTCTGTTGAAATCCAGACCTGACTTTGTGAAAAGTTAATCCATTTTGGGATCTTGTATTCAGAGATATTTTTGGTTTTTGGTGTGCCAATTCTGTTTGTTGTGCCGCCTACAAGAAGTTGTATGCGGCACAACAAAAAAATATCTCTGTAGTGAATAGCTACAATAATATAGCTCCTTTGATATCTTTGATTGAGTGGAGTAACAATGCGGTCCCATTACTAGTAATGGAGCAAATCGAATTTCTTTCTCCAACTTAAACAAAGCTTCAAGATGGTTCGAAATAACCAATAATACTTTGATAAATATAATTTGAGTCATTAAATATTTTGGTCTAAAGTCACAGGGAACTATTAATTTGTTAGAAAACCCACATTTTCAAAATTCTGATCCTGAACTTCATTGTAAAGTTCAGGATCAATCTACTTCAAAAACAAAAGTCTTTTAAATTGCGCAAAGTGTTGGAAAATTTAAATTGAATTCGCCAATACAATACTGATAGCGATATTTTAATTCCAAATTTGACGACTAAAAGATTGAATTCCGCCCAGTGTGATTTCGCTTTCAGTGTTACTCTGTTACGAGCAATGGGACTGCATTGTAGCTCCGCCCAATAAAAGATGTCAAAGCCAAAGGAGCTACATTATTGTAGCTATGTAGTGAATACAAGATCCCAAAACGGAAAACGGTAGAGTATATTGGGACTTGGTGCAGGTACAATCTTATTGTGAGAAAAAAATGTCTGTTTACAAAATTGACAAAACATAAAATCTGTGTGTGTGTGAGTGTGTTTGGTATTGAGACTGAAAATGCCAAAATTTAGCAAAAAATTAATAGGCTATTTTTTTTTTTTTTTTAAATTTTAATGCAACTTTTTGTGAGAAAGGATTGTGTTGTTATGCTTTGAAATATTTTTGTTTAAAAAACGTACGATCCATTTTTCCTCGAAAGAGGAATGGTCTTTTTCAGCGGTAGATACAAAATTTGTTTGGATTAGTTTACATTCCTCTATGTTCCGAAATGCGCATGATCCAAGCATGTAATAAACCAAGAGCAAAATATTTGACCGTCAAAATGCCTTGCTTGCAAAACACAAAAAAGACCAAAAATGTTTTCACTGTTTTCGGAACTTCTTTTGAGTAATCCTTATATCTTCAGTAGCAGATGACAGAAGCATGGAAAAACAACAAACCAATAAACAACATGAAATTAATCTTTCTGGAAAAGTTTTAAGGTTTATTTTTACACAATTTGTACTGAATTTAATGACAAGGCCCCATTCTATCAAAATTTCAGGATAATCATTGTAAATTCTCACTGAAACAAAGCCTGTTCTTCAAACCTGGGAATGACTTGTAATTCATTTTGCCATTCTCTAAGAACCAGCTGGAATTTAAATTGAACATTATGTTACATAAGAATAATATGAGTCAGGTTTAACCTGCCATGCTCCGGAAGTTACAAGGTATATTTTTTTTTCGAAAGCTAAAATATCTTTAATATGAGAAAGACATTGCCTTAAAAGCTCGCGTAGATAATTCCATTGAAAATTTCGAATAATGCCTGGGACGAGATAATTTGGGAAGAATGTGTTACTATTACCCGCAATTTTTCAGCACACGCAGACATTTTCGAAAACTTCCGAAAATCGAATGTCCGGACAACCGGAAACAGAATGATTTTTCTTCCATAGTATTTTGAGTCTCGTGCAATTTGGCATACTTTCTACATTAGAGAGCTCGCTACGCTCGCATATAATTCAATAAATAAAAATAACAAGCTAGCTTTTCTTTTGGGTCATATGTGCGATAAATGACGTCTGAAATTTTCAAAGAAAAAAATGTTAAAAAGACCCTGAAACTTCGGAAAAACTAGCGTGCTAAACCGGACGTTGAATCTCATAGCACTACAAAAATATTGATATTTTCTACCATTATTGCTTCCTTCGGGAGCGTATGAATATGATCCACAACACTGCTAACAAACCTAACTTTGTATGTACCACTACAGTTTATACCTGAACTCCAGTTGGAATACTGGTATCTGGTTCTGGTTGTGTATATCCCTCCACTATCTGGAGAACACACAGGTAAAGAATCAGGGTTATATAGTCACAAATCAAGATTTAAAAAAATGTTCTAGAACTAAAAAAATATCTTGTATCTTGTAATATCATGGTACCTACTACGTAGCTACATAGAAATGGTGACGTCAAAGTTGAATATATTGGGTTGAAATTAACATAATTTCCACAATATATATTAATCCACATCGTTTGGATTGATAGGACGAGATAATTAGGGATGTTTTGATAGTATTTATCACCTTTTTCTTGTGCATGCAGACTTTTTCAAAAATTTCTGAAAAATCGGAATGGTGACAGAAGGCTTTCTCATCGATCATATTTTGTGTCTTGTGCAGTTTGCCAGTCTTTCTACATTCTAGAGAGCTCGCTACACTCACATATGAAGCTCCAAGTTAAAATCCACTTGGATAAAGGTTTAAATCTTTAGCTCATTTGGTTATGAGCTCCCTTAATGTGTGAGCAGCAACAAAAATGTGGATCACGCTCTCTTGTTACAGTGGTCCCATCTAAAACACCCATTTGGGTAATAAAGTTAACAGTCATTCACTGAAATGTGAATAAGACTCTTAAGGCGGGGGAAATGTAATGGGACAGTTAGAATACCTGGATTCTAGTAGGTATTAATATAAAGTTATCAAGAGGTTTAAATCTTTAGCTCATTTTGTAATGAGCTGGCTTGTCACCAGCATAATTTTCTAATTTACTTACTGTATAGATTCTGTTGTGTTTTGTTGTTTAGGTTGTCCTTTGTATTAACCACTAGAACATTCCTTTTTTCAGTGCTAAAGAACTTTTCCAGTATAGAAAGCAAACTGATAAGGCACTCCCAGGTCTAGGTGGAATTAAAGACTTTCAACCTGATGGAAGCTGGCTTCAAGCTAAAAAATTGGAGAACTTTTACCAGGAAAGAAAAGAACTTTTATTGGAACAAAGGGTGGAAAGAGTGTTAGTAAAAATGTACTTTATGTAATTCTGATATTTTTCCTTTTAAAATCATGCTATTTTTATAAGTATGACAGAAGTAAACAAAATTACCACACAGTGTGACAAAATATGTCTTTAAATATGTTAAAATGTGTCACACCCTCTTCTGTTTTAATAGACTTACCAGAGATGCTCCAGCAAAGAGTCAATGTTCAAATTAATTCCAATAAAATGGCAAAGCGATAAAATCAAACAATTTTAAAAAAAAATACTAAATGTTTTCTTGGATAATGATATCAACAATACATGTATAACCATGATAACCAAATGAAAAAGTAAAGTTCAACAATAAACCCTTTTATTGAATTATACCTGTATTTATAAAGTGCTTTATTTCTTGAGCAGAGGTAATCTTGTGACTGGAGACTGGAATCCTGAAAACCAGCTGGTGGAACTTCATAAAGAATTGGTATGTTATCTATCTTAATGAGCAGTTTGAAATCTTTAGACCTACCAGAACATTAGTCAAAGTAAAACCAGAACATTAGTCAAAGTAAAAACATGATCAATAAGAACAATTTGAGTATTTGTCATGATGTCTTTGTCAAAAATTGGAAATTCTTGTCTTGTCTATGTCCAATTATTGGGCACACAAAACTTAAAAGGTCTGACACATTGTTTGATGATCCCAGACCAATTGTTTCATATGTCTGGTAATTGGAAATTTCTTATATCTTTTTATATGTTTCTTTTATTTCATGCAATAAGTTTTGCTTTCCTTAATATTTTAGCCACATGTTGCTGTTCCATAGCCCTTAATGGTATTTTTTTCTGATTTGTCGGACCATATACTGCAGAATTAAAAAAAGAATTAGCAAAAATACCATAAAGAGCTATGAACCCCAGCTAAGCCACATGATCATTCAAGATTTGTTTACTGGCATATTTTTATTTTCATTTTATTAATCTTTCCTTTTTCAGGGGAAATTTTGGGTTTACATGGGTTTTGTAGATAAAAGCAGAAAATGGTTGTTTCCAGAAGAGGCCTTATATCTTATGGAAACAGTAAGTATTCATTTTGGAAAAGGATTGTTTTTTTAATACAAATGACAACAAAGTACCAGACAATAAATTTTGCTACGCCTATTCAAGACTCATCAGAGGCACTCTACCAAAAATATTGAAAAAGCCAAACACTATATGATTATGAAGAGCATATAACAGTTAAACCAAAAATACCAAATTGGGGAACCAAATTAATACTTAGATGATCAACCTATGTCTGGGGTAGGAAGACCCTTAGGGTTTAGACAATTTTGAAATTTAAACGGATAATTTAAAGCTTTGATGTATTCTCCAACACAAAAGTGTTGATGCCGGAGCGGGCTAACCTCCGGGAATTAAAACTCCACCAGCAGTGCTAACCTTCACGTGTGTTCGAAATACAAATGACAACAAAGTACCAGACAATAAATTTAATTGAAACATCACTTGTCTATCTGTCAGATTCATGATCTGAATTCTATAGGATTTGATTTATTTTTAAAATGCATAGATTTCATTTATTTAATTTTCAGCAAAATTGTCGAGGGAATATAATATTTAGACTAAACCTCTCTTGTTAATTTGTCACACTCTTTTTTTTTTCCCGGTTGTACTTACTTACTTATCCTCTTCATCCCAGCTGGGACATAAGGCACCAACAAGCTTCCTCCACTTTTCCCTGTCCTTTGCCAGATGCTGAGCCTGCCCACAGGTATATCCAAGCTCTTGAAGTTCCCCTTGAATGGTGCGCCTCCAGGTCATCCGAGTTCTTCCTGGCTTTCTTTTTCCTGGTGGTGTCCAGTGTAGTGCTGTTTTGGGAATCTTCTCATTTGGCATTCTAAGCACATGACCTAACCATCTGAAGTGTCGCTGTTGAATTTGTTTAGAGACACTGTGACAATTACTTTTCCGCAACAGATTGATGTTGGTAATCTTGTTGGGCCAAAAGATTTTGTGGATTTTACGGAGGCAGCTGTTGTGGAATGCCTCTACTTTCTGTATGTCACTCTGTATTATTCTCCAGCATTCTGAACCATACAAAAGTACTGACTTGACATTGCTGTTGAATAACTTCAGCTTGGTGTTGATACTGAAATTTCGTGACTTCCAGATGGGTTGAAGTCTATGAAAAGCTCCACGGGCTTTTGCTAATCTGGCTTGGATATCTTTTTTAGCACCATTGTCACTGCTAATAATACTTCCTAGGTACGTAAATTCATTGACCTTTTTCCACTGGATGGTTGTCAATGGTTATTAGTTCTTTCATTGTCTCATTTACTACCATTACTTTTGTCTTTGTTGCATTTATGTTTAAGCCGGTCTTTTTGGCAAAGGAACTAAGGGCATTTGTTTTCTCTTGCAATTGTTTCTGTGTTGTTGATATTTCTGCCAGGTCATCTGCAAAGTCTAGGTCTTCCAATTGTTTGAACATGGTCCACTGTATACCGTTTCGAACTGCTGTTGTGTTCCTTTGTATCCAATCAATTACCATTAGGAATAGTATAGGAGATAGAATACATCCTTGTCCTACACCAGAGTTTACTTCAAATGGATCAGATATGTTATTTTCCAGTATTATGTTGCATTCAAAATTATTGTAAAAACATTTGATGAGAGTGATGATTTTCTTTGGTATGCCATAAGATGTTAGTATTTTCCAGAGAGTATTTTCCCGGTTGTGGGTGGTTGTTAATTAAAATGATAACTTAATAATCAGAGATTTTATTATTTTAAAACTTTGTACTTTTGTACATCATGCATTAGCTAAACAAATTTCAAAAATGAAGTTTTTTTCAGATATTTGCCAACAGGACTTCAACAAGTATGTAGAAAACATTGTTTTCTGACTACTTTAATTGAAAGAAACAGAGGTACCAATGGGGCATCGGAAAGTCAAAAGTTCAAAAGGGCAGAGACAAAACCAGTAAACAAAAAAGAGAAAGGGACAACTAACAGACAACATGTAAAATATGGAAACACAAAAACTACTGAATATCAATTAACAATGCAAACTTTAGTCGTAACAATAGTGAACTCATGTGCTCCGAAATAGTAAGCAATTCATGCTTGCTATAGCACACCTGTCGTGTTGCCAACTGTCCATTCAGTGTGTCAAATCCGGTAAAGGAAGACAAAACAAAACTCTATGACAAAACAACATTTGCACTCATCTGAGAGATCAAAATCCAATTTTTGTCTGTAAGCGCATGATGTCTTCCTTAAAATTTCTTGACTGAAGACAACAACCCAAGAGCAACATAGCCCTATGTGAGCAATTTTTGTGTCAGATGTGACGCTGTGCTAAGGAAATCGATGTCAGTCGCGCAAGCTCTGGAATAACAATTCAACTGAGATATGTTAACTCCTGAAGCGGACTGAATGTTGCTTCACAAGAAGGAAAAGTTGACAATTGGAAAGTCATCATGTTTGTCATAGAGCTTTGTTGAAAGTTTTCCTTGAGAGTCTATTTCAAGATGTAAATCTAAATATGAAGCAGACTTCTAAGAATCTGTAGTGTTTTTTATCTTAAGTTCCTGAGGATATATAAGTTGGAGAAAGTCTCCAAATCAAATTCCTTGTTT
Organism: Arcuatula senhousia; assembly: GCA_963971305.1. Taxonomy (NCBI): domain Eukaryota; kingdom Metazoa; phylum Mollusca; class Bivalvia; order Mytilida; family Mytilidae; genus Arcuatula; species Arcuatula senhousia. Next base: position 27,624,106 of record OZ020307.1, on the reverse strand, counting down.
GTTATCATAGATTGGAATTTGTAATTACCTTTAAGTATGATTGTATAAAGTGACATTTTTAACAACAGCAAAAAAATGTTAAGCCTCACCTTCATAAGTAGAGGCCCATATACATGTAGTATTTTGGTTCATTTATTGTCTTTCTGGTTTACCTTCAGGCTCATGTTACTTTTCTGTGTTGGGGTTGGGGCATCATGTCTTTAGGACAAATTCTTGTTCATTTATAATATAAGTTATCTCCCTTACACAGAACACAATGGAAGTGAGTTACAGAGGATTACCATTAAGTATACAGCAAGCCTATGGTTGTTTTCTGTCTGGTGATGTCACATTAGAACAGTATCAAGTTTATACACATCTTAGAAGATTGGGATATGTCCTCATAAGACATAAGGGGAGGTAAATAAACAGACATTTAGAAAGTTTTAATTTACATTTATTTGTTTGATTTCGGTACTGTTGAAATGATCTATGGAATTTTTTGCAGTAGAACATTTAAGCCACTTTTTTATGCCCTTGCGACAACATGTCGGGGGGCATTAAGTTTTACTCATGTCTGTCCGTAGGTCTGTACTTATGTCCGTCAATACAAATTTCTGTCAAGCTTTTCTCAGAAACCATACATTAAAATGATATGAAATTAGTAGGATGGTTCAGTATTACAAACTGTATGTCCTAAGTGACTTTCAGACCTGTCAGTTTCTACTTTCTGTTTGGCGCCAACTGGGGCATCTGTGTCCAATTGACACATTCCATCTTTATTTTACTTTTATAACCATGTATCTTTATTTAGAATATTGTGTAACATGTTTATTCACTTTTCCACACACAAAAAAAATAATTGCTTAAGAAGTCATTTGTATTTAAAATTTGTATTAGTACAGCTTACATACTAAGTGATTTTTTTAATAGATTTATGAAAATAACAGAGTATGAAAAGAAAATCAAGCTGGACCAGCATATCAAACATGAAACTAAACCAAAGAAGAAGAGGAAAGCTGATCATCAGGATGGTATAAAAGATGTGAAGAAATTGAAGGAAATTTCATCAGTGTCAAAGAAGGATGAGGATCTATCTGTTAGCATGGATGTACAGTTTTCTGTTGACAGTGATGTTGAGCATGACAGATTAGTGTCAACTACTATGATTGATAATAATAGTTCTATTCAGAAGGATTATCATGGTGTTGAAAACATGGAAGTTGAAAGAAACATTTCAGATGATTTTAAGGAATCGGAAGAGAAAAAAGAAACAGAAATTGATTGTCGTAAGGATGAACAAATTGGTGATAGATTTATATCTTATAAAATGAAACAATGTGAAAGAATTAAAAATAAGGATTCAAATATTGTGATCAATTTTTCACAACCACTAACATGTTCTCAGGAATTTATACATGAACATCAAACTTCTGATTTTTCACACATTCAATTTCCAGACATTGGACAGAGTAAAATTTTACAGCTATCTAAAAGTGATAAATGCAGTAGTTTGTATCCACCAGGGGTTAATCTTCAGGACATATTCACATTTGACGTAGAAAAGTACGATCAAAAATTTCAACCTAAGAATTCTGCTTCAAGGAGAGAAATTGGTGAAGAGGATTTAGAATATTCATTTCCACCTGGTCATAGCAGGAGGAAGAAGAATATAAAAGCCAAGAATTGGAGAGAATATAAGGCCAAATTAAAGGAACTCAAAAACTCATCAGTGGAGGAGGATGTTAGGAATACACCTGTAGCACATCTGTGGACAGGTGATGTCCAACCATTGATGAGACCAGGTGACATCACAAGCATTGGTTGGTATTTTGTAGATTATTTTTTCAAAAACATAACAGCGATATCTATGCATAGGTACAATAATACTGTGAAAAATATTTCATTTTGGCCAGCTCTAACAATATGATGAAATTTTCTGTTTGTTACTGTATAGAGGGTTATTTTCGCAGTGGTTTAATTTTAGCTTATTTTCGCGGGTCGACGAAAATCGCAAAAGTAAATCCTGCAAAAATATAATTCTAATGCAAATCATCAACAAACCGCAAAAATAAAACCTGCAAACAATAGACCAATCGCGAGTTAATCCATTCCGGAACATTCCGGATATTAGAATGTCCAAATGTCAAAGGTCAACTGAGGTAAGATCTGACGTCAGAACATTGGGAGCAACGGAAGCAACATGTTTACCGATTTATTTTAGGCAAATTTGAAAGAAAATTGAATAGAAAGTTTTGTTCATCAATTTGTAATGGTTAAAGAAATATAAAAACAAACATTTCCAAGGGATTGGAGAGAAAGTACAAGGTTTCCCTGTTTGATTAATCACAGAGTAGGTACAAGTTTTCCAGTAAAAATGAGGTAAAATGGCGGCTATTTTGGAACTCGCGATCTGGGTATTTTCCCATACCTTTTTAGACAGAAACCGTGAAAATTTCCCCCCAAAATAATCCGCTATACAGTATATCTTACCTCTAAAATTTCCAGTAAGAATGTATAAAAACTCAACTTAAAGTTAAAAAAAAGTAAATATTGTTTTCTTGTACTGTCATGACTGTATTTGATAAAGTAGCTAGACAGTGAAGAATTCAGAAATTAATAAACATGGATGTACACCATTGTGGGACCTTAACAGGAGGGTACGTGACAGCACAAAGGTTTTCAATCTGCCTTTGCTTAATACATTTTGTAGCTAACTGTAGTACTTTTACATAGAAACAGAAGAGTGACTTCTTATTTAATTGCATGTATGGACATGACACATACTTATAGTAATGAAAGAACAACAAAATGATATACAATTATATATCATTTTAATGCATGTAAATTTTCTTTTTCTTTTCAGATTCTGTGATAGATAAACTGCAAATTATAAGATCTGTTAATCAAACTCATTCAGACAGGTAAGCATACACTGTTTTCATCATTGATAAGTTAGCCTGCAGTTTGTCTGAAAATGGATTTTGAATTAAAAATTGGTGGAAATCGGCTTGTGTTTGGATTAAAAACTCAGGGAGTCCCTGGTACAAAAAAACTTGATGCAAAATGAGAATATCTTTGGCAGTGGCGTAGCTTCCATTGAGGCAATGAGGCAGTTGCCTCACTTTTTTTCGTAAAAAAAAAAAAAATTGACCGTAAACATAAAAAACAAACTGAACCGAAAAAGAAGAAACAGATACAGTAAAGCTTTTTGTGTCAAAGGTCATTAAAGTCGAAGCAAATTCGTGCTTATCACTCAGTATTATAATCTTAATTAATCTTCTCAATTGTACATTTCTATTCCCTTTCTAAAAGTTAGTTTTATTATTTGGAAGTTTACATGCGCTCTTGCTTTGAAAGCTTTCAAGAATTTAACAAATCATCATGTCAATCAAAGTTGAAGAATTCAAGTTTACTAAAAAAATGTAACGTCTAAAACACACAGATCTCGGTTCTACTTCCCATCTACTACGATCCACCAACCTTATAAATAGTATATGGCTGTTATTGTTTCATCGTTTGTTACGTAAAACATACTGCTGCAATTTTTTACGTAGCTTTTAGTACCAAAAGAGGAAAAATTTTAGCTAATCGAAATTTAAATACACATTTGATAAAAGAAATCGTTGCCTAAGGATGTAAGCATGTTGAGCCAGGGAACAAAGGTCCATTCACCATCACTATCGTGTTCAACCATTGTAATAGAAAGTTACTTTCGGTTGGCTTACTTTTTTTCCTTTGTTTTGTTGGTAACAAGTTTCACTATGATACTTTTCTTGCTTTAAAATAACTTAATATTACAAGAAGAGAACCTACGGTCAACCCATCTGCAGATAAGTATAAAGTTGAATACTGTAGTGTTTGAAATTGCTTATACAAAGCTGCATCTAAATGAGAAAGTTTGTATTTAACACCTTAGAACCAGTAACATGTTCAGACATCTAAATCTATGCGATCTCGGTATGCTTTACAAGAAACAACAAATAGAAAAACAAAATACCGTTCTATCGTACCCATTCCGTGCGGAGCCTGGGTGGCGAATAGGCCCGCAACAGAGCCTACTTGTTGTAAGAGGCGACAATCAAAGGAACTTGGAATTCTGACATCGGGTTAGTGCTCAGCCCATAGAGCGACCAAGTGTGTACCCAAGGTGGCTGAAAAAGAAGGTCCTCGTCTGCGGGGATTGTTAGGTAAACCCTGACCATAGTTGGCCAATGTGTGTGGAGAGTGTCATGCACGCTTCATGCACGTAAAGATCTCTTTGTGGACCAACAAGTATTGCACCAAATGGGCTAAATTTTTCGCCCCCACCCATCTCTCTTCTTTTTATGAGGACTTTGAAATTTACTGTTCCTGTGTTTCCCACAAAACATCATATTTTTCATCATCATTTCATGTTCATTTTATCACTCTCATTTTCATCGACTTATGTAGTGTTGCAAAGGCGTAAAACACCAACTCACTCGCTCACTCACGCTACCATACCTTGCAGGAGCATGGCTTAAACACATAACGCAGTTTATAAACTATTCGACACAATACGAATCATCAGATAAAAAAAAACTTAAGTAATGGCATTCAAATTTCGAATTGTCAAAAACTCATGAATATGAAGAGTATTTATAACCAAAATATACTCGACTGCTATCCAAATTTTGAATGTCTTAGATCAACCTATGCCCGGCCTTGGATAGGAAAAACCTTAGAGTTAAACCATTTTGAAATTCAATATAGATAAAATTATGAATGTTTTCTTTAGACACTTGTTCAGTTTAAAACAAAAAAAAACCAAGTCCCAGATTGACTTTGATACCTATTTTATATGGTTAAGGGAGCATTCTGTGGCCTCAAATAGCTAAAAATCGTTTTTGGCCGGGGGGCTTCGCCCCCCTGGACCCCATTCCAGGGCTTTGCCCTTGACCCACTGGGGACCTTGAGCGGTCCCCAGACCCCTTGCGATTTTGCCTCACTTTCAAAAAAGGCAAGCTACGCCACTGTTTGGGAATGTGAATTATGTGAAATGTGTTATTCTGATTGTACAATTTGATTTATTTAGAGGATCATTGCCCAATGAAAAATGGAGAAATTCACTTTCTTTATTTTTGCATGTGGGAAAAATGATCTACCCAGGGTGCTCTAGGATGAAATTTGGAACACACCCTTGATATATTCTTGTTGGTACTTGAAAAAATCTTGTTGGACCTACTTAACAGTCCTATAGTATATTAGACAAAATTTGATGGTCCTGAATCAAAACTGCCAGTATTTTTTCTGGTCAAGACTGTTAATTTTTGCAAACTCCAGGAAATCTGGTCTAAAGCCAGGCTGTTAATGGGAGATAAACTTTTATGCTTTTGATTTACTCCTGTTTTTCTTATCCTTTTATTGTAGTGACTTGAAGTATAAGGTTGTGTATGATGTCTACCTTCCTGATGCCAAGTTTAAAAAGTCCAATCCAGGACGACCAGATCATAGGCTATGTATAATTAGGTAAGTTTCCTTAGTATGCAAATAAAGTTCAATCGTTTCAATGGCAAAGAAAGTTCAAATTTACTCAAGGCAGTTTAGACTTGGAATCTTACTGTCTAACTAACAAACACTTAGATACATTGAAGACAACATTAACTAAAGCTGCAACACAAATTTATAATCAAATCAAATAGGATTGAAAAAACAAGAATGAGCCCAGATGCTCTGGTTTAGTAAACAGTTCTTGTTGTCACAAACTTGAAATATTGGATGGTTGGATTGTTGTATTTAAACCATTATTAAAACTATAAAAGGTCATTTATATAATTACTCATGCTAGTTCAATAACTTACACTACTTTTTATTTCACTTGCCATTAAATTTTTATACCTAAAACAAGCCTGGTGACCTATCTTTATTTTAGTTTTATATGAAAGATATCAACATTATTTGATATTTAAGGCAATAAAATTAGATTTTTAATGTTTACGTATCTCAATTGATTCGTTACTCCAGAGCGTGCAGGACTTACATCGATTTCCTTAGCAGAGCGACACGACACGTCTGACGCAAAAATTGCTCACACAGGGTTATGTTGCTCCTCGTGTACTGTCTTCACTCAAAAAATTTTACGGAAGACATCATGCACTTATAGACAAATATGGGATTTTGATCTCTCAGATGAGTGCAGATGTTGGTTTGCCATAGGGTGTTGTTTTGTCTTCTTTTAGCGGATTTGACACGCTGAATGGACTATTGGCAACGCCACGGGTGTGCTATAGCAAGCAGGAACTGCTTACTCTTCCGGAGCACCTGAGTTCACTCTTGTTTCGACTGGAGTTCGCGTTGTTGATTGATATTCAGTTATTTTGTGTTTCCATGTTTTACATGTTGTCTGTTTTTTGTCCCGTTCTTGTTGGTGTTTTCTGGTTTTGTCTCTGCCCTTTCAAACTTTTGACATTTGGATACCCCATTGGTACCTCTGCTTCTTTAATGAGCAGATGTTTTCAGAGTCAGGTGTCCTCATTAACCTTAAACCCAGGGTATGTGTGTTGTTCATTTAACCTTTTTTTTTATTCCCATTGTAGAAATATTGTGTCATATATAGTATATACATGAGTGTTACAAATATATTTATGCATAGTCTTCGGTCTTTGGAAGTCCAAATCTTGTGCAAAATAATTTTTAACAATAGCAAAACATAACATTCTCAAGTGATTCTATTTTCTATACATGTAGCATACTAGTATTTATGTTCAAAATATTTCCATACCTTCAATATGAGTACCAACTCTATGTTATTTTTATATTGTACAGGCATGACCAACCCATTCCAGATTTATACTCACTGACCAGGCTACAGCAGCACTATAACGATGATATCCCTCTACATTGGGCAGTAGTTGATCATGGAGATATTGCATTCTATTGTTTTACTTGTATAGACATTCCTTCAATTTTGTGAAAATCAATATTAATTAAAAAGTATTTTATATAGAATGTTATCTTTTTCATAACACTAAGGAAATTTAAGAGTAAGTAACATTAGAAAATACAAAAGTGGGTAGAAACACATTTGACAGCTAATGACTTGAAAAATATTATAGAGAAAATCAAATGAATGTTATTTGAATCTTCAAATACAAAAGCTCTATTATAGGCACTATTGAGTCCAAGTTGCCAGATGTCACCTGAAGGAGTTATTTCCCTTAAAAGTTAATAGATTGGATTTTTGGTGCTTTTTGCCTTATAGAATGAGAATGTTGCCAGATAGAGAATTATAGGTTCTTACATAAGACCAAAAAAAATATGTTTGTTTCCAGTTACATGATTCTACCTATTTTTTCATGCCTACCCTAACATTTTTATTGCCATTTTTAGCCAGGGTAATCGCTAGCGATGAGCCACGGCTATAGCTACAATAGCCTTTTGGTAAGCTGTCAAATGGTTTTTCCGGCGGTTCACCAAAAACCTATCAATTCAAATATCAATGCATGCTTGCAATATAGCTCTTTTCCGGATCTGTTTTTTTTTCGTCGCTTTACTCTCAATTATGTAATAAAACTTAAGAAAAAAAAGATTAACCTCGGCCAAATCAGTGTAAAATTTCAAAGTCAGTAGACCGTGACTGCAGGAGCATACAGGTGAAATCCTTTTAGGTTTCAAATTTTGTACAAGTATGTATAAGACGCCTATCTAATGCGATTTAATAAATGATTAATATAGAATACAAAAGCGGATTGATGTTTTGCTGATAGGAGTGTTCGTCGATCTCATTAGTGATGTCATATTCACTAATTTGCATTTCATTAAGTGTCTAACAGGATGGCAATACACACTTCAATAAACAATCATTGATGGACAGGATAATTAACCCAAAGTTCAAATCCTCATAACTTTTTTATCTGATCAGGTAAAATGGTTCTGTAAACTGTTCTTTGGATAAGAATTTATTAAGTCCCCGACCACGAAGTGTCGGAGGACTTATTGTTTTTGCCCAGTTTCTTATTATTATTATTATTAAGTCGCCCAAAACAAAGTTTGGGAGACTTATTGTTTTTGCACCGTTTCTTATTATTAAGTCGCCCAAAACAAAGTTTGGGAGACTTATTGTTTTTGCACCGTTTCTTATTATTATGTCCCCGAACACGAAGTGTCGGGGACATATTGTTTTTGCTCGGTTTCTTATTATTATTATTATTATTATTTTTCTCGGTATTCTGGATCGTGAACTTGTCCACCTCATTTTTTCGACATCTTTTAAGGTAGGAAGCTGAAATTTCATAAATCAAGAGTATGGAATGGGAGATTGTGCTTTTTGTATTTTTCGCCGAAATCGAACGACCCCATATAGGTAAAAAAAGGGCCTCAAAATGGCTCCTCGAAACCGAAGTTGAATTTTTCCTGGCATTTCTGATCCGGCAGGGGTAGGAAAAATTCCCTTATAGGTTAAGTGCGGATATACTATACCTTTCATTTAAAAAAACAATTTTGAAAATCGGACTTACCGTTTTCAAAATTTTGCAAAAAATCGAAAATTATTTTTTTTGTAATATTGAGTTATCTTTCTTTGTACCATATATTTTGTGATATTAATGAAAAAAATTCTCAACTTTGTTATTTCTTAATGAAAATTGGTTTACAAGGTAATAGTGGTATGCCGAGTTCAATTATGGAATCGAAATTTTTTTTTGGGCGGCCATTTTAAAAATGGCCGCCATTTCCCGCCAAAATTAAAATTACTCCGATTTTAATGAAAATTGGTATATAAGGCAATTGTGGTATGGCAAATTGATTTTTGACATCAAAATTTTTTTAACGTCGGCCATTTTCAAAATGGCCGCCGTTTCCCGCCAAAATTAAAGTTATTCTGATTTTGATGAAAATTGGTTTACAAGGTAATAGTGGTATGCCGAGTTCAATTTTGGAATCGAAATTTTTTTTGGGGCCGCCATTTTCAAAATGGCCGCCATTTCCCGCCAAAATTAAAATTACTCCGATTTTAATGAAAATTGGTATATAAGGTAATAGTGGTATGGCAAGTTGATTTTTGACATCCCGCCAAAATTTAATTTACTCAGATTTTAACGAATTGGTATATAAGGTAATATATGTATGGTGAGTTGATTTTTGACATCGAAATATTTTTATTGTCGGCCATTTTAAAAATGACCGCCGTTTCCCGCAAAAATTAAACTTACTCCTATTTTGATGAAAATTGGATTAATTAAGTTATCTCAAATGCCAATAGACATTGACAAAGAGGGGTACGTGAGGGGACATTTTTGTGACTCGCTTGCGATCACAATTAGAACTAGTTATTATTATTATTATTCTTCTGATTCTTTATCGTAAAGTTGTCCTCCCTAATACAAGAAAATGGTACAAGGAAATTGAATAACACTTGTTGGATTGGATAGTGGGTCACTCAAAGGCGTGTAATCAAGTTTTGAAATTTTCAAGATGGCCGCCGTTTCAAAATGGCGGCCGTCCGAAAAAGTGGGCGGAAAATTTTTTTTCATCGGATCGTCTTGAAAATTGGTCATCTGGGTAAAACGGGTATGCTGCATTCAAATCTGCGACCAGATTTGAAATCCGACTTCCGGTTTTAAAATGGCGGCCATTTTACTACACCCGCCCCCCTTAGAAATGTGAACTTTGTCCGATTTCAATGAAATTTTATTTCTATACATATTTTATTGCACTGAATGGGAAGAAAAAGTATCCAAGGCGATTTTGGGCGACTTGTGTGTTGGCATCCCAACACAAATTATAGCTAGTTATTATTATTCTTATTATTATTCTTCTGATTCTTTATCGAGAATTTGTCCTCCCTAATACAAGAAAACGGTCCAAGGAAATTGAATAACATTTGTGAGATTGGATAGTGGGCCACTCAAAGTTGTGTAATGCACTTTTAAAATTTTCAAGATGGCCGCCGTTTCAAAATGGCGGCCATCGGAAAAAGTGGGCGGAAATTTTTTTTTCATCGGATCGTCTTGAAAATTGGTCATCTGGGTAAAGCAGGTATGCTGAGCTCAAATCTGCGACCGGATTCGGAATCCGACTTGCCGTTTCAAAATGGCGGCCATTTTACTACACCCGCCCCCCCTAAAAACTTCAACTTTGTCCGATTTCAACGAAATTTGATTTCTAGACTTATTTTGATGCACTGATTTGATTGGAACTCTATCCAAGGCGATTTTGGGCGACTTGTGTGTTGGCATCCCAACACAATTATACCTAGTTATTATTATTAAGTCCCCCAAACAACGTTTGGGGACTTATTGTTTTTGCACCGTTTCTTATTATTATTATTCTTCTTCTTCCGATTCTTCCGCTTAGTCGTGAACTTGTCCGGAGATCCCAGAGATAACGACTCCACATATCAATATGAAACTTGGCAGGATAATAGATTGTAAAGAAAGGAAGCTTCGTTGACAATCGGACTTTTCAAAATGGCCGCCGTTTCCATGGAAACAGGAAAATGGACTAAATATTGGACATTGCAATATCTCGGTAACCTAGGTGCACAGGGTTCTGAAATTTTGTAGGTTGATAGAGCAAAACATTCTCTTTAATAATATGAAAAAAAAATTTGAAGCGATATTTACGGTTTTCGAGATATAAATAAAAATGTGATTTCTCAAGGGAGATAATCGGGTCGAAATTTTCAAATTGCTTCGATTTACATGAAAATTTATATTTAGGGGTTTTTTGACATGCTGAAGAGAATAGTGGCAAATACGGGTCGTTTGGGGGACTTTGTGACTTGCTTGCAATCACAGTTAATACTTGTTATTATTCTTATTTCAATTTCCTATTTATAGATCTAAAGTTTGTCCGACATATCTCGTAAAAACGCTTTGGCGAATCAAGATGAAACCTTTTTAGATGGTTAGGGGGTCACTCATAGATGGGCCATCGACTTTTAAAATTTTCAAGATGGCCGCCATTTCAAAATGGCCGCCTGCGGAAAAAAGGGGCGGAAAATTTTTTTTCGTCTGATCGTCTTGAAAATGGGTTATCTGGGTAAAGTGGGTATGCTGATTATCATGGTGCGACCGGATTTTTTCTACGACTTGCCAATTTTTGGCAATTAGCCGCCGAAATCGCCAAAAACTTGACTTTGTCAAATATCCATGAAAATTGTTATACTAGATAAAATGATTATGCTGATCACCATTGGGCAAGCACGGTTCTTCAATAAGTAACCAATTTTTGGCAATCCGCCAAAAAAATTGGCAATCTGCCAAAAGTCGCCAAAAATTTAAATTTGTCCAAATTTAATAAAAATTTGTATACAATGTAAATTTGATATGCTGATCATCATGAGGCAAGTAAAATGTTTCTATGATTAGCCATGTTTTGGTATTTTGCAATCCGCCAAAATTTGGGGACGGGAGGGGACTTTTATGTGACTTGCTTGCAATCACAATTATAGCTAGTTCATATTTACCATAATTTTTTATATTTATTTTCAAGATACAAAAGGCAAACGATCTTTTTCTGAAAATTGTAGAACCAAAAATACTGCGTGAATGTTTTAGAGTTTGTTAAGGCCAATAGTTTTACACAAGAAATTAAGTTGTAGTTGGCCAGCCAGTTGTTATAAAGCTTTAATATGATGATTATATCCAATGGAGGAAGCACAGTGTTGTATTTGGGGTTTGTGGCCAAAAGGAGCTCAAAGTGGTGTATTGACAAAACAACTGTAGAACTTTTATCATTCATTTAATTTTGAAAATTCTTTTTTTTTAATTCCTCATTATATTCTGTCAACTTAATATGTCAATAGTTTTCATATAATTATATTGCACTGTTACATTGCTATAGGGGACCAAAGACAGGCCACGCCTATAAAATCAACTTTTTAAAATTTCGGTTTGATTTTCAAAATCTTTTCTTTCATTGAAATCCTTGTAAAAATTCATTTTACAAAAAAAAAGTAGCTTTTTATTTTCATTTTTTGCTACACATGATACCCCGGCTACCAGTACTTTCAGTACTTTGATTGCTTAAGCACTGTTAAACTTTAATTCCACTCTCCATTTACTCAAGCCTGAAGGTAAAATAAAATTGTAAAAAAAAATAAAAATAAACCTACTTACCTATTTTCAAACATATATTAAAAGGAAACACACATATTTTTTTTGTTTGGCCGAAGTTCTAGAAAAAGACCAGCTGATCTTGTAATGTAATCAAACATTATTCCTATTCCCCTCTCATATACAAGACATCCTGTCAATGCTTGTTTCACTGTGACATTGTGTTTCCTTGATAAATTATATTGTGACTTTGTGTTTCTTTGTAAACAGTTCATTGTGGCATCTAAAACTGTTGCTCTTTAAACAATTTTATTTGTGGCATCCATATAAACAAGTCAACTGAATGCATCTCACAAATTTCATTTCATCTCTAAATTGCCAATTTACCAAAGAGAGGCTGTTTCTTGACAAAAGTTCAGTTCAAAAAGTTAGCAGAAATATTCATGGCCCCTTTTAGAACTTTTGTTCTATAAAATGTAAAAAATCTCGTTTTTGCATTATATAATGAGAGAACATTTTTTCCCCGAAATGACCCCTAGATTATTTCTTCAGAAAAGACCTGCTGTTGGGACTTATGCGGAAAATATCCTTCCCCCCAATAAGTCCTGTCACTGGGGCTTCCATGGAAAAAAAAATTCCCAGTAAAACTGTTGGAAGTATTACTTATGTGTTTTAGCGGTCTTCAAATGTCTCCAAGTCAAAATTGGAGTTTTATGGCTTTTTGAGGATAAAAATATAAGCTTCATACAATTGGATGCCATATAGAAAGTCATATTGTATTATAAAAGTTGTTCTCCATGTAAAAAATCGATTAAGTAAAAGTTTTCCAACAACTGGGTTTGTGTTTGCCTCTGGTCTCTGTGACTTGGTGTTGCATTTGTGACATAAATTATGACAGGTCAGGTGGGTTTTAAAAACGTCGCTGCAGACCTATATATAGGTATAGTCACGACGTTAAACTCCCCAGTCAGTGGGTTTTAAAACAAAACCCTGAAAATGGTACCCCAATAGATTTAAAATTTAGTCAGAATTTTTTAAAATAAGTGCAAAAAAAGAGAATTTACTTGACATAAAGGATAAACAAGGAAAAAAAAGAGAGAAGGCAACATGGGTAATAGGTAATTTCAAATGTTTATGCACCCTGCTCCCAAGTACCATTAAAGTAATCATGAAATAAAAATCAGTCAGTGTTGGATTAAGGGGCCCTGTGGCCCCCTTTTAACTTTTAATTGAATGTATTTATGTTCTTTGTTACTTTATTTCCATTTATATGAATATATGCATTTAATAGAAGATGATGAGATCTGGAATAAGTGTACCTGACACAACCTAAAATATTAACAATAGTTTGAATAGAGAAATGGAGCAGGTGACCTAATATTGGTACAGATGCTGGTTTCTACCCGAGATGTGGCCACTGAGCCAATGTCATCTCTCTATCACTTGCAGTTGCTTAGTGATTGTCCTTTATCAAAATTTAACCTAAGTAATTCGTGCAGAGGTCAAGGTGACCTAATTTTGGCACGTATGCTAGTTACTATCCCAGATGTACCAACTGACCCAGTATTATCTCTATCACTCGCAGTTGCTGAGATATGGACCTAATCAAAACTTTAACCTGAGTCATTCATGCAGAAAAAGTAGGCCAAGGTGGTCTAATATTGGTACGAATGTTGGTTATTATCCAAGATGTACTAACTGACCCAATATAATCTCTCTTTCACTTTCAGTTGCTGAGATATGCATGTAACTAAAACTTTAACCTGAGTCATTCATGCAGAAAAAGTAGGTCAAGGTGGCCTTATATTGGTTCGGATGCTGGTTACTAAGATGACTCACTGACCCAATAAAATCTCTCTTTCACTTTCAGTTGCTGAGATATGCACGTAACTAAAACTTTAACCTGAGTCATTCATGCGAAAAATGTAGGTCAAGGTGACCTAATATTGGTACAGATGCTGGTTTCTACCCGAGATGTTGCCACTGACCCAATGTCATCTCTCTATCACTTGCAGTTGCTTAGTGATTGTCCTTATTCAAAATTTAACCTTAGTTATTCGTGCGGAAAATGTAGGTCAAGGTGACCTAATTTTGGCACGGATGCTAGTTACTATCCCAGATGTACCAACTGACCCAGTATTATCTGTATAACTCGCAGCTGCTGAGATATGGACCTAATCAAAACTTTAACCTGAGTCATTCATGCAGAAAAAGTAGGCCAAGGTGGTGTAATATTGGTACGAATGTTGGTTATTATCCAAGATGTACTAACTGACCCAATATAATCTCTCTTTCACTTTCAGTTGCTGAGATATGCATGTAACTAAAACTTTAACCTGTGTCATTCATGCAGAAAATGTAGGTTAAGGTTACCCAACTTTGGTACTGATGCTGATTACTTTCCAAGATGTACCGACTGACCCAATATCATTTCTCCCCCGCTTCCAGTTGCTGGGATATGGACCTTAACCAAAACTTTAACCCGAGTCATGCGTAAAATGTAGGTCAAGTTGACGTAATTTCGGTACTGATGCTGATTACCATCAAATATATCGATGCACCAACTGATCAAATATATCATCCCTCTATGGTGTTTAGTTAAGATTTTGACTAATCAAAAACCATACGTACGGACGTACGTACCTACGCACGAAAGTCGAACTAACCAACTCCGTTAGGCTCGGGATAAAAATCTACAACAGAAAATGGTCAGCACCCTTCAATGTGATGATTTAGCGGTTGCTGCTCGCTGTTTTGCAATTGGCCCTGGATTGAAAATAAACTACATATGATTCAAGCCCAATCCTAAAATGTCAATGAAAGACCCTCTTCTTGACTAAAAACATCATAAATTCGACGAATACAAATATCTGCTTTGATAAAGATTCTCGGTTCGAACAGGCACTGTAACAACCCGTTTTGCAATAACAACGCGTTTTGCAATAAAAATATTGTTTTGTTAAATAGTGATTCTGTTGTCTCTGTTTGGATTGAAAAAGATACAGAACATGCTTTTAAAAGCTTAAATGATGAAAAAACATACATTTAAAGGCATGGAAACTGTTTTCCATGTTATTGCAAAACGCGTTATACGTGACAACCCGTTTTGCAATGAAGTATGAAATGCAATAACGCGTTTCGCAATAAACTTATTTTTTGTTAAAGAGCGTTTCCCATGTCTCTGTTTGGTTTAAAAAGATCCAGAACATCCTTTTAAACGCTTAAATTAAAAAAAAAATGAAGCATTGAATCTGCCTTTGATATTATTGGTAATCGCTTTATACATGATACCAAAACACGCCTTTAAATGCTAAATTTATTCAAAAAATTAAACCCTTTTGTGCAATTGCAAATCGCGTAATGCGTAACATTACGTTTCGTGCAGAATAAATTTTCCCCGAGAAAGCAGGCGGTCGGGCCCAGTCGCGGAACTTTTATCTTCCCCGAGAAAAAAGGCGAAAAGATAATATTTTGCTTCTTGTTATTAGTTTATACATGTATAACAAGCTGTGTAAGTATACCCCCTGCTGATGGATATAAGTAGATTAGATAAATAATCTCAATGAAACGTGGAAAAAAAGATATGCTTACATGCTTTTAAACGCTTAAAATATTAAAAACCTAAATTTAAAAGCATGGAACTGCCTTTCATGTTATTGCAAAACGCGTTATACGTGACAACCCGTTTTGCAATAAAGTATGAAATGCAATAACGCGTTTTGCAATATTTTTTTTTGAAAAAGTGCGTTTCCAATGGCTCTGTTTGGATAAAAAAAATCCAGAACATGCTTTTAAACGCTTAAGTTATTTAAAAAAAACAACAAAAATCTAAAGCATTGAATCTGCCTTTGATGTCATTTGTCAGTCGGCCGGGGGGTTATCGTCTAATAATTTTTTCCTAAGAAAACGCGTTTTGCACTAAGATAATAATTGGTCCTTTGTTTCTTGTTATTAGTTTATACATGTACAACAAGCTGTATAAGTATACCCCCGCTGTTGGATATAAATAGATTAGGTATATAATCATCTTTATCATAAGCTGGCAACACGTCGCTGCAGACCTATAAATAGGTATACATGTAGTCACGACGTTAAGCTCCCCAGTCAAGCTGGCAACCGGCTCCCTACTGTTCATCTTCAGATAACAGCGGGGTACCAGCCTATCTTTATCATAACTCCATGCTCAAAGAAATAATTATGTTAAGAAATGTGGATAAAAGATCTGCTTGTTAAAATGTATACCCCGGAACGGCGTTTCGGCATGTCTGTCCGTTCGTTCGTAGGTCTACACTAATATCTATCAAGATTTTCTAAGAAATCACTCACCAGAATAATTTGAATCTAGTATGATGGCTCAGAATTACAAATTATATACTTCGTAGACGACTAATAGACCTGTGCACGCGGAAACTGAACCGCCCGTCCGAACTTTATTAAGAAACCGTACATCATAATAATACAAAGCTTGGTAAGATGATTCGGTATACATCCTTAACGACTTAAACCTGTCGGACTAAAACTTTCTTTGGATTGAAAAAAAATACAGAATATGCTTTTAAACGCTCAAATAAAAAAAAAAAAAACACACGTAAATTTAAAAGCAAGGAAATCGCCTTTTAAGTTATTGCAAATCGCGTTATGGATGACAACCCGTTTTGCAATGGAATATGAAGATTTTTGAAATGCAATTATAACGCGTTTTGCAATAAGCTTAGTTTTTGGGCAAGCGCAGCGAAGCCCTATGGAGTCTATAGAGTGGTGATGATTTTTGCGTTTTTAGCTCACCTAAACCGAAGGGTCAGGTGAGCTATTGTCATCGTTAAGCGTCCGTCGTCCGTCCGTCCGTCCGTTAACTTTTCTTCAAACATCTTCTTCTCTGAAACCACTGATGGGATTGCTTTGAAACTTTGTACACTTGATCTTTAGGATGTCCTCTACAAAGTTTGTGAAATTTATGAACGTCAACCAACTAACATGGCTGCCGTTACTAAAAATAGGTCAGGGGTGTCAGACCATAGTTTTTAGCTTATAGCTAAAAAAGTATAAGAGATAGAGAAAATCCATAGCAACTTTCCTTCTTCGGCATCAAAAGCTCTACAAACCTCTATATTGAGTCAAAGTTGTGGGACGACTCCTTATTGTAGTTATTTCCCCTTAATCGTCAAAATTGACCATTTTCACAGTTTTTGGACTTTATCTTGAAAACTGTAAGTGCTGGAGGAAAAGTTATCATTGCAAAATTGTTCAGCTCATTTAGAGCTATAAAAATGATAAGATTTCAGCGCCAAAATTGTCAGATCAACCGTTTAAAAGTTATCCCCCTTTAAATGATTTTTCTATCAATTTAAATTGATTTTTGAAAATCTTTTTCTCTGAAACCACTTATGGGGTTGCTTTGAAACTTTATACACTTTGTCTTTAGGATGTCCTCTACTAAGTTTGTGAAATTTATGATCGTCGACTAACCAACATGGCCGCCATTACTAAAAATAGAAGAGGGGGGTCAGACCATAGTTTTTAGCTTATAGCTCAAAAAGTATAAGAGATAGAGAAAATCTGAAGCAACATTCCTTCTTCAGCAAACAAAGCTCTACAATTCTCTCCATTGAGTCAAAGTTTTGGGACGACTCCTTATAGGAGTTATTTCCCCTTAATCGTCAAAATTGACCATTTTCACAGTTTTTTTACTTTATCTTGAAAACTGTAAGTGCTGGAGGAAAAGTTAGCATTGCAAACTTGTTCAGCTTATTAAGAGCTACAAAAATGATATCAGTGTCAAAGTTGTCAGATCATCCTTTAAAGTGATTTCCCCCTTTAACTGTTTTCAATCAATTTTAACTTGTTTTGTATTTTTTGTCAAATTGAAAGCCTTGTAACTTTGTATTCTTGATCTTAAAAGTGTTTTCTACCAAGTACATGTAGACCATGTTGCACACTTGGTAAGAGGCTTTAGCATAAGATTCAGGTTCCTGGGAGCCTCTAGTTTTTCAGTCTAGACGGAGTAATCTTCCCGCATCCAGTCTGGAAAAAATGCAAAATTTTCTATATTACTTTTCAATTATTGTTTTTATAAATCTCCATTTTTATTGGCATTTTATATGACCGGCACAAGTTTTATTTATTCCTTTGCATTTTTATGACGAACTGCAATAGAATATACATTATGTATTCATCTATTACTTGATTTGTTCGTATAAATATTTTTCTTATTTGATTGGTCAATGCAAGGATACTGATTTCATTCATAAATTCAGTACACAATACTTATATTGATGTATTCGATTAAAATGCACTCGTCCCATTGGGGACGAGTGCGGTGTTTTCAATCGATATCGTTTGTACACGATTCCTGTCTTGTGTGTGCATTAACTTTGAGAGCATCTGCAAGATCGACTATCCTTGAATTGTTCGCTCACCAAAATTATTAAGTAAACATTTTGAGTAATAAACTTTAACAGAGAATAAATCTATTATAGTTCTGAGGCAGTAGCGTAGCTTGCACTGAGGCAACCGAGGCACTTGCCTCGGTAGAAAAATTGACAAGTGAAAAAAAACATGGGGGGGGGAATGATTCACTCTAAAAATTAAACAAAAGAACGTTATCCAGGATGTTCCTTGGTTGTTTGTATAAAAGTAAAACAGTGACAGTTGGAGTCAAGTTTGTTATTAATTCCACTAGTCTTTGCTCAACATATTCTTAGGTACAAATGTATGAATTGCGTTCCGTAGCTTTCGCAATCTCTATAGAAAACCGGCACGTAGAGAACTCGGATGCATGTATATAGTGAAAGCCCGCATCCCGCACAGCTTTGTATAAATTAAAATAAAGGATAAAGAACCTGGAAAGCCTTTAGCTTTTTTGGAGGCAGGGTAGCCATATGAACAACGCAAGTTGAAGAGTCCACACAGAGCTTGTGCGGGTACAGTCTCTCGATAAAGTATTTTTTGACAGTTGTATTGTTTTGACATAACGTTGTTAGTACTAATATCAATTCTAATATCTACACATTACATCTTAAAGTCCAGCAATGAAAGAAATCCGGGAAAGAAATACTTTATGTCAGAACCTGAAACCGAGCTACCTTTAGCCAAATGGCCTCGTTGAGTTCTTACATATTTGCTTGCCTTTAAACGCTTTAGTGCTTTGATTTTTTTTTAGGCATGGCTTTTTGACTTGTCAACAAACATGGCCGCTGTTACTAAAAATAAAACATGGGGTAAAATCACATTCAAAGGCTTATAAATTGAAAACTAGAACAGATAGAAAAAATCTAAAGGATCTTATGCTCTTCTGAATCAAAGGCTATAAAAAAGTCTCCATTGGCCAATGGGTCGAAGTTGATGACCCCTTAGAGGGGTTATTGCCCTTAAAAGGTAAAAAATAGTTATTTTTCGTGTTTTTGGCCTATAGAACGATAGAGAAAAGCTGTTGCTTGCTTACATCTTCAGCTCTTCAAAAGTCTCCATTAGGTCGAAGGTGTCAGATGACCCCTTTGATGGGTTATGGCCCTCTCAAGGTGAAAAATAGTGATTTTTCGTGTTTTTGGCCTATAGATTGAAAACAATAGCAGTTAGAGAAAAGCTGTTGCTTGCCTAAATATTCAACTTATTGAGCTTTACAAAAGACTCCATTGGGTCAATGTTGTCAGAGGAACCCTAATAGGGGTTATGGCCATTTAAAGGTGAAAAAAAGAATTTTTCGTGTTTTTGCCTATAGTATGACAAGAGGCTCCCAAAAGCCTGAAACGCTCACCTGACATATGTGCCTGAAGTAAAGGTTATTAGGCAAAATCTATTTGATATTAAAAGGGTCATAAGATTAATAAGGGGGTCATCTGACAATATTGTGGATCTTAAGATGCTGATCACTTTTGTTCTCAATCAAAATCTAAAAATCTGTCACCCTTTTTGAGTTATTAGCAAAAAATGCAGTTTAACCTAATGTTCTATTTTTAGCCACAGCGGCCATGTTTTACAACCAATCAAAAATCCCCACATTGGTTCTATACACCTAATGCTAATAAAGAACAATACCAAGTTTGGTTCCAATTGAACTTGAAGTGTCAGAGGAGTTAACGTTTTAAATGTAATGAGGAAATGCTGTTAAAATGCTCAATTTTGATGTTCTAAGGTTAATAACTCCTAAAAGTCCTTCAATGTTGACCCTATTACATATTTGGTTGATCTTCATGTGCTTAACAACTTGCAATTTTAATTTCTCAAATATCTAGTATAGTTTTCAAGATATTGAGCTAAACAGGTGCAAAATGTGCAAAAAATCCACAAAAAGGGCAATAACTCCAACATGGGTTGTGGGATTTTCTTCAAAATTTCAGGGTAGGTAGATCTTGAGGTGCTGATTACTTTTATTCCGCCAGAATTTTGATATATGTAACCGTTTTTGAGTTATTTGCAAAAAACTGCATTTTACCCCTATGTTCTATTTTTAGCCATTGCAGCCATGTTTAACGATGAATCAAAAATCCCCACATCAGTTCTAAGCACCAAATGCTAATGAACAACCATACAAAGTTTGGTTGCAATTGGACTTATGGTGTCAGAGGAGTTAACTTTTTAAAAAGTTTACGGACGACGGACGCGAAGTGATGACAATAGCTCAACCTATTGCTGAAAAAGAAAAGCTGTTGCTTGCTTAAATATTCGGCTCATTTACCTCTAGATAAGTCTTCATAGGGTCGAAGTTGTCAGATGAACCCTTATAGGGGTTACAGCCCCTTAAAGGGAAAAAATAATGTTTTTGGCCTATAAAACGATAACTTTTGCAGATAGAAAAAAGCTGTTGCCTGCTTAAGTGTTCAGCTTATATGGCTCTACAAAGGAATCCATAGGGTTGAAGTTGTCAGATAACCCTTTATAGGGGTTACAGCCCCTTAAAGGCGAAAAATAGTGTTTTTGCCTATAGAATGAAAAGTATTGCAGATAGGGAAAAGCTGTTGCTTGCCTAAATATTCAGCTCATTTAGCTCTACAAAAGTTTCCATAGGGTTGAAGTTGTCAGATGACCCCTTATATGAAAGTGTTTAGACGGCCCTTAAAATAACATTTTGCTCGTTTTTGGCCTACAGTATAAAAACTATTGCTGAAAGAGAAAAGCTGTTGCTTGCTTAATTGTTCAGCTTATTCAAAGCTCTACAAAGTTCTTCATAGGGTTGACATCAAGACCAGGTGAGCTATTCAGGCTCCTCGGAGCCTCTTGTTTGCTGTTGTTTTTCTCTGTTTGGCTTCAATAAATACTAAATGCACCTTTAATTGCTAAACTTTGTGAAAAAAACATAAATGGCTCCCATAGTTCTTATATTGTTTCTTATTTTCAAAAGTTAACTCTTTCTTTTTATTTTAAGGTTAGTTAGGAAACCTGACCCTTTAAATATTTCCGAATCTAAAATGGCCAATGTTTTAATATATCAATATTTTGTATATACACTTTCTTGTGTATAAATATTAGACCACCTTTCCAATCTTGTTTTTGCTACATTCAATGTCAAAGTGTCTTGAAATAACAATATATAATAAAGGAAAGACCTAAAAATTAACATAAAATCTTGTCTCAGGAAAAAAATCTACGAATTTAAATTGTAATTTTATTTTCTCATAGTTATTTTTTATGGTGTATTTCTAAATAAAACAATAAAAAGTGGGATCACCAGCTTAGATTGTTGTCTACCGAACAAACCTATGAAATTTTAAGGGCAATTTTTACGTATTTGTTTTTTTTTTTAAATTGATTATTAAAGAATTTTTGGCATGCTTGCCAAGATTTTTTTTTATATATTTTGACAAAACTTGAAAGAATAAAAAGATTTCATATGTGCTTGATGTATTTATAAAAAAAATGGACTTTTTGCAATTTTAGCTTTTTGTGGTCACATGACTAGTGTCCTCACTAACCTTGAATGTACAGCTGATCAAGCATTTGTCAGATGTCCCCTTATAGGGGTAACTGCAATTTTAACTTTTCATAATTTTGGTTTTAGAATAAATACATAGAAAATATCTAGCTTAATTAGCTTATTGACCATGAACTATACAATAGACTCCTATGGGAAGAAGCTATAAAATGACCTTTATATTGGTTAGCTAATAGGAGGGAACCTGATACTTGTGTACCTTAAATTAAAGACCAGGTGATCGCTTCAGACTCTTTTGAGCTTCTTGTTAAGATTTGGTTTTCAAGATCAATTTTTTCATAAGAATCCTTTTTAAGATCTATGACTGCATTTTCAAACGGAATTGCAATATTTCTTACAATTTAGACGATAAATTAGGGGTCAATAAGGCAAAGAAGTTAGTTTCAATAGATGGTTTTACTTTGGGTCAGCTTTGAAAAAATCTATTGAATTCTTTGTGAATTGTGCCTAAAAAGTGCACCATAGGAGGCATGTGTCAAAAAAACTTTCAGTGCACCTTAACCTGCACGCGTCATGCGAAATTGATTATTCATATATAGGTAATCTAAACATGTCGCGGTCGTATTATGGCGCTGCAAAGCTTTTTATTTTTGTCTGTGTTTGACTGTACACAATATATTCCTTCCTTTCGTCTAAAACTACTATAGGGAATTGCTTTGAAACTTTGCACACTTCATATCTGGGATGTCATCGCCAAGATTGCACAAATGGAGACTTAAGATAAAAAATATGGCTTCTGTTGCTAAAAATAGAACATGGGTATCAAACCAAAGGTTTTGTCTTGTGCGAGTGTGTGTGTGTGTGTGTGTGTGTTGGTGTTTAACGCCCTCTATCGACGCACCTTGGCCATGTAGGGTGGTCAGTGTTAATGGTGGAGGAAACCGGAGTACCCGGAGGAAACCACCGACCTTGGGCAGGTAACTGACCAACCTAATCACATCAGATGGGGAAGTCCCTATTTAACAACACCAGCTGAGAGGTTATCGGCTAGTGATCAATAGTGTGATATTTAAACCAGCGCTTTAGACCACTCGGCCAACCAGGCCCATTTTGTCTTTTAAATCAAAAAGTAAAAGGGAAAGATGAAGTTTAATGCCACCCCACTGCTTCAGCATCAAACGTCTTTATTTGGTCAAATATGGGAAAATAGTGTTTTTGGCCTATAGAATGAAAACTATCGCTTATATAGAAAAGCTGATGCTTGCTTAAATGTTCAGCTCGTCATTAGATTTAGGGTCGAAGTTGTCAGATGTCCTCTTATAGGGATGACGGTCCCTACAAAATGTTTTTTTCATGTTTTGGTCCACAGAATGAAAACTATTGCAGACAGGGAAAAGCTGTTGCTTGCTTAAATGTTCAGCTCATTTAGCTCTACAAAGACTTTAAAAGTCTGTTTGACATTTGTCCTATATTTTTTGTACTTTTATTTCATTTTGCAAATAAAAAATGTTTAAGATAATCCATGCGGTTGCCGATGGCGAATAATCCCATAGCATCGCTAAGTTCGTTGGTAAAAGTCGGGTCAGGTGGCTTTGCCTACAACAAGACCGGGATGTGTGTCCCAGATGGTTGAAAGGGCAGTTTTAATTTCCGAGGTCTTCGGGCTTTTATGCGGAAAACCTGACCGTTAACCATTGTGGTGCACAGTGTTTGGGGAAAACGTGACTTTCCTCAAACATTAAAGAACCTGATGCAGGTATCGATAAGAGTAAGACCCGTTGAACCCTATGTAGGAGCCGATAACTCGTCCCCTAAACTCATTACTTCCTTTTTCCAGTGGCAGTCAAAACTCCCCCCCCCTGATTGGCCTTGTAACACGTTTTTCCTCTGGATGTTCCTCAGGTGGTTGCCAGCGACCACAGGTAATGGGATCCAAGATATTTTAATATATAAAACTCAGTATTGATTAACTAAAGAGTATTGAACTCAAAAGGGACTAAAATGCCAGTACTATATATTAAGTATTCCATTAAGACTTTTGCTATACTATAAGTAATCTATCGAATACAAATCTGGCCTTGTAAGCATAGTTACATCTTCGCTAGCCAAGGGTTACGATCCGCTATCTCTCATCTTCACCCTTGGTAGATCTAGAAGGATTTTTGTGGTCATACATTCTCTCATCTGATTGCATGCAGTGAAAGTTGACTGCATCCAATCAAATTGCCCCGTTTCCATTTTCAAAAATTCTGTTAACAAACATGTGGGTTTACATAGTTGATAAATAATTATTATTTTTGCAAAAATAATATTAGCAGTTTTGATCAAATCTTACCAAAATACCTTTATTTTATCTTTAGATAAATGTTTGTTGTTGATGAAATGAAATATCTCCCATTTTTGCAACTATCTGGCTGAAAATAATTTTTTTTAACTTGGAATAGATATTGCTTCAAGGGAGATAATTGAAATGTTGAGATTACAAAAACCTTCTAGATCTGCCAAGGGTGAAGATAAGAGATAGCGGATCGTAACCCTTGGCTAGCGAAGATGGCATAGTTATCACTAAGCCGTTATTAATTGATTTCGCACTTGCCAGTATGCGTGTATGGATGGATCTTAACCGTTCTTCTGTAAGTGGCTTCAGTCATACTTGACAGAAATACAACAATTTATTTGTGCTAATGACACCAATTTAAATTTTCGTAAAATTACATGTGGAGTGCCACAGGGTAGCATATTAGGCCCTATTATTTTTATGCTATGTCAATGACATGTCTGCCAGTGTGGGATCCGACTGCATACTGCTTCTGTATGCTGATGACAGTGCCAATTATATTCTCATAAAGATCTTAATGTAATATCCCAAAAACTGGGTAAGGAACTTCAATCATGCAGTAATTGGTTGGTCGAAAAAAACCTCTCACTTCATTTAGTTAAAACTAAATGTATTTAATTTGGTTTGAAACGTAAACAACGGAAACAAAAGGAATTATTTGTTCTGTGTTATGAACACACAATAAAATCTCAAACAAGTGTGAAATATTTAGGTGTACAGATGGGTCCAAACCTAACCTGTACAAAAATGAACCGTCTGGTTTACTTTTCGAGTAAACATTAAAGTAAACTTTGGTTTGCTAAAAGTAAACCAAACAAAGTGAAAAGTGAACTTAGACCAAACTTCTGGTTTGCTTTTTTAGTTTGGTTTGCATACAGGTTAGGTTTGGACCCATCTGTATGTATTGATCAATTTCTATCTGGTGACATCGTTGTTAAAACATCATACAAAAAGCAAATGCCAGATTGAAGTTTCTTTACCGGAATGCTATGAAAATAATTTTACTTCTAAATATGCTAAATAGTGTAATTTAACTTCTAAATATTTATTAAGATTACTCATTTTATACATGTATTGTAATTATGTCTGTCTAAATCTTGTGTCGGCCAATTTGTTAGTTTTTGGTTTTTAGCCCTAATCAAGCTGGGCACACTAAGGGACCCCATTGGAAATAAACAGCAATGCTTTAATGGGCTATCCCAGGTTCATCAGCAACCTACTTATTTACTATTTTATGGCTACCAATTGAATTCTAACAATTCAGCCTAGATGCATTCATGGCAAGTTTTATTGCATTGTACAATGACATAGTTTGTAGTTTGTATGATCCATATTCTATGACAGTATTGTTTGATTGCAATTGTGTAAAAAGTAGTTATGTATGAATGAACCTGAATAAAACTAAATATCTATCTATAATAAGAAGATTCAACTTTATGTAGATATATAAAACGAATTTAGGCGCACCCCCACTGTAAATGCTATGGTACACTATAGTGAACGTATATGTTACAGTAAATAGGTGTAATTACTGAACAAATCAGTTAATACTATACAATTACTGTCTTTCGATGAGGTAAATGTGTGGAGTTATTGACTTTTGAAAAAAACTGTTATTCACCGAGCCCAGCGGGCGAGGTGAATAACAAAGAGTTTTGTTTTCAAAATGTTTAAAGAGTTTGTTGAGGCAAATAGTTTTACCATGGAGATATGATATATCTCAATGGTTTTACACAAAAAATAAGTTGTAGTGGGCCAGCCAATTGTTATAAAGCTTTAATATGATGATTATATCCACTGGAGAAAGAACAGTGTTGTATTTGGGGTTTGTGGCCAAAAATAGGCTCAAATTGGTGCATTGACAAAACGGTTGTAGAACTTTCATCATTCATTCAATAAAAATTCATTTTTATTGAATTCCTCATTATATATTCTGTCAACCTAATATGTCAATAGTTTTCATATATATTGCACCGTTACATTGCTACAGGGGACCAAAGACAGGCCATGCCTATAAAATCAACTTTTTAAAATTTTGGTTCGATTTTCAAAATCTTTTCTTTCATAGAAACCCTTGTGAAAATTCCTTTTACAAAAAAGTAGCTTTTTATTTTTAATTTTTGGTACACATAAACAATTTAAAATTTGTATATTACCCCGGCTACCAGTACTTTCAGTACTTTGATTGACTATTGTATTGTTTCGAAGCATTACAGCGATCAAATATGTCGGTTTTGTATGATGATATAATACTAAATCATTTGTTGTTTGAAGTGTTATGTTGGATTTAGAATCGATATGTTTGATTTTTTTACATCAATCGATAAATGCTTCTTAGCTAGCTGTCAGTAACTGCGAGTGTCTCAAGGGAGTTCCTTTACGTTTCGTTGTTCTCGTATAGTACTCTTGTCTCAGGTTCTCTCCTGGTAAATTGAACTTTTATCGATTTGATTTTTAAAGTGTGTTATTTTTTGTGGTTTGTACAAGATAAACAATAGGGGGAAGGTTGGGCCCAAAAAACTAGTTTAACCTCGCCACATTTTATATGTGCCTGTCCTAAGCCAGGAATCGTTGTCAAAGCTTTTGTTTGTCCTTGTCTACTATCTGTTTTTGTTTTTTTTATGTCCAAAAATGGGTCTCTCTTTGATATTCTAGGGATTTGTTTGAATCTTATGTATTGTATTTTTAGTCTTGGGCCAATGCAAGATGGCGAGCAGTGACATCTTGTCATGTTGAAGACTGCTGGCTGTTTTCCATTCTGATTTTTTAAATTGCCGTTTCTTTATGTTGGTTGTGTCGCGTACACTTATTCCACATCTCTTTATCGTCTATTAGTAGCGTTCTTTCCGTGTGTGTCTTCGACTAAGTTTCTACCCGTCTATTTAAACAAGTTGAGACAACAGATGTACACAGACATTTACCAGCTCATTTCGATCCTAAACATTAAGGTGCAGTATTGATTGAGTTTAGGATGCGGATATTCCTCTACAACGCTTTAGCATTTCTCGTATGTCAGGTCTACGACTTGCATACGTTAGACACAATTATAGGCCACTTGTTGCAGTCCAGGTTCTACTCACTTTCTACTTTATTTCCGTCTTTGCTGAAGTTACCCTTTCACAATCTGGATCAGAACTTGTCCGATAAGGGTAATCCATAGTGTTTTTTAGTGAAAGGGGACTAAAAACAAAAGGTTATTAATAGCATGTGCTTCCGCAGTGACGATCTTAAATACAACTTGATGGGTTTTAAGCTAATAAATCCACCAGGATGATCAATGTCCTTTGTTCCATCAGGTTGTTCATAGTCCTCGGTTACATTAGGATAATCACAGTCCTCGGTTACATCAGGTGGATCATAGTCCTCGGTTACATCAGGATGACCAGTCCTCGGTTACATCAGTGTGATCATAGTCCTCGGTTACATCAGTGTGATCACAGTCCTCGGTTACATCAGTGTGATCATAGTCCTCGGTTACATCAGGATGACTACAGTCCTCGGTTACATCAGTGTGATCATAGTCCTCGGTTACATCAGTGTTGTCTTAGTCCCCAGTTACATTAAGACGATCATAGTTATAAGTTACATTAGGATGACCACAATCTTCAGTAACATCATGTAGATCACAGTCCTCGGTTACATTAATATGGCCACAGTCCTCCGTTACGTTAGGATGACCGCAGTCCTCCGGTAAATTAAGTAGGCCATAGTCTTCGGTTACGTCGGGTAGATCATAGTCATCGGTTACATTAGGATGACCACAGTACTCGGTTAAAGCAGGATGACTATAGTCCTCAGTTACATTAGGATTACCACAGTCTTCAGTTACATCAGGATGGCTTTAGTCCTCGGTTACATCAGAATGCCCACAGTCCTTAGTTACATCAGGATGACCATAGTTTTTGGTTACATCAGGATCATCATAGTCATCAGTTACATGAGAATTACCACATTCCTCGGTTACATTAGGATGACCATAGTCCTCTGTTACATTAGGATGATTAAGAAAAAGATAATATAATGAATGTTTGATGAATATAGTGCGCTATTTATTCACATAGTTTCGGATTAAATCAACTTTTCTTAGCTGACTAGGAAAAACATCAGTCAGGCTAATCATAGTCCTGGGCTACATTATAATGATCTTAGTCCTCAAATACATCAGGATGACCACAGTCCTCGGTTACATCAGGACGATCACAGTCCTTGGTTACATCAGGATGATCACGGTCCTCGGTTAAATCAAAATGACCATAGTCCTCGGTTACATCAGGATGACCATGGTCCTCGGTTACATCAGTTAGATCAAAGTCCTCGGTTACATCAGGATGACCACAGTCCTCGGTTACATCAGGACGATCACAGTCCTTGGTTACATCAGGATGATCACGGTCCTCGGTTAAATCAAAATGACCATAGTCCTCGGTTACATCAGGATGACCACAGTCCTCGGTTACATCAGGACGATCACAGTCCTCGGTTACATCAGGATGACCATGGTCCTCGGTTACATCAGTTAGATCAAAGTCCTCGGTAACATCAGGCGCAACTAAGGACAAAATATACATGGTATAGACTAAAATTTCGTTTTATTGCAAAATGCGATACTACATTTCATAGTTATTGCAAAACGGGTTGTCATATTTAACGCGATTTGCAATAACACTTTAAACTCTATTTCCATGCCCCAGAGTAATGTTTCTGAATAGTTTATACATTATGAAGCATTTTGTATCATATTTGAGCCAAATAAAGACCAAACAAATCAATATTTAATCATAAAAAAATTCACATCAAGTCTGACCGAAGTACATGGTTACAGCAGGGAGCAGGGGTATACGCAGCGAGTATTATTTTATCTTTTTTTATCAGTACATACTAACTAGACGTTACCAAGGACAATATATAGGCCAAAAATTCGTTTTATTGCAAAACGCGTTATTACATTTCATACTTTATTGCAAAAGGGGTTGTCATATTTAACACGATTTGCAATAACACTTTAAACTCTATTTCCATGCCCCAAAGTAATGTTTCTTAATAATTTATACATTATCAAGCATTATGTATCATATTTGAGCCAAATAAAGACCAAACAAATCAATATTTAATCAAATAAAATTTCACGTCAAATCTGACCGAAGTACATGGTTACAGCAGGGACCTAGCAGGGGTATACGTGGCGAGTATTATTTTTTCTTTTTTTATCAGTACATACTAACTAGATGTTACCAAGGACAATATATAGGCCAAAATTTCGTTTTATGCAAAACGCGTTATTACATTTCATACTTTATTGCAAAACGGGTTGTCATATTTAACACGATTTGCAATAACACTTTAAACTCTATTTCCATGCCTTGAAGTAATGTTTCTAAATAGTTTATACATTATCAAGCATTTTGTATCATATTTGAGCCAAATAAAGACCAAACAAATCAATATTTAATCAAATAAAATTTCACATCAAATCTGACCGAAGTACATGGTTACAGCAGGGACCTAGCAGGGGTATACGCGGCGAGTATTATTTTATCTTTTTTATCAGTACATACTAACTAGACGTTACCAAGGACAATATATAGGCCAAAAATTCGTTTTATTGCAAAACGCGTTATTACATTTCATACTTTATTGCAAAACGAGTTGGCATATTTGACGCGATTTGCAATAACACTTTAAACTCTATTTCCATGCCCCAAAGTAATGTTTTTTAATAGTTTATACATTATGAAGCATTTTGTATCATATTTGAGCCAAATAAAGACAAACAAATCAATATTTAATCATAAAAAAAATCACATCAAATCTGACCGAAGTACATGGTTACAGCAGGGAGCAGGGGTATACGCAGCGAGTATTATTTTATCTTTTTTTATCAGTACATACTAACTAGACGTTACCAAGGACAATATATAGGCCAAAATTTCGTTTTATTGCAAAACGCGTTATTACATTTTATACTTTATTGCAAAACGAGTTGTCATTTTTAACGCGATTTGCAATAACACTTTAAACTCTATTTCCATGCCCCAAAGTAATGTTTCTTATTAGTTTATACATTATCAAGCATTATGTATCATATTTGAGCCAAATAAAAACCAAACAAATCAATATTTAATCAAATAAAATTTCACGTCAAATCTGACCGAAGTACATGGTTACAGCAGGGACCTAGCAGGGGTATACGCGGCGAGTATTATTTTATCTTTTTTTATCAGTACATACTAACTAGACGTTACCAAGGACAATATATAGGCCAAAATTTCGTTTTATTGCAAAACGCGTCATAACATTTTATACTTTATTGAAAAACGAGTTGTCATATTTAACGCGATTTGCAATAACACTTTAAACTCTATTTCCATGCCCCAAAGTAATGTTTCTTATTAGTTTATACATTATCAAGCATTATGTATCATATTTGAGCCAAATAAAGACCAAACAAATCAATATTTAATCAAATAAAAATTCACGTCAAATCTGACCGAAGTACATGGTTACAGCAGGGACCTAGCAGGGGTATACGCGGCGAGTATTATTTTTTTCTTTTTTATCAGTACAAACTAACTAGACGTTACCA
The DNA here is from genome assembly GCA_963971305.1 of Arcuatula senhousia. NCBI lineage: Eukaryota > Metazoa > Mollusca > Bivalvia > Mytilida > Mytilidae > Arcuatula > Arcuatula senhousia. The sequence goes on along the minus strand of OZ020307.1, from coordinate 27,593,321 downwards.
AGGACAATATATAGGCCAAAATTTCGTTTTATTGCAAAACGCGTTATTACATTTCATACTTTAATGCAAAACGAGTTGTCATATTTAACGCGTTTTGCAATAACACTTTAAACCCTATTTCCATGCCCCAAAGTAATGTTTCTTAATAGTTTATACATTATCAAGCATTATGTATCATATTTGAGCCAAATAAAGACCAAAAAAATCAATATTTAATCAAATAAAATTTCACGTCAAATCTGACCGAAGTACATGGTTACAGCAGGGACCTAGCAGGGGTATACGCGGCGAGTATTATTTTTTCTTTTTTTATCAGTACATACTAACTAGACGTTACCAGGGACAATATATAGACCAAAATTTCGTTTTATGCAAAACGCGTTATTACATTTCATACTTTATTGCAAAACGGGTTGTCATATTTAACACGATTTGCAATAACACTTTAAACTCTATTTCCATGCCTTGAAGTAATGTTTCTAAATAGTTTATACATTATCAAGCATTTTGTATCATATTTGAGCCAAATAAAGACCAAACAAATCAATATTTAATCAAATAAAATTTCACATCAAATCTGACCGAAGTACATGGTTACAGCAGGGACTTAGCAGGGGTATATGCGGCGAGTATTATTTTATCTTTTTTATCAGTACATACTAACTAGACGTTACCAAGGACAATATATAGGCCAAAAATTCGTTTTATTGCAAAACGCGTTATTACATTTCATACTTTATTGCAAAACGAGTTGGCATATTTGACGCGATTTGCAATAACACTTTAAACTCTATTTCCATGCCTCAAAGTAATGTTTCTTAATAGTTTATACATTATGAAGCATTTTGTATCATATTTGAGCCAAATAAAGACAAACAAATCAATATTTAATCATAAAAAAAATCACATCAAATCTGACCGAAGTACATGGTTACAGCAGGGAGCAGGGGTATACGCAGCGAGTATTATTTTATCTTTTTTTATCAGTACATACTAACTAGACGTTACCAAGGACAATATATAGGCCAAAATTTCGTTTTATTGCAAAACGCGTTACTACATTTCATACTTTATTGCAAAACGAGTTGTAATATTTAACGCGATTTGCAATAACACTTTAAACTCTATTTCCATGCCCCAAAGTAATGTTTTTTAATAGTTTATACATTATCAAGCATTATGTATCATATTTGAGCCAAATAAAGACCAAACAAATCAATATTTAATCATAAAAAATTTCACATCAAATCTGACCGAAGTACATGGTTACAGCAGGGAGCAGGGGTATACGCAGCGAGTATTATTTTATCTTTTTTTATCAGTACATACTAACTAGACGTTACCAAGGACAATATATAGGCCAAAATTTCGTTTTATTGCAAAACGCGTTATTACATTTTATACTTTATTGCAAAACGAGTTGTCATTTTTAACGCGATTTGCAATAACACTTTAAACTCTATTTCCATGCCCCAAAGTAATGTTTCTTATTAGTTTATACATTATCAAGCATTATGTATCATATTTGAGCCAAATAAAGACCAAACAAATCAATATTTAATCAAATAAAATTTCACGTCAAATCTGACCGAAGTACATGGTTACAGCAGGGACCTAGCAGGGGTATACGCGGCGAGTATTATTTCTTCTTCTTTTATCAGTACATACTAACTAGACGTTACCAAGGACAATATATAGGCCAAAAATTCGTTTTATTGCAAAACGCGTTATTACATTTCATACTTTATTGCAAAACGAGTTGGCATATTTGACGCGATTTGCAATAACACTTTAAACTCTATTTCCATGCCTCAAAGTAATGTTTCTTAATAGTTTATACATTATGAAGCATTTTGTATCATATTTGAGCCAAATAAAGACAAACAAATCAATATTTAATCATAAAAAAAATCACATCAAATCTGACCGAAGTACATGGTTACAGCAGGGAGCAGGGGTATACGCAGCGAGTATTATTTTATCTTTTTTTATCAGTACATACTAACTAGACGTTACCAAGGACAATATATAGGCCAAAATTTCGTTTTATTGCAAAACGCGTTACTACATTTCATACTTTATTGCAAAACGAGTTGTAATATTTAACGCGATTTGCAATAACACTTTAAACTCTATTTCCATGCCCCAAAGTAATGTTTTTTAATAGTTTATACATTATCAAGCATTATGTATCATATTTGAGCCAAATAAAGACCAAACAAATCAATATTTAATCATAAAAAATTTCACATCAAATCTGACCGAAGTACATGGTTACAGCAGGGAGCAGGGGTATACGCAGCGAGTATTATTTTATCTTTTTTTATCAGTACATACTAACTAGACGTTACCAAGGACAATATATAGGCCAAAATTTCGTTTTATTGCAAAACGCGTTATTACATTTTATACTTTATTGCAAAACGAGTTGTCATTTTTAACGCGATTTGCAATAACACTTTAAACTCTATTTCCATGCCCCAAAGTAATGTTTCTTATTAGTTTATACATTATCAAGCATTATGTATCATATTTGAGCCAAATAAAGACCAAACAAATCAATATTTAATCAAATAAAATTTCACGTCAAATCTGACCGAAGTACATGGTTACAGCAGGGACCTAGCAGGGGTATACGCGGCGAGTATTATTTTTTCTTCTTTTATCAGTACATACTAACTAGACGTTACCAAGGACAATATATAGGCCAAAAATTCGTTTTATTGCAAAACGCGTTATTACATTTCATACTTTATTGCAAAACGAGTTGTCATATTTAACGCGATTTGCAATAACACTTTAAACTCTATTTCCATGCTCCAAAGTAATGTTTCTTAATAGTTTATACATTATGAATCTTTTTGTATCATATTTAAGCCATATAAAGGCAAACCAAGTCAATAATTTACAAAATAAAATTTTATTGCAAAACGCGTTGTTATTGCAAAACGGGTTGTCACAGGCACATTTAAAATTTCATGGGGTTAATTTAGTTTTTTGGGCCCAACCCAAGACAAAAGGAAAACAGGAGATTAACGGACGTAGAGAAACTCTCTTGAAGTTGCTGACAGCTAGCTATGAAGCATTTATCGAGTGATACAAAATTTAAAAAATCAAAGCATGTCGATTCCTCAACAATTGTACAAAGCAATATGTTTCATATATTGTTTTTTTCTGCTTTGTATCTGTAATATTACATAGGTTTTATCAGAAATAAAACTGATATTCATGTATATGTAGAAAATCACTAAAATTGTAACATTTGCAAGTAGATAGGCCACAGATACCTAGTTTCACCTGGAAATTGCTAAGTATGAACTCGTCTATTAACTTGTATTTAAGTCGCTCAAATGAAAAAAAAGTAGGTTGCAGTGACCAATAATTACTAGTGTTTCACCTAGTAGATGATGTAAAAATCCAGTGCAAAGGAATCCTACTTAACATGGTTCATATTCTTAGTTTGAACTAGTTCATTGTTTGCAAATCACCTTGCCAAAGTGGAAAATTTAGGTCGCAGTGACCAACTTATTTTACTTAGGTGCCGATTCACTGTACCAAGCGCATCCCATCAGGCATAGCTGTTAAAAAAAACAACATTCGTCTGAAAAAAAAGTTTTTGGCCGTACAGGAAAAAAAGAAGACATAAAAAGATAAAATGTGGACATGAAAAGACTGGGAAAGATTAAATATGTTCAAATTGAGAAAAAAAAATAATAACGATTTACAGTAAATAGGTAAGACTATAAAAGGGAAATGAATGTTTTATAAGTTTAAGCATGTTGAATGTGAACATGTAGGATATTGACAGAGACGGTGATACAACATGTTTGTCTTAACTTTTTTTAACTTTTAGCTTCATTCCAAACTCCTTGCGATCGTCCCATTTAAAGCCTCCTTTTTAGTTTCTTCTCAGCAAGAAATGTTGCACAATAGATATTGTAACAAAACAGCTCAAAAGGAATGGTAAAGTGCTTTGAAATTCTTGTGTACATTTGTATCGAGGTATCGGAATTTCTGTGATCTATCTCTAAGACCACGAAGCAGGAACAATTGTTTCAAAGGCTAACTTTATAGGACATGAGTATAAAACATATTTGACTTCTGAAAATCGATGTTTTGCGGTTTGGCTTTAGACAAACAAAAGTTTGTTCTTTTGTGCTCGAATTCTTAATTTGGCCTACTTTTTTCAAAACAGTTAGTCCGATATTGGATTTTTCCTGGCTTTTTGGCAACCTTTCCCCTCTTTTTACTATAAATGTTATTGACTTCTTGTCTTATAGATATTTCATCATGATTATGTCATTCTTATTGTTTAATTAGATTAATAAATGTAACTGTCACTGCAAGAGCCGTTTGACACAAAGCCTTTTTTGAAAATGTCATGATGTAATATGAATTTCTTTTCATAAAAAATGGTTAACAACATCTCCGTCATATTAGGCCCAAAAAATCTATGTGGGTGACTTTGCATATCGATAGTTCATTTATTTTTATTTATCCAACACAGGTTTTATGCTTCTGTGAATCCCTCTTCTGCTCTGTGGTTTGTGTATGGTCTTTGTAGCTTTGCGGTTTGTGACTAAGGTTTTTGTAGCGGTCCCCATTCAGTCTACTCTTATCGAACTTTACAAAGGGGGTTTTAACGTGCTTGGTATCATGGTTTCCCCAAAAACGGGGCCTATCGAAGGACTGACTCTCGTTCCTTCAGACCATCCAGGCTGTTGAATTACTATCCAAAGAGAACGCGATATTTTGCAAATTGAATCAGTGATCATTTTGTCAGACGTACCGTGACGTAGGTTTTCGTTACACTTTTCGGTCGGATTCAAGGAGTGAAAAATCCGGGTTATGAAACGGTGAATGTCGGGTGGCAGGCGGGGAAGAAATCTTCGTAGCTGTTTTCTCGGGATCTATCTTAATCATAGCCACTCGACAAACAGCATCAGGGTGGGGTCCCATAACGTGGGTTTTGATTTCAGGTCTGTCCCTCATCTTAAGTAATTTTTTTACACTAATGGTCAAAAGTAGAAAATTTTCGTATTAGTTTCCTCAGCAACTACTTTACTTATCACAGCCAGTTTTGGTCCATTTTTAGATATTAGTTTTCTTGATTTGAAAAAATATCAACTCAATGTAATAAAAAATCTGTTTCGCATCGCTCAAAGTTGTGAAAGTCTCATTCTGACAGAATATCATATCTCGAATTGCTACGGAAGCTTTACTACTTCGTACTTGTGCATACATGTGCATAATTTCAGTTGCATTTCTTTAATGTTTCATGTCGCTGTTTCGATGTATGATTTTAAAAGTTGTAATTGAATATGTTACTGTTTCAACTTCAGCAAATGTCGCTGTTTTTACCAAAATTTTTACTCTCTTTCATACTGTTTCAGTGTTTGACATATCAATAAATTATTTTTTAAAGTCGATCCCATGCCAATTACGTTGCATTTCTATTTGAGAATGCAACTTGGGTTGGTATATGTCTAAAACAACTCAGAAAAAATAAAGTATTTTTCAATTTTAAAATATTTTTTTTTAATATTGTGTTTCTGTAAGTAGATCATTTAGAGACATATGAACTAAATTAGCTATATACAAAGCATATGTAATGCCTATTTCATAACTTCCCTTTTTATTTGTTTTTCAATGGGCTTATTTTTTTCTATTATAGTTGAATTATTTGCCTAAGAAACTGAGCATATTGATTCAGAGGCTGAAGTTATTTAAGTTAGTATATTTTTAAAGAATTGTTTAATAAATTTATTATATTTTCTATAGGGTTAATACATTTAAAGATGTTTTGTTAAAGAAATTGATCACATTTAGCGGTGAAAATACTAAACCAATTTTAGAGGTATTTTAGAGACTAAAAACCGACAACGTAAGAAGGACCGTTCTTACTGCTGTGAAATAAAAGTAAATGAATTCGCAATGAAGGTATGTTATTATTGCAAATGATTTTAAACAATATAAATAAACAATAACATCAACAAATAAACATACAAA